>CM072522.1:47712252-47727252 GCA_036898135.1 Oncomelania hupensis | reverse complement strand
GCTACCAAAACTGAAGGGGTATTATTATCCCCCCATAATCAACACAAAAAGTGATAAAGTCCAGGCTGCAATTTACATTCGTCATGACTTGGATTATGATTTATTGAGTCCTACCAGTATAAACGATTCGGATTGTGATAGCTATTGCGCATGTGCGAAAATCAAGATAAATAGTCAGTTGTGTGTAAACATTTTCTCTGTTTATTATCCTAAGGGAACAGATCATGCAAACCTTGACTGGATGCAATCTTTTAATGTGTCAGAATCCAGTATTTTTTGTGGAGATTTTAATACCCACTCGTCTCTTTGGGATGATAATTGTTACTTTTCCAAAAACCGTCTAAGTGAAAATATTGTTAACTCTGACCTTTTATTACTTAACGATGGAAGAATCACTCGCGTGCCAGATGTATCTACACATCAACCATCTGCCATTGATCTATCTTTTACTACTCCTGATCTTTATGCAGACTGTATATGGGAGGTTGAGACGGATACTTTAGGCAGTGATCACCTTCCTATCGTAATCACTTGCAATGATTGTGTTGAAGTGGGCATTGAGCAAGATCCTGTGGCAAAATATCACTATGCTCGGGCTAATTGGGATAACTTTAAAGAAATTTTATTACATACTGATACTTCTTTTACTAAGAAGAACGATATTAATGAAGTGTATAATACTTTTGTTAAGAGTATTCATGACGCAGCTTCTAGGTCTATTCCCAAGAAAAAAACATATACGAAAAAATCCCGAACCGGAAATATTTGGTGGAACGAACAGTGTAAAAATGCAGTAAAAGAGAAAAAGGTAGCATATAAAACATGGTTGAAAAATAGAACAGAACAATCATTTATTGAAATGAAGAAGACAAAAATAAATTGTAACAAAACCATTGCTAGCGAAAAACAAGCATTTTGGTCAAATTATTGTAATTCTGAAATCAATAGTTATCAGGACTCAGCTAAAATGTGGAAAAAGTTGTCAGAAATGAAAAATGGATACAGTCTCCCTAAATGTCCCATAAAGCTAACAAATAATACATTTCCAACATCATTAGAGAAGGCTGATGAATTTGTAAAAGTATTTGCTAATGTAAGTCAGTCGTCTAGTTTGCCTAGTCACATACAACAACAAAGAGAAAATGAAGAAAGTAGTCCTACATTTGAGCCTCCTCTACCCAATAATAGTTTATATTATAATGCCGACATAACGTTTGAAGAAGTTAAACATGTAGTATTTCAATTTGGACGAAAGAATTCAGCGGTAGGATTAGACGGAATCTCATACAAACTTTTAGCTAATATTCCTGACAATTGGCTCCACATTTTACATGAAATTATAGCAAATAGTTGGGCAAAAGGTACCTTGCCCGAATTCTGGAAAACATCTCTAATTATCCCATTACCAAAATCTGGCAAATCTCGCAGTGTTGTTTCAAGTTATAGGCCTATCGCGTTGACGTCACATGCGTGTAAAATAATGGAGAAAGTTGTATTGGAACGGTTATCACATTATTGCGTCAAACAAAAAATAATTCCTATCAATCAAGCTGGGTTTCAAAAAGGCCGATCGACTGTTGATCATTTAGTTAAGCTAACAACGCATATTAAAAGACAATTTGCAAAGCGTAAAGGAGTTTTAGCAACATTTTTTGATATTACAAGAGCATACGACAGAGTTTGGCATGCAGGTTTACTTTTCAAAATAAAACAAATTGGATTATCTGGACACATGTATAATTTTATAAAAACTTTCTTACAAAATAGATCTATAAAGGTTAAAGTTGGAAATTGTTATTCATCAAGTCATTCGACGAATATGGGTATTCCTCAAGGGGCAATAATATCTCCAATTTTGTTCAACATTTTAATCTACGATTTGCCAAAAGTTTTCAGTAACAGGGTTACTCTTGTTCAATATGCTGATGACATTGCTATATGGATGAATGTTAATCTAAAAAAGAAAACTTCTTTGTATGAAATAAAACACATTACTTTAGTTTATCAAACAGAAATAAATAGTTTAAACAAGTACATGATATCTAATGGCCTAGAATTATCTAAGGAAAAAACTAAAATGATGCTTTTTAGTAACTGTCAAGTACCAAGAAAACTGCCTAAAATATTGATAGAAAATGAAGAAATTGAATATACTGCTGAGATTAAATTTTTAGGTGTATATCTAACAAGGAAGTTAAAATGGACAAGACATATTGAGTATTTAATTCAGAATGCTTTAAAAAGTTATTATTTATTAAAGATCATTAGTACAAAATCTTGGGGTCAAGATATAAAGACACTCGTTCATTTAGCAACTTCACTTGTCAGATCTAAATTAATGTACGGGCAGGAAGCATATTTTTCAGCTCCGAAGAGTTATTTAAATAAGTTGAAAAGTCTAGATAGCAAGGCTATAAAATTAGCCCTAGGTGTTCCCGTGCATACAAATACATCTAAAGCTTATATGTTAGCAGGAATTATGCCCCTGGATGAACAGAGAAAGTTGGCTTGTGTTAAATATATCGTAAGAGCACATAATATTTGCAATAGTACTAATGAAGAGTTGTTGTTTAGGTCTGATTTAGAATACCCAAAACGAGCACAAAATGTTAGATTCTTAGAAACGATTTCTACATATACTAAAGACTTAATTGATTCTACGGTAGAGGACATAAAAAGACTTAAGACAGATATTTCTTCACCAATGCCTCCTTGGGAGATGATGAAGGGTAATTTTGATATTCATTATTGCAACACATTCAAAAGTGTTAATAGTAACTTAGTTACAACTGAGGCTCGTGAACACATAGATTCTGTTTATTCTCAACATTTAAAAGTGTATACTGACGGTTCTGTTTTATCATCAGGTGAAACAGGTGCAGCATATGTTATTCCTGATTTAAAAATGAACGAATCATTTTACTTGGGCAAGAATATATCTATATTTACAGCCGAACTGATAGCAATCTTAATGGCACTAAGAAACATATCCAGTCTTCAGATCAGTATTTTTCAAATAGTTATATGTGTTGATTCAATGTCAGTGCTAGAAGCATTACAATCTCAAAATAATAAAAATAGAATAGATTTAATAATAGAAATTAGACATATTATTCACAGCTTAATCATTAATGGCACAAACATCTCTTTCTGCTGGTTACCATCACATTGTGGTTTTTTCTATAATGAATTAGCAGATAAAGGGGCTAAACAAGGTGCTTTACAATTAAATTCTCGATACATTGAAGTTATGAAATCTTCAAAAGAAATTCAAAATGAAATTGAAAATATAATGAAAAGTACTCTTGACTTTAAGAAACAAGACAATCCATTAAATGGTTACTCAAGAGCTGTGCTTACGATGACTAACAGAATTTTGCTCAATGCCATTAAAACTAAGCACTGTAAAGATG
Source organism: Oncomelania hupensis (assembly GCA_036898135.1). Classification (NCBI taxonomy): domain Eukaryota; kingdom Metazoa; phylum Mollusca; class Gastropoda; order Littorinimorpha; family Pomatiopsidae; genus Oncomelania; species Oncomelania hupensis. The sequence goes on along the minus strand of CM072522.1, from coordinate 47,723,839 downwards.
TAAAGTGTGTTTGTGATGCATCCATCTCATTACAGCATGTTTTATTTGAATGTGATCAAATTAAGCCTTTACTGCCATATGAATTGCAAGGGAAGGTCAGTTTCAGTGATGTAGATTTTCAACTCGGAATCAAACTGTCCAAAGTATTGCTGGACTCTCCTGTTGGTAATCTAATCTAACAATTGTTTTTTTTCTTTTTCTTTTTTTTTAAATTTTATTATTATTTTTTTTTTAAATGTCTTATCAGCTTGCTGGAAAAGACAATAAACAAACAGAACAGAACAGATCTCTCCTGTATGTATAAGCTTATGATTTTTTAAATCAAAAGCACGAGTGAAAGCTTTATTACAAACATCACACACATGATTCTTCTCTCCTGTATGTATAAGCTTATGTTCCTTCAAATTGCCAGCCTGAGTGAAAGCTTTTTTACAAACATCACACACATGATTCTTCTCTCCTGTATGAATAAGCTTATGTTCCTTCAAATGGCCAGCCAGAGTGAAAGCTTTATTACAAACATCGCACACATGATTCTTCTCTCCTGTGTGCATAAGCTTATGTTCTTTCAAATTGCCAGCCTTCATGAAAGCTTTATTACAAATATCACACACATGATTCTTCTCTCCTGTATGTATAAGCTTATGTTTCTTTAAATTGCCAGCCAGAGTGAAAGCTTTACTACAAACATCACACACAAGATTCTTCTCTCCTGTATGTATAAGCTTATGTTCTTTCAAATGGCCAGCCAGAGTGAAAGCTTTATTACAAACATCACACACATGATTCTTCTCTCCTGTATGTATAAGCTTATGTACCTTCAAATTGTAGGCAAGACTGAAAGCTTTATTACAAATATTACAAACATGATTCTCCTCTCCTGTATGTCTAAGCGTATGTACCTTCAAATGGCCAGCATGAGTGAAAGCTTTATTACAAATATTACAAAAATGATTCTTCTCTCCAGTATGTATAAGCTTATGTACCTTCAAATGACCAGCATGAGTGAAAGCTTTATTACAAACATCACACATATGATTCTTCTCTCCTTTATGTATAAGCTTATGTTCCTTCAAATGGCCAGCCCGTGTGAAAGCTTTATTATAAACATCACACACATGATTCTGCTCTCCTGTATGTATAAGCTTATGTACCTTCAAATCACTAGCTCGAGTGAAAGCTTTAGTACAATCACACACAAGTTTCTTTTGCTCTCTGGTCTTCTGTTGCTGCACTGTCTCTCTTCTACACTCATGATCTTTGAGACTGACTTCACTGTGGGGAGTGACTGAGGCAGAAGAGAACTTGACCAATGACTGTGGCGTTGAGTTGACAGTAAGCAGGTGTGTAGCACATGCATTTGGAATCTGAAAAAGAAAATCAAGATTTACAAAAAAATACTAACTATAAAGTGTTCATTATCATCATCATCATCATCATCATCATCATCATCATCATCATCATCATCATCATCATCATCATCATAATCATCATCATCATCATAACCATAACCACCAACATCATCATCATCACAGTGGTCCTGATTCGGCTCTTTGCAGTCCACTGTCACAGTGCAGTCTGTGGTAGAAACCGGGCAGTCTGTGGGGAAAGAGTGTAAATGGGTTAGGGGTTGTAACTGCGTGTTGTTGTGTGCGTGATTATTATAGCTGAGGCGTGGAAGCGTGCAGAACGTGAATAAGCACCATAGAGCGGTTAGCCGGTGGGGATAAATACTCACTTTGGGGCAAAACAGGTTTGAGAGGGCTACAGTAGAGACGTGTTTGTCTTGTGCTCTGGTGTTTTTGGTGTGTTCTGGAAAGTGGGGTAGGACAGCTATTAACGTATTATAATAACCTGTCCAGGATTATACTAGTTGTGAAGGTTGCTGTTTGCCGTGGTGTATATTACTCAGTGTGGAGTATAGCTATGGAATAGCAAGTTGGTGTTAGTGTGGTAGGTAGTGTTGAGGCATTGTCCACTACAGGAACTACGCACTACAGGATTACCCTACTTGGAGTATTCGTAGACGAGCAGTGGAGAAGTGGTTACGAGTACGTTTACATTCGGACCGTTTGGGTAAGTGGAATGGTGATATTTTCCTCACTGTGCCCAGGAACCTAGTGCCGGCTGTTGGGGTGTAGGTACGAGAGCTGTGCGTAAGGCTAGGGAAGGGTGAGAATGGTTGCACTGAGAAAGGCAGAAGAAAGGAAGAGTGCGACTGAAGGAGAATGAGGAAGGAGGGAAGGATGGAGGTGATTGCTGTTGTTGTTGTGGTTGCTTGGTATGAATAATGTGTTGATGCTTACATGTATTCATTTGCAGCATTGCTCATTTCATTGCAGTCATAATTTCATTGTGTTTTATGATATGCGTTTTTTGCAAGTGACAATGACAATAGCTAAGGGGAATAAGCGAGAGAGAGTCGAGGAAGGGGAAGCGGACAGCAGTTGTGTCCCCTCAAGCATCGAGAGTTAGTTGAGTGAGGGAGAGGGGAGAGTGTGATTGGAGGGAGGGGGACAGAGTCAGACAAACAGGATATTAACTATGTGACAAGCGTGTTACAGGTTCGACTGGTTAACGGGGTTCAACGTCAACCAGCATCGTGCGTCAACGACGACAGCACTTGGTCAGGTGGATCAAACATCATCATCGCCATCTGTAACCGTTTACGTGTTCATCGTTTGTCTACACGTCCTCACCATTGACTTCATCATCACTCCTCAACCACACCATTCCGTGGTGGTTGTGACGTGGATAGATGGAGCCTGGCCTCGACGTCGCGGTGTGGCTGTCTGGAGGAGTTCAGCTGTGTGACGTCGACGGTGGCAGGACTGCCGCGACTGCGGTGTCACCATCATCACCTTCATCTCCATCGTCAGAGGCGAGTGAGGGCGGCGACGCCACCACGCATGGTCATCTTCCGCACGTGTTCGACAACAGCTACAAGCAGGGGGAGGATACCGTTACCGGGACTTCGTGAGCCGACGCTGCAAGGAGGCGACGGGAACTTCATCCCTCCAGGTGGGCTCGTTCTTTGTTGTCCCTTTCCTAACACTTGACCCACTCTTGTTTAGCACGTGCAAACGGACATTGGCGGTGCACGATTCGATTCGTGGACTTGGTTGATTAGCAACCCTCGATCACCCTGACGTACCATTTCATTATTTCATTGAACCGTTGATTGTTTCATCATCATTTTCTCCGTTTCATGTGTAAATATTGTATGTGTATGAGTGTGTGGCTTGAATGAATAAATAGGTTGGAAGTTGTATATATAGTTGTCGTGTTTTCATCACTTCACGTCTGCGGGAAATCGTCATTCTGTCTGGGCTGTCTGCGTGTGTAAGTTGTTTGTTTGTGGCGTCTGCTTGGACGGAGTCATGGCGGTGACATCCACTGGACCCTATAAACAATGACTAACTAATATTTACTATTTTTGTATTAAGATAATCGATTATTAGTTATGACAACAACAATGTGTTGAGTTTCTTGATAATAGTTAAAATATACCTACATCCTGACAATTACAACTTATATATTAATTTGCAATAACAACCAGAGTGTCACGGACCTGTATTAATTTGTCATTTCGGGTGCCTGTGATGTGGATTAATTGTTTTATAGGTAATCAGTCTTCTGTTCCAAATAACTTAATTAGTTTTCAGTTTGCACATATAGTTGGTTAACGTTATGTATGAATCTCATTAGATGTTCTCATACGGTTCAAAAATCCATGATTCTATCGGCAGTTAGACTTTAGATGTTTGTTTTTGATTGTTTGTTTGTTTGTTTGTTTTTACGTCTTTTCACTTAAAAGTGATTTTAGACAACATTAACAACAGTAAGTCAAAATACAACTAAAACATAAATAAAGGAGATAGGCAACAATCACTTATACTATTCATAATATTCAAAGCTTAGAGACTACATACAAAAAAGGCAAAAAAGGCGAGATAAAACAATCCTCCGTGAAGAAGTATAGTTAGATTTCTCTCCATTCTCCCACGGATAACTGCCTCTCCCACCCCTCCTACCGTCCTGAATGCAGTCCCTATTTACATATTATACAATATTTCTTATTCTATTCATCATATATAAGGAAAAGTATAGCACATTCCCGAATCATAAATACCAACAAATAATATCAAATATTACAAAAACCCTCCTATAGGGCTAAAAATCAACGCCTCTGCAATCTGCAGCCAACAATCATATGTTATAATTTGAGCATTGCAAATATTTGCAGGTAAGAGTTGTTGTATTGCACTACAATCATGTAATATGTGATCTATTGTTATTTTTGCTTGACATTGGCATACTACCTCTTTGCAGTATTTTGTTTTCCAAGAATTAAGAATTAGTCTATTGGCCAAAGTAACAATAGGACGAGAATAATTGATTGCTTGATTTGTTATAATGTTCAAGTTTGATTCTGATTTAAATTGTTGATTGATAATTGTATACATTTCTTTTTGTGATAATGGTATTTGTATGGAAAAAACATGTTCATTTTTTGCTCCTTGTTTGGCTTGTCGATCTGCCCAATCATTATACAATAAACCGCTATGTGAAGGAACCCAACAAAATGTGACACCAGTTCCTGACCTTATTAATATGTTAACAAGGTGTTGTATTTCATATATTATTGAATTAGCATCATTATTGTCAGATTGCAATGCATACAAAACGGGCTTAGAGTCTACACATATCAACAAATCAATGAATGCTCTTTGTAAACTTATTATTTTATGTAATGACATTAAAATCGCGATAAGTTCAGCTGTAAATATTGAATGTTTTTTCCCTAAGCTATAACCTTCAATTATTTTGAGTGATGGTATAACATATCCTGAGCCAGATTCCCCTGAATCTAAAACGGAACCATCCGTATATATTTCTAAATAATTATGATAATTTTCTTCTATGTGTAGTTGTTGTTTCTTTAATTTAACGTCTATTCACCTAAGTGATTTTAGACTTGATGGGAGCAGGGGGAAATATTAAACAAATAATGAATGGTCATAATGAAGCGAAAAAGGGATTAAACAAAGTACACAAAACTAAACTGAACAATTAACCAATCAAATTTGTGAAATAATTAGAAATTATACAAATTACATCCAATATAACTACTAACCAATCCTTGTAAAATAATCTTCATGATTTACAGGATCCAGCGGGCTGTAATAAGCCGAATCAGGATCATTATATCTCATATAATTATGTAATTCAATGTTCTGAATTTATACATATATAATATTCCATGTTCTTAATTTATCCTTCATAGAAACAATCTATTAGATCTAGTACATAATCTGTACTGACTGTTGTTGTTGTTGTTTTTTACAAAAAACATCCAACAGGACTGTATATTAATGATTTTGCAATTGATATCCAGTAAATAATATTTTTATCCTGAATATTTCGAATATGTTGTGGAATATATTGCGCAATTGCATTGCATTCATTAATGAGATGATTAATAGAAATTGCTTGTTTGCAAATGCAAGTAACTTCCTTACAGTATTTTGTCCTCCACGAATTCAAAGCAAGACGATATGCTAAACTGATAACAGTCCGCAAGGAATGTAACATTCCATTATATAATTTAATGCAAGGAATTTTATTGTTTATAGTTTTCTCAATTATACGATATACTTCATTTTTTGAGAATGGAATATCGAGCTGAAGAACAGTACTTCCATTTTTTGCCCCTTTTTTTGCAATCCTATCAGCCCAGTCATTATGATTTAATCCGCTATGAGATGGTATCCAGCAAAATTGAACATTTGTTCCATTTATGATTAAACTATGAATAAGATATTTAATTTCATCTAAAATATAACAGCCTTCTTTATTAGAATTTGAATCCAAAGTTTGTAAAACTGATTTAGAATCAACACAAAATAATATATTGAGAAAGTCAGTGTGTAAACTAATGATTTTATTCAATGCCATAAGTATAGCAATAAGTTCTGCAGTAAATATTGAATGCCCTTTCCCTAAAAAGTAAGCCTCGTTAACTTTTAAAGCAGGTATAACATAACCTGCTCCTGTTTCACCTGATTCTAAAACAGAACCATCAGTATAAATTTGTAGGTAAGAATAATATTTTTCATAGATACGTTCCTTTGCTTCTGCTGCTAATAAAATGCTGTTTTCCTGTTTTCTTACTTCAGAATAGTCCATGTCAAAATTTGCTCGTTGAAGTTCCCAATTAGGTATAGGTATTTGGGAAATTATGTTTGAATCGATTTTACAATTTAAATTAGATTCGTTCATGAGATCATTTGTATACGTTAAAATAGTCTGTAAATAATTAATACCCTGTGCTCTTTTGGGAAAATGTAAATCAGAGCGTATTTCTAATTCTGAATCTGTGAAATTTTCAACTGCAGATGCCCTCACTATATATTTAGCACATGATAATTTTCTCCATTCATGTAATGGTAATACACCTGCAGCGTTATAAGCATCAGATGTTTTTGTGTGTATTGGAACACCCATAGCCATTTTAATTGCTTTGCTATCCATACTTTGAAGTAATTTTAATAAGTATTTTGGAGCAGAGAAGTATACCTCTTGGCCATATGTTAATTTAGATCGAACAAGCATGCACACCAGGTGAATCAAATTTTGTGTATCTTGTCCCCATTTTTGATAACTTACAATCTTTATTAAATTTAAACTTTTAATAGCCTTTTGCAACAAATAATGTATATGTTTCTTCCAACTTAAATTTGCTGTAAAATAAACGCCAAGAAATTTAACTTCATTTACATATTGCAATTCTTCATTACCAATATAAAATTTCGGTAACAGTTTTGGACCAGTTCCTTTATTAAATAATAACATATTTGTTTTTTCTTTTGACAATTCAAGTCCATTTACTTTTATGTATAAGTGAATATTATTTAATTCATTCTGATACACATTCTGAATATGTTTTATTTCAAATAAAGATGTTTTTCTTTTTAAAGAGACATTTATCCACATTGCAATATCATCTGCATATTGAACTAAAGTTATTTGTTTACCTACATGTTGAGGCAAGTCATATAACAATATATTAAATAATAAAGGTGATATTATTGACCCTTGTGGTATGCCCATATTAATATTATAAGCTGAGGAGTAAGAGTTGCCTACCTTTGTTATTATTTTTCTTCCATTTAGGAAATCTTTAATATATTTAAAAATATTGCCAGAAAGGCCTATATTTTTTAGCTTGTATAAAAGTCGAGCGTGCCATACTCGATCATACGCTTTTTTCACATCAAAGAAAGTGGCCAATATATTTTTCCTTCGAGAAAATTGCTTCTTAACTTGTGTGGTTAATTTAACTAAGTGATCTACTGTTGACCTACCTTTTTTAAAACCAGCCTGATTCGTTGGTATTATTTTATTTTTGTTGCAATAATATGATAATCTATTTAATATTATTTTTTCAATTATTTTACCAGCATGTGATGTAAGTGCAATAGGACGATAACTTGAAGATTCATGTCGATTTTTTCCTGCTTTTAATAGTGGTACTATTATTGATGTTTTCCATAAATCGGGTAAAATATTATCCTCCCAGCACTTATTAATAATTGTATGAAAATGATGTATCCATGGTAATGGTAGATGATTTAATAAAGTATATGACAAGCCTTCTATGTGTATACGAGCAGCTGATGCAATTAAGTTAATATTATCATCTTTTTTCAGTGTAGTGTATTCAGTATCAAATTTAGCTTTACAGAATTCCCATGGAGGCAACGGTGGGCTTGCTAATTTTTTGAAAACATTTTGTGGAGATATATCTGCTGTCTCAAAAATATCAGAAGTGTAAGTAGCAATAGTTTGTAAGTATTTGACATTTCGAGATCGTAGAGAAAAGTCTCTGTGCGATTGAATGTTTAATTCAATTGTTGTAAAATTTTGTACACTAGAAGCTCTGACGATGTATTTTGCACATGACATTTTACGCCAATCATCTAAGGACATTAATCCTACAGCCTTGTATGTAGCTATTGTTTTCGTATGAATAGGTACTCCAAGTGCAGTTTTAATAGCCTTGCTATCAATGCTTTGTAACTGTTTTAGTAGCGTTTTTGATGCCGAAAAATATACCTCCTGGCCATAAGTAAGTTTAGATCTTACAAGTGCAATAGCAATAGACAATAACGTTTTAATATCTTGACCCCATTTTTGTGTTGATATTATTTTAAGAAGGGTCAAACTTTTGGATGCCTTTTGTATTAAATACTGTATGTGTTTATTCCAGTTCAGTTTGACATTTAAAAACACACCTAAAAATGTCACATCTGTCACATACTGCAATTGTTTTTTACCAATAAAAAAGTTTGGTAATTGTCTTGGTCCCTTCCCACTGTTGAATAAGATCATATTCGTTTTTTCTTCACTTAATTCTAGACCATTTATCTGCATATATAAGATAATTTTATCCAATTCTGCTTGATAAATTTTTTGAATATGCCTTATTTCAAACATTGACGTCTTTTTCTTTAAGGTTACATTAACCCACATAGCAATGTCGTCTGCATATTGTACTAAACTTGTATTTTTTCCAACTTGTTTTGGTAAATCGTAAAGCAAAATGTTAAAGAGTAGGGGCGATATAATTGACCCTTGTGGAATACCCATATTAGTGGTATATTTTGATGAATATGAATTGCCAATTCTAGTGATGAGTTTTCTTCCATTTAAAAATTGTTTAATGTATAAATACATATTACCAGACAATCCAATTGTTTTCAATTTATAAAGCAGTCGACAGTGCCAAACGCGGTCATAGGCTTTGCTAACATCAAAAAACGTAGCAAGAACGTTTTTTCTTTTAGAAAACTGTAGTTTAATTTGTGTTGTCAATTTTACTAAATGATCAATCGTAGATCTACCTTTCTTAAATCCAGCTTGATTGCTTGGTATTATATTGTTTTTGTTGCAATAATGTGAAAGCCTATTTAATATAACCTTTTCCAAAATTTTACCAGCATGTGATGTGAGTGCAATCGGACGATAGCTATTTGGATCTTGCCTGTTTTTACCTGCCTTTAATAGTGGAATGATGATAGAAGTTTTCCATTGTTCAGGTAAGGTATTTTCTTGCCAACATTTGTTAATTAATTTATGAAAAAATTCAATCCATTTTGTAGGAAGATGTTTTAATAACGTATAAGATAGTCCATCTGAACCAACTGCTGATTTTTTATTCCCCAACTGATTTAACGCTGACAAGATTTCATTTAATGTTACTGGAGAATTGATGAAATTTGAATTATCTATAACTGGATCATTATATTCTTCAGATATTTCATCTTCAAGTCTTCTACTGCGTTCTTGATCAGTCAAGCTTGCTATATTGCTTGCAGTGGAGAATTGTTTGCCGAAGACTTCAGCCTTTTCTTGAGGTAATGGAAAAGATTTGTCTACAATTTTAATCGGACACTGTGGACGTTGAATACCATTTTTCATTTCTTTAACCTTTTTCCAAATACATTTAGTATCTTGTGAATTATAAATTTTATTTGTACAAAAATCTTCCCAATATTTCTTTTTTGCAAGAGCTATTATTTTATTACAACTAAGTTTTGATGTTTTCATTTTGTCATAGGCATCTACTGTTCTTGTTCGTATCCATTCTTTATAAGACTCCTTTTTATGCCTTACAGCCACCTCACACTCAGGGGTCCACCATATGTTACCCTGGTGCTTTTTGTTTTTTTCATCTATTTTGCGAGGTATGGATTTGCTAGCAGCACTGTGTATGTGTTTTGAAAATGTATGGTATATTTCATCAATATTTTCATCATCCTCAAAATTTAAATTAATGTCCAAAAGAATAGATTGATATGTAGTCCAATCTGCAAATTCATATTTATATTTTGGAATGTTATCTTTTGTTTGATCTCTTTCTATATGTTCTCCTAGTATTGTTATAACAGGTAAATGATCACTATTTAAACTGTCGTCCTCCACATCCCACAAGGTGTTAGTGGCTAAAGATGTAGATATAAGTGATAAATCTATAGCTGATGGACGCTGTGTGCTGACGTCTGGTACTCGAGTTATCCTACCATCATTAAGTAAAATCAAATCTGAAGAATGTATATTATCAATAAGTCTATTACAAACATTTGCATTGTGGATGCAACCTTTGTCCCAAATTGAAGAGTGTGCGTTAAAGTCTCCAACTATTATCCATTTAGTAGATTTATCTAGATTCTGAATCCAATCAGTATTGTCATTTGTTATACCAGTAGGAAAATAGACTGACATAATATTGACCTCAGTTCTATCATTTATCTTCACTTTTGCTGATACAGAATGAACACCCTCTATTGTCTTGGGCACAGGGGAACCACATGGCAAATAACTTACGTCTTTCCTAATGTATAAGGCTACTTTAATTTTTTTCATTTTTATGTACAAATTGTACCAAAGGAGGAAAGAAATATCCGTCTAGTTTAGGCAATTTATATTTGTTAACATTTAATGATTGTAGTGCAATAATGTGATGTTGATGTTGATTTAAATATTGCTGTAAGTATTGTGCGTTTGTAGATAAAGATCTACAATTCCATTGAAATATATTAAACTGTTCATCAGTCATTATGTTATAGATTAATTACTTCATTTGATCAAAATAGAATTGATAGTATTTGCCAGAAGGATTGATCCCTTTTTGTTGGGGTGAATGCGATCGCTGTACAATGATACTTTAGCTGCACCAGATTTGGTAAGAAACAAAGGATCGTTGTCAACATATTGTACAGATCCCTTGTTGCATGCATTCTTGAGCGCCGCATTTGATGCATCACTCTTCTTTAGGTCTCCTCTGATAGGAATAATAGATGACATGCAAATGTTAGCTGACGGAAAGACAACTTTAACAGACTTGATGACATTCGCCCATACTTTCATGGGCACTTTCTGTCCTCTACTACTGTTGACGCCCACATGGATCACGACCTTATCTACCTGAGTGTGCAATGGTTGAGTAGATAACCATGCATTTAAGTCACTAATGTGCAAACCAGGTACACACACAGTTTGTCTGTTGGTTTCCGTAGATGCAGTGTCATCATTGCAAAGGCCTCGGAGCACAGAGTCTCCAATTACAAAGTACTTCGTGTTCTCCAATACTCTCACTTTGCTCAAGCGATCAGCGGGTGTTTCTTTATGTTCCAGACTTGCACTAGACAAACTTGACATCTGATCAAGAGTCATGTTTTGTAGATCTACAGTACCATTCACTTTTTGACATGACTTTGATCTGGTGTGCACTTTTGCAGATCTAGATTCAAACATCGGCGCCACAGGCACACGCTGTTCTTCTGATGCCTGATGTAGCTGTTGAAGGAGTTGAGTTGCTTCTTCTTTCTCCTGAGGCCGCACGTCGCTCTCACCAAACACAGCAGAGTAATTGGCGTACACGTTGTCAACATTGACATTCTTTACACTGAGCAAAGGCAAAACAATCTTTCGAAGATACTCAGTGAAAGATAACACTTGTGTTGACCTTTTCTGTTTGATTGCATCTGCGTATGACTTATATCGTGATGTGTTTGTATTGTTT
>CM072522.1:47704752-47707252 GCA_036898135.1 Oncomelania hupensis | reverse complement strand
ATCATGTCCTGTTAACCGAGGTATAATAAATGAGGCAGATTCGTGAAGTTTGTTTCTACAAAACAGGTTGACCTTATCATATATTGCATCTGTGTTTGTGCTTGCGGTATTAGATTTAAGAATAGAGTCAGTTAATGAAATAAAATATTTATTAAAGTCATCATTAGAAAAATTAAATTGATTTGTTTTTCTTGTTCTAGTTTTTTTTTGCAAAATGCGTTCATTGCTTGCCAAATGCAAGTGATATTAGTGTTTTCCTATCCTATCCTATCCTATCCTGTCCCGTAACCCGAAGGTCGTAGGGGCACCACAGATGATCGTTTAACCAGCATACTCCATCTTTCTCTGTCCTCAGCAGCCCTGATGGCTTCGCTCAGTGTCAAACCAGTCCATTCTCGAATGTTGTCCTCCCACCTCTTTTTCGGTCTCCCTCTTCTTCTACCTCCTTGCACTGTGCCTTGCAGAATAGTCTTTGCAAGGCCTGATGATCTGGTGACGTGGCCATACCACCGAAGTTTCCGTTTCTTCACCACTGTTAGCAGGTCATCGTGTTGTCCAATGGCTTGTGTGATGGTCTGTCGGACTTCGTCGTTGGTGATGTGTTGGGTATAGGAAATGCCCAGAAGTCTTCTGTAGCACCTCATCTCCATGCTTTGTATTCTTCGTTGGAGATCTGCTGTGAGGGTCCATGCTTCGCAAGCATATAGGAAGATGGAGATGACAAGGGAGCGCAGCAGTCTTACTTTGGAATGTAGACTGATGGTCCTGTCTTTCCAAATGGGCTTCAACCTTGTCAGGGCAGCAGTTGTTTGTGCGATCCTGGAGAGGACTTCCTGTCGGGACCCATTGTCTGATACAATGGCTCCTAAATATTTGAAGCTATGCACTGTGTCGAGGGATTGGCCTTGGACTTTGATGTCCGTATTGATGCCATTGGTGTTGTTGGTCATCATTTTGGTCTTCTCTGCACTTATTTCCATTCCATAGGCTTTGGAGGTGGTGTCAAGCCTCTGTACCAGCTGTTCAAGTTCTTGTTCCTCTCCAGCCAATCCATCAATGTCATCTGCAAAACGAAGATTGGAGATTGCTCTACCCCCTATGCTGACTGTGCCTTCATGGTCTGCAAGAGCATCCGACATGATGCGCTCTAGGAAGATGTTGAAGAGTGTTGGAGAGAGTAGGCATCCTTGACGCACACCAATTGTTGTTCTGAACCAATTCCCGATGGCTCTGTTGTGGAGGACTGCACTGGTAGCCTTGTCATACAGGCTTTTGATGACTTCAATAATTTTAGGGCTGATGTTGTACACTTTCATTGTTGCCCATAGAGCTGCATGCCAGACTCGGTCAAACGCCTTCTTGAAGTCTATGAACACATGATATAGATGTTGTTGGTGCTGTAGGTATTTCTCACAGATTATTCTGAGGTTGAAAATCTGCTCAGTGGTACTTCGCCCTGCCCTGAATCCTGCTTGTTCTTCAGCTATGATTTGTTCAGCTTGGGGTTTCAACCTGTTGAGTATTATTTTCAGGAGGACCTTGCTGGGATGGCTGATGAGGCTGATGGTCCGGTAATTTTCACACTCCTGAAGGTTACCTTTTTTGGGAAGAGTGATGACAAGCGACTGGGTCCATGGTATAGGCCACTCCCCACTCTGCCAGATCTTGTTACAGATAATGGTGAGGGCATCAATCATCGCTTCTCCTCCTGCTTGTAGCAGTTCCGCGGGTATGTTGTCCACTCCCGCTGACTTCCCTTTCTTTAGCGCTTGCACTGCTGCCTCAACTTCTTCCCGGAGAATTGGGAGGATTTCTTCTTCTTCTCTGTTCTCGGGACATGCTAGAACTGATGGGTTTTCAGTTGATAATAAAGTTTGAAAATATTTTTTCTTTGCATTTCTTACGAAGGTAAGGACTTTATTACGTTGCTTTTTATACAGATCAAACTGTTTTTGTTTTTTATGTCTGTCACGCAAGGACATGGCAGCTTTAATTTCAGTTGTCATCCAGGTGGGAACTGATGCATGTTTTACTCTCTTCCTCTGGATTGGAGCATGTGCATCAACCACAGAAAGTAATATTTTTAAAAATATTTCGGCTGTTTCATTAGGGTTATTATATGCTCTTAAATTGTTGAAATTAATCAAACTTAAGTCCTGTAAGTATGCGGACTTATCAAAATTCTTAAAGTTTCTATACATAATGTAGGTATGTCCTTTAAACTGTGGTTTTGGAAGATGGCATGAACATTTGCAAAGAATGGCTTTATGATCGCTGACAGACACGTCAGACGTGAAAGTAGCAGAAATTATATTATTGTTGTTACTGTATATATGATCAAGAAGAGTTGAATTTGTTTCTGTTACTCTTGTTGGTTCTTGAATAAACTGAGTTATACCAAGCAAGTTTGTTATTGTGTTCCAGTGTGACTGAGACTGTAACAGATTTCTGTTAAAGTCCCTTAATAAAGTTTAAATTGCAAACATTGACTGTGTCCATC
>CM072522.1:47652252-47699752 GCA_036898135.1 Oncomelania hupensis | reverse complement strand
GAAGAAGGTCATGCTGATAAAACATTCGAAGACGTTGATGAAGCTTTGCACCAATATTATTTATTCACTGGCACGACACTACCTTCATTAAAGCAACCAGTGTTATCCGATTACTACACACCTAACATTGCACCTACAAAGTCAGAAACCGGAGAATTAATTTTAATTGTGTTTGGAATAACAGTAGTTTATTACCTCGTTAAACAAAAATATAAATCTAAATAAAATATGACTTCACGTTTGTCAAGATTATATTATTCTCAATCCGGATATTGGAAAGGGATGATGGCAGTTAATAAACTAGTAGAAAAGACTGGCTTGTCAGCAAACACAGTTAAACAATGGTTATCGAAGCAAGCTGTATGGCAAATCTATCTTCCACCCCCGAAGAAAATAATAAGACCAAAATTTGAAAACTCCAGACCAAATGACACACACCAAATAGATTTGTTATATCTTCCCCATGACAAAATACATAGAAAGAAATACAGGTATGCCCTTACTGTTATTGATATAGCTACCAGGTTTAAAGACGCGCATGCTCTTAGGACAAAAAATTCAGCTGAGGTCGCTCAAGCCTTAAATGCGATTTATTCAAGAGGGCCTCTAAGGTTCCCTAGACTTATTCAATGCGATGAAGGGTCTGAATTCAAATCAGCTGTTAACCAGCTTTTGTTAAAACATAATGTAACTGTTAGAAGAGGAGTTGTTGGATTGCACAGATCACAGGGTATTGTAGAAAACTTTAATCGGCAACTGGCAGAAAGATTATTCACTTATCAGTATTCAAAGGAACTCTTTACTGAAACCACTAATACAGAATGGGTTATTAGGCTGCCTCGAGTTTTAAGGGAAATGAATTCAGAACCAACCAGAGTTACAGGATTAAAACCAGTTGAGGCTATTAAAAAGAAACAGATTGTTGTTGCCGTTTCAAAGCCTGGTCAGCAAGATCTAACTTTGATGAACAAAACTGTTAGATACCTTTATCAGCCTGGAGAAGTTGCTAATGACACAAGAAGACGAGCTACAGACCCAATTTGGTCATTAAGCGTTTATGAAGTTGACAGAGCATTATCTACTGATCCGCCCGTATATTATTTAAGACCGAGAAGCGATCGTAGAACACCACAAAGAAACTTTGTAAAAGAAGAACTTCAGATTGTTCCACCAGACACAGAACCATTAAGATTTCCTAATTAAGAAAATAAAAAAGACTAAAAATGACGGACACAGAAAGGTTCTGTAAGGATTTAGAAATGCTTTTTGATTCTCCCCACTTTCATATGTTAGAAGATGAACGCTGGAAAATCTTTTTTGAATGCAGACTATATGATCCAGATATTTATAATGATTTTTCTTACCCCTTCACTGGACAATATGAAATAAATGAAGATTACAAAGTTAAATGCAAAAGTGACTTCTCAATATCCCTATCCTATCCTATCCTGTCCCATAACCCGAAGGTCGTAGGGGCACCACAGATGATCGCTTAACCAGCATACTCCATCTTTCTCTGTCCTCAGCAGCCCTCATGGCTTCGCTCAGTGTCAAACCAGTCCATTCTCGAATGTTGTCCTCCCACCTCTTTTTCGGTCTCCCCCTTCTTCTACCTCCTTGCACTGTGCCTTGCAGAATGGTCTTTGCAAGGCCTGATGATCTGGTGACGTGGCCATACCATCGGAGTTTCCGTTTCTTCACCACTGTGAGCAGGTCATCGTGTTGTCCAATGGCTTGTGTGATGGTCTGTCGGACTTCAACGTTGGTGATGTGTTGGGTATAGGAAATGCACAGAAGTCTTCTGTAGCACCTCATCTCCATGCTTTGTATTCTTCGTTGGAGATCTGCTGTGAGGGTCCATGCTTCGCAAGCATATAGGAAGATGGAGATGACCAGAGATCGCAGCAGTCTTACTTTGGAATGTAGACTGATGGTTCTGTCTTTCCAAATGGGCTTCAACCTTGTCAGGGCAGCAGTTGTTTGTGCGATCCTGGAGAGGACTTCCTGTCGAGACCCATTGTCTGACACAATGGCTCCTAAATATTTGAAGCTGTGCACTGTGTTGAGGGATTGGCCTTGTACTTTGATGTCCGTGTTGATGCCATTGGTGTTGTTGGTCATCATTTTGGTCTTCTCTGCACTTATTTCCATTCCATAAGCTCTGGAGGTGGTGTCAAGCCTCTGTACAAGCTGTTCAAGTTCTTGTTCCTCTCCAGCCAATCCATCAATATCATCCGCAAAACGAAGATTGGAGATTGCTCTGCCCCCTATGCTGACTGTGCCTTCGTGATCTGCAAGAGCATCTGACATGATGCGCTCTAGGAAGATGTTGAAGAGTGTTGGAGAGAGTAGGCATCCTTGACGCACACCGATTGTTGTTCTGAACCAGTTCCCGATGACGCTGTTATGGAGGACTGCACTGGTAGCCTTGTCATACAGGCTTTTGATGACTTCTATGATTTTAGGGCTGATGTTGTACACTTTCATGGTTGCCCATAGAGCTGCATGCCAGACTCGGTCAAATGCCTTCTTGAAGTCTATGAACACATGATATAGATGTTGTTGGTGCTGTAGGTATTTCTCACAGATTATTCTGAGGTTGAAAATCTGTTCAGTGGTACTTCGCCCTGCCATGAATCCTGCTTGTTCTTCAGCTATGATTTGTTCAGCTTGTGGTTTCAACCTGTTGAGTATTATTTTCAGGAGGACCTTGCTGGGATGGCTGATGAGGCTGATGGTGCGGTAATTTTCACACACCTGAAGGTTACCTTTTTTAGGAAGAGTGATGACAAGCGACTGGGTCCATGGTGTAGGCCATTCCCCATTCTGCCAGATCTTGTTACAGATAGTGGTGAGAGCATCAGTCATCGCTTCTCCTCCTGCTTGTAGCAGTTCCGCTGGTATGTTGTCCACTCCCGCTGACTTCCCTTTCTTCAGCGATTGCACTGCTGCCTCAACTTCTTCCCGGAGAATTGGGAGGATTTCTTCTTCTTCTCTGCTCTCGGGACATGCTAGAACTGATGGGTCTCCATTTGGTGTATGGTTGTAAAGGTCAGAGCAGTACTCTGTCCATCTGTCCAAGACTTCTTGTTCTTCTGTAAGGCAAATGCCAGACTTGCTTTGGATAGTGGAGACTTTGGGCTGTTTAACACTTGTCAGCCGCTTCACAGTCTGGTAGGCCTTCTTGCTGTTGTTCTTGTTCAGATTGTTCTCTATTTCCTGGCATTGATCTTCTATCCAGTTCTCCTTTGCTGTGCGCATGCCTTTTCGGATGTCATTGTTGATTTTTCGGTAGACATCAGCTCCCTGTGAGGTGTTCTTTTTCTTTTTTAACTCTCTTCGTTTATCACACAGATCCAAAAGTTCAGGTGTGATCCACGGCTTCTTCTTTGGTCGGTGCTTGCCAAGGATCTCAGTGGCGGCATCTGTTACAGCTGAGTTGAAGGTATTGGTCATGGTGTTGACATCTACTTCGCCTGCCCCCAAAATAAGCAGTGGTGCAAATTTCCCTCCAATTGTGGCCTGAAATATTTTTGCCACCTCCGGGTCTTGCAGTTTGTCCAGGTCGAACTTCAGCCTAGTGCACTTTGCTGTATTTACTCTCTTCAAATGGAGCCGGAAAGACATCATCACGAGATCGTGGTCACTTCCAATGTCTGCTCCTGGAAAAGTGCGTGTCCTGCCAATGTTGATGCTTGATCTGAAGCGTTTCTTGACCATGATGTAGTCGATCTGGTTGTGATGTTCCCCGCCGGGACTGTGCCATGTCCATCGTCTGGATTTTTTGTGGAGACCAAGCGTGTTTGCCAGTACCAGATTGTTGTATCTGGCAAACTCCAATAGCCTCAGACCCCTGTCATTTGTCTCGTTGTTGCAGTGGGGTCCGCATGTGTCTCCCCAGTTGCGGTGCGCATCTTGGCCAACCTTGGCATTCCAGTCGCCTTGCACTATGACTATGTCCTTCTTCGGCACTTGGTCAAGGACCGCCTGTATATTTTCATAAAAATCCTCCACTTCGCTGTCTTCATAGTCTGATGTTGGGGCATAGGCCTGGATGATGGTAATGTTGAAAGGGGTTGCTCTCAGACGGATGGTAATGAGTCTACTGGAGACTGGGCGGCAACCCATGACAGTGGCTAGAATGTTCTTGTGGACCAAGAATCCAACGCCGTGTTCGTGCCTGTCATCTCTACCGCTGAAATAGAGCTTGTGGCCTTTGTCAGTCGTTGTTTCACCTAGGCCTTTCCAGCGCAGTTCGCTGATACCTAGAACGTTCCATCGATAGTGGTCCAGCTCGTGGGCCAGTTCTTCTAATTTTCCTTCCGCAGTTAGGGTCCTGACGTTCCAGGTTCCTATGACGATGTTGTTTCTCGTGCGGATCTTGCTATATTGTCCATCAGTAGCATACTTAACACCTCCGTCCTGGTGGCCAACGGAAGGCGCGGTCCTTGTGCCGGGTGACGGCCCGGGCGACGACCGATCCGGTATGGAATTAGTGGATTGTGTCATCATGTAGTGTGTCTTGGGCAAAAAAGACCTGGCAGGGCCCAATCCTCTCCAGGCTGTTGGCCACAGCCGAAATCCACGAATACAGTGTGGCTCGCCTTGGCCCTGAGCACGTGGTCGTTGAACCTGTAGTAACGTGAGGTTCCTCCGCCCTGGCCGGTGACTTCTGTGTAGAAGACTTTCGCCCAGTGATGCCGTGCTAACATCACCCCTGTTAGTCGCCTCTTACGACACGCCGGGAAACGTTGGGTCTATTCTATTTGCCCGAACCCACTTCTCAATAGTCTTTCATAAACTTACAAAAGAAGAATACAACAAAAGTGACTGGTACCCAAAATCATATTACTTTAAATATTTTTGGTTACATTTTATTAAACAAGTTCGCAAACTAAATCCTCATGTAGTCAAACAAACTGTTTGTGATTGTGGACCCGACTGCGAATGGGATCATGACTGTGAGCATGATTGTTATTGTCTTTGCAAATGTGATGGCTTTTCATATTAAAGTTAGGGTTAGTTTTTTTTTAATTCAATTTATTCAGTTTAAAGTTGTTTTAAAATACTATTTAAAGTTTTGTTATAAGAAACTTTGTAAAAGAAGAACTTCAGATTGTTCCACCAGACACAGAGCCATTAAGATAAATGAACTATAATCATCACCACTATTACTTACCTTCAACCTTTTTTTTTTGACTTAGTGACTTACATCTAACTTAATTAAGTCGACTTTTTAAAAAACTTATAACTTACAATAATTAAATTATAAAAGAACTTACTTACTTACATCTAACTTAATTAAGTCGACTTAAAAAATAAACTTATAACTTACAATAATTAAATTATAAAAGAACTTACTTACTTACATAAGTATTTTATAGCCAGTTGGTTGGTCAGTTTTTAATAATAATTTTAAGTGCTTGCCTTTTTTTAGCTGTTCTTTTAATTTAGTTCTTTCCTCTTTTGATTCAATTACGTCATTTTCTTTTAAACAGTTATCAAAGCTGTCTCGATCTTTGCAATAAAACAGGCACACGAATTTTACTTGTTCTCTAAAATCCTTTAATATCGAATTAAATTTCTGCGTGATTAACCAGACACTAATTTTCACATGGCGTCCACTGAAAGCCAGCTTGCTCAATATGTTCCGTTTTAATACAATATCTTTTTCTGCACTGCAATCATCGATTAAGAATAACGTATTACCCTCATTCTCAAACAGGTTATAAAAATACGTTAAATACTCATTGAGCTTGCCATTGGTATTTACAACAAAGATATTTTCATCTGTCCAGACATACTTACGATCTAAGTAGGTTTTATTATATTGAATAGTTGGGCAAAAAATTACTATAAAATCAAAGTGGCCTGCGTAATATTTTTCTAACAAATCCAGAACAAAGACAGTCTTTCCGCATGACGTCATGCCAACGATCATTCCACAATGAGGATCACGAGGTAACAAAGAGGTCATTTTTAATATACTAAATCTTTTAATCTTCCATTTTCAATGTTTAGCTGAGCATCCATACCCGGCCGGCCAGAAGATGTCGGCCGACTGTTGATAACCGTCGGGTGACCTCGACATATAGCGGCAGCCGTTTGCTGGTGTCGTGCCGATATCACACTGACACAATACTGTACAGGCAGTCGTTTGCTCGTGTCGCGCCGATATCACGCCGACGCAGTTAACAAATAAACAAACCGGGCAGATATTATTTATGTATGACAGAAATGGTTATTTGGATATATTAAGTCCTGTTTTATGGCCATTATAATGATTCCACGACTTATATAATTATATCGTACGTCGTAACAAGTTGGCTGTCGGCCCGCCACGGACAGACGACACAAGGGAGGTAACACGTAACGTATAGCACCTTTTGTTCGAAACTACAAATGCTGCAAATGGTAAACAAAACCGATTTAATGTCATTGGTAATTATGTTACTTTTATAATAAAAACAGTTAATTATTAACATTGTTGAAGGGTTTTTGTTATTGTTTTGTGTTGAAAAAATATATATAAAACGTTGCGTTTAATTCGTACCTGACGCGTGACTGCGCCATTTAGCTCTGTACTTGTGGAAGGAAAGATGGCTGGACAAAACGGTGTTGTATTTGTTGTAAGTTATTGATGATTAATTTCACATTTCAGATGCATTTCTGCCACTGGATGTATTCTTACCTTATATTCTGTATTTTGTTTTGATCTAACTATATATAGCTGTATTGCTCATATTTGTTTGATTACTTTTATTTATTTATTTTTACTCAATCGATGCATATTTGAATTTGAAAAATCAAAATTGAAAATGGCGCAAAGACAAAATGTGAAAATACACAAGTCATATTGGTCTGAAAGAAGACGAATTTTGAGAAATGTCAGAGACCATTTAAATCAGATTAGAGAAGAAAATCATATTACTGAAGATAATGTTTCAGAAGTTGCTAAATCTCAAGATGTACAGTCAGAAAGTCGGTCAGAATATCATGCTGAATTTGATCTTCAACATCTTGATCCTCAAGAACAAGAACTTCAAGAAGCAGAAACAATCTTTAGTGAGAATGATGAGAATGATTCTGTCTTTGGTAACAATTCTGAGTATGAGAGTGAGAGTGCTGAGAGTCATTTGGGTGAAGAAAGTGATAACTGTGGAAATGATACAGGAAGTGATACTGATAGAAGTAGAACTGTGACTGATATTGATAATTTGTCTGAAAGTGAACAGTTAGCAACAAAATTAAAGAACTGGGCTTCAGAACATAGTGTCAGTAATTCTGCTATTAATGGTCTTGTGAGAATTTTGCACAATGTACATCCTTGTTTTGAAAGTCTTCCAACAGATGCTAGATCACTAATGAAAACGCAGAGGAATTACAATGTGAAAGAAGTGGGTGGAGGGCATTTCTACTACTTTGGCTTGACTGCAATTCTACAAAAGGACTTGTTTCGATGCATTGAAGATGGAGAGCAGGACATGTTAGGCCGTATTCAGCTTCAAGTGAATATGGATGGACTGCCATTGTTTAAAAGTTCTGTCAAAACACTTTGGCCCATACTTGGCAGGATTATCATTCCTTTTCAGTCTGAGCCATTTGTCATTGGATTATTCTGTGGTGCTGAAAAGCCACAAAATGTTGCAGAGTATCTGAGTGACTTTGTAACTGAAATGTCTGAACTTTCAGCCAATGGAGTAGCTGTTCAGGGTTTCAGGGATCCAGTTTATGTCGACATCAGTTGTTTCATATGTGATCGACCTGCTCGTGCATTTGTGAAACAAATCAAGGGACATCAAGCCTACAAGGGCTGTGACAAATGCAGGCAAAGAGGTGTCTATATGCATAAAATGATATTTCCTGATTGTAATGCTCCACTCAGAACAGATGCTCAGTTCAATCAGAGAGATGACCCAGATCACTTTCTTGATATTGTATCACCGCTCACTCAGTTAGGTGTAGGGATGGTGTCTCAATTCCCTGTTGATTATATGCACTTAGTCTGTCTTGGCGTCATGAAGCGACTTTTGTGGCTTTGGGTGCAAAGTCCTGTTCGGATGAACTGCAGGCTGAGGTTAAATGACATCCATGACATTACCAACAGACTTGAGCTTTTTAAGCCATTCATTCCATCAGAGTTTCAACGGAAATCTAGAACCTTGAAAGAACTTGACCGATGGAAAGCTTCTGAGTTCCGGACATTTTTATTGTACACAGGAATGGTTGCATTGAAAGGTGTTTTGGAGGATGATCGTTACCGCCACTTTCTCCTTTTTTTTGTTGGCATATATTGTCTGGTGCAACCACAGATCTGCAAGCTTGCGGACTGTCGTCAGTATGCACAGCAAATCTTATGTACATTTGTGACAGGCATTGAAAGATTGTACGGGCGAGATCAGCTTGTTTACAATGTCCATGCACTTGTGCATTTGGCTGATGATGCAAACCGATTTGGGCCGCTTGACCAGTTCTCTGCATTCCCATTTGAAAGCTTTCTGGGGAAATTAAAGCGCCTTATCCTGAAGCCAAATTTCCCTTTACAATCTGTGATTCGACGTCTTTCTGAGAAGAACCAGGTTCTGAAGCCTGTTGCTTGCAAAGTGACACTGCTTCCAAAGAAGCAACACTATTGCGGGCCTGTACCCGCTGAATTTGTTGGTTATGATCAGTTCACAGAAGTGCAAGTGAATGGTCTTCTTCTTTCATGCATAACCACAGAAAACAGAAACAATTGCATCTGCATTGAAGGCAAACCATGTTTAATTCAAAACATTTTGAATAGAGGAAACATGACATATGTTGCTTTTAGAAGATATCTGAACTGTGAGGACTTCTTTCGCTATCCTTTAGCTTCAGGTGATCTTGGGATTTTCTTGGTGTCAAATTTAAGCAACAACCTTGAAGTCATAATTTCATCGGATGTCATCACCAAATGTATGTTGCTGCCTTACAGAGACAGATATGTTGCACTTCCTTTAATGTAACTTATTTTGTCAACAAATTAAGGCCTGGCCCAGTGGTTTAGAATAGGGCTTTGCTCACTTGCACTGATTGGAGATTTGGCGGTGGTGGGTTCGAGCCCATGCCAGGCCCCCTCCTGATATAATCTTAGTAGTAACTCTTTAATTGTAATGTTTGTGGTTTTTTAATTCAAAATCAAATTCATCATCAAAGGGCCTTCTTTTCCTACTGTATACTTCTTGATCTTGAACAAAACTAAACGCTGAGATTGGATACAGATCTTGTAAGTTTGTGTAAAGAAGCAAAACGAAAAATATAAAGGTGTATGTGTGGGTGTAATATCTGGTAATGCTACTGCGAATCTCTACAAAGAAGGAATGTGACTTTACAAAACCACAGTCCCATAAGGACAATTCTTATCATGCAATTAGGAGATTCCGCAGAGTACTAGCTGGAGACCGGAGTAACTTACTACTTAGTAAGTGGAAAAAACACAAGAATCTAGCTACTGGAAATTTGTATTATTTAATGTAAGTAATAATTTTAAATTTGCTGTTGATCACTTGATGGTTCAGTTTTTCTTTGTAACTGCTGTATATAAATGTGTTTATTATTATTATTAAATTTGTTGCAACCACATTTTCCACGATTTCTGGAATTAAACTCTACATTTGTTTTATATGCTAGAGCTAGGATAGTTTAATCAGTGGCTTTTATGCATCTGAGCATCTTCAAATGTTGAATAAAATTACAAAACATGTAAAATTTTATAATGCAGGCCCAAAAGCTGAGTTACTTTATTGTGGAGTTTCCGAAAGAAAAATCCAGTGCCATAATTCCATCCACATGGATTGATCGACTAGATGGCACCAAAGGTCACTGCTGGTGGCCAGATAAATATCAACCGACAAAATTAAACAAAGCAGTGGAGTGTGGAGAGTCGCCAAATCCTGACAGCTTTTCACTTCATGCTGTGAGGATTCTGAACAAGAAGACAAGTAAGATTCCAATGTTTCCTTTTTAAATTCAAACATGTTTTCTGATCTCTATTTTTAATTATAATAGTTTTGTTTAAAAGATGTACAGAAAAATAATAGATATTGTGGAATGGAATTCGTGTGATTATAGCAATAATTGAAATAATTTTTATAGCAGGATTCTAAACGCCTTTTTTTTTAATAAGCCTCAAACGTCAAAGCATGGCAATCTTTAACAATATACACAATCATGTGCTGCAAAATTGAAACATGTAATTTATACATACAAACATTTACACACCACAATACAGGTACAGGCCCGTGCTGCAAAATTGAAACGTAATTTATACATACAAACATTTACACACCACAATACAGGTACAGGCCCGGTGCAGCCAACCCCGGCCCTATTAGCAAACCTAAGAAAAATTCTTTTGTACATTTTGTGAGCTGCATCCTGGATTATTATTGAAGTGTTTGGGACGAAGGAGGCCGAATTGCCCGAAGATAACTCCCCAACGTTGGGAGATGTCAGCCTTGAGGTGAATCAAACACTGGCCGATCAATATGACCATTTTAGTTACTGAGCGGATTCAACACCTGTAAATTAAATTGTAGGTTATCAATTTTCACAATGGTGACATGGTGTTACCAACTGAACCAATGCTTTCTACAATCCAAATGATATTACTCTGTGTAAATTTGTCGAAAACAAAAGATCCCATATGAATCTTTTCATTCTGTATTTTTCAGTTACTGATTACCAGACCGCACGCAAGCTTCTTGATGCTTCCACCATGTTCAGTGATGTGGATTGCACCTCAAATGATGAGGCTCCAAGAAAAAGGTATGCTTACTGTTTTGTGCATATGTAACTTGCAAGCATGTGACAGTATCTAACTAGTACGTTATGTTTAGTACATGTATGATATAATCAGCTGTTTACACCCTTGTTAAATTCATACGTGACGCAGTTTTCTTCTCAAGGGGTATGATCCACCTTGGTGTTTTTTCTGTGACAAGTTATTTTCAGTACGACACTTTTTGACCGAATGCGTTGATTTGAATGAAGTACGAGAAAGAACTTTTAATACATCAGTTTTAAGCAAGATTTTTAGAGAAGTTGATTCAGATTGTAGAAAGTTAATTGAATTTTTGCGAGTGACTGGTTTGGTTTTTAAAATTTGAGATTTTTGTAAGCTTTTAACTTTTAACTTTTGTGGTCCTGATTCGGCTCTTTGCAGTCCGCTGGACCCTGTAAGCAATGATTAACTAACTAACTAATTGTACATGTACTATATACTGTTTACACTCTTGTTATACACTCGTACAGGTACTAGATATACAATATTCTGCACAATGTACACACAATATTCCTTTTTTTGGTGGTGGTGGGTGGGGATAATAATGCCAATTCTTAATCCCATTGCAATTTGTTTCTTTTGTTAAAAAATTCATTATTGTTAAATTCTAGACTACCACCTGTGAGACTTCGATCAGACTTGTCTGATTCTGATAGTGAGGGCGTTCCACCAAAGATCTGGAACTCTAACGGCAGTGATGCCTCTTCTTCACAAAGGTAACTTCAGTTTACTTTGATGACCAAGCTGCATGTCTACCTAACATCTAGATATATTGTAGATTATTTTACTCCAAGGGGACCTAATTTTGCGATCTGTACTTGTTCCTATAACTGCATATTTTAAAGGGACCATACAATGGATGCAGTCTAAATACATAAAATACATACATACAATCATATGGAAATTAAAGGATGGAATGATATCGAGTCTCAAATGGGGATAATAACTTCAAGAAAAGTAGCACAAGCACTTCACCATATTTTAACTTTTTTATGTGGTTGCAACATATTCTCCTGTTAGATAATAGTTATTCATTGTTTAGAAGGGTCCAGTGGACTGCCAAAAGCCGAATCTGGAACTCAGCTTGTGTGAAAGATGGCTCACCTCCCATCTGTGACCTTGTGGGGTGCCGGGGGTTTCTGTATAAACAGTAACCCGTATTATTATTAGTATTTAGGCATCAGAACACACACACAGACGATCGTCCCCTATACGCTTATGTGTCCAGGGACGCAAATTTAACCAACAAACAACAACATTATAGTATCCCCGCTTTGTGGAAAATTTAGTGCTTTAAATTCCCACAGTTTCTGTCATTCTCATTTGTTCATTCTCTTCCCTATCAATCTACTATTCATTTTCTTCGCTAGACCAGTCTCCTACCTGTTTTCTTGAAAACTCTCCCCAAAACTCCCCATCTGTGTGTGAGGGGGGGGGGGGGTCTGTTGGGTCAGCGTGGTGGTATTGCACACTTTCTGCCAAATGGTCACTATAGGGCTTTCTGTCATTATTTAATTTAGGCATTTTGTATGTGTTTGGTAATATTTTTTAATGATAGTTAAGCCTCGACGTTCCTTAATTGCGTGGGATGCCTTTATTGTAAAATGACTGGCTGGTGGAGTGCCTTCAGTGTTGCTGTTGGGGTTGTTTCTGAAGATCTTTTATACGGATAAAAACAAATGAGAATGACAGAAACAGTGTGAATTTAAAGCACTAAATTTCCACAAAGTGGGGATACTATTTATAAGGAAACACCCCCGGCATCCCCACGGGGTGATAATATAGATAATATATATAGATAACAATGTGTATATATATATATAAAATAACATAAAATAAAACACTTTAAACACGAAAATGTTATCCACTCACTTCTTTACTCGCCAAATTTTCAGTTTTTGTAACCTTCAGGGCATTTTCAACAGCAGTTTGATACAAACATATTTCCTAGCTTATATTAACATGAAAGAAGATACAACTATTAAAAGTGTGTTTAATGCTTCATTTCCTGAAATTATGCATGTATTGAACTCGTGTATATTTAATTTGTCATTTTATTGTTTAAGTTTTCTGGATGATATTCCCTTGCCACCTGTGCGCGCCAGTGCTTCTGCCTTCTCTCGACCGCAACCAAGGGATAACTCCTCAGCTTCCCCTAGCTCTTCTTCTATCTTGTCTCGACCACCACCTAAAGACCTGCCATGCTTGTCTTTACCCTCTGGCGGTAAGTTATAGTGGTTGTTTTGGATTCTGTGCAATTTAAAATTTCAGGATATAAGATGTTAACACAATTACATTCGGTTCCTATTAAAACAAATGCTGAATCCTGGTAGGTACAGAGTTTACTCAGAACGTGAACTTGTATTTGGGTCCTTTATGTTTCAATGTAACAAGTCCCGCAGACTCAAACAAGGCAAATCAGACTTGTGGTAGCACCAAATCACAACTTCCATTGATATTAATGGGACTTGTACTGGACCAACACATTGTATTTTACAAAATTCGCAGATTTATCATGTACAATTTGCCAGGATGTCTGCTAGA
Source organism: Oncomelania hupensis (assembly GCA_036898135.1). Lineage (NCBI taxonomy): Eukaryota > Metazoa > Mollusca > Gastropoda > Littorinimorpha > Pomatiopsidae > Oncomelania > Oncomelania hupensis. The sequence goes on along the minus strand of CM072522.1, from coordinate 47,686,404 downwards.
TAACAAAAACATTTTTTTTTTTTTTTTTTAGTTTTGCAGAAATACAATTGAAATGTTTATTAGCTATGTACTAAAATTGGGGTGTCGGATAGTGCAGTGGTTGGAGCACTCGCTACTGTGTCGAAAGTGAAGCACCGTCCGGTGCGGTTAGCACTTGGATGGGTGACCGCTAAGGTGTGAAGCGACAAACAACAACGCCCCCAGTTGACTCAACTGTGATTGAGTACCTACTCTCTTGAGGGTGGGGAAGGTAAAGCAGCGAGGGAGAGAGTTGGGCATCACCCTCATTACGCTGGCCCAAGATAAGTGTGATCTCCAACATCACGCTCCCCTACGGCCACAAGGCTATGGGACTACCTTTACCTTTACCTACTAAAATTATCCCATACTAAAGTTGTACTTGCTATTTTTTTTTCTCCAGTTACTTCAGTAGATGTACGCATTTTAACTGTTCTGGAGCAAATCCAAAAGGAACAAAGGAGCCAGAGGAAGATGTTGGAGGCCCTCTCAGGGGCAATTACCGCACCATCATTGCCAGATGAAATGGTGTTGCCGCTTGTCACTGTCGAGGATCTTCATGAATTTGAGAGGCTTCTTGCAGACGCTGACAAGAAGAAGAGTGTGGTATGCATGTTTAAAAATTGTGTATAATATGCATACTAGTCATTCAAATAGCTGTTTTCGAGTGAGCCCCGGTCAAATTAATTTTTTTAGCAAGTCTTGCCAAATAAACAAGACGTGTTTTCAACACACAGCATTGCAGATTGTGTTTTCAACACACAGCATTGCAGATTCCTCAGAGGCCTACTATTTATTTATTATTTATTTTATCGTTCTTATATAGTGCTTTTCCAGCTCAAGAGCTGCTCAAGGCGCTGGCCGATACAACATCTAACTCGAGGCGCCCACAGGCAGCCTGTGGGTGCATAGTCTGATGCCCAGATGACAGAACATAATTGTGGGTGACCAGTGCATGCTGGGTATATTTGTGTAACCAGCACTCACCTGTCTAGGACATGAGCGTCATGATCCTTTCAAGTCTGTGCGATGGAATGCGAATGTGCATAGACTAAGCCTCGGTTTATACTCTCATCTGAAGGAGTAATAAGGCCTATCTGTCAAGATGTCCATTGATGAGATATGCTTCAAGCTGGGTATTCCTAAGATTTGAGAATTTTTGGTGTTATATGTTTGCCCTGATCCATAACTAGCAATTTAGGATGAGTTTTTATATATTAACTGCCATATTTTGCAGATTCACTACCTGGGAACGATTGGAGGGGAGACACCAAAAGAGGTGGTGAGACGGGTATTAAGTCACGTTATGGCCCAGGAGCTGGTTGTTCAATTCACCTGGCAGGGGACAACACAGAAACAGGCGTTCCAGGATCTTCTCCTGTGCAGTGTGCTAAAAAGTAAATTTTGGTCTTATTATTTTATTGAAATAAATATCTGACTTTTGTGTGTGGAAATTTGAATATATGTCAAAAATGGTATAAGAAAGAATTATTTGATTTTGAGTTCTGAATTTTATACAGCCTAGCTACACCTGTCGTACATTACTCAAAGACTTTATTTATACCACATATGAGTTATTGCTAATAAGTCAGTATACATGCAAGAGGATCATTTGCCCAATTTTCATGTACATTTTCAATTTTTACTCATAGATATTTCTTTTATTCCTACATTGGGTTTTCTCAGAGATACAATAATTTTGAACTTTACTGTAAAGTCTACACTAAAACAAGTTAATCAAGCTGAAATATTTCTTTGTAGAGGTTGAACTATACATTAGGACATTTCAATCAGAAGCATGTCTTTTGTACAGGTTGAGCTCTCTGAGCGCACTTCTCGTTTATGCTCCACACAAAAAATAAAAATCGCTCTAGAGCTGTGAAGAGACAACAGGGGTTAGCACACACCATTCCCTCTACTTATGTTATCAACTGCTGGATGTGCTAATTTTGTCTTGAAAAAAAAACAAACTTTTATTTATTTGTTTGTGTGTGTGCAGAGGTTGTGCGGCAGACGGCGGCAACAAAGTCTGCAACAGACAAGGATATTGACTTTGCCATTCGCGAGTTTTTTAGAACTGCTTCTGACAGAAATGGCGGACGTAAGCGCAGATTAGACAAACGAGAATCAGTTGTTGCTTTAATTGGGAATTAATTTATGCACAATGATTTTGAGCTGTTTGGTTGTAGAGCTTTGTTGTTTGAGGTTAGTTTTTGGTTTTTATGTTTATTACAGACGTGCCTACCGTACGATTTGTAGGCGTATTTTTAAGATTTTTTGTTCAAAATACGCCAATACGATTAATGCCTAAAATGTACAATTTTTTGACATTTAAGTTTTTGTGTGTGGTATTTAGTCATTTAGTTAAGCTTGTATGCGAAGAGTTATCGATCCTGTTTGCGCCATTTTCTTCTTGGTTTGATCATGCGTTTTGTGTCAATTAAGTTGTTTAAAAAAAAAAAAAAACAATGTCAAAGTGAAGTAAGGAGGAGGGTGTGGATGTTTCTAGCTCAAAAAAAGCAAAGCACCAGCATTTTTTGCCACAGTATGCTGAAAAGTTGAAATGTTTGCTACTGTCAAACAATTAAGGACCAACCTATGCATTCTGATTCTGCATGGGCCATGGTAACTGGTATCAGTAGGGACCACTCGTGCCCATGGTGGCCGAAATGAAATTGGAAAACATTTATCAACTAATATCCATAAGAGACTGGCGGATGCCCAGAAAGGTGTGCCTTCATTACAGGCTCTGTTTTCTAAGCAGGCGAAATTTTGCGTCGACAAGCAACTATAGTGCTGAAATCTGCATGGTTCGTTTTCTACTGATTCAAATCTTCCTTTGTTCTATGCGGGTTCCATTCACGTAAAAAAAATTACATTGTGCATTTTTTTTTTTTTACATTGTGCATTTTTTAATTAATTTTTTTACATTGTGCAGATAGTCCGTAAATCTTTAATTTTAATTTGTACATTAGTTTACAGTGGAACATTAGTCATTTTTGGTATGGGTGTGTATGCTTGTTAACGCATTTGATTGATCTGTTGTACTGTGCGTGTGCCTGTGTTTGGTGCGCCTTGAGCAGACTATTGTTTGGTAATGCGCTTTATAAATAAAATTATTATTATTATTATTATTGATGTTTACCTATAGTGTGGTTGATTGTTTGTCTTATTATATCGGGTAATGCATGTTTCTAGTCATTTGTGTGTGTATATATATTATATATAATAAAAGGGGGGAAAAATACTCTGAATGAAATTTAGTAACAAAACTAGACATTTTTTAAACAAGCTTAATTGATGTCAACAAATTTGAGCTTTCACAGTAAGGCTTCTTCGGATCAGTATTATTGTCTTTTATTTGTGTTTGTGTTTAATAATAAATCTTTTAATAAATCCATATTTGCTTTCCATTTTTGTGGTGTGATGATATGTATGCAGTGAAATACTAAAAAAAAATAAATAGATGCATTATGAAAAACAAATTTACGCGATTGATCGAGTGACGATAAGTAAATGTAATTATACTGGTATTTCCACTATCATTTTAATGTTGACACTCTTTCATTCACCTTTGTTTTTCAGAATACATTTGTTATTTTGGGGCTTTAGTGTTGGTATATATTGTCGGTATAATTTGGCGGGATGATATCGTACCGATGGCGGGTAAGTATCGGTAAAGTGTATCAAACCGACAGTCGGGCCGATAGTGGTATCAATTGGTGGGATGATATCGTGCCAATGGCGGGTAGGTATCGGTAAAATGTATCAAACCGACAGTCGGCCGACTTAATGCCGATTTTGCACTTTTGACATCGGACCGATGGTTGGTGATGACATCGGGCCGCTAAATGAACATGTATCGGGCCGCCTGTCGGCCGACACCTTTTGGCCGGCAGGGTAATTATATACATGTATACTGTAACTGATTCTGACCTAGCACTTGCTTCCCTATTCAATTCAATTGTTATACCATCTGTTCCGTTTTCAATTCTTCTTCCAGATCCATGAAGTTCATTGGTGGGTATGGTTCGAAAGTCTAACCACAACGCAAATTTATTCACCAGATAATCTTGCAGTCGTGTGTCATGCAAATGAAGATCCTTAGAAATCAAATCCACAGTGTCAGTCCGCAATCTACCTCCACCCAAGATTTTCCTAATCTCATCAAACTGTTGAAACCCCATCATTCCATTAGCAAATAATTGATTAGGTTTACCTTCAATCACAACAGACGCTTTTGAAATATTAGGGTTGATAAAATTCTCGCTATCACGATTATAATTAGATTCTTTTACAAACAACAACAGTACACCTTTAAAACTTCGAGCAGGTGAATTTATGTTGATGGTCCAGAGTGCATCTAATAAATCTTTATTAAATTGTATGTAGCGAACGATCCTATCATAATAAATTGCTAGTTTGTCATATTGGCCCCTGATCATCCTACTGAGTTCAGCGTGAGTGACCACTTCGTATTCAAGCGTGATGTCTGTAATTGTATACCTAGCATCATTGTCAGAGCTAATTACTACTTGAGAATAATCATTGAAAATAATTTCGTAAGAAAGCCTGTCGTTAAATGAACCTTGATGAAATGGCAGATGACTGTGTAGCAGTTCAAAATCGAGTGGAAAATAAAATCTGTTTTTGTATACAGCAGCTAATGCATTTTCACCTTTGTTAGAAGTGTTAGCATCACCAGCTTTTATTCGAAGTTTGGCCACATTGGCGGCTTGAATCCCCTGACCAACTAAATCTTCCCTTTCATATTTACTCAGCCACAGATCTGTGTAACAAAACAAAACACCTGCGTCATCGATACTTTGGATTTCTCGCCCATCAAGTTTAATAACCATTCTTTTAATTATAGCTCTACCTAGATTGTTGACTATGGTTCTGTTAGGATCGTCGTCAGAATTCAGACTAATTTTAAATCCCAATTTAGGACTGCCCGGAACTATTACATCATCAGGACCTAAATTTGGAAATCTTATGGTTAGTAGCTGATTAGGCTCTATGCTGCTTGGATTGTTTGTAATGATTATTGTGCTTTTCTCACCTTTGATGCCTAAAGGCGTCCTCAATCGACGTGTAGGGTCTAACAAGTTTCCGTAGCTTTGCATTTTTAATGTAATAAAAAAAATTATATTTAAAAATGGCAGAAGGCGGTGATGCTCCGGATGAAGTGTTTAAACCTGATTTACCTAATGAAGACCATGACGTCACACTGCTTTCAATGGTAGGAGATGACATGAGCCAAACAAGACCAAGTATAGGAGAAGAATTACGTCAAGTAACTGAAACCCAAAAACCCAGAAAAATCAATAAATTTTACAAATACATTGGGCGCGAGTTACCTGATTATGTTAGTCCCAGTGACTTCGAACTAGACAAAAATAATCACTTGTTTATAAACACTATTGTATCCGGTAAAAAAGTGAGAGTACAGTTAACTATGTCAAAGAATCCTGACAAATTTTATGCGTGGTCTACTTTGAAAACTAAACTCCCAGTGACTGTAATACGATCATTAGGGCTTTCCGATAATAGAGTGCCAGCGTTGCATCGCCAAGCAGTAGCTTCACTTCAACGAATAGATGCATCGTTACCAAATTCAGAAATAGAACTACAAGACTTAACTGACTTAACTGACTTAACTAGCTCTGCGTTACAAGTCAATACAGAATTAACAACCTTAAAAACCTTACAAACAAATGAGGACACCAATATTGATCAGGTTATGGAAACTATCAATAACCCACCATTATTGCCACTGCGTGAACTTCAAGGCTTAGATAAAGCTTTACAACCTGTGAGAGGGGAGACAATGATGAATTTAGCCAAGCTCGGTGAGCTCGACAAACATATAGAAAAACAAAAAAATAAACTAGCAGAAGCTGATGACGCCAACTTAAGCATTGAGGTAAAACAGATGATTCAAAAAAGGCTCGCAGACCTTTACACAGAACGCGCTGCAAGGCTAGAAGCCTTATCCATAAACAGAGAAAAATTAATAACTAATTTCGCCAGAATAAAAGAAACGGTGCATAAAATTTTACACGAAGACACTACACTTGCAGAAAGAATTCAAACACTGTTCAGAGAGCAAGGTGTTACAATATTTAGCATTCTTACAGCTGTTGGGATGACAATAAGCACACTAGTCTTAGCACTGACTAGAACCGTAGGCATCAGTGCCGGTGGACCTGGCGTATCTGGTGGACCTGGCGGTAGTCCGGTTAAAGACTGGATTAAAAAGACGTTACAAAGCATAGCTAACTTATTGAAACGCTTAGGTGACAAACTTGTAGACGCACTTCCAGGAATATTAGGTTCTGTATTTTCATGGATATTTAATACTGCTTCTAAAGTTGTGGTTTGGGCGTCTGAACATCTGTGGTCTTTGTTTATAATAATATTACTCTGGCTACTTAAAATAGTAAATCCCAATTAACCCAGCAAACAATAAACCCCCTGTAAGAGCTAGACGTGAAACCCCATGATCAGTTACCGGCAGGCCTGGCAGGCCTTGCAGTTCCGGCAAGCTTGGCAGGCTCGGAAGTGGTGGCGAACTTAAAGGTTCATTATTAGGCCTAGCAGTAAATACCGTATTTGCTGTATTCACTGTATTCACTGTGTTCACTGTATTAATTGTAGGATTGTAGCCTATATGAAACTGAGGGTCTGCAATCACTATATTGTTGCTGTAGTTTGATATAGTTCCTATTCTAAGCTGAAGGTCTGAAGGCAACATATACAGTCCTAAACCTATTACGTAATCTACTTTCGATCTAGCATACTTTAAAGTGTCCTGATATCTTTTAATACTCGCGGGCAAATCTACTGCCGAATTAATAGAATCTTCAATGTTGGCTAAAAACTGCTTTTGTGCATCGAAGCTAGTTCCCTCCCCAATGATATTACTTCGTGTTTCTGCTTGAGACCCTAGAATGCACCACGCATACGTACGAATAGATTCATTCAGCCTTTCCACCCCACTTTGGGTAAATCCGTTTGATGTGTCTAATATAAAAGTGCTGTATGCTGCACTTTGTTTTTGTCTGATATACAGTAAAGGAACCTGGCTTTTGTGGTTAAATGATGTGAATCCAGGTACGTAAGGCCCCGTGTATAAATTACCTACAGCGTATCTAAATAAAGTTCCCATCCCATGATTGAGGTCTAGTTTTTGTCTGAAGTCTGTTTTAGTATCAATTCCGAATTCATTGCACAACCTTTGATACGCTTTCTTGTCAAAGCCGTTTTTAAAGGGATTAAAGTTTTTGTCAGTAGGTAACGGAGCCTGAAGTTCAGACAACACCCGTCTCACTTGATAATACAAATGGAACAGATAAATAGACTTCAACATGGGATCTGGGTGATTAAGGTGATGAACGTAAGAAACTCCGCAACCAGTTGTAGCGCATGACACGGCAAAATTAATTTGATTCTGAAAGAACTGCATACCCCCATTGTTTAGCCATTGGTTAGCTAAAAAGTCGCTCGTAATGTCTGGGTTGAGGTAATGATCAAAAATATTATGGGGGATAGTTTCGAAATGGACGTTGGCTGCCACAGCTATTGTCAGCTTGGTTAGGTCGACTGCTTTTTCGTAATAATAAGGCCCTGTAGTATACTTTGCAGCTTTGTTATATTTATAAGGCGCATACATTTTTATTATATTAAAAAATATGTTTGTAACTTTCGAATCTGTAAAATCAGGTGTGCCCATTGAACTTCAGCATCCTATTGACAACAAAAACAGGGACCTTAACGTAATCCTACACGAAATATTCTACACGGTTAAATGGGTAAATATTAGTCATGATCTAAACAACAACTGGATAATGATTAATAAAAAAAAGGCACCGTATTCAAACCGGCTATTATGACTTCTGCAGACTTACTGAAGAATTGTTTAAACCTCATTCGATTGAAGCAAAAATGAACCCTGCAAACTTGATAGTAACTTTAACTTTCAGTAAAATCCAGCATAAAGACATTACCAGCGTCACACTTGCGCCAAAGCTGGCAGAAATATTAGGTTTCACTAGCCATGAATTATCTTTATCTGTAGACTCCAGCAGCTCCAGCACCGTCGGCAGTACTATGAAATTTATTGGATCAAAACCTATGAATTTGTTAATTAATAATAGATTGTTTGTGTACCTTCATCAACTGAAGACATCGGAAAACTTAGTAAACGGAACTCCTAGTACATTGCTAAGGATAATCTCAACTCAGAGAGAATCTTACTGCGATCCAGTTTCATTGAAATTTCTACCTCAAAAACGCCACTTAAGTCAGGACTATCATACTAGTTTATGCTTCAAAATAACTAACCAAAACAACGAAATTGTAGACTTTGAAGATCTTACAATTATTCTTGAGATAAAATAAAGTTTAATTTTAAAATACAATGTCAATCGGCCCTCAAATTCCAGTAACCTGTCCTACCATTGAACTGAAAGACTTAGCAGACACAATTGACTTTGATGCGAATGCTATTGTTGGGTCTATTTACGGTTTCGAATTTACACAAAATGGATATTATAAACGAGCGCTAGTGCCGGCAGTGCCTGAAGTGCCGCAAGTGCCGCCGTCAGTACCGCCAGAAAAACCATCTATCGATCAGCTAAAGGATTTTAATGCCGGTAAAGTAGATCCCGATTTTAAGTATGCTATTACTAAACGAGAAAATATCTGGTCTTTAACACCTGTAGACACGGAATTAGATTGGCTTATTAAATTCAAGTGCGAAAGCCCTTACACTTTTATGGGACCAGACAATAAATTTAAGAAAATTATTAACGCCGGGCCTATGTTAGTTAGTCTAGTGCCGGATGAAAACAATCGGGAAAACATAGAAGTCAAAGCCTACAAAAAAAGCAGCTATGTTTTACATAAGCGTGAAACCGCAGGGAAAAATGTTAGAGTTGTTCTGCAGCCTCCTTTACAGATAGGTAGTGCAGCCATGATAGCACTGGACATAATTGCTCACAGGCCTACGCAGATAAATGTTAATGTAATTCCGCAAGTGTCTCTAAGTTGGGCTGATTTAGATGAGAATCCCAGATGAATTACAGTATTTATGAAGAAAAGAGAAAGCGAAGATCAGTATTCCGTATTTACTTCATCACCCAAGATAACTTTTGTCCCTGTTCCAAATCCTATTGACAGAATAGCGCAAATTAGCCTAGACAACGTAGATCTGTTAGCATTTTATTTCAGCGATCAGATATTTTCTGACAGTCAAATACAATATTTTGCTAATAAACTAAAATCAAGTTAATTATTGTTAACCCTTTTTTTTTCACACTAAAAATATGATGACAAAATTGTATCCTGCTATAGTAGAAGCAGTAGTGGATGAACAACCAATGCAACCCAGTAGCAGCTAAGTATCCCTTTTCTCTATATGTTTTTCTTAAGTTTTGGTAATACTTAAGGTGTTTAGAGTAATACTCAATGTTGGCATCAATATTGTTTATTTTTTCTAATTCACATTCATCACTGATGGCATCAGTCCCTTCAACTTCAAGTTCTCGTTTAACAGTAACACAACCACTGTTTGCGCTGTTTTCGTTTTCGTCGTCTGATAATGTTAAATCAACAACAATGTCTTGTAATATATTAATGCTTTCGTCAACGTTTTCAATCACACAAGAATAAGACATGTCATAAATACACTCCGTGCGGTTCTTCACACCTCACTGCAATGTCACCTTTGCGCTGTCAATGTTAACATGGCGGCACAATCGTGACGTGGCAGGATTGCAACAAAACCCTTCGTGTTTGAATACTGTGATTTTGCCTAAAATGATTAAAGAAGGGTTGTAATTTTTTTGATGTTTAAAAAGAATATATTATATTTACATTCCAACCACCTGCGGCATTCAGACGAATGGTCTGGTACAGTTGTTTGGGATTATATAGATTAATTTTCAGATTAAAAACATCAAGCGTTAATGGCTGCGTGGTAGTGCAGCGGACTTGTAATTGAGAAGGCGTGGGTTCGATTCTGTGTTGTGCCTTAATTTTTTTTTCATGTTGTAAATTAATTTACTTGCATGTGTGTTTGTATGTGTGTGCGAGTGTGTTTGTGCGCAAATAGTTTATACATTTACATTTATTTCGATGTTTTTAAAAAATATATTATATTTACATTCCAACCACCTGCACATGCACACAATAGGCGATAAATATACGGACTAACAGATAGGGCTAGGATTACAATTACCGTGTTGGAACTTAAAATAAACAATACCACTATCCTGTGTTTATGTGTTCAGGCGAATAATGTATAGATAATAAAAAAAAAACAGATTATTTATAGTGCTACAGGAGAGTGCATCACCAAGAATGCATTTCAAGGTTACCTGGGTGCATGAGGAAATATGTGTTTATGTGTCTGGGTGAATACTGTAGAAAACCCGTGATTATTTATAGTGCAACAGCAGTGCGCATGCTCACAATTCTGTCCTATACTTTGTGTGTCAAGGCTAGCTTAGTGCGTGAGAAAATAGTAAACGCATACAGTATTTTATTTAGGGCCTACTACAAACCCAGCTTAATGTGGGCTTGTGAGTGCTTGGTGTTGTGCAGGGAATGAATGCTTTTTTGAAGTGTTTGAGTCTGATATGCCTCAAATAATTGAAGAAGGGTTGTAATTTTTTTTTGTTTTAACCAAAGACGCAAGATATACGAATATATATTATATTTAGCAAATGCCGGATTTTTTTAAAATGCCCATAAAACAGCCCTATATTGCAATAAAATAGCGTTAGGAAAACAAAGGGGTTTAACGCCCATATTTGCTATCTCTGGGAGAGCACGCACCACCATTATTGACTGTCAGAGTATTGTCGTCTGCTGTGGGCCACATGCTAACGGTCCACTTTGCCTCCCCATATCACATATGTTTCTGTTCGTCAAAGAGGCCACGTCGCGCTTAGAAAAATAATGATTTCATTGGGGTTAGGGTTGAAGTTAGGTTTAGGAGTTAAGATAGGGTTGGCTAACACTGTCCCTAACCCTGATTTATCGCAAACTTAAACCCTAACATTCGTGCCGTGCATTGCTAACTTTGGTGGGGATCCAAACTGGATCTTTATCCAAATGGAGAGAACGGCAGTCTGCTCTACGTCTAGACTAAAACCGGCCAAGTCTGGTCCCCGGCATAGGCACATGACATAGACAATGAATCTCATTTTGTATGACTTGTGCCTGTGTCCGTAATTATTTTTTTTCGATTCTATCTTATCCTATCCTATCCTATCCTATCCTACCCTATCCTATCCTAACAGCGGCAGTTGGGTGGTGGGACAGAGGTCAAGGGTCAATGCAGGTGATCATCAGGAAGGCAACACAAAGCAGCCTAGACCTTGACAGTGACCACAAAACACCACTCACCTGCAGGGCCCACATCAAGTCGTCCTGTAAGCACTTGGCCCAGTCCCCGTCCACACGCCTCACACTCCACGGGCCAACGTCCTGTATGGCCGTCCCCCTCGTGAACGAGTGTGATCACTGCTGGCCCGTCCCCAGGGGCAGGAAGCACGCTGTCGCTGTAGTCACGGTACAGACTGGGCCACTGCTGTATCACTGGCCGCACCTCCCTGAGGACAGCAAAGTACTTTCTATCTTATTCTTATTCCATGTCCCCATGCCTTAGTAAGTTTGTGTCTACCACCACCACCACCACCACCACCACCACCACCACCACCAACAACAACAATAACTACTACTACTACTACTACTACTACTACTGCTACTGTTACTATTACTACTTCTACTACTGCTGCTAACACTATAGCTACTGCTATTACTACTGCTGCTGCTATAGCTACAGCTACGTCTACGACTATTGCTACCACTGCTACCACTATCTGTTGCTGCTACCACTACTACTGCTGCTGTTTCTACTACTACTACTACTACTACTACTACTACTACTACTACTATTACTACTACTACTACTACTACTACTACTACTTATTACATGAGTCACCCACCTGAGGACGGCGGGTGCGGAGCGAAGGGGCGTGGTCACCGCCTCTTGCTGCAGGCAGGCTGGAATGTCTGTGTGACTAACACCAGCACACCACAGGTGGAGATGCTGCACGCTGCTCTGTAATCTCCACACCAGTTCCTCTGTACGTGGACCTGTCTCCACGCTGTTAGACAGAGAAAGTGTTTTGATGACGTGTTGACCACAGAGGACAAGTGTTACTGGCGGTGTTAATAAACCTGTACTGTTACTTGATGGACTCAGCGCAGTCCAGGGTTGATGCCACGCACCTCCTGTCTGTTACATAGCGCAGATACTCGAGACTCAATAACCGTCGTGATGATGATGATGATGATGATGATGATGATGATGATGATGATGATGATGATGATGATGATGATGATGATGATGATGATGAAATAATCCAAGAAAACAACTTTTGTTTTAAAATTAAAGGTGAGGTTACATCATTTTGGTTACGCTATTTTTAGATAAAACAGAAAGTGGGCTTTACTATTATAGAAATAGGTTTTTAGCTTACAACAACAGTCTGGCTAATGTAAACATCTGTACAATCCACAGGACTATGACATGGAAACACCATTATCATCACCATCATCATCATCATCATCATCATCATCATCATCATCATCATTGTTGTCTTCGCAATCATCATCATCATCATCATCTGACATCCTCATCATTATCATCATCATCATCATCATCATCATCATCATCATCACCACCACCACCACCTCCACATCCATCACCAGTACCACCACCACCACCACCATCATCATCATTGTCTTTGTCGCCATCATCATCATCATCATCATCATCATCATCATCATCATCATCATCATCATCATCATCCAAACCTTGTTGCTACTCACTCCTTGTTAAAGATCACCTCATCGATGAGGACACAGAGCGTGCCCCCACGTACAGCCGCTGACAGATCATTGAATGCCACGTCCACATCGCCAGCATTGTTGTAGAAATTATAGGAGTGAAAGAGCACCGCGGCAGGGGGCGCTGTGGGATCAGCAGCCATGGTCACTTGCAGCTGGTTGTGGATCAGACGGCTGGCAGACAGGGCGCCACGGTATGTACTGATGACGTGGACATCATGGCCTCTGGACAGCCAACGAAGTCCTTGTAGGACCAGCAGTATTGTTTTACCTGCACACATATACGTATAAATCATGATGATGATGATGATGATGATGATGATGATGGTGATGATAATGATGATGATGATGATGATGATGATGATGATGATGATGATGGATTAATAACTAAATGGATGAATGCATGAAACAAGAAGAAGAAGAAGAAGAAGAAGAAGAAGAAGAAGAAGAAGAAGAAGAAGAAGAAGAAGAAGAAGAAGAAGAAGAAGAAGAAGAAGAAGATGATGATGATGATGATGATGATGATGATGATGATGATGAAGAAGAAGAAGAAGAAGAAGAAGAAGAAGAAGAAGAAGAAGAAGAAGAAGAAGAAGATGATGATGATGATGATGATGATGATGATGATGATGATGATGATGATGATGATGATGATGATGATGATGACTAAATAACAAGAATGATGAAGGGTACGTAATGTGTTTGTACAGCTTGAGACAAAAGACAAAATCTGTACAAAGGGAAAAGCAGTCCTATAAGGCAGTGAAGACGACGTGGTGTTGTGATCGATCTCTAGATGTTCTTGCCCTATCTACAATATCCTATTTATCCTATCCAGTGAAGTAACTCGAAAGTCATTGGGGCACCATAGATGATCGTTTAACCAGCGTACTCCATCTGTCTGTCCTCTGCAGCCCTAGATGTGCAGTGTTTTCTAATCATGCTATTTTTCCTGTGTGAAAATTCTACTGACTTTGTTTGTCGTGTGCAGCAGTCTGGCTAAACTGTCGTCTGCTATTTACTGTTACTATAGAGATTGCTATGTGCTGACTTTGCCTGCCCAGACGTCACACAACATACCTAAGGGCCACGGATGTCCATGGCGCGGGATATCCGACTACGAATTGGAAATTCTTTGTCACACATCTCAATAACTACAATTGGCTGCGAGCGTGCACCATCCACCCTCTCCCCACCCCTCACCCTCAAACGAAAATAGAAAGCAAGGGATAGGGAAACATATCAACACTTCATCCTCACTGTAGTTATACAATGGATAGGGAAACATATCAACACTTCATCCGCACTGTAGTTATACAATGGATAGGGAAACATATCAATACTTCATCCTCACTGTAGTTATCCAATGGATAGGGAACTATATCAACACTTCATCCTCACTGTAGTTATACAATGCTGAACAAGGTCAACAGTCTCCTTCTCTACACCTACTCCATTTTCAAAGTTGCATGCTGAACACTCAAATAGGCCTACGTCCATGTTTATACTTGACTAACAATCTGGGGTGCGCGGACAACACAAAAAGACTTAAAACGAACTTTGGAAGATGAACATTGCTAGCTCAGAGGCCATTGATCCAGCAACTGTATGTCTGTGGTAAAGATAAACGCAGTTTCCTTGCACGGCGTCCCACTGAGAGCGTGTCATTATTTTTTTTTAAATAGTCGGGAATCAGAAAGAGCAAATTGCAGGTTAGTCTGTCTGTCTGTCGGCCTTTTGTTCTGTTAGTCGGTTCGTTTCCCGCAATATCCAAAGAACCACTGAACAGATTGTGACCTAGCTTCACAGTAATACTATGTAAACTAGTTGCCAACTTCCATGCCATCATGTTTGCTCTATCGTAAAGGTCAAAGTCGTTGGAATCACTTTGCTGCTAAAGACGTTTTGCTCTATTCCTTCAAAAAACAACAACAACAAAACAAAACAAAACCAACCAAACAAACAAACAGACGGTGGACCTGATTTTGTGGACTTTTTGGAATACAGGTACTTCAACTCATGCTCATTCATTCAGTATAGCCCAGTCAGACTGTCGGCCGTTTGTTTCTATACATTTAACTTTTTTGTGTTGAAAGCACATTTTGCATTAGACCTACCTCAAGAATACTGGATATATTTTGAACAATTTTCCCTATACCTGTGCTTTACCTACTGTTTACCATGTTATGTCATTCATAGTTACACTCTCTCAAGGGTCAAAGTCGACGTGGTTCATTTTTTTAAAAATACGTTGTATACTGTACCTCCAAATTGGCTGAACCGATTTTAAATTGTTTATGCTGGCGCTGCAGGTGGTTCCGATAGTTGTCAATCATTCCATGTTTTCATTTTGCTTCGTTAGGATAAAGCCGAGTAACAGCACTGCTAAAAACTAAAAACTTTCACACCTTTGGAAAAGCTGCTTTTCAGCCATATGCCTAAGTGTCTGGAAATACACTAGAGTTGCTTGCCTTCTTGTTTTGTTTGGTATCAAACCTCTCGCCACTGCCACAGGCGCTCGTTAACATACAACAGGCTAACTCCCGATTTTTTCTCGTGCCTATAAAACCTAACTAGTAGGGTTAAGCCCATATGACTCGCATGGTCCGTTAAAATATTTAACATAAAAATTACTGGCCGAAAAAAAAGAAATGGTGACATTAGCTTGCAAAGTACTTTCTTAGATCCTTCAATGCTCTTGACCTTGAGATAACCTTGCCCTCCAGCTAAAACAAACCCAAAACCATTCATCCCACAGCAAACAAATTGTAGTATGCAAAAAAGACTGCCCTTGGAATGACCTTGACCTTTGGGATGACCTTGGCCTTTACGTGACCTCTGATGTTTATGTATAATCAAATAACCCAAAATCGTAGCATACTATGGGTTACATATAGGGCCCATTGCACTGTACATTGAAACATTTAAAAAAAATGTTTTTGTAAGATCTAAAATGACCTTGACCTTCATGATCAACGCAAAAAGGGAACGAAAGATCAAGCTGTTTTCTCTAAATATTACAAGTTTTGACTTTCGTATCTCTTGTAGTTTAGGATGAAAGTAGTCAGTCATTGTTTATAGAGTTTAGCGGACTGCAAAAATTCCAATCAGGATCACAAATTGGTTGAAATAGGACTCACACCCGATCCGAATAAAATATCGTTAGTTATTCATTGCTTATATGGTCCAGCGGACTGCAAAGAGCCGAATCAGGGCCACCAAATCAAGACCAAAAAGAGGCTGAAAGATGAGGATTCACTATTGAACTGTATAAAAGATCTGCTGAAACAACCCTAGTGGTAACAATGAAGGCACTCCACCAGCCGGTCACTTTACAATTAAGGAATCCCACTCATGGGACGCTGAGCCTATGCTCTAATTTATCGAACCCCCGTTTACAAAAACACAAAATAGAATATATCGTCACTATTGAAAATCAACAAGATACATACATATAAAATGTCTACATTGCTAAATAATAATTTAATAGGAACCCCTAGTGACCATTTGGCAGAAAACGTCCAATATTCCCAGGCTGACCCAACATGAGAAGTCTTGGACTAGATTTTGAAGAACAGTTATCCGTGTATAGCTTGCAATTAGCAATATAAATCTAGCACCTTGTGTGTATTTATGTGTGGTGTAGCAGTAGTTTACGGGCAACAGGACTATTGTAAAGACATTTGATGCTTCATTTGGTCACACAGCCGGTCTCAGTGAACCATCATATTGGTTAAATTATAACGATGATGATGATGATGATGATGATGATGATGATGATGATGATGATGATGATGATGATGATGATGATGATGATGATGATGATGATGATGACAATGATGATGACGACATTTAAACAAAAACTCTTTATTGTCCTTTTTTATTGGGAAATTCTGGGCCGCCTCTTCTGGGGAAGGCATAGTCGCAGCCTGTGGCACGACCAAACCCAACCTATCTAATATTAGTTGTGATTTGAAACTTTGTTGGGGGGAGCAAACCCGAGTACCCGGAGAAAACTAGCGAGACGTAGCCCTAGTCGAAAGTAAATAATATTCGGAAAAACTTAAAGCCCAGAGGCGAGATCGGTCCAACATCCTGTGGACAAGGCAAGGTAGTCCCGCCTTAGATCACGAGGCTACAACGCTCCCTCGAGCTGATGATGATGATGATGATGATGATGATGATGATGATGATGATGATGATGATGATGATGATGATGATGATGATGATGATGGTGGTGGTGGTGACATTGAGAAGCACTTATTCGATAAGTCAACGCTGGAAGGGAGTAAAAAGCATAAAATATGACATGAACTGAGGAAATCAAACAGTAAACAGAAAAATCATGTAAAATCTTAAACTTGCAAAAGTAAATACAGTGTGTAGGTCTACAACAGCGTAGCACTGCAAAGAGTCACTGTTAGAACCTCATGCTACAACAGTGAACTACTGCAAAGATTGCAACAGTGAAGCATTGCAAACAGTCACTGTTACGACATCACACTACAACGGCAAGTGTGACAGCAGCTACCCAGTACATCCATCCCATAGCCACCTAGGTAAATGCATACGATCCACGTAAGATTGTGATTCCCCGGTTGGGGTGCAGGGGGTTTCAGTATAAATAGTATCCCCACTTTCTGGAAATGTTGTGCTTTAAATTCCCACTGTCGCTGTCTTTCTCATTTGTTCTTTCTCATTCCTGCTCTGTTCTATCAATCTGCTATACTATAGCCTACTCTTCTTCGCTAAACCAGTCACCTACCATTTTTTCTTGAAAACTCTTCCGGGACAAGACTCCTGATTTGTGTTTGAGGCCTGTTGGATCAGCTTGGGAATATTGGACGCGTTCTGCCTGGTGGTCACTAGGACTTCCTTTGATGTTATTATTTAGCAATGTAGGCATTTTATATGTATGTGTTTTGTTGATAATTTATAATAATGTTTGTATTCTATTTTGTTTTGTAAACGAAGGTTCGATAAATTAGAGTATAGCCTCAACGTTCCCTGCGTGGGATGTCTTTATTGTAAAGTGACTGGCTGGTGGAGAGCTTTCAGTTTTATCACTAGGGTTGTTTCAGCAGATCTTTTAAGCGGAACAGGGGTTGTCCGGTCGAGATTTGGTTCGGAAGAGTCCGCTGGACCTAAAGCAATAATCATGTAATGTAATATAACGTAAGATGATGGATCCTATTTGATATTGATGTTGATGTCTTGTATTGCGCGATCCACCACGTTGGTAGACATGTTCATTGAGCATGCAGTGGGTTAGGGGGAGAGGAGTGGGAAGGGGGAGAGAGGGGCTCAGGTGATCCAAAAATAAAGCGAAGCAGCCATTATATGTATTTTATCTTTTTCCGGACAACCGAAATGTCGTTAAGCCTGATTAGTCCCCCATGGCTCTCGATTTTCCGGCAGAAGACAATTAATAGGCCTAAAGCCTATACATGACCATCCTTGCAAATGAACCGCATGGTTTTGCGATTGCTCCTCGCACTAATCTTGCGCTAAATGGAAGGAGATTATCGCACTGTATCAGTCAGTGTGTTCGTCATCCGGAGATGCTAAAACGGATGAAGGTCGGTGACAACAGTAGCGTGGATGAATCCTAAATCAATGATTACGAGATCCAATCCCCATTGTATAAGCTGGCGTGTTCACAAACATTAACGCAATTTACAGGATTCCCAAAAATCGCAGACTTTGAAAAAGGCGATGACGCACTTTCTCTAGGTTGTGGATTGCAGGGATGAAGCTGAAGGGATTAAGTTTAGTGCCATACGGTCAGATTGTTTGACAAAAATCTTTTCAGTCTCAAAGATGATGGCAAAGAAACAGTAGCCACGAAACTGTGGATCTCCGATATTCCTGTGTCATGTGATGACAATCGAAACATCCCTAGTTCGATTAGGCTGCGTGCTGAGATCCAACATTTTCTATGAGAAGATAAGGAACTGGGAGGAAAAACTGACCCGCTTTTACACGGGCAGAAGGTTTCCTACATCACTGTCCCAGACAAACCTTTTGAGTCCACTGTGCAGATTGGAGAGATGAAAGCTACACTGTACCACAAAAACAGACACAAACATGGAAACAAAACTGTGTGTAGTCGCTGTTTACAGTTTAGGCACTGGATGGAGGTGTGCACTGCTCAGGATGTTGTGTGTATGATGTGTTTACTGTCAGGACACCGTCAGGGTGACCCACAGAGTAGGGGGAGTTGCGATTCTTATGCAAAATAATGTTGAATATAAAATATGTAATGTCCACAGAGATGTAAATGGCAACTGGCTTATAATACACTTGAAGATGCCTGAAAAAGATGTTGTGATTGTTAGTGTGTATGGGCCAAACAATGATGATCCTAGTTTGTATATAGAATTGAGCAAACGGTAAAGCTGTATGAAGAGTGTAAACATGCAATCTTGGGGGGAGACTGGAACTTGGTATTAGATTTCGATTTAGACTGCAACATCTACAGACAGTCACAGATAAACATTGTTAAGATCTGATGAACTGGTTAAACTATTGATAGACAACATAAGTTATTTTTCAAATCCATGGAGATCCACTAATCTTGACGACCAACGATATACTTGGAGTAGAAACGCATCTCCCTCCCTCCCCCCTACCCCTTCAGAAAAGCCGTTTAGACTTCTTCCTCATTTCTGATCTTGTTTGTTAGTTTGTTCAGAAGGTGGATATAAAGCCTGGTTACAGAAATGATAATTCTGCAGTCACCATAACGTTGCAATTTGGAGAAGAAAACAATCGACTTTTTTTTAGTTTGTTTGTTGAAATTCAACTTGTCTTTGTTACTTCATATAAAATACTTAGAGCCAATAAACTGTGAAATTAAATATGTCATGATTGAATATGCAGTTTCCCTTATAATATAGATGACTTAGATGATATTCCGCTATCGGACGTTCAGTTGACTACTTCAATAATGGTACTCGATGCAGTCAATCTAAACAATTGACAAACAAAAACAATTGGATTTCCTTTCCGTCTTCTAATAGCGATCTCCCTGCCTTTACACCACATGATTGAGTGATAGATGTGTTTGCTGTGGGTGTCACATGTTTGAATGATAGATGTGTTTGCTGTGTGTGTCACATGTTTGAGTGATAGATGTTTGCTGTGTGTGTCACATGTTTGAGTGATAGATGTGTTTGCTGTGTGTGTCACATGTTTGAGTGATAGATGTGTTTGCTGTGTGTGTCACATGTTTGAGTGATAGATGTGTTTGCTGTGTGTGTCACATGTTTGAGTGATAGATGTGTTTGCTGTGTATGTGAGATTGGGTGAAACATGTGAGCGTGTAAGTTGGTACAGATTGCCGCGCTTTGAGCCTGATTAGTAATTTGGGGAAAAGCGCATATATAGCATCCTATATTAAAGTATTAGTAACTATTAGTCTGTAAATTTGAAGAGCACCAACCCCGCCCGCGAACTTGTTTTTTCCAACCTAGTTCCAGTCACTTTCCCGAAAAAGGGAATTACCGAAGTCGAACGAAGCTCTCCGAGTCGAGCGAAGCTATCCGATGTTTTACGAACGAATGCTGGCAGGACTACGTGAAACCACAGGCTTGGAAATCTCGTCTTTCGTAGGCCTCAATTACATACTATACTACGTACGTATTTAGGAGTTTACAAAGACAAAAGAAAAGACTTCAGAGCCTGTGGTGAAACATCCGTGCATAAAAATAGCAGCTGCTAGATCTAATTCTATTTCGATCTGCACAGTTTCAAGCTCAAGTCGATATTTGCATTTTGAAGCAATTAGTATTATTATTATTATTTTATGATGAATAATATACTGACACAATTAGTAATAAGGAGTAAACGTAATACATAACACATAAAGCACACATACAACGATTTCAAATCTATATCAACAATAAAACCATGACAAAACTTCAAAGCGCTATGGATACGTTGATGTCACTTCAGCACAACAAGGCAAAGCAAGTTTATAATGGTCTCAAAAAAACAGTGATATTATTTTTTATTGCAAGCACCAAAGCAATTATTTATTTAACTAATATTATACTTTTTAACTGATACAGTAAATTTGTTATATGTAGGCCTATTTCAATTATATGTATTTTAATGAGAAACACGTATTACAAAAATGTTGCGTGGCGGGCGGAAATTTCTATAAATCATCTGAAAACTTTGTTAAATCTATAAGAAAAAATAACCAGTAACACCATCTGAATATTTCGGGTTACACCCAACTTCAGCATTATCTCCCCTTTTGTTCACCCTATTCACGAACGACTGCGTGTCGCACCATGATAATGTAGTCATATTAAAGTTCTCAGATGACACCACGGTAGAAGGTCTGATCTCTAACAATGACGAGGGAGCATACAGGCAAGCAGTGGAGGAGCTAGTGGCTTGGTGCATAGACAACAATCTGGAATTAAACGTCTCCAAAACAAAAGAACTAGTAGTAGATTTCCGTCAAAACAGAAACAACATGCAACCCCTGTCCATCAACGGGGAAGTAGTAGAACAAGTAGACAGTTTCAGGTTTCTTGGCACAACCATTTCCTCAGATTTAGGATGGGAAAAGCACATCACTGGCGCAGTCAAGAAGGCCCATCAGAGACTATTCTTTCTCCGCCAGCTTAGGAAGTTTCGGGTCAGCCAAGCTATCATGGCCAATTTTTACCGCGCCACTGTAGAAAGCATTTTGACCTTTTCTTTCATTGTTTGGTATTCCAACGCAAACATTCAAGATAAGGAGCGTTTAGACCGTGTTGTGCACCAGGCTTCAAGATGCGTTGGTGGGGCCCTCCCGTCCATCGAGGCTTTACACGCGCAACGTGTCACACGCAGAGCCAAACATATTATCCATGATGAGTCCCACCCCGCCCACGTGCTCTTCCAGATGCTCCCCTCAGGCCGTAGATTCCGTTCCCTCCCCAGCAAAACCACACGCTCACTGAATGGCTTCTTCCCGTGGTCTATCAGACACTTAAATCAATTATAAGGATTATTTAGGCTGCTCCTTATTGCGTGCACTTGTATAGTCATATTAGTCATGAATTGCGGGAGGGTGCTTCTGCGTGCGAATCTATTTTAGTCATCTGTATATTTGATGTGTCTGATGATGTACATTAAAAATCATGCACCTGTTTTGTTATCTGTAATTCGGTTGTGTTTGTTGATGTCTGTATTTCTATGTTCTACATGAGTGTTCTAGTCAGGCGTGGGTCTGCTGTCTAGTATAATGGTGGTTACATAGGTCGCACTAGATCTATGCTTTATTCGTTTGTTATGTATCTTGTGCATGCCTGCCGCTGATCTAAAGCATTCTTTGTGTCATGTATACTATAACTGTATGTATGTCACTTGGCGAATAAATCTTGAATTGAATTGAATTGAATTGAATTGAAAAACAAACAAAACGTCACTGACCATATTTACACCATTGAGCACGCACAACAGCACACTATTCTTTTTTTTTTTTTAAGTAGGAATAATAATAATAATAATAATAATAATAATAATAATAATAATAATAATAATAATAATAATAATAATAATAATAATAATAACAATAATAATAATAATAATAATAATAATAATAATAATAATAATAATAATAATAATAATAATATAACAACACACAAACAAAACAAATAAATAAATTAAAGATTTAACTAAATAACTATACTACTACTACTACTACTACTACTACTACTACTACTACTACTACTACTACTACTACTTGCGAAGTTGTGGTCTCGATTTTGTGGTCCTGATTCGGCTCTTTGCAGTCCGCTGGACTCTGTAAGCAATGAATAACTAATACGCTTTTAATTTAACTCTGGTCTCGAGTTGTCTTGATTTTGTGGTTCTGATTCGACTCTTTGCAGTCCGCTGGACCCTGTAAGCAATGAATAACTAACTATTAATTTAACTCTGATCTCGAGTTATAAAAAAACAATTCGCTTAGCCTACTCGTCCTTCTCCGGAAATTTCAAGATTCGAATATTATAAAGTATAGGCCTAAATATTATCAATTAGAATAGATATAGGTTATACATTTATTTACGTATAAAACAAACAATACAGGTCTAATAATTATATTCAGCTAGTGAGCTTCTTCGCTGCGCGGAGACTGACTTATAATATAATAATGTAGATTAAGCCTATGTATACTGTATAACAGTGTCTACTTGGTTCTAGGCAGGAAATGGGCAATGCTATTATTAGCCTTTACTGCTGAGAACTAACAAAATGCAAATCAAGGAACGCAACTATTAATTATGGTCAATAATAATTATGCTCATATTATGCTCATATTAACAAAGTATACCGTTGCGAAATGCTAAATATGTGTAAATCGAACAGAATTAGAAGCAACAGCGATCATTTTTAATGTCAGCTAGTCGTAGTCATGTAACACATCGGAGAGCTTCGTTCGACTTCGGTGATTGCCTTTTCGGACGAATGACTGGAACTAGGTTGGAAGAAACAAGTTTGCACCCCGCCCCCCCCCCCCCCCCCCCCCCCCCCCGTGTCATTGCTGGGAAAGAGGTTGAGCGAGCCGAGGAATACAAGTACCTCGGCACCATCCTCAACGCTGATCTCACGTGGACCCAGCACATCGACAAGGTCATCAGCAAATGTCACAGCAGACTCTATTTCCTTAGAAAGCTGAGACAGTTTAAGGTCAGTCCGGACATTATGACCATGTACTATAGATCTAGTATTGAAAGTATTCTGACTTTCAACCTGAAAGTGTGGCACCATGCGTGCAGTTCAGAAGACAGAGACAGATTAGACAGAGTGGTGAGGCAGGCTGAGAAAGTGATCGGTGCTGACCTACCGAGCCTAGAACACCTGGGCACGGTGAGGACAATCAACAAAGCCCGAAAGATCGCCAACGACCCAACTCACCCCCTCCACAGCGAGTTCTGCATCCTACCATCGGGACGGAGGTACCGCGCTGCCAAGTGCAGGACTGAGAGGATGAAGCGGACCTTCGTGCCCTCTGCTATCACTGTACTCAATAGTAAACATGACTGAAAATCACCCCCCTACCATACCACCCCCACCCACCACCCCCCACCCAACACACACACACTGCGACCATAGCTGCACTTCACTAGCAACCCCCAACCCTAAACGCACTCACTTCCCCAACCACCCCTCCCTTTCTGCACAAAAGCCCTATACGTCCCATCACCACCTAATTCTCCCTCTCACTTTCCGCCCTTCACTACTACGTTACCCCCCTCTCCAACCTTCTTTGCTTGCCGGGCCTCCCAAGTATCGTAACGAAGCGTTGTGTAATCACCCCAGGCCAGCTACGCTTTATCGCCCCCCCCCCCCCCCCCCCTTTTACTGCTGACTTAGCAGCCTCGTAGTATTTCGGTCCCTCTCTTAAATATCGGTAGCAGTGTTAGTAATGTACCGCTTTCTGGGTCGGACAATAATATGTAATATGTGCCGTGTGTATGTGTGTGTGAGAGAGAGAGAGAGTGAGAGAGAGAAAGAAAGAAAGACAGTCATAATACATATATTATTTATGTTATATATAATGTTATTTTTCGTGTAAGCGTGAGTGCGCGCGATAAAGTGTGCAAACATGAGCAATTTAGGCCTAATTTTAAATACACACAAATTTGTCAATTCTAGTCATTCCTGATGAACATTGTGTTAATCTATAATTGATTTAACCACCCTAGTGTCAAAGGCTGTATGCAGGTAGAATGTGTATGTATGATTGCGTTTGTCATTCAGTATTGCTTTTTCTTTTTTAATTGTGTGCTTTTCCTCTGTATTTAAACATAAGCGAATGACATATAATTATACACATCTGAGCACCCCATGCGCACCAAGATTTCTTTGATGTAAAAGTTGAAGCGAAATAAATTGTCTTATGTCTTGTTTTATGTCTTATGTCTTATTATTTTGTGATCATTTGTTTTAGATATTAAATATTATTATATCAGACATATTTTCCGTCTTCTAATAGCGACTGGCCTTTTACACCACATGTTTGAGTGATGAATGTGTGTTGCTGTGTATGTAGGAGTGTCTATAACGTCAAAGCGTATATGTAGGTTTCAGATCGCCGCGCTTTGTGTCTGATTCAGATTAAGGCGCGTATACAATAATGTT
This sequence comes from Oncomelania hupensis, assembly GCA_036898135.1. Lineage (NCBI taxonomy): Eukaryota > Metazoa > Mollusca > Gastropoda > Littorinimorpha > Pomatiopsidae > Oncomelania > Oncomelania hupensis. The sequence continues at coordinate 47,661,315 of CM072522.1, read as the reverse complement.
ATTATTATTACTAACCAGTCCCCCACGGACCCGTGATGCAAGCCAGAGGCGGATCTCGGGTCAGGATGTCCAGCTGCTGCTGGGTCAGCACCAGACGTGACAGCCTCTTTTCCAGTTCTGCCACCGCCTGGCCCTCAGTCCGCACCTCCACACGTGGGGGGACACTGCAGTGAACACTGACTGTAGTGGCTGGTCCCACGAACCTGCACGAAATTCGTAATGACAAACGCGTCATCATCATCATCATCATCATCATCATCATCATCATCATCATCATCATCATCATCATCATCATTATCATCATCATCATCATCATCATCATCATCATCATCATCATCATCATCATCATCATCATCATCATCATCATCATTATCATTATAACCACCATTACTAACATTGGCAATATAAAACATACGTTCAGCTTGAACTGACGCTAACAGTACACCAATGATCAATGTAAAACAAAAGCTGATAAAACATGAGTCATAAAAATGGTTACCTAGCTGCTACATCTAGGTACAGCTCTTCCCCGCGTGTACCACTGAGTTGAGGATCTGGAGACGCCATGATGTGTCGCCACCAGTTGGCCAGGTTGGTTAGGACAGCGGGAGTCACATCCCAGAAAGTACTGGGATGCGATAACTGGTCAGCACAGACACATAGCTGTACGGCGTGTGAGACGTCCGCTGCCCCAAGGCACTGACATAGGCGCTGTGAAATACAACGTGGACTTGTAGTCTGACCACGCTTTGCTCTTGTTGACACTGTTTTAGAAGCCTTAGTTTTACATGTATAGACCTAATGTTGAGGTGAGCACTTTATACGAAGCTTTAGTTTTATATAGGCCTAATAGTGTGGCGTACACTGTAGCTTAAGCCTTAGCTTTATATAGGCCTAGTATTGTGGTGGACACTGTAGGTAAGGTAATTGTAGATCACAGTCACACTACACCGGATCGTATAGGCGACTACTGGTCACAGTATTCTGACACCAGCGAACCAGGTGATGGTAAGGGGAAAATAATATGGTCACACGTTGGCCAATCCGAAGTTCGAACCAGGTACCTTTTTTTATTTTTGAAATATTTTATTTTAACAACTTTATTATCACCAAGGTGAAATTCGGTCACTTTCATTTTCAAAAGTACAGGAGCCCCAAGTGAAGCGCTTTACCCAAGGTACATGCTGGGTGTGTTCTTGTCACAGGCACTCACCCGTCTAGGACATGAGCGTCAGGATCTTTAAAGTCCGTTATGATGGAATGCATGCGACACAGACTAGACCTCGGTTTATACTCTCATCCGAAGGAGTAAGAAACGGGAGTAAAGTGTCTTTCCCAAGGACACAACACATATGCCAAGGCCTGGGCTCGAACTCCGGACCTAAAGATCCGCAAGCCAACGCTCTAACCACTCGGCCACCGCGCCTCCCTTTCGGTTACTAGTAAGCCACTCTACCAACTGAGCTACCCGGCCCCACGACACCGTAACGTAACTGTAGATTATAGGCGACTACTGGTCACATTATTCTGACACCAGCGAACCAGTTGATGGTAAGGGGAAAATAATAGGGTCACACATTGGCCAATCCGGGATTCGAACCAGGTACCTTTCGGTTACTAGTAAGACGCTCTACCAACTGAGCTACCCGGCCCCTCGGCTTTCGACACCGTAACTTAAGCCTTAGCTTTATATAGGACTAGTATCGTGGTGGACACTGTAGCTTAAGCCTTAGCTTTATATAGGTCTAGTATCGTGGTGGACACTGTAGCTTAAGCCTTAGCTTTATATAGGTCTAGTATCGTGGTGGACACTGTAGCTTAAGCCTTAGCTTTATATAGGTCTAGTATCGTCGTGGACACTGTAACTTAAGCCTTAGCTTTATATAGGTCTAGTATCGTGGTGGACACTGTAGCTTAAGCCTTAGCTTTATATAGGTCTAGTATCGTGGTGGACACTGTAGCTTAAGCCTTAGCTTTATGTGACGACACGAGTTTTCAGAGAGCAGGGAGAATTGTACTTTTTACGAAGTTACACTTCTTTGTATGTAGTGTACATAGGGTAGCATGACCGATTTACTTTTTGCGTATGAAGGTACAGTTTCGTAAAGTCCGTGCGTAACGAAGAAGACAGGGGTAGGCCAAATTCAGCATAGGGCTATGTGTAATAAAGAATGTGCATACTGACGAGAGCTCGACTATTTGCTTGTGGCCGGTGCGTTTTTGGTAGGGCAGAGTGGTTTGAGATGCTTTTGCGAGAAGGACGAATCTAACCAGGCAGCAACCCTGTGACAGAGGTCATTGTAGTGTAGGGTACTGCTGGAAGGGTGTGTTTATTGTTTATATAGCCACCCAAGGTCTTATGCCCTCGTCGGGATAAGGATGTTTAGAATTCGAGAGGAAGAATATTAACTGCCATTTGTGAACGAATGTTGGGTTTTGTTCTTAAGGTGTGTGTTGTTCTCGATTGAACACCCACCAAGACTTAGTGTCTGTTACAGAGCTAAGGTGACCTCATCCTCAGTTATAAGTGTTATTTGGGAAGTGAAATAACCAGCAATAGCAAGACAAAGTGACTCTCAAAAGACTAACCATTTGTGTACTGTGACAGTGCTGTGTTGTGTTGTGGTGTTGGGGGAGAAGGTGTATCACAAGCCGGGGCCTAAAAGGTTTGGGCTGTTACTTCTACGCTATTATTTCTACGCTGTTACTTCTTATGCTGCTTCTTATGCTGTTGACGTTTGGTTGCCGTTGTTGACGCTGATTGATTTCTAGCCAGCCTGGGGTGTGCCGTTGCCTCTACAGCAGAGAAGAGTTGTGGTGGTCTCTGCCACTGCTGCGAGTTTTGCCTATGTGTCGAGGCAACACTATTTCAGGAGGTTTTCACACCTAATTCATGCACACACAGACTCGCACTGCACCACACCTAAAAACATATCCATTTAGTTAGAGAATCATCCACTTATTGTGAAAGAGACTGTTTAGCTCTCTGAGCTACTTGACAAAAACATTGGAACAGTGCTTCAGTGCTACCGCTTCACCGAGATAGTAGTTTAAGATTAAAGATTTATAACGCCATCACTTATTATTTGAAGATTTACATTTTGAATTGATTTATTGATTGTGATTTTGTTGTACACATTTTATAAAGAAACTGTTGTTGTTTAGTTCCGTTTAGGGTTGAACAAGGGGAGGTAATTGTTAGCTAGTATCAGGACGGGGGTCTTAATAGGGGTTGAGGGGGGGGGGTTAGTTCCCATTTGTCCTGTGTTTGCTTGTTAATTGTGGAATAAAAGAGTGTGATTGTAATCTGGCATTTGTGTTAGTTTATTTTGTTTGAGTTTTATTCCTTTTCACTCGCTTTATGTGCTGAAGTCACGGAACCCGCTCGGGGGCCGTGACACTTTATATAGGTCTAGTATCGTGGTGGACACTGTAGCTTAAGCCTTAGCTTTATATAGGTCTAGTATCGTGGTGGACACTGTAGCTTAAGCCTTAGCTTTATATAGGTCTAGTATCGTGGTGGACACTGTAGCTTAAGCCTTAGCTTTATATAGGTCTAGTATCGTGGTGGACACTGTAGCTTAAGCCTTAGCTTTATATAGGTCTAGTATCGTAGTGGACACTGTAGCTTAAGCCTTAGCTATATATAGGTCTAGTATCGTAGTGGACACTGAAGCTTAAGCCCTAGCCTGCTCTCACAATGGCAATTTGAGACACACACACTCGTACACGCACGCACGTACGCATACACTCACATACGCACCAAGACATACCCACAATCTCGCACGCACGCGCGCGTGGGAACACATATACGCTCACATTAATTATAATATATTACTGCACATGTAGATATAGAGTTATGGTCAGAGAGAGAGTGAGAGAGAGAGAAAAGAGAGAGAGAGAGAGAGAGAGAGAGAAAGAGAGAGAGAGAGAGAGAACTACCTGCAATAACGGACTGTTTGACGTCAGCACCCTGTGTAGCTGGCCACTGGTGACGTAGGGCAGGAACAGCGTTTTGCGCACTGTCAGATTTGGAGCCAGGTCACTGACCACGTGACTGATGACTTTCTCCGACCGGTCCAGCTGTGTGATGGCTTTCTCCACCCTATTGGCCACATCGCTGTCAGGGGCAGTGGCGTTTTGATTAACAGCCTGCCATCTGCCCACAGACTTGAGCTCTCCGATCAGAACGCCGTAACGGCGGTGTATTATTATTATATCTGCCTCGCCATGTGAGTACTTGGTTTGCCGCGTGTCCAAGTGTTTTGGCAGTGGGATCTGTAGCTGTGCAATGGACGCAGCATACGTGGTTTTATTCAAATATTGTCCGAAATTGAGTTGGGAGAGGATGAACATGACCTCCTGCTGATTCGTTCCCAGGGCCTTCAGGTTGGTGACGACATGCTGCTGGCCAAAATCATCACTGAAGTCGCTTTCCTGGACTCGAACAGGGGCGACATGAGGCGATACTGGTGTCCATAGAACTTGTGGGGGTGAAAGTATTTGACTGGGACCTGGGACAGGTGGGACCGCAGCAGGTAGGACAGGTGGGACAGCAGCAGGTAGGACAGGTGGGACAGCAGGCGGGACAGCGGGTGGAATAGCAGGTGGCACAGCAGCATGTGGGACAGCAGCAGGTGGGACAGCAGCAGGTGGGGCAGGCATGACAAAGGCTGTTTCGCTGGTGCCTGGCACAGTTTGTGTCGTATAAGGCACACGGTTGAAGTTGAAGGGTGGCACACAATTGGTTCCTGTGGTGGCGTTAGGGTAGAGGTTGGTCACAAAGTCCCGCCACTCTTCCTGTGCAGTGTGACATGGATTATTCGCCGCCATCGCTCCACCTCCTGTGACGTATGATTTTGTGACTTATGTATCTCTGACTTGTGCGTCTCTGTCTTGGGTGTCTCTGACTGTTGCCTTTCTGTTCAAAAGTCAAGTCAAGTCTACAAATTTATTTCAATTGTTGCAAAAGGTTTTGTCTCTGAAGCGGTAAAGGTGTTGGTCTGAAAGTAAACAAAAAGTCAGTCTAGGCCAGTCTATTGGTGCTATCAAGTGTGTGATAGATAAAAAAAATACGTTTTTGTCACAGATGTACAGGTGAGACTAACAGCAATACAGGTGGGACTAACAGCAATACAGGTGGGACTAATAGCAATACAGGTGGGACTAACATCAACGCTGGCAATAGGTACCTCAGTCTCAGGTCTCAGGCCAAATGACGTACAAGGAGCAGTTTCCTTGGGATTACTAGGTGACTGAAGGCCGTGTCGCACGGCGATGTTTTGCAAGGAGACAACAGACATACATGTAATTGTGTGCAGTCTTTCAACATGCCAGACGGTCAAGCAAAGTCACGCCCTTGACCGTGGGATGCCTAGTTTGTGTCCACCGCAGGAACAACACCCATGTCGGACCCCCGCACGAGGAAGCAGAGTTGATATTTGGCAAAGGAATTGCCCTGTGAAGGTATGTATGGCGGATAACATAATTTATTATAGATATTGTGAAGCAGAGTTGCCTAGGCTATATGCACAATATGTTACTTAGGTCTTGTAGTGTCCTTGTGGACAGTGGCGTTCGATATTCTGCCGAAGTATGTGAAAATTATACAGTGAGGTGTCGACGTCTTATAAATTAACCCAAAACCTACACAAATATGTACCGGCCAGTGTGATATAAGCTTCAATACAAGAAAGTCTGATAATATCCTAGTTTAAGTCATTAATTTGGAGACACCAACCACGATCCAGGGCGTGAAAGTTGTGTTAACGACCTTTGCACTGCTGTAGCGTGTACACAGGAAGAATTCATAGGCAGATAGACAGTTCTTCTTGTTGTGAGTTATGAACAAAGGAGATTGATACATTTATGACTAAGACTATTAACACACCGGGTGAGTACAAGTATAAAGTATAGTGTTCACCACGTATTGACAAACCATCCTGTAGTTTGTGTACCTATGTTTTACACAAAAGAGAGAAGAGAGAGAGAGAGAGAGAGAGGGAGAGAGAGAGAGGGAGGGAGGAGGACAGGAGAGAGAGAGAGCTAGAAGGGAAGAGATGGAGTGTAAGACGTTAAAGCTTCACCTTCAGGCTGGAAGACAAGGTCGGGAATAGGAGGACAGAAATAGATAACGTAGGGAGACCAGACACGCCCAACAGAGGGAACGTACAGGGGCGGATCTAGTTCGGGTGGAGGTGGGAAGGGGGGACGGAGAGTTCCAGGGGTTTTGGACCCACCCTCCCTTAACAAAAAAAAAAGAAAGAAAATAAAAATAAATAAAAAGGAAAAGAAATTAATAAAACAAAATTAAATTAAAATAAGTAACAAGAAATTTTAAACACGTATGTTGCGATGACTACCACAGACCTCGTAAGTTTGCGGTGGGATGACGTATTTTATTACTACTGCATGGTTACATCCCTTGGCGTGTCGCCTGTCAGTTAAAATAGCCACATGCACACGGCCTCTTCTCTCTCTCTCTCTCTCTCTCTCTCTCTCTCTCTCTCTCTCTCTCTCTCTCTCTCTCTCTCTCTCTCTCTCTCTCGCTCTCTCTCTCTCTCTCTCTCTCTCGCTCTCTCTCTCTCTCTCTCTCGCTCTCTCTCTCTCTCTCTCTCTCTCTCTCTCTCTCTCTCTCTCACACACACACACACAACAGGCAGGCTGACAGCTACACAAGGAATACACGCTTACACACACGATCAGTAACAACTATAAACGACAATGAACTTCCACACGTAATAAAATACACGTATCCATTGACCAAAACAAAGACTTCAAATGTGCCCAATTAACAAATATTAATGTAAAAATAAAGTAATACAGTAATACATCAATGTGTATAAATAGATAAGGAATATCTGACATCAATGTATTAACATAATAATAATAATAATAATAATAATAATAATAATAATAATAATAATAATAATAATAATAATAATAATAAAGTAATACAGTAATACATCAATGTGTATAAATAGATAGGGAATATCTGACATCAACGTATTAACATAATAATAATAATAATAATAATAATAATAATAATAATAATAAGAAGAAGAAGAAGAAGAAGAAGAAGAAGAAGAAGAAGAAGAAGAAGAAGAAGAAGAAGAAGAAGAAGAAGAAGAAGAAGAAGAAGAAGAAGAATAAGAATAATAATAACAACTACAACAACAACAACAATAATAATAATAATAATAATAATAATAATAATAATAATAATAATAATAATAATAATAATAATAATAAAGTATATGTAATACAGTAGTACATCAATGTGTATAAATAGTTAGGGAATATCTGACATCAACGTATTATCATAATAATAATAATAATAATAATAATAATAATAATAATAATAATAATAATAATAATAATAACGTACATGTAATACAGTAATAAATCAATGTGTATAAATAGATAGGGAATATCTGACATCAACGTATTAACATCCCTCCACCAACCCTTCACACATATCCCCCACCCCACCCCTCACACACACATCACAACACACCACCAGCAGTTGTAGTTGGTTGTTGGCCTGTAATATTGACAAGTATAAAACGTACCTGTTGTTGCCGTGGTATTGTGCTGTGTGCAAAATACTGTGATTAAAACAGGTATTTAACAAATAGACAAGGAAACAATAACAAGGACTGCTTTATCGTTGTACGTTCCAGCAGTGTAGCCTTACATAACGACCCAAAAAAACAGGTTGTACCCAACAAAGTGGGAGTAGCAAATCCTGTTTTATGAAAAGACATTCCGGCCTTGTTGTTTGCATTGCCTACACTGGTGCAGATGAAAGCATAAACACACTGCATTCTTCATTAACTTCCTATTGAAATAGACATCCTTACAAGGTTAATAACAGTGCACGCTAAGCTGGTGTAGACGTAGAGTATGATCATCAGGACGTTTAAAGTCTGTGTGATGGAATGTATAAGCGCACTGACTTACGATCCTATCTATTCTATGCCGTAACTGGAAGGTCGTTGGGGCACAACACATGATCGTTGAACCAGCGTACTCCATCTTTCTCTGTCCTCAGCAACCCTTATGGCTTCGCTCAGTGTCAAACCATTCCATTCTGGAATGTTGTCCTCCCACCTCTTTTTTCGGTCTCCCTCGTCTTCTGTCTCATTGCACCGTGCCTTGCAGGATGGTCTTTGCAAGGCCTAATGCTCTGGTGACGTGGCCATACAATCGGAGTTTCCGTTTAATCATCACTGTGAGCAGGTCATCGTGTTGTCCAATGCTGCCGTGATTTGACAAAACCGAGTAAGTCCACCTAAGGTCGAAAATGAGTTTTTTGCGCCATCAAACTTGCAAGAGAATGACGCATCTTACCTGTAAAAATCAAATCCGAACTATGTTTAGATTTGGAGATATCATAGAGTAAGTCCTTGTTAAAAAAATTTTTAAGTGGGGGAATAAACTGATAAAACCAAGCAAGTCCCCTGCGATTTTGTTTCGGCGATCCTCTGGCTAATGCTCGAGTTGGCATGATGACGTCATTTTCTACAATAACCTGACAAAGAAAAGTAAGTCCTCCCGACCAATGAGAAAGCGCCTTAAAATAAAGTGGACCAGTGAGAATCCATGTTATTGCTGCTGTGCAATATTATTTTCCTGTGAAAATGATGACGAAATTTCGGTCAGCAAAGGACGTGTTCGGCTTTTTGAAAAAGAGTTTTCTTCATGTACTTTCCTGCCCACCATGAAGGATCCTGTAGATCTTCCGCCTACGCGGCAACTTCCACGAGGTGTGGAAATAAACAAACAAACTATCCTTTTCCATCCTATCCTATCCTGTCCCGTAACCCTGAGGTCGTAGGGGCACCACAGATGATCGTTTAACCAGCATACTCCATCTCTCTCTGTCCTCAGCAGCCCTGATGGCTTCGCTCAGTGTCAAACCAGTCCATTCTCGAATGTTGTCCTCCCACCTTTTTTTCGGTCTCCCTCTTCTTCTACCTCCTTGCACTGTGCCTTCCAGAATAGTCTTTGCAAGGCCTGATGATCTGGTGACGTGGCCATACCATCGGAGTTTCCGTTTCT
>CM072522.1:47611174-47651752 GCA_036898135.1 Oncomelania hupensis | reverse complement strand
TTCACTCTTGATCTGTATAAAAGATCTGCTGAAACAACCCTAGTGGTAACAATGAAGGCACTCCACCAGCCGGTCACTTTACAATTAAGGAATCACACTCATGGGACGCTGAGCCTATGCTCTAAATTATCGAACCCCCGTTTACAAAAACACAGAAAAGAATATATCATCACTATACTGTAGAATATCAACAAAATACATACATATAAAATGTCTACATTGCTAAATAATAATTTAATAGGAACCCCTAGTGACCATTTGGCAGAAAACGTCCAATATTCCCAGGCTGACCCAACTTGAGGAGTCTTGGAAGAGATTTGAAGAACAGTTATCCGTGTATAGCTTGGAATTAGCAATATAAATCTAGCACCTTGTGTGTATTTATGTGTGGTGTAGCAGTAGTTTACGGGCAATAGGACTATTGTAAAGACATTTGATGCTACATTTGGTCACACAGCCATAGTCTCAATGAAGCATCATATTGGTTAAATTATAACGATGATGATGATGATGAAGATGATGATGATGATGATGATGATGATGATGATGATGATGATGATGAAGATAATGATGATGATGATGATGATGATGATGATGATGATGATGATGATGATGATGATGATGATGATGATGAAGATGATGATGGTGGTGGTGACATTGAGAAGCACTTACTCCAAACGTCATCGCTGAAAGCGAGTAAAAAGCATACAATATGACATGAACTGAGGAAATCACACAGTAAACAGAAAAATCATGTAAAATCTGCAACTTGGAAAAGTAAATACAGTATGTAAGTCTACAACAGCGAAGCACTGCAAATAGTCACTGTTAGAACCTCATGCTACAACAGTGAACAACTGCAAAGATTGCAACAGTGAAGCATTGCAAACAGTCACTGTTACGACATCATACTACAACGGCAAGTGTGACAGCAGCTACCCAGTACATCCATCCCATAGCCACCTAGGTATATGCATACGATCCACGTAAGACGATGATTCCCCGGTTGATGTGCAAGGGGTTTTAGTATAAATAGTATCCCCACTGTCTGGAAAGTTAGTGTTTTAAATTCCCACTGTCGCTGTCTTTCTCATTTATTCTTTCTCATTCCTGCTCTGTTCTATCAATCTGCTATACTATGTGTGTATCACATGTTTGAGTGATAGATGTGTTTGCTGTGTGTGTCACATGTTTGAGTGATAGATGTGTTTGCTGTGTGTCACATGTTTGAGTGATAGATGTGTGCTGTGTGTGTCACATGTTTGGGTGCTAGATGTGTTTGCTGTGTGTGTCACATGTTTGAGTGATAGATGTGTTTGCTGTGTGTGTCACATGTCTAAGTGATAGATGTGTTTGCTGTGTGTGTCACATGTTTGAGTGATAGATATGTCTGTTGTGTGTGTCACATGTTTGAGTGATAGGTGTGTTTGCTGTGTGTGTCAAATGTTTGAGTGATAGATGTGTTTGCTGTGTGTCACATGTTTGAGTGATAGATGTGTTTGCTGTGTGTGTCACATGTTTGAGTGATAGATGTGTTTGCTGTGTGTGTCACATGTCTAAGTGATAGATGTGTTTGCTGTGTGTGTCACATGTTTGAGTGATAGATGTGTTTGCTGTGTGTGTCACATGTTTGAGATATAGATGTTTTTGCTGTGTGTGTCACATGTTTGAGTGATAGATGTGTTTGCTGTGTGTGTCACATGTTTGAGTGATAGATGTTTTTGCTGTGTGTGTCACATGTCTAAGTGATAGATGTGTTTGCTGTGTGTGTCACATGTTTGAGTGATAGATGTGTTTGCTGTGTGTGTCACATGTTTGAGTGATAGATGTGTTTGCTGTGTGTGTCACATGTTTGAGTGATAGATGTGTTTGCTGTGTGTGTCACATGTTTGAGTGATAGATGTGTTTGCTGTGTGTGTCACATGTTTGAGTGATAGATGTGTTTGCTGTGTGTGTCACATGTTTGAGAGATAGATGTGTTTGCTGTGTGTGTCACATGTTTGAGTGATAGATGTGTTTGCTGTGTGTGTCACATGTTTGAGTGATAGATGTGTTTGCTGTGTGTGTCACATGTTTGAGTGATAGATGTGTTTGCTGTGTGTGTCACATGTTTAAAAGATAGATGTGTTTGCTGTGTGTGTCACATGTTTGAGTGATAAAGGTGTTTGCAGTGTGTGTCACATGTTTGAGTGATAGATGTGTTTGCTGTGTGTGTCACATGTTTGAGTGATAGATGTGTTTGCTGTGTGTGTCACATGTTTGAGTGATAGATGTGTTTGCTGTGTGTGTCACATGTTTGAGAGATAGATGTGTTTGCTGTGTGTGTCACATGTTTGAGTGATAGATGTGTTTGCTGTGTGTGTCACATGTTTGAGTGATAGATGTGTTTGCTGTGTGTGTCACATGTTTGAGTGATAGATGTGTTTGCTGTGTGTGTCACATGTTTGAGTGATAGATGTGTTTGCTGTGGGTGTCACATGTTTGAGTGATAGATGTGTTTGCCGTGTGTGTCACATGTTTAAAAGATAGATGTGTTTGCTGTGTGTGTCACATGTTTGAGTGATAGAGGTGTTTGCAGTGTGTGTCACATGTTTGAGTGATAGATGTGTTTGCTGTGTGTGTCACATGTTTGAGTGATAGATGTGTTTGCTGTGTGTGTCACATGTTTGAGTGATAGATGTGTTTGCTGTGTGTGTGTCACATGTTTGAGTGATAGATGTGTTTGCTGTGTGTGTCACATGTTTGAGTGATAGATGTGTTTGCTGTGTGTGTCACATGTTTGAGTGATAGATGTGTTTGCTGTGTGTGTCACATGTTTGAGTGATAGATGTGTTTGCTGTGTGTGTCACATGTTTGAGTGATAGATGTGTTTGCTGTGTGTGTCACATGTTTGAGTGATAGATGTGTTTGCTGGGTGTGTGAGAGTGGGTGAAACATGTGAGCGTGTAAGTTGGTACAGATCGCCGCGCTTTGAGCCTGATTAGTAATTTGGGGAAAAGCGCGTATATAGCATCCTATACTAAAGTATTAGAATTATTATTTTGAGATCAATTGTTTTAGATATTAGATATTATTATATCAGACATAATATTATTTTTCGTCTTCTAATAGCGACTGGTCTTTTACACCACATGTTTGAGTGATGAATGTGTGTTGTTGTGTATGTAGGAGTGTTTATAACATGGGAGCGTTTATGCTGGTTTCAGATCGCCGCGCTTTGTTGTGTCTGATTTAGAATAAGGCGTGTACAAATCTAATGTTGTTATTATTATTACTAACCAGTCCCCCACGGACCCGAGATGCAAGCCAGAGGCGGATCTCTGGTCAGTATGTCCAGCTGCTGCTGAGTCAGCACTAGACGTGACAGCCTCTTTCCCAGTTCTGCCACCGCCTGGCCCTCAGTCCGCACCTCCACACGTGGGGGGACGCTGCAATGAACACTGACTGTAGTGGCTGGTCCCACGAACCTGCACGAAATTCAGGAAGACAAACGCGTCATCATCATCATCATCATCATCATCATCATCATCATCATCATCATCATCATCATCATCATCATCATCATCATCATCATCATCATCATTATAACCACCACCACCACCATTACTAACATTGGCAATATAAAACATACGTTCAGCTTGAACTGACGCTAACAGAACACCAATGCTAAATGTAAAACAAAAGCTAATAAATCATGAGTCATAAAAATGGTTACCTAGCTACTACATATAGGTACAGCCTTTCCCCTCTTGGGCCACTGAGTTGAGGATCTGGAGACGCCATGATGCGTCGCCACCAGCTGGCCAGGTTGGTTAGGACAGCGGGAGTTACATCCCAGAAATTACTGGGATGCGATAACTGGTCAGCACAGACACAGAGCTGTACGGCGTGTGAGACGTCCGCTGCCCCAAGGCACTGGCATAGGCGCTGTGAAATACAACGTGGACTTGTAGTTTGACCACGCTTTACTGTTGTGGACACTTGTCTTTACCAGAAGCCCTATAGCTTTATATAGACCTAATATTGTGGTGAACACTGTAGCCTTAGCCTGTTCTCGCAATGGCGATTTGAGATACACACACTCATACACGCACGCACGAATACACGCACGCACGCACGCATACACTCACATGTGTAAACAGACACACGCACAATCTTGCACGCACAGGCGAGTAGAAACACATATACGCTCACATTAATTATAATAAATTACTGTGCAAGAAAACATAGAAAAATGGTCAGAGAGAGAGAGAGAGAGAGAGAGTTACCTGCAATAACGGACTGTTTGACGTCAGCACCCTGTGTAGCTGGCCACTGGTGACGTAGGGCAGGAACAGCGTTTTGCGCACTGTCAGACCAGGGGCAAGGTCACTGACCACGTGACTGATGACTTTCTGCGACCGGTCCAGCTGTGTGATGGCTTTCTCCACCCTATTGGCAACATCGCTGTCAGCGGCAGTGGCGTTTTGATTAACAGCCTGCCACCTGCCCACGGACTTGAGCTCTCCGATCAGAACGCCGTAACGGCGGTGTATTATTATTATATCTGCCTCGCCATGTGAGTACTTGGTTTGCTGCGTGTCCAAGTGTTTTGGCAGTGGGATCTGTAGCTGTGCAATGGACGCTGCATACGTGGGTTTATTCAAATATTGTCCGAAATTGAGTTGGGAGAGGATGAACATGACCTCCTGCTGATTCGTTCCCAGGGCTTTCAGGTTGGTGACCACATGCTGCTGGCCAAAATCATCACTGAAGTCGCTTTCCTGGACTCGAACAGGGGCGACATGAGGCGATACTGGTGTCCATAGAACTTGTGGGGGTGAAAGTATTTGACTGGGACCTGGGACAGGTGGGACCGCAGCAGGTAGGACAGGTGGGACAGCAGCAGGTAGGACAGGTGGGACAGCAGGCGAGACAGCAGGTGGAATAGCAGGTGGCACAGCAGCAGGTGGGACAGCAGCAGGTGGGACAACAGCAGGTGGGACAGGCAGGACAAAATCAATCTCGCTGGTGCCTGGCACAGTTTGTGTCGTATAAGGAACACGGTTGAAGTTGAAGGGTGGCACACAATTGGTTCCTGTGGTGGCGTTAGGGTAGAGGTTGGTCACAAAGTCCCGCCACTCTTCCTGTGCAGTGCGACATGGATTATTTGCCGCCATCGCTCCACCTCCTGTGACGTATGATTTTGTGACTTATGTATCTCTGGCTTGTGCGTCTCTGTCTTGGGTGTCTCTGACTGTTGCCTTTCTGTTCAAAAGTCAAGTCAAGTCTACAAATTTATTTCAATTGTTGCAAAAGGTTTTGTCTCTGAAGCGGTAAAGGTGTTGGTCTGAAAGTAAACAAAAAGTCATTCTAGGCCAGACTGTTGGTGCTATCAAGTGTGTGATTGATAAAAACTACGTTTTTGTCACAGATGTATATAGCAATACAGGTGGGACTAACAGCATTACATGTGTTACTAACAGCAATACAGGTGGGACTAACAGCAATACAGGTGGGACTAACAGCAATACAGGTGGGACTAACAGCAATACAGGTGTGACTAACATCAACGCTGGCAATAAATACCTCAGTCTCAGGCCAAATGACGTACAAGGAGCAGTTTCCTTGACATAACTAGGTGACTGAAGGCCATGTCGCACGGCGATGTTTTGCAAGGAGACAACAGACATACATGTAATTATGTGCAGTCTTTTAACATGCCAGACGGTCAAGCAAAGTCACGCCCTGGACCGTGGAATGCCTAGTTTGTGTCCACCGCAGGAACAACACCCATGTCGGACCCCCGCATGAGTAAGCAGAATTGATATTTTGCAAAGAAATTACCCTGTGAAGGTATTTGTGGCGGATAACATTATTTACTATAGACATTGTGAAGCAGAGTTGCCTAGGCTATATGAATAATAAATTATGTTGTGTCCTTGTGGACAGTGGCGTTCGATATTCTGCCGAAGTATGTGAAAATTATACAGTGAGGTGTCGACGTCTTATAAATTAACCCAAACCTCACAAATATGTACCGGCCAGTATGATATAAACTTCAATACAAGAAAGTCTGATAATATCCTATTGTAAGGCATTAATTTGGAGACACCAACCATGTTGCTTGTTTTTGCGCGAGACATAATTTGGTGTTACGTTCGCGATGGCCGTAACTAGGCATTACACAATCCAGGGCGTGAAAGTTGTGTTAACGACCTTTGCACTGCTGTAGCGTGTACACAGGAAGAATTCCTAGGCAGATAGAAACAGTTCTTCTTGTGTTGAGTTATGAACAAAGGAGATTATCACATTTATCATGCAGACTATTAACACACCGGGTGACTAAAAGTATACAGTATAGTGTTCATCACGTATTGACAAATTGTCCTATAGTGTGTGGACCTATGTTTAGCACAAAAGAGAGAGAGAGAGAGAGAGAGAGAGAGAGAGAGAGAGAGAGAGAGAGAGAGAGAGAGAGAGAGAGAGAGAGAGAGAGAGAGAGAGAGAACGAACGAACGAACGAACGAGTTTATTCCGTATAAGGCCACAGCCCCTCTTGGAAAGGGTGTGTAAACAAATACAAACAAAACAACAAATTACTGAGCGGAAATAAGACATCAAAACATCAAGACCTGACAATTTCATGTAATTTAAAGGCTTTGTATATAAAAAGGCATAATTTTCGTACAGCATAGTTGTAGTAGTGAACAGTAAAGACAGATGAAAAGTGCTTGGTGCTCTGTACTATTTAGCAGGAATAAATTGTTTTCTCAAATCATCCAAGTTTGGGCAACAAAATACAAAATGTAATTCATTATCTTCCGCTGTTTTACACAAAGGACATAGAAGATTGTTTGGTGTATGAGGCCTGTCCACAGGCCAGAAACCAATGGCGTCTGACAGGTGTGGGTTCGATCCTGCATCGGGGCGTTATGTTTCTCCGAATATTATTTACTTTCGACTCGGGCAACGTCTCGGGGGTTTTCTCCGGGTACTCCGGTTTGCTCCCCCAGCAAAATTTCAAAAAAATTCAAAAAATTTAAAGAATTTCCAAATTTAAAAAATCACAAACTAATGTTAGGTAGGTTGGGTTTGGGCGCGCCACAGGCTGCGACTACGCCTTCCACAGGGGAGGCGGCCCAGAATTTCCCGATAAAAAGGGACAATAAAGCATTAAAATCTAAATCTAAAAAAAAAATCTAAAAATCTAAATTTTGTCATAATAAATGTTACATATTTTTTTAAACCAAGTTTCAAATATCTAGGAACACAATATGTGGAAGTAAAAAATTTAGTGTACATATTAAAGCGATCACTTTCACTTACATGTTCATTCCAATTTTGCCATCTACAGTCAATCAAACGTTCTTTCAATACACGTATAAAAACTTTCACTTTCCAACACCTTGATTATACCATTCTGTACATCATCAAGCCGTTCTGTAGCAAAAATAAACGCGCATTTGATATCCAAGTTATTTTTACTTTACTATCTAGATTATGTCACATCAAATAAGCTTTATTAGGAAGTCTACTATTGTCCATCTGTAACAACTTAAACCAATAACGAATGCAATTAACACACGTGTGATCATATTATTTTCCCCTTTACCAACAACTGGCCCGCTGGTGTCAGTATAAATCGGTCCAGTAGTCACCTATATGCGAAAGTGTCGTGTGACTATAATCTACAAACAAACAACAACAATTAACACACGAATTACAAGTTATTGGCTACCTGTTCAGCTCTCTATAAATACAGTCATTGGGAGTACGCAAATCAACCCACAAACACTTTCTCAAACCGTATAAATGTGTTTTTTCCACAATAATGTGCAGCTTTATGTAATCCCCAGATTTCGGACCCATATAACATGATAGGTTGTATTTGCGCATCAAACCATTAAAAAATCATTAGAATGAGTAGTAAAAACTTTTAGTCTGGACATGATAGATAACAATGCTCTTTTGCCTTTAGTAGCTAAATCACGACACGCAGAGGCAAAACTAAAACGGGTTGAAAAATTAATTCCTAAATATTTATATACACTTACAATTGGCATTATTTGACTATTATAAACCCATCTTTCCCTGGCAGCCAAATATCATCCTTTTCTGAAAACTACAAAGTTACTTTTATCCAAATTAACTTTTAAATTAAGTGCACAAGCTGTTCTCTGCAAACTGTTGAACTGTGTTTGTAGACCTATAATAGATTCAGAAAAAGAGTACAACGTCATTTTCAAACAAGAGAATAAACAACTCAAAAGCGTCTAGTGAAAACTAACACCATACCGCCATTACCAATAACTTATAGGGTTAACTCATTTATAAATATCGAAAACAAAATTGGGCTACATATATCTCCTTGTTTCATTCCAAAATTACAATTAACACACTGAGTAATTTCATTACCACTACACACCACTCTCGCCTGAACTCTTAAGTACATGCTTTTTTTTAACGAAATCTTTTCCCTTTAATACCATTCCTCAGTAATATAGGCCACAGTACATTTATGTTAATATTGTCAAAACATTTTTTTCAAAATCAATAAAAACCATATAAAGTTTTCTATTTAAACAAACCTGTTTTTGAACACATGCAAAAAGGGTGTAGAGGTGATCAACTGTAGAATAACCTTTTAAAAAGCCTGCCGGAAATTCCCCAGTAATATCATTTTCCTCAACCCATGACTGCAAGCGTTTATTAATTAACCCGTCTGGCCCTGAACCTGTTTTAGGTTTTAACTTCCGAAGCGCTAACAATATCTCTTCCTCTGTAATAGGTCTATTTAAACTAGCTTCATCATCATCATCATCATCATCATCATCATCATCATCATCATCATCATCATCATCATCATCATCATCATCACCATCATCATCATCATCATCAGCATAGTCATCATCATCATCAACATCATCGTCATTATCATCATTATCATAACCACCACCACTACTAGTGTCTGATTTTTTGTGGCACAAATGAAAAAATATCTTTTTGAAGTAACATTTCAAAATGGTTATACCATTTCCAACAGAAATCTGGTTATCAATTCATCTCTTTTTTTAAATAATATTATAAACAGTGTCTTCTTGATTATTTACGGAATCTACCAGTGTTCCTATCATCATCATATTAATATTCTTCTTTCAATTTTTGAATTCTTCTCTTGTTTTACAATAGGCTGCCCGATAGCAATCTTTTAACGTGTGGCCATAGTTTATTTTAGTAAAGCGTGCACACTTCTCCTTGTAATGCTACACTGCGCACCAAACCAGTCCTGTTGTTTCCCTCTCCCGTATACACATACGTTTCTTCATGCAGGCTGATATTTCTGTAATACATTCATTACATTTATTAAATGAGCTGCGTATGTCCAATGTTTACATCCACTTTTTTTTACAAAGGCTGCACATTCATTTATATTTAAACAGACAACACCTCCTGACGGTCTTTCAACACCTCAAAGCTTCACTGCGGGCAGAGAAAAGAGAGTAAAGCCACGCTTTACAGAAAACGTCCAGATTTACATTATAAAGAAAAGTTTCCACCAAACAAACAAAGTCAAAAGTAGAACCAAAAGTAACCAAGTCATGATGGAATAACTTTGACCACAAACCGTCAACATTCCACGTTAACAAAGAATAACTTTGACCACAAACCATCAACATTCCACGTCAACAAAGAATAACTTTGACCACAAACCATCAACATTCCACGTCAACAAAGAATAACTTTGACCACAAACCATCAACATTCCACGTCAACAAAGAATAACTTTGACCACAAACCATCAACATTCCACGTCAACAAAGAATAACTTTGACCACAAACCATCAACATTCCATGTAAAAAAAGAAAACCTTTTGCCGCCAGTCTCCTTATTACACTATTTACAGAAACATCAGAATCATCCAAACTGCCAGTACTTGGCAGCAGCAAAAGGCTTGGCGAGGACAAACAGCACTCATGTTAGGCCTATAGTCTAAACTGACAGTGCAATTGTCCTCATTACTTGTACGGTTGTACCCCAAACACTTGGCAGCGACAGGTAAATCAACATTGGTATCTGTGTATGTGTGTATATGTGTGTGTAATCGTGAAGGTGCGTGTGTGCGTATGTGTCATAAGAAATGCCCAGAAGTCTTCTGTAGCACCCCATCTCCATGCTTTGTATTCTTCGTTGTAGATCTGCTGTGAGGGTCCATGTTTCGCAAGCATATAGGAAGATGGAGATGACAAGGGAGGGCAGCAGCCTTTCCTTGGAGAGTAGAATGATGGGCCTGTCTTTCCAAATGAGCTTCAAACTCGTCAGGGCAACAGTTGTTTGTGCTATCCTGGAGAGAACTTCCTGTCGGGACACAATGTCTAAATATTTGAAGCTATGCACTGTGTTGAGGGATTGGCCTTGGACTTTGATGTCCTTGTGGACGCCATTGGTGTTGTTGGTAATCATGTTGGTCTTCTTTGCACTTATTTGCATTCCCACTTCTCTAGAGGTAATGTCAAGCCTCTGTACTAGCTGTTAAAGTTCTTGTTCCTCTCCAGCCTATGTATCAATGTCATCCACAAAACGGAGGTTGGAGATTGATCTGCCCCCCATGCTGACTATGACTTATCGATCTGCATTAGAATCAGACATGATGCGCTCTAGGAAGATGTTGAAGAATGTTGGAGATTGTAGGCATCTTTGACGCACGCCGATTTTTAATCTGAACCAGTTCCCGATGGCGCTGTTGTGGAAGACTGCACTGGTAGCTTTGTAATACAGGCTTTTGATGACTTCAATAATGTTAGGGCTGATGTACACTCTCATGGTTGCCCACCGAGTTGCATGCCAGGCTCGGTCAAAGTCTTTCTTGAAGTATACAAACACATGATATAAATGTTGTAGGTGTTTCTCACAGATTATTCTGAGGTTGAAAATCTGTTCAGTGGTACTTCACCATTCCCTGAATCCCGCTTGTTCTTCAGCTATGATTTGTTCAACTTGGGGTTTCAACCTTTTGAATATTATTTTCAGGCGTACCTTGCTGGGGTGGTTGATGAGGCTGATGGTGCGGTAATTTTTACACTCCTGAAGGTTACCCTTTTTGGGAAGAGTGATGACAAGCGACTATGTCCATGGTATAGGTCACTCCCCACTCTGCCAGATCTTGTTACAGATAATGGTGAGGGAGTCAATCATCGCTTCTTCTACTGCTTGAAGCAATTCTTCGGGTATGTTGTCCACTCCCGCTGACTTCCCCTTCTTCAGCGATTGCACTGATGCCTCAACTTCTTCTCGGAGAATTGGGAGGATTTGTTCTTCTTCTCTGTTCTCGGGACATGCTAGAACTGATGGGTCTTCGTTTGGTGTATGGCTGTAAAGGTCAGTGCATTACTCTATCATCTGTCCAAGACGTCTTGTTCTTCTGTAAGGCATATGCCAGATTTGCCTTGGATCGTAGAGACCTTGGGCTGTTTAACACTTGTCAGCCGTTTCACAGTCTGATAGGCCTTATTGGTGTTGTTCTTGTTCAGACTGTTCTTTATTCCTGGCGTTGATCTTCTATCCAGTTCTCCTTTGCTGTGCGCAGCCTTTTCGAATGTCTGTTGATTTTTCGGTAGGCATCAGCTCCATGTGATGTCTTCTTGTCCGTTTCACCTCTCTTCGTTTGTCAAACAGGTCCAAACGTTCAGGTGTGATCCACAGTTTCTTCTTAGGGCAGTGCTTGCCAAGTGGTCATGGTGTCGTTGTCTACTTCTACAGCTCCCAAAATGAGCAAAGGTGCAAATTTCCCTCCTTAGTATAGACATTGGATTACATTCTCATTCTTACCCGAAGTAGTGGATTCTAATTAATTAATTAATTAATTACTTAATTAATTAATTAATTAATGTATCTTTCAATATTTCATATAAAATTGTTATCCTGAACCATTTAATGTACTTTGGAGACTGAGTGTGAAAGAGGAAAATCCATTGATGCATGCTCTATATGACTTTCCACATAGTGAACAGGTTATTCACCCTGTACTTGAAGCTGTTAAGTGATGCCAATTTGGTTAGCTACAAAGAAATAACAAACTAAAATAAGAAATAAAAAGAGTTCCAAGCCCCAAATTTTTTTAAAGAGAAGCTAGATAAAAAAAAAATTCCAATTTGGAAAGTTTACAGCAATATTCAGCTTGATATTGTGCAGGAAAAGACATCGGCTGACCACTGAAGTAAAGAGGCCATAGATTATAGTTTATGTTAAACATCTGTATAATACCACTGAAGTAAGGAGATGATAGGTTATAGTTTACGTTAAATAGCTGTATAATACTACTGAAGTAAGGAGACCATAGATTATAGTTTACGTTAAACATCTGTATAATACCACTGAAGTAAGGAGGCCATAGATTATAGTTTATGTTAAACATCTGTATAATACCACTAAAGTAAGGAGATGATAGGTTATAGTTTACGTTAAATAGCTGTATAATACTACTGAAGTAAGGAGACCATAGATTATAGTTTACGTTAAACATCTGTATAATACCACTGAAGTAAGGAGGCCATATAATATAGTTTACATTAAACATCTGTATAATACCACTGAAGTAAGGAGATGATAGATTGTAGTTTACGTTTAACATCTGTATAATACCACTGAAGTAAGGAGATGATAGATTGTAGTTTACGTTTAACATCTGTATAATACCACTGAAGTAAGGAGATGATAGATTGTAGTTTACGTTGAACATCTGTATAATACCACTGAAGTAAGGAGATGATAGATTATAGTTTACGTTAAACATCTGTATAATACCACTGAAGTAAGGAGAAGATAGATTATAGTTTACTTTAAACATCTGTTTAATACCACTGTAACGGACGGATATTTTAGTGTGGGTGTACCTGCTTACAATAACTAATGACTGCGAAATATATTGACTCCTAGATCATAAACTAATGTGCGTGCAAGTTTTCTCTGTTTACTACCACACCCACAATCGTGCAGACTCTCTTCAATGCAAACAAACACCAGCACAAAATATTCGTTCCACGTTCTCTAACTTTATATAAATAAACAGCAATATATTCTTCTATCAAGCTTTCATTCTAATTCTGTCATACAGTCAATCTAACACAGCTGGGCTTATCCCAATGTTTCACACAAACGTGACGACGTCGAGCCTGAACACTCGGGATGGATAATCGAGGCCGGCAATTTCTTGTCCTGGCCAACACAACAAATACGCAAGATTTACAGTACCTTGTTATCTCCGAGGATCACGGTTTCACACAAGCTGGCACACGATGCCAGAGATGTGTCGACGAGAGATGAGCGTCGATGAGAGATAAGCGTCGACGAGAGATAAGCGTCGATGAGAGATGAGCGTCGACGAGAGATGAGCGTCGACGAGAGATGAGCATCGATTAGAGATGAGCGTCGACGAGAGATGAGCGTCGACGAGAGATAAGCGTCGACGAGCGGAGGAGTAGACAACGTAGTCTTTGGTCGGCAAGAATAAATAGTCGACCCGATCCGATGTCTCACAGGTTGTCTTGTCCCCACTCGGACAGCAATAGAGCCACAGCTGCTCCCAGTAGGCCCTAGCCTCCAGTAGGCCGCTACAAAGATATACATATGCAAACGTCAATTCGCTGACCTTTACAATTTCATTATTCTTTTGTTTCAACACATTTCCACTTCCGTTCTATATGTGATCGTGTCTTCATTCCTTTTACGATGTTGTTCACAACCCAGATATAATTATTTAATGAATGAAAATTTACTATTAAACAAGCTCACACCTTTCATTCATATTACATTATCTACTGCTCTACAACTATCGCCCTACGTAATTAACAATACTATTACATCAATGAAAATTATATTCCATCTTAGTGGACAACAGCTCACCACCTCTCAATACAATAACTGCAATACAAAAATATACTTATCCAACATTTCACCATTATGAAAAACATTATAAATACCTGTAATCTTTACAGCACGCTAATACAATATCCATGTTACACTCAATTCGATGTTGGTGTTTTTCTATCAGTATCTGATTCAGCCCCGATGCTTGAAATCCTGATAGGTGTAACTGATTCGTTTATCCACTCAGCCTGCTCACTCAGCAGCAACAAGGCAAAGTCTTCGTATGAAATTTTCCACTTTTATTCAGCACACTTCAACATCTGCATACAATTCTCAACTCAACTCAACTCGACTCACTATCAACAGCAACACACCACCTTTGAAACAGTGCGGCACTTATATAGTCTCTTGATACTCCCGAACAATTTAGAACAAATGACGTACTACCACCAATCAAATGAAACTTCGTCATCACTGACTTACGTCATACCACATTATTTTCCGTCCCAGAATGTTCTCAAATATCTACGCCCATCAAGAAACTTCGATCGATGGTAAACAAGCAGATCTAGAGAATTCTCCAACAATATCGACCAACAAAAATTATCAACGTTATACAAAGCTTCTTCTAACAACAATGCAAACTCAAATCAAAGGTAAATACACTCTACTATTGAATACTTTGCAAAGCGAAACGATTAGATCTATCGTGCACGCTTCAGACATACTACCCTTCGCGTTTCAACATAACATAACCCCTTACTCAAGAAGAAATTTACCCAATTTCTTTCAACAACGTTGAAACGTAATGCACAAACAAAGTTTTAATTCTGGACTTTCTGAATACTGTCATTGAGCTCAGTTCATTCACACAGAGTCAATGTTCTTCCATCTGCAAGTCTATGTGGATATTGTCAATGTTCACATTTATCTACACAGTCAATGTTTTTTCATCCGCAAGGAAACGACGCCCTCGTCAGTTGCGGTCGTCATCGGCCCAGGGTCAAAGACGATGATAACGTGGGCTTTCCTGGAGTCAGTGCATCCTCCGTTGTCTCCTTCTTCCGTCGGATGTCCGACGCAGTCGACGTTGTCAGCTCCCAGGATGCATTTGCTGGGTCTCACGATCAGGTTGGCTTCTTGAAGACGGTGGAACAGCTCCCTCAAGGTCTGCAGATGTTCTTCCCAGGTGTGGGTGTGGACTAGCAGGTCGTCCCAGTAACACACGACATTGTCCGTCCCTTTGAGCATCTTCTTCATCCCTCTCTTCAGGGTAGCTCCGCTGTTGACCATGCCAAAGGGCATCCTTTGGCACTCGTACGTCCCATCAGGAGTTATAAAAGCAGTCTTTGGTGTGTCTTGTTGACGCACGGGGACGTGCCAATAACCCTTGCTGAGGTCAATCTTTGAGAAGATTTTACTCCCGGATAGTCGGCTGAAGAGGCCTGCTGCGGTAGGCATCGGCTCAGGGTCGAAGACGGTGATCTTATTAACCTTCCTGTAGTCGATGCATACTCTGTTGCTCCCGTCTTTCTTCTTCACAACCACGACAGGGGATGCGTAGGGGGAACTGGACTCCCTGATGATGCCCATCTTCAGCATCTCATCGATGTCTTTTTTCAAGGATTCGCGGGCCTTGAAAGGGATTGGGAAGGGTTTTGATCGAACGGGAATATTTGAAGTGAGGTGGACTTCATGTTCGACCAAAGTCGTAGAGCCTGGGGCATCGCTGAAGCTATGGGGAAACTCACCCATAAGGTCCTTGAGCTCCATCTTTTGACCTTCCGTCAAGCGTGGTCCTAGCTTAACATCATTGATGCCTTCTTTTCTATGGAAGTCTCCAAGTTCCAACAGTTCCTCGCTGTCAAAGCTGTTGTCGATCTCAGCTGCTGTTGCTGCATGCACAGTCTCTGATGGCCTTTCCACGTACAGCTTAAGGAGGTTGGCATGGTATATCTTGGAATGCTGGCCGACCTTCACCTTATAGTCGTTGATCCCCACCACGGTCTCCACTTCGAAAGGGCCTTTCCACTGCATCAGCAACTTATTATGATCGGTAGGTAGCAGTACCAGTACTTTGTTGCCAGGTTTGAACTTCCTGTTCAGAACCCTACGATCGTAGTAGTGCTTTCCACAGTCTTGGGATTTCTTCAGGTTTTCTCTGGCTATCTCGAGAGTTTGTTCCAGCTTCTCCCGTAGCTCAAACACGTACTGGTAGCTGTTCTTCACATCTGGGGTATCTACTTCTTTCGTCCACAGTTCTTTCAGGATGTGCATCGGCCCTCTGATGGTTCTTCCGTACAGCAGCTCGAACGGAGAAAAGCCGGTGGACTCCTGCGGCACTTCTCTGTAGGCGAACAGTAAGGCGTTGATGTAGCGATGCCATTGTCTGGGCTGCTCGCTGCACAGTTTCTTCCGGGTGGACTTCAGCGTAGCATTGAACTTCTCGACATGCCTGTTGCACATTGGATGGTAGGGTGTCGTAGTCAAATGCCGGATGCTCAGCAGTCTGTTGACCTCCTTCATGCAGTCAGAGACGAACTGCGTCCCGAGGTCTGTCAGGATTTCTTCAGGCACTCCAAGTCTACTGAATATGTCCACCAGTGCCTCTGCTACAGTTTCAGTGTCAATCTTCTTCAGTGGCACTGCTTCTGGGTACCGAGTTGCATAGCCCACTAAAGTCAGTACCCACCGATGACCTTCTTCACTCGGAGGTTTTATTTCGCCGATTAAGTCTAAGGCCACCCTCTTGAAAGGTCGGTCGATCAGAGGCATCCTCTGCATAGGCACTTTCGGGACCCTTCCTCGAGGTATGGTCTTCTGGCAAATGTCACATGATCGGCAGAAACGGCTGACGTCCGCATGAAGTCCTGGCCAGTAGAACACCGCCTGGATTCTGTCTGACGTCTTCTTGATGCCTAGGTGACCTCCCATGATTGAGTCATGCGCTACTTCCATCACCTGGCGCCTTAGGGGTAACGGTACCTATACTTGACGTAGTGGTTTCCCTCCGTTGACCCTCGGGTGCTGGAAGATTCGATACAGGATCTTGGCCTTCACCTCAAAATAGACCGTACCACTGCCTTTGGTCACGTGGTCTTGGCGGTTCCTGTACTTGTTTAAAGTACTATCAGCTTCCTGGAGCTGGATCAGCTTATCTCTGTCCACGATGGCAGCTTTAGAGTTGTCGGCGACCTTCAGTGGCGTAGACGTCTTGTCTCTCTTGGCCTGGGCCCTGGTAGTAACGGCACCGACGATCTCTGGTCGGCAGGGCTGAGCCGGAGTAGCCACATTGTCCCGTAGCAGCTCTGTAAGGTCTCCATCGGGAAATGGCAATGGATCCTCCTCCACAACTTCGACACTTTGGGTTGAGGCAGGACTCCATTCCGAATCGGTCGGGTAGTCTCGCGCCGTCGATATTCCCGATCATTAAATCATACAGCGGCTTTTTCAGGCAAACCGCCTCTACTTCGCCTATGTAGAAAGGGGTGCTGACGTGAACTTTCGCAACTGGCGCTTTCACACATTTGTTGTCGGCCATGAGTGTCCATTTTGAATCGCCAGTGAACTGTTCGTTAGCGATTAGGTCTTCTCTGACGATGACCCCACTGCAGCCAAAGTCTCTTAAGACAGTCACTTCATGATTTCCAACGCGTCCCTTGGAAACAGGCATGTTCTGGACGGCCACAGCTGCGCTGGCGACGACGGGGATGGATTTCCCGTTGGCAAGGAGAAGTTGGCCATCAGTCATGCACTCTTGCACGCCCGCAGGAGTAGCTGTGCGCTCGGTCTCACTCGGAAGAATGACGCTCCCGCCGCACACTTGATGGTCAGATCTACTGGTTTGCCGTTGATTGGAAAAACGTCTCTGTCGGTTGCCCGCCGCTGCGTTGTCCGTATTGCTCTGCTGTCCGCTATTTCTGCTTTGAGGGCAGCTGGCAGCTCTGTGGTCTGTAGCGTTGCAGATGAAACAGCCTCTTGAGTGCCCTTCCCTTGGAGGTGGTGTGGAATCCCTGTGTCTGTGGCTCGTCTGGCTCCCCTGGATCTGGTTCCCATGGTTTCCAGTTTTCTGAAATGGTTTCGTCACCTTGGGTGGCCCCAGCGTTTTTCCGTGAGCGAGGAGATATCTTTCGGCAACCTCGGTCACATCATTAAGCGTCTGCAGCTTCTGTAATTCTAAGTGGGTCGCCAGGTCCTTGTGACAGGCATTGAGGAATTGCTCCTTCACGATCAGGTCATGGAGACTATCGTAAGACTTCCCTTTGCCTTATAGCTCCACCTACTTGTGTAAGTATGACGACAGGCACTCCACAAATTGCTTTGAAGTCTCGTCTGACAGAGGACGACATTCGCGGAAGCGTTTACGGTAGCCCTTTTCTGTGAAGCTGTAGCAATGCAATAGGGCCTCTTTCAAGACGTCGTAGTTTTTGGCGTCATCGTTCGACAGTGTGGTGTAAACTTCCATTGCTTGCCCAGTCAGAAGTGCACTAAGTCGAATCGCCCAGTCTTGAGGTTGCCAGTTAGAGCTTTCGGCAAACCTTTCGAATCTCGCCAGATAAATGTCGATTTGGTCCTTCCCGTCGACGAACGCTTGCAATTTTGGAGCCATGTGGTCGCTGCTGACTTGCGGCGCATGCTGATTGTTTTGGATACGCGCCAACTCTAGCTGGTACTGAAGTCGTCTCTCTTCCAATTCTAGACGCTTCTGTTCTAATTCTCTTTCTTCGCGCCGTCGCTGTTCTTCTAATTCTCGTTCTTGTATTCTCTCCTGGGATTTGACGTACTCCGTCAGCTGTTTGCCTTTTAGATTCAATTCAATCCCTCTCTGCCAGAAGTCAGTCATTTTGATGCTTTTCTGGAAAGTTCATTTCTGGAAAAGTTCTTGACTGTGCTGTACCTTTCTAGACTGTTCTAGAACAGCACGCTTTCTGCAGTAGCGCTGATGCTTGTCACTAGTCGCTTCGCTGACGCAGGCCCCGCTGTCCTCGTCGTATGCGACGCTGCACCACGCTGATGTTGATGTACGCGCTCCTGTGCTGAAGTAGACGCGACGTCCGCTCGTCGCTCTCTGTAACACTGGCGATGTAGCTCCGAGACTGTCCCTCGACGTAGTCTTGCGGCAGCCACGTAGTCCCGGTCTGTTGTTCGCTCACGAAGCAACTCTTCAGCGACAACACGCCCTTGCAGTCAACCCGAATCTGTCGGGGATGTAGTGCCAGTATGTTGGCCCCTCCCGACGCAACTTGTTGGCGGCTACCCTCGATGACTGCCTCTTGTAACGTTGACTCGCTTGTCGTAGCAGTTGAACCCTTGGCTATGGCGTAGATCACAGCTTGGCCCCCAAAATGTTACACTCAATTCGATGTTGATGTTTTTCTATCAGTATCTGATTCAGCCCTGATGCTTGAAATCCTGATAGGTGTAACTGATTCGTTTATCCACGCAGCCTGCTCACTCAGCAGCAACAAGGCAAAGTCTTCGTATGAAATTTTCCACTTTTATTCAGCACACATCAACATCTGCATACAATTATCAACTCAACTCAACTCAACTCGACTCACTATCAGCAGCAACACACCACCTTTGAAACAGTGCGGCACTTATATAGTCTTTTGATACTCCCGAACAATTTAGAACACGGTAGAAATGACACACTACCACCAATCAAATGAAACTTCGTCATCACTGACTTACGTCATACCACATTATTTTCCGTCCCAGAATGTTCTCAAATATCTAAGCCCATCAAGAAACTTCGATCGATGGTAAACAAGCAGATCAAGAGAATTCTCCAACAATACCGACCAACAAAAATTATCAACGTTATACAAAGCTTCTTCTAACAACAATGCAAACTCAAATCAAAGGTAAATACACTCTACTATTGAATACTTTGCAAAGCAAAACGATTAGATCTATCGTGCACGCTTCAGACATACTATCCTTCGCGTTTCAACGTAACAATCCACTTCCAGATAAAAAGTCCCACCGAACCTATAACACCTTGATAAGCTCCGAGTGCTTTCTTCATCTTTCAGTTTTTCCACAATAAATCTTTTTTTTCTTTTTCCTGACCTACACACACAGACACATCCGCCTATGACACAGAAGTTTTAGTGAGTGAACAATCCCTAATTCGCGGAATATCAATTCTCCCATTGGCTCAAGAACTTGGGCCAATCGGAAAAATACATAGATTAATAAATTTACATATTTATTAAAATACCGGAAAAATCCCGGTCTCTACAACCACTGAAGTAAGGAGATGATAAATTATAGTTTACGTTAAACATCTGTAGAATACCACTGAAGTAAGGAGGCCATAGATTATAGTTTACGTTAAACATATGTATAATACCACTGAAGTAAGGAGATTATAGATTATAGTTTACTTTAAACATCTGTATAATACCACTGAAGTAAGGAGATGATAGATTATAGTTTATGTTAAACATCTGTATAATGGTACTGAAGTAAGGAGACCATAGATTATACTTTACGTTAAATATATGTATGACAAATTTACACTTGAACAGTGTGTGTTAAGGCAATAGTTTAACATCTGTAGGCCTATATTTTTCACCTGTTGTTAACTCTCGATTATCTGAGGTTAAGTTAAGGAATAAGATCACGTTGCATCTTAAATATTGACACTACAAGTTAACGAACTAAATACTAAAACTATGGATATCTATGTATATGTACAAAATACACCATGTAATAATAATAATAATAATAATAATAATAATAATAATAATAATAATAATAATAATAATAATAATAATACAGGTTTTTATGTACGTGCCTTTCCCCAAATCAATCAGGCTCAAAGCGCGGCAATCTGTACCAACATACACGCTCACCTGTCTCATCCACCCTCACACACACACAACAAATACACATTCATCACTCAAACAGGTGGTGTAAAGGCAGGGAGATCGCTATTGGAAGACGGCAAGAAAATCGATTTTTGTTTTTGAAAATTGTGTATTGACTGCATCCAGTACGATTATTGAAGGGAGGGAGGAAACCGGTGAGCCCGGAGAAAACCCTTGGTGAACTCAATAGTCTGGTACCTAAGTCACATACGTTCGCCCCTTGCGGGAAACGAACCCGCGACCTTCGGCATAGGAAACCGGCGACTTATCCATATAAAATGTTAGGAAGCACATGAGAAACTAAAAAAAAAAGCAATAATGCAAAAGTAACGTTTGCAATGATTTACTGATCCTGTGAATATCTACCAAGTACCTACCTGTACAATAGGCTGTGGTGGTGATGTTAAAGGCCTGTGAATACCTACCAGGTACCTACCTGTACAATAGGCTGTTGTGGTGATGTTAAAGGTCTGTGGATACCTACCAGGTACCTACCTGTACAATAGGCTGTCATAGTGATGTTAAAGGCCTGTGAAGGACGATGGTCAATTTTTGTGAGGGTTTTCCTGTACAACACCAAAATGTTTACACATTATTATTATTATTATTATTATTATTATTATTATTATTATTATTATTATTATTATTATTATTATTATTATTATTATTATTATTATTAATTTTATTATTATTATTATTATTATTATTATTATTATTATTATTATTATTATTATTATTATTATTATTATTATTATTATTATTATTATTATTATTGTTATTATTATCATTTATTTATAAGCATGGAGATAAGGCAGAGATCAAAGCGCACACATACATCCACACACCCAATGTGTACCGCACAGACACACTCACAACTAGCGGAATTTTTAAAAAAAAAGAAAAAAAAAAGAAGCGTTTTAGCTGTATGTGGCAGCAAAAAGGTATGCCTTCAACTTTTTCTTCAAAGAGTTATAGGATGTCGCATGGCGTACATCGGCTGGGAGGCTATTCCATATCAATGGTCCTTGGAAAGAAAATGATCTCTCACCACATGATTTGTTTTTAAATGCTTGAGATTTTAAATTTTATAGTGTCATTACCAAAAGTGTTTATTTATTTATTTATTTATTTATTTATTTATTTATTTATTTATTTATGTATTTATATTTATTTAGAGAGAGTATACACCGAGGTGGACTTTACAGATCCTGACACTCATGTCCTATACGGGTGAGTGCCGGTTACACAAATGCACCCGGCATGCACTGGGTCCCTCCCGTTCATCCAGGATTGTGCTCAGTTGTTTGTGAGTCAGACTATGCGCCAAAAGATTGCAGATGGGCTCCTCGGGCGGCTTGAGCTGGAAAAGCGCTCTATAATAACTATTACATATATAAGAGTGATTAAATAAAAAATCCAGAAAATTATCCTCAAAAAAATACTCAACATGTTGAAACCCCAAGGTGAACAAATCATAGCTGAAGAACAAGCAGGATTCAGGGCAAGGCGAATTACCACTAAGCAGATTTTGAACATCAGAATAATCTGCGAGAAATACCTACAGCACCAACTACATCTTTATCATGTGTTTGTAGACTTAAAAAAAAACGTTTGACCGAGTCTGGCATGCAGCTCTGCGGGCAACCGTGATAGTGTACAACATCAGCCCTAACATCATTGAAGTCATCAAAAGCCTGTATGACAAGGCTACCAGTGCAGTCCTCCACAACAGCGCCAACGGGAACTGGTTCAGATCAACAATCGGCGTGCGTCAAAGATGCCTGCTCTCTCCAACACTCTTCAACATCTTCCTAGAGCGCATCATGTCACATGACCTTGCAGATCACGAAGGCACAGTCAACATAGGAGGTAGAGCAATCTCCAACATTAGTTTCGCGGATGGCATTAATGTAATGGATG
Organism: Oncomelania hupensis; assembly: GCA_036898135.1. Lineage (NCBI taxonomy): Eukaryota > Metazoa > Mollusca > Gastropoda > Littorinimorpha > Pomatiopsidae > Oncomelania > Oncomelania hupensis. The sequence continues at coordinate 47,629,108 of CM072522.1, read as the reverse complement.
GAGAGAAACAAAATCTTGAACAGCTGATATAGAGGCTTGACACTACCTCCAGAGCCTTTGAATAGAAATAAGTGCAGATGATGACCAACAACACCAATGGCTTCATCATGTAAACCAAAGTCCAAGGTCAATCCCTTAACACAGTGCATAGCTTCAAATATCTACGAGCCATTGTATCAGACAATGGATCCCGACAAGAAGTCCTATCCAGGATCGCACAAACAACTGCTGCCCTGACAAGGTTGGAGTCCATTTGGAAAAAACAGGGCCATCAGTCTAAACTCCAAAGTAAGGCTGCTGCACTCCCTTGTCATCTCCATCTGACTATACGCTTGCGAAACATGGACCCGCACAGCCGATCTACAACGAAGAATACAAAGCATGGAGATAAGGTGCTACAGAAGACTTCTGGGCATTTCCTATACCAAGCACATCACCAACGACGAAGTCCTACTGGCCATCACACAAGCCATCGAGCAAAACGAAGACGTGCTCACAGTGGTAAAGAAACGGAAACTCCGATGGTATGGCCACGTCACCAGAGCATCAGGCCTTGCAAAAAAACATCCTGCAAGGCACGGTGCAAGGAGGCAGAATAAAAGGGATACAGAAAAAGGGGTTGGAGGACAACATTCGAGAATAGATTGGCTTGACACTGAGCTAAGCCATGAAGCTTGCTGAGGACAGATAAAGATGGCGTGCGCTGGTTAAACGGTCATTTATGGTGCCCCAACGACTTTTGAGTTGCGGAATAGGATAGGACAGGAAATGTAAAAAAATAACTATTTAGTAGTATTTATTTATTTATGTCTTTATGTATTTTATTTCTTTTCTTTTCTTTCTTACTTTATTTCTTTATTTTTGAATGGTTATGTAATTGTCACCACCCAATAGCTTGACCAGTCACAGGTACCCTGACTGGCGGAGAAAATAGAAATGGATGTATCTTCTGATTACAAAACGATGGATCCTGGACAAGCCCCCAATTTGTCACAGCAGTGAACAACATAGCAAAGATAAAGATACAGTGAGAAGACACATTTATGGAGAATTAGCCTACTAGAGGCTTAGTTTTACACACCCTAAGTGTTTTGTTGTGAAAATAATGGTATAAAATGCTTTAATGTACATGGATATTAACACTGCTTTCAAAGTGATTTACTGTCAGATGGCTTTCACCTACAAGTTCACATTTATATATTATTGTAAGACTTTAAAAAAAGTATTTATTAATTTAATTTGTATTCACAGTAGTCCTAATACTAAAGTCTGAGTGAGATGCAGTAACTGATCTAATTATTGATTACCACACATGAACTGTTGCGGAATAATTGCCCTAATTGATTGGTCCGCTATTGGCTGATTGATAAAGATGCAGTACTTGATAACTGACTAAAACAGAGTGACAAACAGACTGATGTTACAAGCTGACTGAACACTAGGTAAGCTCTCTACTTAAGTTTAACACAATGGGGGGCATTTCCAAAGTTTGTGACACTGTTTGATCTCCACAAAGAGTGTGTTATAAATTCGGATGCTTGCTTAATCTGCTGACAAAGTTACTGTTAACTGTCTTCTTCCAGGTTGTCAATGTACTTGATACATTTAAACTTAATTAGCTCTTTCTCTAACTATCTTATTAACATTCAGATTACTTTCAGACCTTAATAAAGTATTAACTTTAGTTAACTCACTGGCTAACGTTTGACTTACTTGGACACTACCTGATACTGCCATTACACCCATTGAATAAGACACTGTCATCCACTCATCAAGCCTCACAGTAACATATTGCAAACATTTCCCATGCATTGGACGCTATATATATATATATATCCTGTGTGGGTTGAACGAACAGTAATGTGATGTTATCCGGGGTATTCCCATCTCTCTGCCTCTGCCTACTACTGCTCCAAATCAGATGGGGACATGAAACTAGTCAAACAGTTTATTTGTGAAGTAAGGGGTAGGCAGGTAACACAGGGGTGGGCAAATAACCCTCTTTACTACTATACCGCTCCCCTTTATATTTTATGTCAATATGCTATCAACACTGTGCACAGTGCAAGTGTTCATAATTATATTTTGTCTCTATACTATTAACACTGTGGACAGTGCAAGTGTTCATATTGATGTTTTATCACTATACTATCAACACTGTGGACAGTGCAAGTGTTCATATTGATGTTTTATCACTATACCATTAACACTGTGCACAGTGCAAGTGTTCATAATGTTTTATCACTACCATTAGACCACAGTGCCTCCCTTATATATGCTATCTATACAGATAACCAAAGGGAGACGCGTCACAGGCATAGGCGCTCGCGTGTCTAGATACAGCGCATAGTCTGCTGAATGATATCACAGGGACAATTACAAAGTACAATGGATCCGCGATAGCCACAAATAAGTGGATCGTCGATCGCGCAGCGGTAGATAACGCACAGCCATTTGTATTACATACTGTACGCTACTTCTTGTACCGCTATGCTATCGATGGTGTGTTGGTTGTTATATTAACGTCTTCTTCATCCAAATGATAAGACCTATGCACGCAGTCACACACATTCGCACCACATACATACATATCAAACATTTTGTATTTTATGCGATCGCGGATCCATATCGCTTGGTTAACGCCCTTGTGATGAGATATTCCGTACCCCGCCTCCTCCCATTCTGTCTACCTCCCCCCCTCCTCTCTCACCTCACACTTCGTCACTCTCTACCCCTCTCTCTTCTCTTCCTCTTCGCCCTTATAGCAGACAGTGAAACACAGAAAGCTGTCAACGACGGCAGCATGACCTAAATGTCTACGTGCTCAACCAACACAAGAAGAAAAAAAAACCTCCAAAATCCACAACATTATGAATACGCAATACAATGTCAAAGGAATGCTGAATACAAAAGAGAGGGCGAAGATAAACAAACCACACAGCACTTTTGTAAAGATGAACGGTGCGTGGTACGGTAGATCTATTGAAACAGTCAGACAAGCAGATGACATCTTACGATGGGGTAGAAATGAAATTTAAAGGAATATTTGTTTTTTTTAAATGATGACGCACGCACAGTTTTAGGTAAGAACGGCAGTATTTGCACAGCACAGGCGTGGTGTTTAACTAAGCTAGTTTACAACCCTTTGCTTTTGTGCTTTTTTAAGTTTAATGTTGGTCTTTCTCCCTGCTCTCTGTGGTCAGCATGTTCATCAAGGATACTAGTCTTGTACAGGCGTGGTGTTTAACTAAGCTAGTTTACAACCATTGGCTTTCGTGCTTTTTCAGTTTAGTTTATTGTTGGTTTTTCTCCCTTCTCTCTGTGGTCAGCATGTTCATCAAGGATACTTATACAGGCGTAGTGTTTATCTACATGTAGCTAGTTTACAACCATTGGCTTTGGTGCGTTTTTCAGTTCAGTTTAATGTTGGTCTTTCTCCCGGCTCTCTGTGGTCAACGTGTACTTCAAGGATAGCAGTATTTCTTTTAGCATTCTCTCTATGTTTGTATCTGTCTTTCTGTCTGTTTGTCTCTCTGTGTCTGTCTGTCTTTCCATCTGTGTGTGTGGGGGGGAGGGAGGATGGAAGGGGAAAAATACGAGGAATAAATCCTTCTGTTCTGTCTCTATCTTTTTCTCTCTGAGTCTCTATCTTTCTCTGTCTCTCTGTCTGTCTCTGTCTGTCTCTCTCTCTCTGTCTGTCTTTCTGTCTCTGTCTGTGTCTCTGTCCCTCTATCTCTGTGAAGCACTGAAGACTCTCAAGAGAAGAAGCATTGAAAACCCAACCTTAACCCCAACTCTAGCTATCTCAGTGTAAGGTCTACTTGCAGCTATCTCAGTGTAAGGTCTACATGTAGCTATCTCAGTGTAAGGCCTACATGTAGCTATCTCAGTGTAAGGTCTACATGTAGCTATCTCAGTATGTTACGATGAAACGCGCACTATAGTTCGTGTGTGACGCGCATGATAGATCTGATCGTTTTGTTTTGCCAGGAATGAGAATAATAGAGTGTATTTATCTTAGATTTGCTTTTGCGTTGTTATTAGAGGAAGCTTTGTATAACGTTAGTAATTTTAGTTGGTCGATATTATTTGAGAATTTTCTAGAGTTGGTTGTTTACTATCGATCAAAGCGTATGGATAAGTCTAGTGGTAACTATAGAAGCTTCCATCCCAAATAAGGTTGTATAACGTGAGACAGTGATGATGAAATTTGTTCTGATTGGTTGTGGTGTGTCATGCGAGGGTATTCTCGCCTGTTCTGGAGTAAATAGAGACTACATAATATTATAGTACTGCAATGTTTCAAAAAGTGTTGAAGGTTAAAGTGGATAGTTGATAGTTGAGAACTGTAGAGTGGAAAAAGCGATTGAGCGATTGTATGCAGTTGTTGATGTATGCTGAATTAAAGTGGAAAACTTCATACGACGACTCCTGCCTTGTTGATGATTGAACGGGATGCATGGATAAACGAATCTGAGTTACACCTATCAGGATTTCAAGCATCGGGGCTGAATCAACTACTGATAGAGAAAACCAACAAACCAGTGTAACACAGTGTAAGGCCTGCATGTAGCTATCTCAGTGTAAGGTCTACATGTAGCTATCTCAGTTTAAGGCCTACATGTAGCTATCTCAGTGTAAGGCCTACATGTAGCTATCTTAGCGTAAAGCCTACATGTAGCTATTTCAGTGTAAGACCTGCATGTAGCTATCTCAGTTTAAGGCCTACATGTAGCCATCTCAGTGTAAGGCCTACATGTAGCTATCTCAGTTTAAGGCCTACATGTAGCTATATCAGTGTAAGGCCTACATGTAGCTATCTCAGTGTAAGGCCTGCATGTAGCTATCTCAGTTTAAGGCCTACATGTAGCCATCTCAGTGTAAGGCCTACATGTAGCTATCTCAGTTTAAGGCCTACATGTAGCTATATCAGTGTAAGGCCTACATGTAGCTATCTCAGTGTAAGGCCTGCATGTAGCTATCTCAGTGTAAGGCCTACATGTAGCTATCACAGTGTAAGGTCTACATGTAGCTATCTCAGTTTAAGGCCTACATGTAGCTATCTCAGTGTAAGGTCTACATGTAGCTATCTCAGTGTAAGGCCTACATGTAGCTATTTCAGTGTAAGGCCTGCATGTAGCTATCTCAGTTTAAGGCCTACATGTAGCCATCTCAGTGTAAGGCCTACATGTAGCTATCTCAGTGTAAGGCCTACATGTAGCTATATCAGTGTAAGGCCTACATGTAGCTATCTCAGTGTAAAGCCTGCATGTAGCTATCTCAGTGTAAGGCCTACATGTAGCTATCACAGTCAGTGTAAGGCCTACAAGTAGCTATCTCAGTGTAAGGTCTACATGTAGCTATCTCAGTTTAAGGCCTACATATAGCTATCTCAGTGTAAGGCCTACATGTAACTATCTCAGCGTAAGGCCTACATGTAGCTATCTCAGTGTAAGGCCTACATGTAGCTATCTCAGTGTAAGGTCTGCATGTAGCTATCTCAGTGTAAAGCCTACATGTAGCTATCTCAGTTTTGAACGCTAAACTGTAACCGTAGTGTAATGCCTACACGTAGCTATCTCATTGTAAGGCCTACATGTAGCTATCTTACTTCTTGAACCAAACTGTTCACGTTTTGTCAATGATGAAGAGATGAAAGCAAACAAACAACACTCGTGTTAATAGCTGGCAAGTGTTGATGTATTGACTTTTTTTTGCGCAATGGACTTAATTTTCTTAATTAGGCGTAGTTTTATCTAACATTACCACAGTCTTTGCAAAAGTTTCTTTAAAAAAAAAATAAATCTTAATCCGTGCGCGAAAAAGAGAAGGTGTGGTTGCCGTGTGCCTGTGTGAGCGCGCGTGTGCATGCGTGCATTTAGGTGTGGGCGTTGACGTGTGCATGCGTGCATTTAGGTGTGGGCGTTGACGTGTGCATGCGTGCATTTAGGTGTGGGCGTTGACGTGTGTATGCGTGTATTTAGGTGTGGGCGTTGACGTGTGCATGCGTGCATTTAGGTGTGGGCGTTGGCGTGTGCATGCGTGCATTTAGGTGTGGGCGTTGACGTGTGCATGCGTGCATTTAGGTGTGGGCGTTGACGTGTGCATGCGTGCATTTAGGTGTGGGCGTTGACGTGTGCATGCGTGCATTTAGGTGTGGGCGTTGACGTGTGCATGCGTGCATTTAGGTGTGGGCGTTGACGTGTGCATGCGTGCATTTAGGTGTGGGCGTTGACGTGTGCATGCGTGCATTTAGGTGTGGGCGTTGACGTGTGCATGCGTGCATTTAGGTGTGGGCGTTGACGTGTGCATGCGTGCATTTAGGTGTGGGCGTTGGCGTGTGCATGCGTGCATTTAGGTGTGGGCGTTGACGTGTGCATGCGTGCATTTAGGTGTGGGCGTTGACGTGTGCATGCGTGCATTTAGGTGTGGGCGTTGACGTGTGCATGCGTGCATTTAGGTGTGGGCGTTGACGTGTGCATGCGTGCATTTAGGTGTGGGCGTTGACGTGTGCATGCGTGCATTTAGGTGTGGGCGTTGACGTGTGCATGCGTGCATTTAGGTGTGGGCGTTGACGTGTGCATGCGTGCATTTAGGTGTGGGCGTTGACGTGTGCATGCGTGCATTTAGGTGTGGGCGTTGACGTGTGCATGCGTGCATTTAGGTGTGGGCGTTGACGTGTGCATGCGTGCATTTAGGTGTGGGCGTTGACGTGTGCATGCGTGCATTTAGGTGTGGGCGTTGACGTGTGTATGCGTGCATTTAGGTGTGGGCGTTGACGTGTGCATGCGTGCATTTAGGTGTGGGCGTTGGCGTGTGCATGCGTGCATTTAGGTGTGGGCGTTGGCGTGTGTATGTGTGCATTTAGGTGTGGGCGTTGACGTGTGTATGTGTGCATTTAGGTGTGGACGTTGACGTGTGCATGTGTGCATTTAGGTGTGGGCGTGTGCATGCATGCATTTAGGTGTGGGCGTTGGCGTGCGTGCCTATGTGTGTGTGCGTGTGCGCGATGCGCGCTGCATCTTTTAAAGGGCAAGGAAAAATCCCAAAGCCGCATAATTTACCATAATTTAATTCGACCAAGTCACGAAGATATAAATTACAGAAATATTCTTTTCAGTTGGATCCACGTGGAACCATTCACGAACGTTATGCGCAATTGAGAAGGATTTGTACCTCATAATAGGATTGTTGAAAACCTCTAATTTAGCATTACCTCTGTTACCTCTGTTAAAGTCTCCTCTCTGAAAATCCTTACCGGGAAGAGAGGGGACTATAAACTGATTAAATAAAATAAAAAATAAAATAATTACCTCTGTTGACAGGCGCAAAAGAATGAATGGGGATTCCCATTACAGCATTTTTTTTACAATTGCAATTCTAATTTCTGGCTGTCTTGCTTTAGCATTCTAGGAGGTTGCGTGTCTGTCTGAGTTTCTGTCTGTCTGTCAGACCTGTCTGTCTGTCTGTCTATCTGTCTGTCTGTCTTTCTGTCTGTCTGTCTGTCTGTCTATCTCTCTCTCTCTCTCTCTCTCTCTCTCTCTCTCTCTCTCTCTCTCTCTCTCTCTCTCTCTCTCTCTCTCTTTCCTATGTGCGTGACTGTGTTTTTGTATGTATGCTGTGTGCGTTTGTTTATGTAAATTGCGTGTGTGTTTGTGTGTTTGTTCTGTGCGTGTGTTTTGTGTGTATGTTGTGTGTGTGTGTGTCTTGGCAATAAAGTATTACAAATGTGTGTGTGCGTGCGTGAGAGCTTGGTTGTGATTATAATATACACCACAATGCAACTGAGATGTTAAACAAAAAGTGGTTTGTTTGCATGTGTGTATGGGTGTGCTTTGTTTTGTGTGTGCGTGTGTGTGTGCGCGCTTTGTTTTGTGCGTGTGTGTTGTGTGTGTGCTTTGTTGTGTGTGTGTATGTGTGTGCGTGTGTGTTCTTGTGAGTGTGTGTGCTTTGTTGTTTTTTTTGGCGTGTGTGTGTGTGTGTGAGTGTGAGTGCGTATTTGAAGATAATCATAATATGCACAACAATGCAACTGTTTAAGATTTAAAAACAAACAAGCAAACCAACACCAACCCCCCAAAAAAAAAACAAAAAAAAAACAAACAAAAAACAAAAAACAAACAAAAACTATTGTCCATACGCCCCTACAGGTAAACTAGCGAGTGTGCATGCATTTCATTTGTAGACGCTTAGCTGAAATGGCCTCACTATTTGTAAATAAAGAAGCTAGGGTTTAAGGATATTATTATAAATGTTTATTTTTATACACAACGCTTTGGCGCTTCGTGCTCACAGATCAACAGGCCCTTTGTCAACTTAGCGGTAAGGTCACCCTTTTAGATTTACAAGCCACAATGCATCTGAACAAACGGATATTTCACAATTTTATGTTTTGCACGCCGCTCTTCATCACACGCCGATGACGTTTCCTTATTTATAATTGTAAATAGGCGCAAGCCTCGCTCATTTTAATAAAATAAAACAACTTTCTTTCTTTCTTTCTTTCTTTCTTTCTTTCTTTCCTCGTTTTTATTGGGCGCTTTTACAGCTCAAGGGCTGCACAAGGTGCTGGTTGATACAGTATGTAGCTCAAGGTGCTGGTTGATACAGTATGTAGCTCAAGGTGCTGGTTGATACAGTGTGTAGCTCAAGGTGCTGGTTGATACAGTATGTATCTCAATGTGCTGTTGATACAGTATGTAGCTCAAGGTGCTGTTGATACAGTATGTAGCTCAAAGTACTGGTTGATACAAAATGTAGCTCAAGGTGCTGTTGATACAGTATGTAGCTCAAGGTGCTGTTGATACAGTATGTAGCTCAAGGTGCTGTTGATACAGTATGTAGCTCAAGGTGCTGCTGATACAGTATGTAGCTCAAGGTGCTGCTGATACAGTATGTAGCTCAAGGTGCTGTTGATACAGTATGTAGCTCAAGGTGCTGCTGATACAGTATGTAGCTCAAGGTGCTGTTGATACAGTATGTAGCTCAAGGTGCTGCTGATACAGTATGTAGCTCAAGGTGCTGCTGATACAGCAGCAAGCTTAAGGTGCTGGTTGATACAGTATGTAGCTCAAGGTGCTGGTTGATACAGTATGTAGCTCAAGGTGCTGGTTGATACAGTATGTAGCTCAAGGTGCTGGTTGATACAGTATGTAGCTTAAGGTGCTGGTTGATACAGTATGTAGCTCAAGGTGCTGGTTGATACAGTATGTAGCTCAAGGTGCTGGTTGATACAGTATGTAGCTCAAGGTGCTGGTTGATACAGTATGTAGCTCAAGGTGCTGGTTGATACAGTATGTAGCTCAAGGTGCTGTTGATACAGTATGTAGCTCAAGGGCTGCACAAGGCGCTGGGTGATACACACACTCACACACAAACACACAAACACACGTATACATACACATTGTATTTCAGACAATAAAGAAGAAGAAGAACACACACATTGTATTTCAGACAATAAAGAAGAAGAAGAACACACACATTGTATTTCAGACAATAAAGAAGAAGAAGGAAATACACATTGTATTTCAGACAATAAAAAAGAAGAAGGACACACACACACTGTATTTCAGACAATAAAGAAGAAGGACACACACATTGTATTTCAGACAATAAAGAAGAAGAAGGACACACACATTGTATTTCAGACAATAAAGAAGAAGAAGGACATACACATTGTATTTCAGACAATACAGAAGAAGAAGGACACACACATTGTATTTCAGACAATAAAGAAGAAGAAGGACACACACATTGTATTTCAGACAATAAAAAAGAAGAAGGACACACACATTGTATTTCAGACAATAAAGAAGAAGAAGGACACACAGATTGTATGTCAGACAATAAAGAAGAAGAAGGACACACACATTGTATTTCAGGCAATAAAGAAAAAGGACACACACATTGTATTTCAGACAATAAAGAAGAAGAAGGACACACACATTGTATTTCAGACAATAAAGAAGAAGAAGGACACACACATTGTATTTCAGACAATATAGAAGAAGAAGGACACACACATTGTATTTCAGACAATAAAGAAGAAGGAGGATACAAAAGGAGAAGAAGTTGGAGCACGAGGAAGAGGAGGATTATGAAGATAATATTCCCGGATTTTAAAGATACTGACGCTCAATGAAAATAATACATAGATTTATTCTGAAAACCAAAATTACTCACACCCTAAAATAAACACATTCATTAAAAAACCGGAAAATTTCCGTTTTCTAAAAGTACCATGCTGTACACAAACAATGGTCTGCTATATAGTTTGTATCTTTATCTTTACTAAATGTTTATAAAACAATACACACACATTACTATACATCTCATATACACCAACATTAATATACATCTCATATACACCAACATTAATATACATCTCATATATACCAACATTAATATACATCTCATATACACCAACATTAATATAGGCTTATATCTCTTATACACCAACAATAATATACATCTTATATACACCCACATTAATATACATCTCATATACGCAATATTAATATACATCTCATATACACCGACATTAATAGACATCTCATATAAAGCAACATTAATATACATCTCATATACATCAACATTAATATATATCTCATATACACCAACATTAATTTAATATACACATCATATAGACCTTCTAATAAAAACATCCGGTTACGTCACTTCCGGAGTCATTTCTTGGTTCACTTTCGGTTGCTCAGTACAAAAATGGGCTAAACTTGGCAAACGTTTTATCAGATTTAAAAATATTAATAAATGAAAACCACTGTCATTTGATGATGACATCATCATCATCATCATCATCATCATCATCATCACCATCATCATCATCATCATCATCATCATCATCATCATCATCATCATCATCATCATCATCATCTTCTTCTTCTTCTTCTTCTTCTTCTTCTTCTTCTTCTTCTTCTTCTTCTTCTTCTATAACATCAGTTATTGAGAACAAATACCAAAAAGGTCAATGTCACGGACCGGTTTTATAATATTTCGGTCCGATGACTTTTTGTATTGTATCTATTCCTGTGTGAAGACATTAATTGAAATATTTTTTTATTGATAACTAAATTCTGATTGGTTGAGCTAGTCATGTGACGGCTAACCAATGTACATTCAAAAATAGTCATTCTCTTCCTGTTTGTACCACGCAGTGGTTGTGTTTGAACTTCTGGCAGCTGTGTCTGCAGGTATATATTGGTTTATCATTGAAATGTTGCATTATAAACATAATAGTATTTTTTTCAATGATTATATGCTACTTATTGAGGAATAGAATTATTAAAAAATAATTTTTGATATTAGTATGAAGGATGGAAAAAGGGAGGTAATGAAGATAGTGGATCGTTGTATATTTTTGATTAGCGAATTGAAGTTGGATTAGTATTTGATTTGAAGTTGAAACCTCAACTTGCAATGTATAACATTATATTTACTTTTGTGAATGAAATTAATCGGTGTCAAGATGTAATAATCAGTTGTTAAAATTATTTTTGCAATTTGCGTATGTGTGAACTGTATTCGACATCGTTGAGATTGGAATTATATTGCTGGTCTGGGGTGATATTCATGACCGTTGGTTAAGGCTTAACCAATGTTTGTAAAATTAACGACGTTGGTTAAGCTGGAAATTTTAAATTCATGAGGCCTTAGCAGAGTTAACGACGGTTGCTAACCATGGTTATTTTAACGGAGGGGGGACCACCCGATAACCAATGGAACACTGGTTAAAAATGGCGGCCATCATTTGGTGGCAACTTCGACAGAGACGAGCTCTGAGGAGAGAGAGAGTATTTCGCGACAGAAGTAATCCACTTGACAAATTTGATGATGTGGAACTGGTATCAAAATTTCGTTTTCGTCGGCATGATATAATCACGTTAACGAACGCGGTAGACAGACTTAAACTGTTTGATCGGCAAGGCGTTTTGTCACCACTTTTACATGTGTGTCTCACTCTTTGTTTTTATGCCTCTGGCACCTTTAATAATCTGTCATATTAATAAAACGGGTTAATATTATTATTATTAAAATATTGTTGTTGGATTTTGACTGGTGATGTGTAGGCTTATTGTGTATCTGTATAGTTTATACTCGTAGGGTAATGCAACCCTACGAAATAAAGACAACATTTCAAGTTCCAAACTACCCAGAAACGGCAGAAATTGACACCTCAGTCTAAAAACAAAATGTAGGCCTAACATTACAAACTACAAAGTGATCAAAAGTGATTTCTCTCCTTTCACCCCAACAAAAAGCTCGCTCTCCTTGCTCACTATGATATCCAGCATGCTGTCGGTAGGCTTGCTAATCACGCCACCATTGCCAGATTTTAATCGTGCGGCTGCACGATTCCGATGGTCTTTTCTCAAGAAGAACATTAGTTTCAGTGAGCGAAAAAATTGCTTTTCTCTTTGCCATTGCCACAGCCATTTTTATAGGCCTATTTTGTTGACGAAAGAAGGAAAACAGCTGCTTGGATAATGCCCCCTTACGATATTCCCGCACAGCCCAAAAATAGCCTTGGTTAAGTACCTAATGGGTGGACACTCGCTCATGAATAGCGATCTGCTAAACGATGGTTAACGATACCAGTGTTGGTTACAAAACCAATGTTGGTAACGTTAACCATCGCCTATAATTTAACTGGCCATGAATTCCACCCCTGGGGTCGAATTCATGGCCCGTTAAATTATAGGCGATGGTTAACGTTACCAACATTGGTTTTGTAACCAACACTGGTATCGTTAACCATCGTTTAGCAGATCGCTATTCATGAGCGAGTGTCCACCCATTAGGTACTTAACCAAGGCTATTTTTGGGCTGTGCGGGAATATCGTAAGGGGGCATTATCCAAGCAGCTGTTTTCCTTCTTTCGTCAACAAAATAGGCCTATAAAAATGGCTGTGGCAATGGCAAAGAGAAAAGCAATTTTTTCGCTCACTGAAACTAATGTTCTTCTTGAGAAAAGACCATCGGAATCGTGCAGCCGCACGATTAAAATCTGGCAATGGTGGCGTGATTAGCAAGCCTACCGACAGCATGCTGGATATCATAGTGAGCAAGGAGAGCGAGCTTTTTGTTGGGGTGAAAGGAGAGAAATCACTTTTGATCACTTTGTAGTTTGTAATGTTAGGCCTACATTTTGTTTTTAGACTGAGGTGTCAATTTCTGCCGTTTCTGGGTAGTTTGGAACTTGAAATGTTGTCTTTATTTCGTAGGGTTGCATTACCCTACGAGTATAAACTATACAGATACACAATAAGCCTACACATCACCAGTCAAAATCCAACAACAATATTTTAATAATAATAATATTAACCCGTTTTATTAATATGACAGATTATTAAAGGTGCCAGAGGCATAAAAACAAAGAGTGAGACACACATGTAAAAGTGGTGACAAAACGCCTTGCCGATCACACAGTTTCAGTCTGTCTACCGCGTTCGTTAACGTGATGATATCATGCCGACGAAAACGAAATTTTGATACCAGTTCCACATCATCAAATTTGTCAAGTGGATTACTTCTGTCGCGAAATACTCTCTCTCTCCTCGGAGCTCGTCTCTGTCGAAGTTGCCACCAAACGATGGCCGCCATTTTTAACCAGTGTTCCATTGGTTATCGGGTGGTGCCCCCTCCGTTAAAATAACCATGGTTAGCAACCGTCGTTAACTCTGCTAAGGCCTCATGAATGTAAAATTTCCAGCTTAACCAACGTCGTTAATTTTACCAACATTGGTTAAGCCTTAACCAACGGTCATGAATACCACCCCTGGTCCCGTCACAGAGAAGAGAGAGGTATGTGTGGTAATTCAGAGGAAGTCTATGTATCAAGAAATGTAGTGGGGTAAACTTGTGTGTGTTTACAGAAGTTTACGGCTGGGGGCCTCGAGCGGAAGAATAAAGAAGAAGAGGAAGAAGAAGAGAAAGAAAAAGAGGAAGCTTCAAGAAGAAGGGGAAGAAGAAGGAGACGAAGCTTCAAGAAGAAGAGGAAGAAGAAGCTTCAAGAAGACTGAAGAGGAAGAAGAAGAGGAAGAAGAAGACGAAGCTTCAAGAAGAAGAAGAAGAAGAGGAAGCTTCAAGAAGAAGAAGAGGAAGAAGAGGAACAAGAAGAAGAAGAAGAAGAAGAAGACGAAGCTTCAAGAAGAAGAGGAAGAAGAAGAAAGAAGCGGGAGCAGCAACCGCCACAGCAACAAAAGCAACTGCAACGTCAACAGCTGCCACAACAGCAGCAGTAGCCACAACAGCAGCAGTAGCCACAACAGCAGCAGTAGCCACAGCAGCAACAGCAGTAGCAACAACAGCAACAGCAGCAGCGGCAGCGGCCACAGTAGCAGCAGCAGCACCAGCGGCGGCCGAGGAAGACAAACTAAGAAGAAGAAGGGGACGGTGAAGAGGGGAGAAAGTCTAGGATAGATAAAAGATAAGGACAAGGAGAAATCGAGAGGAACGGAAGAAAGTATGAAAACGGAGACAGAGGATTACAAACGAAAGAAAAACACAACGAATCCTAACCTCCGTGAGACTCTGGTGAATAACTCTCTCTGTCGACGGTGACTGGGACTTTATATGTGGATTTTGTGAATGGTGTATAATCCCCGGATTATCTCCCTGGAACTGTATATGTGTGTTTTGTGAGTGGTGTATAACTCCACTGATTATCTCTACGAAGTACGTGAGTACAAAAACTACTTGTATGTTTTCCCTATTGTGGATTGACTTGATTGTACTTAAGTACATTTGTGTTTGTTTATTTTTCTAGTAATAGAAGGGGGTGTGACAACAAAAGAATTCTTGAGAGTTAGAGAGTGTGAGACGGGAGGACACGCAGATTATTCACGCATGCAGATTCTTGATGTAACCCCTTTCGTTACAGTCAAGATATAGGCTTATGTTTCGTTTATAAGACCTCAAACACGATGAACCTTCCTATACAAACAAGGTATTAAATAATAAGGAATAAGCCTACTAATGATATTTATTTAGCTCTTTTTCCCATTACAAAAGTCAGTTTAAAGAGCAAGGTATTAGCAATTAACGAATTATTTTCAAAATTAATTATAATTTCTGAAAATACTTTTTGTCTTCTATATGCAATTTCCCAAAATGAATGTTAAAATAATTCAAGGTATTTAAACATTTCGTAAAAATATATATTTAGAAAAGATATGAAAGGATAAAACAATATATCAACGCATAATTCGCATATCAAATCAATATTGAAAAGAGAAAACGTCAATCTAGCAATTCATTGTGAATGGACGTCCAAAATGAATGCACAGACTTCGTAATGTTCAACGTGAATGCACAGACTTCGTAATGTTCAACATGAATGCACAGACTTCGTAATGTTCAACATGAATGCACAGACTTCGTAATGTTCAACATGAATGCACAGACTTCGTAATGTTCAACATGAATGCACAGACTTCGCAATGTTCAACATGAATGCACAGACTTCGTAATGTTCAACATGAATGCACAGACTTCGTAATGTTCAACATGAATGCACAGACTTCGTAATATTCAACATGAATGCACAGACTTTGTAATGTTCAACATGAATGCACAGACTTCGTAATGTTCAACGTGAATGCACAGACTTTGTAATGTTCAACATGAATGCACAGACTTCGTAATGTTCAACATCAAAGTGGAATCCAATGTAAGAACAACACGTTACTACATGATTTATCACTGTCTGTAATATACAACACTATACATGGACAACGGCAACTGACTGACTAACACTATACATTGACAACAACAACTAACTGACTTGACTATACAACACTATACATTGACAAAAGCGACTAACTAACTGACTTGCCTATACAACACTATACATTGACTAACTGACTTTACTATCCAACACTATACATTGACAACAATGACTGACTGACTGACTTTACTATACAACACTATACGTTGACAACAACGACTGATTGACTGACTATACAACACTATACACTGACAACAAGGACTAATTGACTGACTTTACTATACAGCACTATACATTGACAACAACGACTGACTGACTGACTTTACTATACAACACTATGCATTGACCACAACGACGGACTAACTGACCTGCCTATACAACAGTTACATCAACTGAGATGTGCTATGTCTACAGTGACTATACAACAGCTACATCAACTGAGATGTGCTATGTCTACAATGACTATACAACAGCTACATCAACTGAGATGTGCTATGTCTACAATGACTATACAACAGCTACATCAACTGAGATGTGCTATGTCTACAATGACTATACAACAGCTACATCAACTGAGATGCGCTATGTCTACAATGACTATACAACAGCTACATCAACTGAGATGTGCTATGTCTACAATGACTATACAACAGCTACATCAACTGAGATGTGCTATGTCTACAATGACTATACAACAGCTACATCAACTGAGATGTGCTATGTCTACAATGACTATACAACAGCTACATCAACTGAGATGTGCTATGTCTACAATGACTATACAACAGCTACATCAACTGAGATGTGCTATGTCTACAATGACTATACAACAGCTACATCAACTGAGATGTGCTATGTCTACAATGACTATACAACAGCTACATCAACTGAGATGTGCTATGTCTACAATGACTATACAACAGCTACATCAACTGAGATGTGCTATCTCTACAATGACTATACAACAGCTACATCAACTGAGATGTGCTATGTCTACAATGACTAAGGATAGAATGGCAACGTTCTCTACATTATACTATTATTTTCAACAGCACAATTTTGTTCATACAAATAATTTATTTGCTGCACAATTATGGAAAGTACAGAAAAGTTATCAAATTATTTAATACATCTTGAACTAGCCAGTGGAAGTTTCCAAACGGTCATTATTTCAGCCACTCACAAAATACAACCATTATTATTTAAAATAAGAAGTATTACTTATTCTTCGTATTTGATTATGAAAACTGATCAGTATTACAATTATAGAGACATTAATGATAAACGCTGTTTGATAATACATGGTATAAAGAAATGTAATAAGACAAGTACATAGACATTCCTACCGTTTCATAATACATGGTATAAAGAAATGTAATAAAACAAGTACATAGACATTCCTATCGTTTCATAACACAAGGAATAAAGAAATGTAATAAAACAAGTACATAAACGTTTACATTACATTACATTGTTATTGCTTAAGGCCCAGCGGACTCTTTTGAGCCAAATCAGGAGCAAAAAATCAAGACCACAACTTCGCTGAAACAGGACTCGCTCCTGATTTCCTAACGTTTGATAATAACTAAACAATGAAATTGATCAACACAATCATTGTACTACATGTGTCCATTGGGAGCTTGAAGGATATGTCCAACATCATGGCAAAACCAAACTCACCATTACTTTGCATTTCAAAGTCACCGATTGATTTAAGCTTTTTTCTGGGCAAGCATTTTCATGTAGAATATTGCAAGTTCCATAAGGAGCACGTGAGTCACATGGGATTTACCAATCTAGTTACACAAATAAGATGTCTTGTGTTCATGGGGTTAGATACTGCTGTCCATGTTGTTGATGTTGTTAGTTACTGCTGTCCATGTTGTTGATGTTGTTAGTTGCTGCTGTCCATGTTGTTGATGTTGTTAGTTACTGCTGTCCATGTTGTTGATGTTGTTAGTTACTGCTGTTCGTGTGGCTGATGTTGTTAGTTACTGCTGTCCATGTTGTTGATGTTATACATGTGCTTTGCCGTCGTCGTTGCTGCTGCTTCTGGCGGAGTTGATGTTATCGTTGCTGTTGCTACTACCACAGTGAGTTACTGCTGTTGATATTGTGATTGTTAGTTTTAGGTCTAGCTGTTGTCTGTGCTACTGACAGAGTTACTGTTATAGTTGATGTTACTGCTG
>CM072522.1:47543674-47601174 GCA_036898135.1 Oncomelania hupensis | reverse complement strand
CTGAAGCACTGTTCCAATGTTTTTGTCAAGTAGCTCAGAGAGCTAAACAGTCTCTTTCACAATAAGTGGATGATTCTACTAAATGAATATGTTTTTAGGTGTGGTGCAGTGTGAGTCTGTGTGTAATAGGTGTGAAAACTTCTGAAATAGTATTGCCTCGACACATAGGAAAACTCGCAGCAGTGGCAGAGACCATCCACAACTCTTCTCTGCTGTAGAGGCAACGGCACACCCCAGGCTGGCTAGAAATCAATCAGCATCAACAACGGTACCAAACGTCAACAGCAAAAGAAGCAGCATAAGAAGTAACAGCGTAGGAATAATAGCGTAGAAGTAACAGCCCAAACCTTTAGGCCCCGGCTCGTGATACACCTCAACACCACAACACACTAGCACTGTCACAGTACACAAAAGGTTAGTCTTTTGAGATCACTTTTTGTCTTGCTATTGCGGGTTATTTTCACTTAAAAACACTTATAACTGAGGATTAGGTCATTAGCTCTGTAACAGACACTAAGTCTTGGTGGGTGTTAATCGAGAACAACACACACCTTAAGAACAAAACCCTACATTCGTTCACAAATGGCAGTTAATATTCTATCGAATTCTAAACATCCTTATCCCGACGAGGGCATAAGACCTTGGGTGGCTATATAAACAATAAACACACATCCAGCAGTACCCTACACTACATGACCTCTGTCACGTTGCTGCCTGTTAGATTCGTCCTTCTCGCAAAAGCAACTCAAATCTGCCCTACCAAAACGCACCGGCCACAAGCAAATAGTCGAGCTCTCGTCAGTATGCACATTCTTTATTAACATAGCCCTATTCTGAATTTGGCCTATGTCTTTCTTCGTTACGCACGGACTTTACGAAACTGCACCTTCATACGCAAAAAAGTAAATCGGTCACGCTACCCCTATGTACACTACATACAAAGAAGTGTAACTTCGTAAAAAGTATAATTCTCCCTGCTATCTGAAAACTCGTGTCGTCACAATGATGATCATCATCATCATGATCATCATGATCATCATCATCACCATCATCATCATCGATTAATAACTAAATAGATGAATGCATGAAACAAGAAGAAGAAGAAGAAGAAGAAGAAGAAGATGATGATGATGATGATGATGATGATGATGATGATGATGATGATGATGATGATGATGATGATGATGGTGATGATGACTAAATAAAAAGAATGATGAAGAATACGTAATGTGGTTGTGCAGCTTGACACAAAAGACAAAATCTGTACAAAGGGAAAAGCAGTCCTAAAAGGCAGTGAAGACGACGTGGTGTTGTTATAGATCTCTAGATGTGCTTGCCCTATCTACCATATCTATCCTACCCAGTAAATCGAAAGTCGTTGGGGCACACCGACTCAACCAAAGCTTTTAGGTTTTGAAGCTAGTTCAGCCAGGCTAGATATAATTAGCTTTGCCAGTGCTCTTCTTTCCTGTCCTTTCACTGAAAGGGAGGATGTAGGCAAGCTATAAATAGCCCTCAGCCAGCAAAATGTGGGAGAACCTAAGAGTGCTGCTAACATAGGCATTGAGCTGCTGTGGGGGCACCATAGATGATCGTTTAACCAGCGTACTCCATCTGTCTGTCCTCTGCAGCCCTAGATGTGCAGTGTTTTCTAATCATGTTATATTTCCTGTGTGACAAATCTACTGACTTTGTTCTTCGTGTGCGGCAGTCTGGCCAAACTGTCGTCTGCTACATGCGCGCAGTACTTTATTTTGTGTGTACAATTATCCATCCCGTTTTCACTGAATATGCAATGCTCCTCAGCTTTGAGAATTCAGGCCTGTTTGATTCTCTTTGAGTACAAGTATTTTATATCCAAACACAGAAAGACGTAGCGCAAATCTAGTATGATGAGACAGGTGAGCGTGTATGTTGGTATAGATCGCCGCGCTTTGAGCCTGAATGATTTGGGGAAAGGCGCGTATAGCATCCTGTATTATTATTATTATTATTATTATTATTATTATTATTATTATTATTATTATTATAGTATACACACCAAAGATATGTACTGTTACTATAGAGATTGCTATGTGCTGGCTTTGTCTGCCCAGACATCACACAACACATCTGTAGACTACGGATGTTCATGGCGCGGGATATCCGACTAAAAATTGGAAATTCTTTGCCCAGAAAGCTTTGACACATCACAATAACTACAATTGGCTGCAGCGTGCACCACCCACCCCCTCCCCACCTTCACCCCCACACGGAAATAGAAAGAAAGCAAGGGACAGGGAACTATATCAACACTTGATCCTCACTGTAGTTATACAATGGATAGGAAACGATATCAACCCTTCATCCTCACTGTAGTTATACAATGGATAGAGAACTATATCAACACTTCATCCTCACTGTAGTTATACAATGGATAGGGATCTATATCAACACTTCATCCTCACTGTAGTTATACAATGGATAGGGAACTATATCAAAAAAATTCACAAAACCAAGTAAGTCAAATCCGCTTGGTTTTGTCAGTTTATTATTAAGTAAATCCTTGTTTTCAAAATTCACCAAACCAAGTAAGTCCCATAGGCCGTTTCGTTTCTTTGTTAAAAAGTCTGACGAGATGAGTCACATAAGTTGGGTTTTGTAAGATGCGGGTGCGGCAGTTACAGTGAGTGTATATGTGTGCCTGTTTATTGTTTTTAGCCATTCTTCACTTAATATTCCTGGGTTGGTATGCAGGAGTCATGGTTTTTTTTTGCTCTCCCTTCAAAATAATACTAGATGCAGCCAATTTAATTTTAAAAATACAAAACTATTTTCCTTTCAGTTTCCTATTGTAGCGATCTTCCTGCCTTTACACCACGTGTATGTCTTGTATTTTGTTGCCCTTGTTGTGTGTCTGTAATATATTTGTTGCTGTTTGTTTGTGGGTTCGGGCACTGAATAGAATAGGCCCAACGTTTCCCGGCGTGTCGTAAGAGGCGACTTACAGGGGTAAAGTTAGCACGGCATCACTGGGCGAAAGTCTTCTACACAGAAGTCACCGGCCAGGGCGAGGAACCTCACGTTGCTACAGGCTCAACGACCACGTGCTCGGGGCCAAGGCGAGCCACACTGTATTCGTGGATTTCGGCTGTGCCCAACAGCCTGGAGAGGATTGGGCACCGCCAGGTCCTTTTTTTGCCCAAGACACACTACATGCATGATGACACTATCCACTAATTCCATACCGGATAGGTCGTCGCCCGGCTCAAGGACCGCGCCTTCCGTAGGCCACCAGGACGGAGGTGTTAAGTATGCTACTGATGGACAATTTAGCAAGATCCGCACGAGAAACAACATTGTCATAGGAACCTGGAATGTCAGGACCCTAACTGCGGAAGGAAAATTAGAAGAACTGGCCCACGAGTTGGACCGCTATCGATGGAACGTTCTAGGCATTAGCGAACTGCGCTGGAAAGGCCTAGGTGAAACAACGACAGACAAAGGCCACAAGCTCTATTTCAGCGGTAGAAATGACAGGCACGAACACAGCGTTGGATTCTTGGTCCACAAGAACATTCTAGCCACTGTCATGGGTTGCCGCCCAGTCTCCAGTAGACTCATTACCGTCCGTCTGAGAGCAGCCCCTTACAACATCACCATCACCCAGACCTATGCCCCCACATCAGACTATGACGACAGCGAAGTGGAGGAATTTTATGAAAATCTAAAGGCGGTCCTTGACCAAGTGCCGAAGAAGGACATAGTCATAGTGCAAGGCGACTGGAATACCAAGGTTGGCCAAGATGCGCACCACAACTGGGGAGACACATGTGGACCCCACTGCAACAACGAGACAAATGACAGGGGTCTGAGATTCTTGGAGTTTGCCAGATACAACAATCTGGTACTGGCAAACACGCTTGGTCTCCACAAAAACTCCAGACGATGGACATGGCACAGTCCCAGGGGGGAGCATCACAACCAAATAGACTACATCATGGTCAAGAAACGCTTCAGATCAAGCATCAACATTGACAGGACACGCACTTTTCCAGGAGCAGACATCGGAAGTGACCACGATCTCTTGATGATGTCTTTCCGGCTCCACTTGAAGAGAGTAAATACTGCACTAGACTGAAGTTCGACCTGGACAAACTGCAAGACCCGGAGGTGGCAGAACTATTTCAGGCCACAATTGAAGGGAAATTTGCACCACTGCTCATTTTGGGGGCTGGTGAAGTAGATGTCAACACCATGACCACCACCTTCAACTCAGCTGTGACAGATGCCGCCACTGAGATCCTTGGCAAGCACCGACCAAAGAAGAAGCCGTGGATCACACCTGAACTTTTGGATCTGTGTGATAAACGAAGAGAGATTAAAAAAAAGAAAGAAAAAGAACACCTCACAGGGAGCTGATGTCTACCGAAAAATCAACAATGACATCCGAAAAGGCATGCGCACAGCAAAGGAGAACTGGATAGAAGATCAATGCCAGGAAATAGAGAACAGTCTGAACAAGAACAACAGCAAGAAGGCCTACCAGACTGTAAAGCGGCTGACAAGTTTCAAACAGCCCAAAGTCTCCACGATCCAAAGCAAGTCTGGCATATGCCTTACAGAAGAACAAGAAGTCTTGGACAGATGGACAGAGTACTGCTCTGACCTTTACAACCATACACCAAATGGAGACCCATCAGTTCTAGCATGTCCCGAGAACAGAGAAGAAGAAATCCTCCCAATTCTCCGGGAAGAAGTTGAGGCAGCAGTGCAATCGCTAAAGAAAGGGAAGTCAGCGGGAGTGGACAACATACCCGCGGAACTGCTACAAGCAGGAGGAGAAGCGATGATTGATGCCCTCACCATTATCTGTAACAAGATCTGGCAGAGTGGAGAGTGGCCTATACCATGGGCCCAATCGCTTGTCATCACTCTTCCCAAAAAAGGTAACCTTCAGGAGTGTGAAAATTACCGCACCGTCAGCCTCATCATCCATCCCAGCAAGGTCCTCCTGAAAATATTACTCAACAGGTTGAAACCCCAAGCTGAACAAATCATAGCTGAAGAACAAGCAGGATTCAGGCAGTGCGAAGTACCACTGAACAGATTTTCAACCTCAGAATAATCTGTGAGAAATACCTACAGCAACAACATCTATATCATGTGTTCATAGACTTCAAGAAAACGTTTGACCGAGTCTGGCATGCAGCTCTATGGGCAACAATAAAAGCGTACAACATCAGACCTAAAATTATTGAAGTCATCAAAAACCTGTATGACAAGGCTACCAGTGCAGTCCTCCACAACAGCGCCATCGGGAACTGGTTCAGAACAACAATCGGTGTGCGTCAAGGATGCCTACTCTCTCCAACACCCTTCAACATCTTCCTAGAGCGCATCATGTCAGATGCTCTTGCAGATCACGAAGGCACAGTCAGCATAGGGGGTAGAGCAATCTCCAATCTTCGTTTTGCGGATGACATTGATGGATTGGCTGGAGAGGAACAAGAACTTGAACAGCTGGTACAGAGGCTTGACACCACCTCCAAAGCTTGTGGAATTGAAATAAGTGCAGAGAAGACCGAAATGATGACCAACAACACCAATGGCATCAACACGGACATCAAAGTCCAAGGCCAATCCCTCAACACAGTGCATAGCTTCAAATATTTAGGAGCCATTGTATCAGACAATGGGTCCCGACAGGAAGTCCTCTCCAGGATCGCACAAACAACTGCTGCCCTGACAAGGTTGAAGCCATTTGGAAAGACAGGACCATCATTCTACATTCCAAAGTAAGACTGCTGCGCTCCCTTGTCATCTCCATCTTCCTATATGCTTGCGAAGCATGGACCCTCACAGCAGATCTACAACGAAGAATACAAAGCATGGAGATGAGGTGCTACAGAAGACTTCTGGGCATTTCCTATACCCAACACATCACCAACGACGAAGTCCGACAGACCATCACACAAGCCATTTGACAACACGATGACCTGCTCACAGTGGTGAAGAAACGGAAACTCCGATGGTATGGCCACGTCACCAGATCATCAGGCCTTGCAAAGACTATTCTGCAAGGCACAGTGCAAGGAGGTAGAAGAAGAGGGAGACCGAAAAAGAGGTGGGAGGACAACATTCGAGAATGGACTGGTTTGACACTGAGCGAAGCCATCAGGGCTGCTGAGGACAGAGAGAGATGGAGTATGCTGGTTAAACGATCATCTGTGGTGCCCCTACGACCTCAGGGTTACGGATAGGATAGGATAGGATAGGATAGGATAGTTTGTTTGTTTATTTCCACACCTCGTGGAAGTTGCCGCGTAGGCGGAAGATCTACAGAATCGTTCATGGTGGGCAGGAAAGTACATGAAGAAAACTCTTTTTCAAAAAGCCGAACACGTCCTTTGCTGACCGAAATTTCGTCATCATTTTCACAGGAAAATAATATTGCACAGCAGCAATAACATGGATTCTCACTGGTCCACTTCATCTTAAGGCGCTTTCTCATTGGTCGGGAGGACTTACATTTCTTTGTCAGGTTATTGTAGAAAATGACGTCATCATGCCAACTCGAGCATCAGCCAGAGGATCGCCGAAACAAAATCGCAGGGGACTTGCTTGGTTTTATCAGTTTATTCCCCCACTTAATTTTTTTTTTAACAAGGACTTACTCTTTGAAATCTCCGAATCTAAGCATAGTTCTGATTTGATTTTTACAGGTAAGATGCGTCATTCTCTTGCAAGTTTGATGGCGCAAAAAACTCATTTTCGACCTTAGGTGGACTTACTCGGTTTTGTCAAATCACGGCAGAATATACTTGACATAGAAACACCCCCCTCCGGCAAAGCCGTTTAGACTTTTTCCTCATTTCTGATCTTGTGTGGTAGTTTGTTCGGGAGGTGGATCTAAATCCTGGTTACAGAAACGAAAATTCTACAGTCACCTTAACGTTGCAGTTTGGAGAAGTAAACACTCGACAATTTTGTTGTTTGTTTGTTATAAATTCAACTCGTCTTTGTTACTTGGTAAAAAATACTTAGAGCCAATAAACTGTCAAATTAAATCTGTCATGACTGAATACGCAGTTTCCCTTAGAATAGAGATAACTCAGATGATATTCCGCTATCGGATATTCAGTTGACTACTTCAAAATTGGTATCGATGCAGTCAATCTAAACATTTGACAAATCAAAAACGGTATTTCCTTTCCGTTTTCTAATAGCGATCTCCCTGCCTTTACACCACATGTTTGAGTGATAGATGTGTTTGCTGTGTGTGTCACATGTTTGAGTGATAGATGTGTTTGCAGTGTGTGTCACATGTTTAGTGATAGAGGTGTTTGCTGTGTGTGTCACATGTTTGAGTGATAGATGTGTTTGCTGTGTGTGTCACATGTTTGAGTGATAGATGTGTTTGCTGTGTGTGTCACATGTTTGAGTGATAGATGTGTTTGCTGTGTGTGTCACATGTTTGAGTGATAGATGTGTTTGCTGTATGTGTCACATGTTTGAGTGATAGATGTGTTTGCTGCGTGTGTCACATGTTTGAGTGATAGATGTGTTTGCTGTATGTGTCACATGTTTAAGTGATAGGTGTGTTTGCTGTGTGTGTCACATGTTTAGTGATAGAGGTGTTTGCTGTGTGTGTCACATGTTTAGTGATAGAGGTGTTTGCTGTGTGTGTCACATGTTTAGTGATAGAGATGTTTGCTGTATGTGTCACATGTTTGTGTGATAGATGTGTTTGCTGTGTATGTCACATGTTTGAGTGATAGATGTGTTTGCTGTGTGTCACATGTTTGAGTGATAGATGTGTTTGCTGTGTGTCACATGTTTGAGTGATAGAGGTGTTTGCTGTGTGTGTCACATGTTTAGTGATAGATGTGTTTGCTGTATGTGTCACATGTTTGTGTGATAGATGTGTTTGCTGTGTATGTCACATGTTTGAGTGATAGATGTGTTTGCTGTGTGTGTCACATGTTTGAGTGATAGAGGTGTTTGCTGTGTGTGTCACATGTTTGAGTGATAGATGTGTTTGCTGTGTATGTAACAACATGTTTGAGTGATAGATGTGTTTGCTGTGTGTGTCACATGTTTGAGTGATAGATGTGTTTGCTGTGTGCGTCACATGTTTGAGTGATAGATGTGTTTGCTGTGTGTGTCACATGTTTGAGTGATAGATGTGTTTGCTGTGTATGTGAGAGTGGGTGAAACATGTGAGCGTGTAAGTTGGTACAGATCGCCGCGCTTTGAGCATGATTAGTAATTTGGGGAAAAGCGCGTTTATAGCATCGTATATTAAAGTATTAGTATTATTATTTTGAGATAATTTGTTTTAGATATTAGATTTTATTATATCAGACATTTTTTTCCGTCTTCTAATAGCGACTGGCCTATTACACCACATGTTTGAGTGATAAATGTGTGTTGTTGTGTATGTAGGAGTTTCTCTAACGTGAAAGCGTATATGTAGGTTTCAGATCGCCGCGTTTTGTGTCTGATTTAGATTAACGCGCGTATTCAATAATGTTATTATTATTACTAACCAGTCCCAAACGGACCCGTGATACAAGCCAGAGGCGGATCTCTGGTCAATATGTCCAGCTGCTGCGAGGTCAGCACCAGACGTGACAGCCTCTTTCCCAGTTCTGCTACCGCCTGGCCCTCAGTCCGCACCTCCACACGTGGGGGGACACTGCAGTGAACACTAACTGTAGTGGCTGGTCCCACGAACCTGCACGAAATTCGTAATGACGAACGCGTTATCATCATCATCATCATCATCATCATCATCATCATCATCATCATCATCATCATCATCATCATCATCATCATTATCATCATCATCATCATCATCATCATCATCATCATCATCATCATCATCATCATCATCATCATCATCATCATCACCACCACCACCATCATCATCATCATCATCATCATCATCATCATCATCATCATCATCATCATCATAACCACCACCATCACCATTATTAACATTGGCAATATAAAACATACGTCCAGCTTGAACTGACGCTAACAGTACACCAACGATCAATGTAAAACAAAAGCTGATAAAACATGAGTAATAAAAATGGTTACCTAGCTGCCACATCTAGGTACAGCCTTTCCCCTCTTGGACCACCGAGCTGAGGATCTGGAGACGCCATGATGTGTCGCCACCAGCTGGCCAGGTTGGTTAGGACAGCGGGAGTCACATCCCAGAAAGTACTGGGATGCGATAACTGGTCAGAACAGACACAGAGCTGTACGGCCTGTGAGACGTCTGCTGCCCCAAGGCACTGACATAGGTGCTGTAAAATACACAGTGGATTTGTAGTCTGACCACGCTTTGCTCTTGTGGACACTTTATTAGAAGCCTTAGCTTTATGTAGGCCCAAATGTTGTCGTGGACACTGTAGCTTAAGCCTTAGCTTGTTCTCACAATGGCGATTTGAGACACACACACTCATACACGCACGCACACACGCACGCATACACTCACATACGCAAACAGACACACCCACAATCTCGCACGCACGCGCGCGTATAAACACATATACGCTCACATTAATTATAATAAATTCCTGCGCAGGTAAACATAGAAGTATGGTCAGAGAGAGAGAGAGAGAACAAGAAAGAGAGAGAGAGTTACCTGCAATAACAGACTGTTTGACGTCATCACCCTGTGCAGCTGGCCACTGGTGACATAGGGCAGGAACAATGTTTTGCGCACTGTCAGATTAGGGGCCAGGTCACTGACCACGTGACTGATGACTTTCTCCGACCGGTCCAGCTGTGTGATGGCTTTCTCCACCCTCTTGGCAACATCGCGGTCAGGGGCAGTGGCGTTTTGTTTGACAGCCTGCCACCTGCCCACAGACTTGAGCTCTCCGATCAGAACGCCGTAACGGCGGTTAATTATTATTACATCTGACTCGCCATGTGAGTACTTGATTTGCCGCGTGTCCAAGTGTTTTGGCAGTGGGATCTGTAGCTGTGCAAGGGATGCAGCATACGTGGGTTCATTCAAATATTGTCCGAAATTGAGTTGGGAGAGGATGAACATGACCTCCTGCTGATTCGTTCCCAGGGCCTTCAGGTTAGTGACAACATGCTGCTGGCCAAAATCATCACTGAAGTCGCTTTCCTGGACTCGAACAGGGGCGATCTGAGGCGACTCTTGTGTCCATAGAACGTGTGGGGGTGACAGTCTGTGGCTGGGACCTGGGACAGATGACACTGCAGCGGGTAAGACAGGTGGGACAACAGCAGGTAGGACAGCAGGGTGTGAAACAGCAGCAGATGGGACAGCAGCCGGTGGGACAGCAACAGGTGGGACAACAGCAGGTGGGGCAGGCAAGACAAAGGCTGTCTCGCGGGTGCCCGGCACAGTTTGTGTCGTATAAGGCAAACGGTTGAAGTTGAAGGGTGGAACACAAATGGTTCCTGTGGTGGCGTTAGGGTAGAGGTTGGTCACAAAGTCCCGCCACTGGTCCTGTGCAGTGGGGCATGGATTGTTCGCCGCCATCGCTCCACCTCCTCTGACCTATGATTTTGTGACTTATGTATCTCTGACTTGTGCGTCTCTGACTTCCGTGTCTCTGACTGTTGCCTTTCTGTTTAAAAGTCAAGTCAAGTTTGCGCACTTTATTCCAAGTTTTGCAAAAGATTTTGTCTCTGATATGGTAGAGGTGTTGGTCTGAAAGAAAACAAAAAGTAGGCTAGGCCAGACTGATGGTGCTATCAAACGTGTGATAGATAAAAATACGTTGTGTCACAGATGTACAGGTGTGACTAACCGCAATACAGGTGTGATAACCGCAATACAAGTGAGACTAACCGCAATACAGGTGTGATAACCGCAATACAGGTGTGACTAACAGCAATACAGGTGTGACTAACAGCAATACAGGTGTGACTAACAGCAATACAGGTGTGACTAACAGCAATACAGGTGTGACTAACAGCAACACAGGTGTGACTTACAGCAATACAGGTGTGACTAACAGCAAAACAGGTGGCACTAACAGCAGCACAGGTGTGACTAACCGCAATACAGGTGGGACTTACAGCAATACAGGTGGGACTGACATCAACGCTGGCAATAAATACCTCAGTCTGTGGCCAAATTAATGACGTACAAGGAACAGTTTCTTTGGCATAACTAGGTGACTGAAGGCCGTGTCCCACAATGATGTTTTGCAAGGAGACAACAGACATACGTAATTGTGTGCAGTCTTCCAACATGTTAACGCCAGACGCAAAGTCACGCCCTGGACCGTGGAATGCCTAGTCTGTGTCCACCGCAGGAACAACACCCATGTCGGACCCCCGAACGAGGAAGCAGAATTGATGTCTCGCAAAGGAATTGCTCTGTGAATGTACGAGTGGCGGAGAACATTATTTATTACAGATATTTTGAAGCAGAGTTGCCTAGGCTATATGTATAATATGTTCAGTACATGCACGGCAACGTCAAGATCCTGCTATAAACAACAAACCCTATATACAAGGTTAATTGTAGATTATTGTCACACCACACCAAAGCGTACAGGCGACTACTGGTCACATTATTCTGACACCAGCGAACCCGCTGATTGTACGAGGGAATTAATATCCTCGTTGGTCTATCCGGGATTCGAACCAGGGACCTTTTGGTTACTAATAAACCGCTCTACCAACTGAGCTACTCGGCCCTCGACAAACGCTCTTCTAACCTTGCGTCCTATATCTTGCTTGGTTAACCCACTTGTGACCACTTGTAAGTGTGCAGTGGAGGAACCATAAACCACTGTCAACTGCAATCACGCTGCTGGGCTGTTTGTTTTGTGGTCGTCATACAGACCTTCCTTACCAAGCTTATCTTTCATTCCCATCAAACCCTTACACTTTGGTGTGTGTGTGGTATTTTCTAGATTTCTCTAGACATACTTTACAACAGTGGGCAAGGGAGAAAGAGGGAAAAGGTGGGGCAGAGGGGAGGGAGGGTTGGGGTAACAAAATGAGCCCAAACTATCGGTCTTTCCGTCAGTCTGTCATTCGGTGGGTCGGTGGATCGGTTAAACCCATTTCACAAATGGATTCAAGTTCTCTGTTGCACATTTCATTTTGCCACCTCTGATTATTGTTCACACAGGTCGTGTTCTATACCTTAGGTCTATTGCTCTCTCTGCCCTATGTACATTGTTCACACAGGTCGTGTTCTATACCTTAGGCCTATTGCTCTCTCTGCCTTATGTACATTGTTCACCCAGGTCGTGTTCTATACCTTAGGCATATTGCTCTCTCTGCCCTATGTACATTGTTCACACAGGTCGTGTTCTATACCTTAGGCATATTGCTCTCTCTGCCCTATGTACATTGTGCCTACAGCAACAACTCGCATTATTCACGCATTATGGGATATTGCCCTGTAGGCCACAATTATTGGACCAACGTTCAAAAGTGAATAACTAGCAATTTCTCGAAGTTCTCAAGTTCTAACAGTTTAACGAAACTAATTGTGTTTTGATTTAAAGAGAAACAAGGACAGACCAAGTTATTGATAACAGCACTGACCAAATTATTGATCACAACACTGACCAAATTATTGATCACAGCACTGACCAAATTATTGATCACAAGACTGACCAAGTTATTGATCACAGCACTGACCAAATTATTGATCACAAGACTGACCAAATTATTGATCACAAGACTGACTAAGTTATTGATCTATTCACAATCGGCGGGTATGTTGTCCCGTCCGCTGAATTCCCCTTCTTCAGCGATTGCACTGCTGCCGCAACCTCTTCTCGGAGAACTGGGAGGATTTCTCCTTCTTCTTCTCT
The DNA here is from genome assembly GCA_036898135.1 of Oncomelania hupensis. Classification (NCBI taxonomy): domain Eukaryota; kingdom Metazoa; phylum Mollusca; class Gastropoda; order Littorinimorpha; family Pomatiopsidae; genus Oncomelania; species Oncomelania hupensis. Next base: position 47,588,356 of record CM072522.1, on the reverse strand, counting down.
GTTCTGGGGACATGCTAGATTTGGCGGGTCTCCGTTTGGTGTGTGGTTGTAAAGGTCAGAGCAGTCCTCTGTCCATCTATCCAAGATTTCTTGTTCTTTTGTAAGGCATATGCCAGGCTTGCTTTGGATCGTGGAGACCTTATCTTATCATAGCTTCAAATATTTAGGAGCCATTGTTTCAGACAGTGGGTCAAGACAGGAAGTCCTCTCCAGGATCGTACAAACAGCTGCTGCCCTGACAAGGTTGAAGCCAATTAGGAAAGACAAGACCATCAGTCTACATTCCAAGCTAAAGCTTCTGCGCTCCCTTGTCATCTCCATCTTTCTATACGCTTGCGAAACATGGACACTCACAACAGATCTACAACTAAGAATACAAAGCATGGTGATCAGGTGCTGCGAAAGACTTCGGGGCATTTCCTATACTCAGCCCATCACCAACAACGAAATCCAACAGACCATCGCACAAGCCATTGGACAACATGATGACATGCTCTCAGTGGTGAAAAAACAAAAACTCCGATGGTATGGCCACGTCGCCAGAGCACCAGGCCTTGCAAAGACCATCCTCCAAGGCACGATGCAAGGAGGCAGAAGAAAAGAGATATACAAAAAAGTGGAAGGACAACATTCGAGAATGGACTGGCTTGATACTGAGCGAACCCATGAGGGTTGCTGAGGACAGAGAAAGATGGAGTACGCTGGATAAACTATCATCTGTAGTGCCCCAGCGACCGTCGAGTTACGGGATAGGAAAGGATAGGATAGTCATTGAGTTCTGCAATCAATCACAATGACGTTAATAAGCTAGTTAAATTAATTACTTTTAAAGTTTTAAGTTACCAAATAAATGAACAATCGGGAAGAAGACTGATTACAGTAAATGTGTTAGCAGATTAAAATCAAGCTTTCCAATTGATAACACGCTCTGTCTGGATATCAAACAATGCCAGCAACTTTGGTATTGCCCATTTTGCTTTTTTAACACCCAGCAGAGAGCTTACCTAATGATCAATCAGCTTGTAAGATCAGTGTTTGTAACTCTGTTTCACTCAGTTATCAAGCTCTTTCTAAATCAGTCAATAAAGGATCAATCAAGTTTGGCTATGAGTCCGCAACAGTTTGGTTGCGGTAATCACATGTAATTATCAGATCAGTTACTGCACCTCACTCACATTTTGCTGTCATGACTATTTTGAACAGAAATTGTAAGAAAAACATAATATTAATTATATAATTTAATATATAAATAAATGTGTAAATACATATTTACATACGAAAGTCTGAGAATAATCTTGGATATAAAAGTCACCTGAGAATAAGTCAGTTTGAAGTGGGGCCGGGTAGCTCAGTTGGTAAGAGCGTCTTGCTAGTAACCGAAAGGTCGCTGGTTCGAATCCCGGATTGGTCAACGTGTGATCATATTATTTTCCCCTTTACCAACAACTGGCCCGCTGGTGTCAGTATAAATCGGTCCAGTAGTCACCTATATGCGAAAGTGTCGTGTGACTATAATTTACAAACAACGTCAGTTTGAAAGAAATGTTAGGTTTGTCAAAACTGCCACTTCATACGTTTACCCTGTAACCACCATCCACTCAGCTTGTGTACAAACTAAGTCCCTCGTGGGCTTATTGATTGAAACCAATGGGCAGGGTTATTCTTTTTAGCATCTGTATTTCTCATATTTCTCTTTCTTGTGTATGTTTAAGCTCTGTGGGTTCGGGCAAATAGAATAGACCCAACGTTTCCCGGCGTGTCGTAAGAGGCGACTAACAGGGGTGATGTTAGCACGGCATCACTGGGCGAAAGTCTTCTACACAGAAGTCACCGGCCAGGGCGGAGGAACCTCACGTTACTACAGGTTCAACGACCACGTGCTCAGGGCCAAGGCGAGCCACACTTTATTCGTGGATTTCGGCTGTGGCCAACAGCCTGGAGAGGATTGGGCCCTGCCAGGTCTTTTTTGCCCAAGACACACTACATGATGACACAATCCACTAATTCCATACCGGATCGGTCGTCGCCCGGGCCGTCACCCGGCACAAGGACCGCGCCTTCCGTTGGCCACCAGGACGGAGGTGTTAAGTATGCTACTGATGGACAATATAGCAAGATCCGCACGAGAAACAACATCGTCATAGGAACCTGGAACGTCAGGACCCTAACTGCGGAAGGAAAATTAGAAGAACTGGCCCACGAGCTGGACCACTATCGATGGAACGTTCTAGGTATCAGCGAACTGCGCTGGAAAGGCCTAGGTGAAACAACGACTGACAAAGGCCACAAGCTCTATTTCAGCGGTAGAGATGACAGGCACGAACACGGCGTTGGATTCTTGGTCCACAAGAACATTCTAGCCACTGTCATGGGTTGCCGCCCAGTCTCCAGTAGACTCATTACCATCCGTCTGAGAGCAACCCCTTTCAACATTACCATCATCCAGGCCTATGCCCCAACATCAGACTATGAAGACAGCGAAGTGGAGGATTTTTATGAAAATATACAGGCGGTCCTTGACCAAGTGCCGAAGAAGGACATAGTCATAGTGCAAGGCGACTGGAATGCCAAGGTTGGCCAAGATGCGCACCGCAACTGGGGAGACACATGCGGACCCCACTGCAACAACGAGACAAATGACAGGGGTCTGAGGCTATTGGAGTTTGCCAGATACAACAATCTGGTACTGGCAAACACGCTTGGTCTCCACAAAAAATCCAGACGATGGACATGGCACAGTCCCGGCGGGGAACATCACAACCAGATCGACTACATCATGGTCAAGAAACGCTTCAGATCAAGCATCAACATTGGCAGGACACGCACTTTCCCAGGAGCAGACATTGGAAGTGACCACGATCTCGTGATGATGTCTTTCCGGCTCCATTTGAAGAGAGTAAATACAGCAAAGTGCACTATGCTGAAGTTCGACCTGGACAAACTGCAAGACCCGGAGGTGGCAAAAATATTTCAGGCCACAATTGGAGGGAAATTTGCACCACTGCTTATTTTGGGGGCAGGCGAAGTAGATGTCAACACCATGACCAATACCTTCAACTCAGCTGTAACAGATGCCGCCACTGAGATCCTTGGCAAGCACCGACCAAAGAAGAAGCCGTGGATTACACCTGAACTTTTGGATCTGTGTGATAAACGAAGAGAGTTAAAAAAGAAAAAGAACACCTCACAGGGAGCTGATGTCTACCGAAAAATCAACAATGACATCCGAAAAGGCATGCGCACAGCAAAGGAGAACTGGATAGAAGATCAATGCCAGGAAATAGAGAACAATCTGAACAAGAACAACAGCAAGAAGGCCTACCAGACTGTGAAGCGGCTGACAAGTGTTAAACAGCCCAAAGTCTCCACTATCCAAAGCAAGTCTGGCATTTGCCTTACAGAAGAACAAGAAGTCTTGGACAGATGGACAGAGTACTGCTCTGACCTTTACAACCATACACCAAATGGAGACCCATCAGTTCTAGCATGTCCCGAGAGCAGAGAAGAAGAAGAAATCCTCCCAATTCTCCGGGAAGAAGTTGAGGCAGCAGTGCAATCGCTGAAGAAAGGGAAGTCAGCGGGAGTGGACAACATACCAGCGGAACTGCTACAAGCATGAGGAGAAGCGATGACTGATGCTCTCACCATTATCTGTAACAAGATCTGGCAGAGTGGGGAATGGCCTACACCATGGACCCAGTCGCTTGTCATCACTCTTCCCAAAAAAGGTAACCTTCAGGAGTGTGAAAATTACCGCACCATCAGCCTCATCAGCCATCCCAGCAAGGTCCTCCTGAAAATAATACTCAACAGGTTGAAACCACAAGCTGAACAAATCATAGCTGAAGAACAAGCAGGATTCATGGCAGGGCGAAGTACCACTGAACAGATTTTCAACCTCAGAATAATCTGTGAGAAATACCTACAGCACCAACAACATCTATATCATGTGTTCATAGACTTCAAGAAGGCATTTGACCGAGTCTGGCATGCAGCTCTATGGGCAACCATGAAAGTGTACAACATCAGCCCTAAAATTATAGAAGTCATCAAAAGCCTGTATGACAAGGCTACCAGTGCAGTCCTCCATAACAGCGTCATCGGGAACTGGTTCAGAACAACAATCGGTGTGCGTCAAGGATGCCTACTCTCTCCAACACTCTTCAACATCTTCCTAGAGCGCATCATGTCAGATGCTCTTGCAGATCACGAAGGCACAGTCAGCATAGGGGGCAGAGCAATCTCCAATCTTCGTTTTGCGGATGATATTGATGGATTGGCTGGAGAGGAACAAGAACTTGAACAGCTTGTACAGAGGCTTGACACCACCTCCAGAGCTTATGGAATGGAAATAAGTGCAGAGAAGACCAAAATGATGACCAACAACACCAATGGCATCAACACGGACATCAAAGTACAAGGCCAATCCCTCAACACAGTGCACAGCTTCAAATATTTAGGAGCCATTGTGTCAGACAATGGGTCTCGACAGGAAGTCCTCTCCAGGATCGCACAAACAACTGCTGCCCTGACAAGGTTGAAGCCCATTTGGAAAGACAGAACCATCAGTCTACATTCCAAAGTAAGACTGCTGCGATCTCTGGTCATCTCCATCTTCCTATATGCTTGCGAAGCATGGACCCTCACAGCAGATCTCCAACGAAGAATACAAAGCATGGAGATGAGGTGCTACAGAAGACTTCTGTGCATTTCCTATACCCAACACATCACCAACGTTGAAGTCCGACAGACCATCACACAAGCCATTGGACAACACGATGACCTGCTCACAGTGGTGAAGAAACGGAAACTCCGATGGTATGGCCACGTCACCAGATCATCAGGCCTTGCAAAGACCATTCTGCAAGGCACAGTGCAAGGAGGTAGAAGAAGGGGGAGACCGAAAAAGAGGTGGGAGGACAACATTCGAGAATGGACTGGTTTGACACTGAGCGAAGCCATGAGGGCTGCTGAGGACAGAGAAAGATGGAGTATGCTGGTTAAGCGATCATCTGTGGTGCCCCTACGACCTTCGGGTTATGGGACAGGATAGGATAGTAGGATGTTATTCTTTCCTGACCGTGACATTTGGAGATCCGTCCGGGTTCTGTCGTTTTAAGCAACACGTGGTAGCTGACTGGTCACATGTTAAGCAACAAGTGGTAGCTGACTGTTCACATATTCAGCAACAAGTGGTAGATGACTGTTCACACGTTAAGCAACAAGTGGTAGCTGACTGGTCACATATTCAGCAACAAGTGGTAGATGACTGTTCACATGTTAAGCAACAAGTGGTAAATGCGTGCTAACCAGTGGTGTAAGACGCTGTAACTGACGGGGTAGGCAGGTAACATAGGGGTGGAAGGTAACATAGGGGTGGGCATGTAACATAGTGGTAGACAGGTAATATAGGGGTAAACAGGTAACTAGGGGTAGACAGGTAACATAGGGGTGGGCAAATACAATCCTCTTCTCTACCGTCACCCTCCCCCACCCCTTTCTATTTTGTGTCACTGTATGAACAACACCCTGTCCACTGTCCACAGTCCACTGTCCACATAAAATATCAATCCCCTCCCCTTCACACACACACACACACACACACACACACACACACACCAATCCCCTCCACCCAATCAATCAATCTCCCTCAAATCCAATGTAACTCCTTTATCACCTCAACCATCGTCATGTTACAGTTGGACTCCAACATTAAAGACATTCCAATAGCGGGTTTAAAGAAAACAAACAAACAAACAACACTATGAACTATCACATGAACTACCGGGTCGAAATCATTTAACAATGTTACTGCCCAGTATACATGTAAAGATCATTGTACCAATGTTACAGCGCTGTATAAAGATCATTGTAACAATGCCACTGCGCTGTATAAAGATAATTGTAACAATATCACTGTGCTGTATAAAGATCATTGTAGCAATGTCACTGCGCTGTGTAAAGATCATTGTAACAATGTCACTGTGCTGTATAAAGATCATTGTAACAATGTTACTGTGCTGTATAAAGATCATTGTAACAATGTCACTGTGCTGTATAACGATCATTGTAACAATGTCACTGTGCTTTATAAAGATCATTGTAACAATATCACTGTGCTTTATAAAGATCATTGTAACAATATCACTGTGCTGTATAAAGATCATTGTACCAATGTTACAGCGCTGTATAAAGATCATTGTAACAATGCCACTGCGCTGTATAAAGATCGTTGTAACAATGTCACTGTGCTTTATAAAGGATCATTAATTCTGTATAGGACTACAGGACCCGTGTTTACATTACTGGTGCCTAACACTTGGCAGACGTTGAACAAGACTAACTAAAGAAGTCAATTCCAACGTTAAAACTCAGTAGCCCATGTAAAGTTTGCAATATGTATCAAATCCGTCACTTCCAAAAGACGACCTGGGCACACTGCCAACAAGCTTTGTGCTACTGCGATATATACACTTACCTTTATAAAAGACCTTTGTCAACATGAAGTCTTCTTTACTATTGCTGTCTCCTGTTCCCTTTTAGTCTTTCAGGACGCCACGGCTTGCGTGTGTTGTAGGAATGTCATCAGACTGGCACCGTTAAGCACGACTGCTCCGTGAGACACTAATTCTCACACACAAAAGGTTTTAGTTGACAAAATAATGTCTATACAGGTCAACACAGCAGTTGTCACACACAAAAGGTTTTAGTTGACGAAATAATGTCTATACAGGTCCAGACAGTAGTTGTCACACACAAAAGGTTTTAGTTGACAAAGTAATGTCTGTACAGGTCAAGACAGTAGTTGTCACACACAAAAGGTCTTAGTTGACAAAATAATGTCTATTCAGGTCAAGACAGTAGTTGTCACACACAAAAGGTTTTAGTTGACAAAATAATGTCTGTACAGGTCAAGACAGTAGTTGTCACACACAAAAGGTTCCTACCTCCCAGTGTCTACGTGTTACCTGCACCAAGTCTTTTTGTATTTCCACATTTATCTGGGGTGGGGTGGGGTGGGGGTGGGGGCTTGCAATCTTGATAATACGTGGCTGTGGGACTGAGAAGAGAGAGAGAGAGAGAGAGAGAGAGAGAGAGAGAGAGAGAGGGGGGAGGGAGGGAGGTGGAGAGAGAGGCCTTCACAAGTCATGTTGACAGTGTTGTTGAAATGCAGCCTACGTTGCGTGTGTCTGATTTCACGATTGTTGTCCACCGCCGTACCTTACATGTAAGTGGTAGAACGTTCACCCGGCACACCGATGACCCCGGTTCGAATCCCGTGGTGGGCGAAATAAAATTTGGCGGTTTTTTTTCTGTCCAGTTCAGCAGTTATGATTGCACTGCTGGTTCAGTGTTGTTTAAGATCCCTACCCCTTGTTCCCTGGGATGATTATCCCCGTCTGCCCTATGGCCAATGGTGGGTGTAGACGTCTGCCCTATGGCCAATGGTGGGTGTAGACGTCTGCCCTATGGCCAATGGTGGGTGTAGACCTCTGTCCTATGGCCAATGGTGGGTGTAGACGTCTGCCCTATGGCCAATGGTGGGTGTAGACGTTAAACCTCAATGTTCATTCATTCAACATTGTTTGCCCATACAGTGTACATGACGCTGCTTGCATGTTGTCATTATTGGATATTTATCTGTGTGCTCATGTTGTTTGCTTGTTGGTCAGAGAGTAACATCTCGAAATATGTGTGTGTGTGTGTATGTGTGTGTGTGTGTGCAATAAGCTTAAGCGTATACAAACATAGATAGATAGATAGATAGATAGATAGATAGATAGATAGATAGATAGATAGATAGATAGATAGATAGATAGATAGATAGATAGATAGATAGATAGATAGATAGATAGATAGATAGATAGATAGATAGATAGATAGATAGATAGATAGATAGATAGATAGATAGATAGATAGATAGATAGATAGATAGATAGATAGATAGATAGATAGATAGATAGATAGATAGATAGATAGATAGATAGATAGATAGATAGATAGATAGATAGATAGATAGATAGATAGATAGATAGATAGATAGATAGATAGATATGTTTATGAAGATGACACAGCCGTGTTTAGCACTACGTCATGCCGCTGTTCAACAAAGAAGATTGTTAGCAAATATAAAAGGTGTGGGTGGGATCACTTGTTTCATCAACAACCAGACCTTGGGTGCCGGAGTTTTACCAACTGCACAGATGCGTAGCCGTAGCAGTGTGCCGTAGCCAGCGATCCGTGTGCGCTGTTCAGCGCTACTATTGTCTACAACTATAATAACCAGTCTTTGGGTTGCACTTGAAACCAGGGCTTAGTAGGAAAGCTAACTCAGTCCGTTGCGGTTCTTGTTGAGACGGTCCGCAGCCTGACAGCTAGGGCACCGGTTGCACTTACACAGGAGCGGGTTGGCGCTGGCGTCCTGGACGCTGAGCGTGAACCGGGTTCTACAATTCCCTTTCAGAGGGTCGGCCAGCGTAGGCGGGGGCCTTTCGCTCGGGGGGTCCCGGCGCCGGCTGCCCGCCTTGATCTCAGCGGCCCCTGTGGCGGATGTGGTGCTGGGGTTGCCGCCCGGGATGGTCCTGCTCGGATTGTAGGGAAGGGGAGGGGGGGAGGACATTTCCTATAGCAATGACAAGATACATCAGCTCTAAGCCTACCTGCCTGGCCGAAAGGTGGACGAAATTGCTGAGCGTATTCCTGCCCACGTGGTCAGAGGCCCGAGGTGGCGAAGAACTGTTAACAACTCACCTTAGCGGTAGGTCCGGTCTTATGTACAGAAAGGAGAAGAACTGTTAACAACTCACCTAAGTGGTAGGTCCGGTCTTATGTACAGAAAGGAGAAGAACTGTTAACAACTCACCTAAGTGGTAGGTCCGGTCTTATGTACAGAAAGGAGAAGAACTGTTAACAACTCACCTAAGCGGTAGGTCCGGTCTTATGTACAGAAAGGAGAAGAACTGTTAACAACTCACCTAAGCGGTAGGTCCGGTCTTATGTACAGAAAGGAGAAGAACTGTTAACAACTCACCTTAGCGGTAGGTCCGGTCTTATGTACAGAAAGAAGAAGAACTGTTAACAACTCACCTTAGCGGTAGGTCCGGTCTTATGTACAGAAAGAAGAAGAACTGTTAACAACTCACCTTAGCGGTAGGTCCGGTCTTATGTACAGAAAGGAGAAGAACTGTTAACAACTCACCTAAGCGGTAGGTCCGGTCTTATGTACAGAAAGGAGAAAAACATAAACTTTTCTAAAAACGTGTGATGACATAGCTTGTTTGCTCATCAAACTAACTGCGGGACTCTTCCTGCTTGAACCATGGGAGATTGGGTGTACATACACAATGTTTGAACTATAGATATTTTAAATGATATAGAAGACCTTAGTAGACTGTGGCGTGTTAAATGGATGACATATGCTATAAGATCGCTGCCTTTGTTGGCGCCTTATTGTTGGCACATCTCATTGTAATATCGGGTAAACCAAGTACATCACATTATCAATAATATATATTGTAACATCGGGTAAACCAAGTACATCACATTATCAATAATATCATTGTAATATCGGGTAAACCAAGTACATGACATTATCAATAATATAATTGTAATATCGGGTAAACCAAGTACATGACATTATCAATAATGTAATTGTAATATCGGGTAAACCAAGTACATGACATTATCAATAATGTAATTGTAATATCAGGTAAACCAAGTACATGACATTATCAATAATGTAATTGTAATATCGGGTAAACCAAGTACATGACATTATCAATAATGTAATTGTAATATCGGGTAAACCAAGTACATGACATTATCAATAATGTAATTGTAATATCGGGTAAACCAAGTACATGACATTATCAATAATATAATTGTAATATCGGGTAAACCAAGTACATGACATTATCAATAATGTCATTGTATGCAATGTGTTAATAAAGGGAGAGTATGGCACTCTCGTGCCAGTCTTGCCTATCCTAATCCTCCCATTATCTCCATGTACATTATTATTGATATAATGGTGGGGTTATTTTGGTTTTTGTTTTCACAATATGTACTTAATATTTCCCCTTGTGAGGGGTCTGGCTCGCATAACCGCGCGTTGCTTGTTTTTATAACGTTTAATATTCCCCTTGCCGGGCGTTGTTGCGGTATGTCATCTTTGGCACCCCTATCTATAGCCACACTATGGACACCCCCATCTATAGCCACACTATGGGCAACCCTATCTATAGCCACACTATGGGCACCCCTATCTATAGCCACACTATGGGCACCCCTATCTATAGCCACATTATGGGCACCCCTATCTATAGCAACACTATGGGCACCCCTATCTATAACCACATTATGGGTACCCCTATCTATAGCCACACTATGGGTACCCCTATCTATAGCCACATTATGGGTACCCCTATCTATAGCCACACTATGGGTACCCCTATCTATAGCTACACTATGGGCACCCCTATCTATAGCTACACTATGGGCACCCCTATCTATAGCCACACTATGGGCACCCCTATCTATAGCCACATTATGGGCACTGTGACAAGGCGTGCAATAGCACCTCTGAGCTAGGCTGCAAACATTCCACACCCACGCTCAGCCAGCCATCATTTCCCCTTAACCAGCCATCTCTAGCAGGCTCGCTCGCCAATTCGCTTAAGCCCCGCCCCTCGGGCACCGAGTTAAAGCCTGACACAGGACCTGACTTAGTGTCAGACCCGAGCCTTCCAGCCTTGAAGTCACAACCTGTCCGAAGACACGTCTCCATCACCGAGTGACCTCTGAGCTTCGACAGTACCCGTGTGCTTCCACCCGTCTTAAGCCAAGGTAAGAGAGGGGACTTACTCTTTGTCATATAGCAGACCCATCACCCGTCGTTCGCCCATCATGTTCATGCGTCCTGTCGATATGTATGTTCATGTTTATAGTTTTGCCTTGATGTGTTGCTGTGACTTGTATTTATCCCTTGCACATATTTCTACCTTGTATATGACCCATGACATGTTTGGATTTATGCTTGTATGCTCCGTTAGCCCCATGTGTAAATACCCCATGCCATGCTGTCCCTCCACATAGATTAAAGTCCCCACTACAACCCCTTTTGCCCTGTACCCTTACATTTGCTTCCCACCATGCTCCCAATGTATAAATATTTGCCCGGTTGCCAACCCCATCCTAATGCGCCGAAGGTATCATATACTAGCGGCTGCCAATAAACTCCACTTTGGCCCAGTAAATCTAGTTGCATTGTTTGACTGTTGGTATATGCACCGGCTCAAACCTCGACCGGTCAACCAATTTGAATTCTGAGAAGGGCGATTGTACCACAGGCCCTGAATCCACACTATCCCGATCCCCCGCTGATACAGAGTCTGTATTACATTACAGACGGGTTCCTGTACCGGGCGAATTACCCCGGCCTTGTATCATCTCCCAGTCGCTGACCCGCTGCAGGCCCCTGACAACCCAGGAGGTCAATGAGAAGCGTGACTCGGGACTTCGCCATTTTCCAGACGGCTAGCTACGAAAGCCGATTTCCAGCCCTGTACCCTATCACAAGACAATCACTCGTGATCGATGCGTCACCGCGTGACCAACTGACCTGCATCATCGCCCCCACGCCACCGTGGTAAACAAGCCACCCAGAGTATCCTGGACCAATCACCGCTCTGCAGTACCGAGCTAAGTGATTAGCCTACGAGAATCCCCACTCGCCAGATTATCAGAGAGACCCTGAAACCATACAGATACACTCTCGCCCTGTGATGAAACCAGTCTACAGTCGCTCTAGTACCCCCGATATTGACTACCCAGAATATCACCGAGCTACTCCTTATTGAAAGACGCTTTGCTAATGACTCACGTTAGAAGTATTTGACCCAGACTCCCTACTTCAAATTAATAAAAGTAAATAGTTATAGAAATTGCAATTATCCTGACTGGCCTTTGAATTTGAATTTCTTAACTAGTGTAACCATACCCTCCATCTCGTCTGTTCCCTGTCTGTCTATCACTTATTAAGTTGGCCTAGCATTAATCTCTTGAATGTCATCGCACCATTAACCTATCAAAGGAGGTAATACAGCGCGAGGGATTAAGAGCTTAACCCCCATCCCCCAACCCCTCTCTTCGTGACATTAACTTTGGCGACCCCGACGAGACTAAAAGACTTAGGTTTCCCCCTCCAACCCAACGAGACCAAAAGACTTAGGTTCCCATCCCAACTTGACGAGACTTAGGACTTAGCTTAATTTCCACCCCAGCCCAGTATAGATAGGACCCAGCCCTCTAAGCCTAGTAGTAGATAGCATAGCCCCATAGGTCCCTTACTGGCTTTCCCGAGTGGTGGTATCTCAAAAGGCTTTTTCTTGCATTCATTTTTGTATTTTTGATTGATTGCATTTTGTCTGTGTGGTTGTGTTGTATTCGCCCTTTGCAGTTTCATCGTAGCTCATCCAGCCCACCCCCTTGTTTTCCGTCAGTGTACCCCCTTGTGTGCGCCCCTCATTCCGGTTAGGACCTTTTTCAGGGTAAGTTACCTCCCTTACCATGGCCGACCGGGGAGAGCTTGCGCTTAAGTACAAGAGTATTGGCGAGAGCTTAGGGCTCGCCGGCACCGAACTCAAGGACTACGTCCTGGCTAGCGTAGATGCGGACGTGGCCGAGGAAAAGTTGAAGAGGGAGGAGAGGGCTAAGGAGCGAGATGCGAAGAGGCAGGAGGAAGAAAGAGCCGCGGCACTGAGGAAGGAGGAGGAGAAAGAGCGCCTCGCCGCGGAGGAACGGGCCGCCGCCCGGAAGAGAGAGGAGGAGAAAGAGCGCATCGCCGCGGAGGAACGGGCCGCCGCCCGGAAGCTTGCAGAGGAGGAGAAAGCCGCCGCCCGGAAGCTTGCAGAGGAGGAGAAAGCCGCCGAGCGGAGAAGAGAGGAGGCGAAGGAGAGGATTGCAGAGGAGGAGAGAGCCGCCGAGCGGAGAAGAGAGGAGGCGAAGGAGAGGATTGCAGAGGAGGAGAGGGCCGCCGCAAGGAGGAAGGAGGAGGACGAGAGGATCGCGGCACTTGAGGAGAAGAGGAAGGACAAGGAGCTCGAACGGCGCCAAGCACTCCTCCAGCTTGAGCGCGACCGCCGCGATTTAGGTATCGCATCGCCCGCTAGCGAAGACTACTCGCTCATCGCCCCCAGCTTCGCCGCCAGCACCGGAATACCCGCACTCCCCCCGCCGATTCCGGGGATGAACTTTCCCCTGGACCCATTCGTCGAACGAGACGAATCGATTGAAGTCTATCTCGCCCGATTCGAACGAGTCGCGGGAGAAAACGGTCTTGACCCCCAGTACTGGTATCGCAAGCTCAGTCATGGCCTTAAGGGGAAGGCCTATGAAATCCTGGCCAAGACGCCGACTTCCGAGGAGGGAGACTACCCCGCCCTCAAGAAAGCTCTACTGCATGGTTTTGAGCTCTCAGGTGAGCACTACCGCAAGAATTTCCGGAACTCCCGGAGAGAGAAAGGGGAGAAGTTTACGCAGTTTGCCGACCGTCTAGCTACGCTACGGGACAAATGGATAGAGCAAACTGACGAACCAAAGACGTACGACGGACTGCTGGAGTTGATGCTAGCCGAGCAACTCCGAGGGACAATGCCAGCGGAACTTCGGACATTCGCCGCCGAACAGGGGGCCGCTCGCCTTGAAGACCTTATCATCGTCGCGGACCGCTACCTCACCGCCCATCCCGACGACAGACAGCCTCGCCGTGATCCCCCCGCACCCTCGTCGCCAGATACCCGCCACCAGCCTCGCCGGCCAGTCCCGCCAGCGAACCACCGTCCACAACCGCCCAAAGGACGCCTGAACCCCGGAGCAGAGCCAGGGAAGCGGAGCACAGAGCTCTACTGCGGCTACTGCCAGCGCCGAGGACACACCCGGGAGAAATGTTTCCGCCGCATTAGCGACCAGCGTCGCAAACAAGGTACCGTACTAGCCCTACGCCAAGTTACCCCCGACGGGAAACCAGTAACCCCCGTCGTCACTCCCGCCGATCGACCGGCCGTCACCGAGCAAGTGACTGTCAACAATCGCCCGGCCCACTGTCTATACGACACTGGACTCACCTTCGACGCCGTCGTCCGCCGCTCGCTCATCAGGGACCAAGACCTGACCGGCGAAACTATCACCCTGAAGTTGGCCGACGCGTCCCAACCCAGCACCACGCTCCCTATAGCCCGGATCCAAGTCACCAGCCGATACGTAACGGGGACCATTCAAGCTGCCGTGATGGACCAGCCCCTGTACGACCTGATTTTAGGATGCCGATACGTGTTCTTGGGTATGCCGCCCCAGCCTGTGGAGTCGATGGCCGCCGTCCAGACGCGCGCCCAGGCGAAAACAGCCGCGACACCACCCCCGATACCCAACCAGATGCCGGAACAGATCCGGAAGGCCCAAGAGAACGACGTCACCCTCCGCAAGTGCTACGGAAAGCTTCCCGCCGCACGCACTCCACCCAAGTCCGGGGACTTTTTCGTCGAAGACGGACTCCTCTTCCGTCAGAAGGACGACCATTCTCAACTCGTCGTACCTGCGACCCTTCGCCCCCAAGTCCTGGAGCTTGGCCATAGCATGCCCCTAAGTGGACATATGGGCATCGGAGCGACCACTCTACGCATCAGCGCTCAGTACCACTGGCCCGGGATGACCGAAGACGTGAAGCGCTACGTCAAGTCCTGTCGCCAGTGCCAACGATACTCGCCCCGCCATCACACCGTACCGGTCACTATCAGCCCCACCGTCGTCGTCGGAACGCCCTTCCAGCGAGTGGCCGTCGACATAGTAGGACCCCTTCCGCGGACCAAGAAGCGGAACCAGTATCTACTTACCCTTGTCGACGCTTGCTCGATGTGGTGTGAGGCCGTTCCACTACCGAAGATCGACGCCGCCCGAGTCGCCGACGCGCTCGTCACCATATTCACACGAGTCGGATTCCCGGACAACATCCTGACCGACAACGGGTCCCAGTTCACCGGAAAACTCATGCAGGAAGTTTTCCAACTACTTCGCATTCGCCATATCCGAACTCCACCCTACCACCCCGCTAGCAACGGACAGGTCGAGCGCCTAAACGGGACTCTCATCTCGATTATCCGCAAGATCGCCGACGAACAGCCGGAAGCATGGGACACATACGTCGCGTCAGCGCTCTTCGCGTATCGAGAGACCCCGCACACCTCCACCGGATACACGCCTTCCACGCTGCTTTTTGGAAGACCCCTTTCCGGACCTCTAGCCGCCTTGCGACGTAGCTGGACCGACGCCAAACTGGACGAGGCACCGGTCGACGCCACGAAATACGTCACGAAGCTCCAAGAAACCCTCAAGGCCACATGGAAAGCCGCCTCCGCCAACCTGAAGAAGGCGAGAGAAAGGCAAGCCCGCTATCACAACCGCCGCGCCCGGGACCGAGAACTACAGGTAGGAGACCAAGTCCTACTGCTTCTCCCCAGCGGCACCAACAAGCTAGACATAGCTTGGCAGGGACCCTACCCGGTGCTAGGGAAGCTCTCCCGTACCACTTATCGCATCGAGGTAGGCGGAAAGCCCAGGACCCACCACATCAACCTGCTCAAGCGGTACCTGGAGCAACCTGCACCCGCCCCAGACTCCCACTCGCTCCTCACGGTCGCGCTGGCCGTCGAAGTGGATGGCACAGAGACCGGCGTCGCCGAATTTCCGCTAAAAGGGAAGGAATCCTTCCGGGACGTCTCTCTGGACCCCTCACTCCCCGCCGGCCAGCAGTGCCAACTACGCGCCATCGTAGCAGAATACAGGGAAGTCCTCACCGACATTCCTGGGAGGACGGACCTAGAAGAAGTTCGACTAACCCTGACGGACCCCACTCCCGTCCGACAGAAACCATACCCCGTCCCACTTTCCCAGCAGCAAGTAGTAAGAACGGAAGTAGAGGCTCTGCTACAAGCCGGAGTCATCGCTCCCTCCCGTTCCCCCTACAGCGCAGGAATAGTTCTATCACGGAAGCCCAGCGGAGAACATCGCCTCTGTATCGACTTCCGGCAGTTGAATCTCGTAACCCAGTTCGTGCCCGGACCCCTATCCGACCCAACCGACTTGTTTGCAAAGCTACAATCCGCCCGATACTTCTCCCGAGTGGATCTGAGCAAAGGCTTTTACCAGATTCCCGTGCACCCTTCATCCCGCCAGTACCTGGCCTTCAGCACGATGGACGGCCACTATGAGTTTAACGTTCTGCCGTTTGGTCTGCACAATGCCCCAAGTATTTTCAGCACGATGATGCGGAAGCTATTGGACCCCCTCCACTGTTCGTTCGTACACTCTTTCATGGACGACATACTCGTCGCAACGGAGACATGGGAGGAGCACCTGCGAGTGGTGCGCCAACTCTTGCGCCGCCTCAAAGAAGCTGGCCTCACTGCCCGGCCGACCAAATGCCAGTTCGGCTATCAAGAGCTGGAATTCCTTGGCCACACCATCAGCCGTGGACAGCTCCGGCCTCTGGAAAAGACTGTCCAGCGCCTTCGAGACGCGCCACGCCCCAAGACCAAGAAAGATGTCCAGTCCTTCCTGGGACTGAGTGGCTTCTATCAGAAGTTTGTACCCGGATACAACGGGATCGCCGCGCCACTATCCAGCCTAACCCGGAAAACCGCACCGGACCGAGTCCTCTGGACCCCGCAATGTGAAGCTGCCTTCCAGGAGCTCAAGGGCAAGCTGACGTCCCAGCCAGTCCTGCGACTCCCCAACCACGGACAGCCCTTCGTCCTGCGCACGGACGCCAGCGACGTAGGCCTCGGAGCCGTTCTACTCCAACGGGACTCCGCGGACGCCCCGACGCTCTTCCCCGTCGCGTACGCCAGCCGGAAACTTAAGCCGGCCGAACAGAATTACGCCACGTCGGAGAAGGAGTGTCTCGCCCTCGTCTGGGCAGTCCAGAAGTTCCAACTGTATCTCTACGGCTCGCACTTTACCGTCCAAGTGGATCATCAGCCGCTTTCCTTCTTGGCGACATCCAAATCGCTCAACGCCCGGCTGATGAGGTGGGCTCTGCTGCTCCAAGCATACTCTTTCCAGCTGGAGCACATCCCAGGAAAAGACAACCACGGCGCAGACTTCCTCAGCCGTCACCCCGCAACCGACTCCAGCGAGTCGCCCCTGAGGGCCGACGCCCCAGCCTTCATACCCGCCGCCGCCCACTAACCGTAGCCGAAACCCGGCAGCTCCGCGGACCCCAGCCTTGGGCATCCGCCACCGACTACCCGGAACCCTGCATCGCCCCGCATCACCCGGATCATCGCAAACCATCGTCTCACCCGGCAGCCGACCTCAGAGCTGATTGGCCGCGTCTTAGTCGAGGCCTACGACCTCGCCTTTTTCCTTGGGGGGGCCTCTGTGACAAGGCGTGCAATAGCACCTCTGAGCTAGGCTGCAAGCATTCCACACCCACGCTCAGCCAGCCATCATTTCCCCTTAACCAGCCATCTCTAGCAGGCTCGCTCGCCAATTTTAAGCCCCGCCCCTCGGGCACCGAGTTAAAGCCTGACACAGGACCTGACTTAGTGTCAGACCCGAGCCTTCCAGCCTTGAAGTCACAACCTGTCCGAAGACACGTCTCCATCACCGAGTGACCTCTGAGCTTCGACAGTACCCGTGTGCTTCCACCCGTCTTAAGCCAAGGTAAGAGAGGGGACTTACTCTTTGTCATATAGCAGACCCATCACCCGTCGTTCGCCCATCATGTTCATGCGTCCTGTCGATATGTATGTTCATGTTTATAGTTTTGCCTTGATGTGTTGCTGTGACTTGTATTTATCCCTTGCACATATTTCTACCTTGTATATGACCCATGACATGTTTGGATTTATGCTTGTATGCTCCGTTAGCCCCATGTGTAAATACCCCATGCCATGCTGTCCCTCCACATAGATTAAAGTCCCCACTACAACCCCTTTTGCCCTGTACCCTTACATTTGCTTCCCACCATGCTCCCAATGTATAAATATTTGCCCGGTTGCCAACCCCATCCTAATGCGCCGAAGGTATCATATACTAGCGGCTGCCAATAAACTCCACTTTGGCCCAGTAAATCTAGTTGCATTGTTTGACTGTTGGTATATGCACCGGCTCAAACCTCGACCGGTCAACCAATTTGAATTCTGAGAAGGGCGATTGTACCACAGGCCCTGAATCCACACTATCCCGATCCCCCGCTGATACAGAGTCTGTATTACATTACAGACGGGTTCCTGTACCGGGCGAATTACCCCGGCCTTGTATCATCTCCCAGTCGCTGACCCGCTGCAGGCCCCTGACAACCCAGGAGGTCAATGAGAAGCGTGACTCGGGACTTCGCCATTTTCCAGACGGCTAGCTACGAAAGCCGATTTCCAGCCCTGTACCCTATCACAAGACAATCACTCGTGATCGATGCGTCACCGCGTGACCAACTGACCTGCATCATCGCCCCCACGCCACCGTGGTAAACAAGCCACCCAGAGTATCCTGGACCAATCACCGCTCTGCAGTACCGAGCTAAGTGATTAGCCTACGAGAATCCCCACTCGCCAGATTATCAGAGAGACCCTGAAACCATACAGATACACTCTCGCCCTGTGATGAAACCAGTCTACAGTCGCTCTAGTACCCCCGATATTGACTACCCAGAATATCACCGAGCTACTCCTTATTGAAAGACGCTTTGCTAATGACTCACGTTAGAAGTATTTGACCCAGACTCCCTACTTCAAATTAATAAAAGTAAATAGTTATAGAAATTGCAATTATCCTGACTGGCCTTTGAATTTGAATTTCTTAACTAGTGTAACCATACCCTCCATCTCGTCTGTTCCCTGTCTGTCTATCACTTATTAAGTTGGCCTAGCATTAATCTCTTGAATGTCATCGCACCATTAACCTATCAAAGGAGGTAATACAGCGCGAGGGATTAAGAGCTTAACCCCCATCCCCCAACCCCTCTCTTCGTGACATTAACTTTGGCGACCCCGACGAGACTAAAAGACTTAGGTTTCCCCCTCCAACCCAACGAGACCAAAAGACTTAGGTTCCCATCCCAACTTGACGAGACTTAGGACTTAGCTTAATTTCCACCCCAGCCCAGTATAGATAGGACCCAGCCCTCTAAGCCTAGTAGTAGATAGCATAGCCCCATAGGTCCCTTACTGGCTTTCCCGAGTGGTGGTATCTCAAAAGGCTTTTTCTTGCATTCATTTTTGTATTTTTGATTGATTGCATTTTGTCTGTGTGGTTGTGTTGTATTCGCCCTTTGCAGTTTCATCGTAGCTCATCCAGCCCACCCCCTTGTTTTCCGTCAGTGTACCCCCTTGTGTGCGCCCCTCATTCCGGTTAGGACCTTTTTCAGGTTAAGTTACCTCCCTTACCATGGCCGACCGGGGAGAGCTTGCGCTTAAGTACAAGAGTATTGGCGAGAGCTTAGGGCTCGCCGGCACCGAACTCAAGGACTACGTCCTGGCTAGCGTAGATGCGGACGTGGCCGAGGAAAAGTTGAAGAGGGAGGAGAGGGCTAAGGAGCGAGATGCGAAGAGGCAGGAGGAAGAAAGAGCCGCGGCACTGAGGAAGGAGGAGGAGAAAGAGCGCCTCGCCGCGGAGGAACGGGCCGCCGCCCGGAAGAGAGAGGAGGAGAAAGAGCGCATCGCCGCGGAGGAACGGGCCGCCGCCCGGAAGCTTGCAGAGGAGGAGAAAGCCGCCGCCCGGAAGCTTGCAGAGGAGGAGAAAGCCGCCGAGCGGAGAAGAGAGGAGGCGAAGGAGAGGATTGCAGAGGAGGAGAGAGCCGCCGAGCGGAGAAGAGAGGAGGCGAAGGAGAGGATTGCAGAGGAGGAGAGGGCCGCCGCAAGGAGGAAGGAGGAGGACGAGAGGATCGCGGCACTTGAGGAGAAGAGGAAGGACAAGGAGCTCGAACGGCGCCAAGCACTCCTCCAGCTTGAGCGCGACCGCCGCGATTTAGGTATCGCATCGCCCGCTAGCGAAGACTACTCGCTCATCGCCCCCAGCTTCGCCGCCAGCACCGGAATACCCGCACTCCCCCCGCCGATTCCGGGGATGAACTTTCCCCTGGACCCATTCGTCGAACGAGACGAATCGATTGAAGTCTATCTCGCCCGATTCGAACGAGTCGCGGGAGAAAACGGTCTTGACCCCCAGTACTGGTATCGCAAGCTCAGTCATGGCCTTAAGGGGAAGGCCTATGAAATCCTGGCCAAGACGCCGACTTCCGAGGAGGGAGACTACCCCGCCCTCAAGAAAGCTCTACTGCATGGTTTTGAGCTCTCAGGTGAGCACTACCGCAAGAATTTCCGGAACTCCCGGAGAGAGAAAGGGGAGAAGTTTACGCAGTTTGCCGACCGTCTAGCTACGCTACGGGACAAATGGATAGAGCAAACTGACGAACCAAAGACGTACGACGGACTGCTGGAGTTGATGCTAGCCGAGCAACTCCGAGGGACAATGCCAGCGGAACTTCGGACATTCGCCGCCGAACAGGGGGCCGCTCGCCTTGAAGACCTTATCATCGTCGCGGACCGCTACCTCACCGCCCATCCCGACGACAGACAGCCTCGCCGTGATCCCCCCGCACCCTCGTCGCCAGATACCCGCCACCAGCCTCGCCGGCCAGTCCCGCCAGCGAACCACCGTCCACAACCGCCCAAAGGACGCCTGAACCCCGGAGCAGAGCCAGGGAAGCGGAGCACAGAGCTCTACTGCGGCTACTGCCAGCGCCGAGGACACACCCGGGAGAAATGTTTCCGCCGCATTAGCGACCAGCGTCGCAAACAAGGTACCGTACTAGCCCTACGCCAAGTTACCCCCGACGGGAAACCAGTAACCCCCGTCGTCACTCCCGCCGATCGACCGGCCGTCACCGAGCAAGTGACTGTCAACAATCGCCCGGCCCACTGTCTATACGACACTGGACTCACCTTCGACGCCGTCGTCCGCCGCTCGCTCATCAGGGACCAAGACCTGACCGGCGAAACTATCACCCTGAAGTTGGCCGACGCGTCCCAACCCAGCACCACGCTCCCTATAGCCCGGATCCAAGTCACCAGCCGATACGTAACGGGGACCATTCAAGCTGCCGTGATGGACCAGCCCCTGTACGACCTGATTTTAGGATGCCGATACGTGTTCTTGGGTATGCCGCCCCAGCCTGTGGAGTCGATGGCCGCCGTCCAGACGCGCGCCCAGGCGAAAACAGCCGCGACACCACCCCCGATACCCAACCAGATGCCGGAACAGATCCGGAAGGCCCAAGAGAACGACGTCACCCTCCGCAAGTGCTACGGAAAGCTTCCCGCCGCACGCACTCCACCCAAGTCCGGGGACTTTTTCGTCGAAGACGGACTCCTCTTCCGTCAGAAGGACGACCATTCTCAACTCGTCGTACCTGCGACCCTTCGCCCCCAAGTCCTGGAGCTTGGCCATAGCATGCCCCTAAGTGGACATATGGGCATCGGAGCGACCACTCTACGCATCAGCGCTCAGTACCACTGGCCCGGGATGACCGAAGACGTGAAGCGCTACGTCAAGTCCTGTCGCCAGTGCCAACGATACTCGCCCCGCCATCACACCGTACCGGTCACTATCAGCCCCACCGTCGTCGTCGGAACGCCCTTCCAGCGAGTGGCCGTCGACATAGTAGGACCCCTTCCGCGGACCAAGAAGCGGAACCAGTATCTACTTACCCTTGTCGACGCTTGCTCGATGTGGTGTGAGGCCGTTCCACTACCGAAGATCGACGCCGCCCGAGTCGCCGACGCGCTCGTCACCATATTCACACGAGTCGGATTCCCGGACAACATCCTGACCGACAACGGGTCCCAGTTCACCGGAAAACTCATGCAGGAAGTTTTCCAACTACTTCGCATTCGCCATATCCGAACTCCACCCTACCACCCCGCTAGCAACGGACAGGTCGAGCGCCTAAACGGGACTCTCATCTCGATTATCCGCAAGATCGCCGACGAACAGCCGGAAGCATGGGACACATACGTCGCGTCAGCGCTCTTCGCGTATCGAGAGACCCCGCACACCTCCACCGGATACACGCCTTCCACGCTGCTTTTTGGAAGACCCCTTTCCGGACCTCTAGCCGCCTTGCGACGTAGCTGGACCGACGCCAAACTGGACGAGGCACCGGTCGACGCCACGAAATACGTCACGAAGCTCCAAGAAACCCTCAAGGCCACATGGAAAGCCGCCTCCGCCAACCTGAAGAAGGCGAGAGAAAGGCAAGCCCGCTATCACAACCGCCGCGCCCGGGACCGAGAACTACAGGTAGGAGACCAAGTCCTACTGCTTCTCCCCAGCGGCACCAACAAGCTAGACATAGCTTGGCAGGGACCCTACCCGGTGCTAGGGAAGCTCTCCCGTACCACTTATCGCATCGAGGTAGGCGGAAAGCCCAGGACCCACCACATCAACCTGCTCAAGCGGTACCTGGAGCAACCTGCACCCGCCCCAGACTCCCACTCGCTCCTCACGGTCGCGCTGGCCGTCGAAGTGGATGGCACAGAGACCGGCGTCGCCGAATTTCCGCTAAAAGGGAAGGAATCCTTCCGGGACGTCTCTCTGGACCCCTCACTCCCCGCCGGCCAGCAGTGCCAACTACGCGCCATCGTAGCAGAATACAGGGAAGTCCTCACCGACATTCCTGGGAGGACGGACCTAGAAGAAGTTCGACTAACCCTGACGGACCCCACTCCCGTCCGACAGAAACCATACCCCGTCCCACTTTCCCAGCAGCAAGTAGTAAGAACGGAAGTAGAGGCTCTGCTACAAGCCGGAGTCATCGCTCCCTCCCGTTCCCCCTACAGCGCAGGAATAGTTCTATCACGGAAGCCCAGCGGAGAACATCGCCTCTGTATCGACTTCCGGCAGTTGAATCTCGTAACCCAGTTCGTGCCCGGACCCCTATCCGACCCAACCGACTTGTTTGCAAAGCTACAATCCGCCCGATACTTCTCCCGAGTGGATCTGAGCAAAGGCTTTTACCAGATTCCCGTGCACCCTTCATCCCGCCAGTACCTGGCCTTCAGCACGATGGACGGCCACTATGAGTTTAACGTTCTGCCGTTTGGTCTGCACAATGCCCCAAGTATTTTCAGCACGATGATGCGGAAGCTATTGGACCCCCTCCACTGTTCGTTCGTACACTCTTTCATGGACGACATACTCGTCGCAACGGAGACATGGGAGGAGCACCTGCGAGTGGTGCGCCAACTCTTGCGCCGCCTCAAAGAAGCTGGCCTCACTGCCCGGCCGACCAAATGCCAGTTCGGCTATCAAGAGCTGGAATTCCTTGGCCACACCATCAGCCGTGGACAGCTCCGGCCTCTGGAAAAGACTGTCCAGCGCCTTCGAGACGCGCCACGCCCCAAGACCAAGAAAGATGTCCAGTCCTTCCTGGGACTGAGTGGCTTCTATCAGAAGTTTGTACCCGGATACAACGGGATCGCCGCGCCACTATCCAGCCTAACCCGGAAAACCGCACCGGACCGAGTCCTCTGGACCCCGCAATGTGAAGCTGCCTTCCAGGAGCTCAAGGGCAAGCTGACGTCCCAGCCAGTCCTGCGACTCCCCAACCACGGACAGCCCTTCGTCCTGCGCACGGACGCCAGCGACGTAGGCCTCGGAGCCGTTCTACTCCAACGGGACTCCGCGGACGCCCCGACGCTCTTCCCCGTCGCGTACGCCAGCCGGAAACTTAAGCCGGCCGAACAGAATTACGCCACGTCGGAGAAGGAGTGTCTCGCCCTCGTCTGGGCAGTCCAGAAGTTCCAACTGTATCTCTACGGCTCGCACTTTACCGTCCAAGTGGATCATCAGCCGCTTTCCTTCTTGGCGACATCCAAATCGCTCAACGCCCGGCTGATGAGGTGGGCTCTGCTGCTCCAAGCATACTCTTTCCAGCTGGAGCACATCCCAGGAAAAGACAACCACGGCGCAGACTTCCTCAGCCGTCACCCCGCAACCGACTCCAGCGAGTCGCCCCTGAGGGCCGACGCCCCAGCCTTCATACCCGCCGCCGCCCACTAACCGTAGCCGAAACCCGGCAGCTCCGCGGACCCCAGCCTTGGGCATCCGCCACCGACTACCCGGAACCCTGCATCGCCCCGCATCACCCGGATCATCGCAAACCATCGTCTCACCCGGCAGCCGACCTCAGAGCTGATTGGCCGCGTCTTAGTCGAGGCCTACGACCTCGCCTTTTTCCTTGGGGGGGCCTCTGTGACAAGGCGTGCAATAGCACCTCTGAGCTAGGCTGCAAGCATTCCACACCCACGCTCAGCCAGCCATCATTTCCCCTTAACCAGCCATCTCTAGCAGGCTCGCTCGCCAATTTTAAGCCCCGCCCCTCGGGCACCGAGTTAAAGCCTGACACAGGACCTGACTTAGTGTCAGACCCGAGCCTTCCAGCCTTGAAGTCACAACCTGTCCGAAGACACGTCTCCATCACCGAGTGACCTCTGAGCTTCGACAGTACCCGTGTGCTTCCACCCGTCTTAAGCCAAGGTAAGAGAGGGGACTTACTCTTTGTCATATAGCAGACCCATCACCCGTCGTTCGCCCATCATGTTCATGCGTCCTGTCGATATGTATGTTCATGTTTATAGTTTTGCCTTGATGTGTTGCTGTGACTTGTATTTATCCCTTGCACATATTTCTACCTTGTATATGACCCATGACATGTTTGGATTTATGCTTGTATGCTCCGTTAGCCCCATGTGTAAATACCCCATGCCATGCTGTCCCTCCACATAGATTAAAGTCCCCACTACAACCCCTTTTGCCCTGAACCCTTACATTTGCTTCCCACCATGCTCCCAATGTATAAATATTTGCCCGGTTGCCAACCCCATCCTAATGCGCCGAAGGTATCATATACTAGCGGCTGCCAATAAACTCCACTTTGGCCCAGTAAATCTAGTTGCATTGTTTGACTGTTGGTATATGCACCGGCTCAAACCTCGACCGGTCAACCAATTTGAATTCTGAGAAGGGCGATTGTACCACAGGCCCTGAATCCACACTATCCCGATCCCCCGCTGATACAGAGTCTGTATTACATTACAGACGGGTTCCTGTACCGGGCGAATTACCCCGGCCTTGTATCATCTCCCAGTCGCTGACCCGCTGCAGGCCCCTGACAACCCAGGAGGTCAATGAGAAGCGTGACTCGGGACTTCGCCATTTTCCAGACGGCTAGCTACGAAAGTCGATTTCCAGCCCTGTACCCTATCACAAGACAATCACTCGTGATCGATGCGTCACCGCGTGACCAACTGACCTGCATCATCGCCCCCATGCCACCGTGGTAAACAAGCCACCCAGAGTATCCTGGACCAATCACCGCTCTGCAGTACCGAGCTAAGTGATTAGCCTACGAGAATCCCCACTCGCCAGATTATCAGAGAGACCCTGAAACCATACAGATACACTCTCGCCCTGTGATGAAACCAGTCTACAGTCGCTCTAGTACCCCCGATATTGACTACCCAGAATATCACCGAGCTACTCCTTATTGAAAGACGCTTTGCTAATGACTCACGTTAGAAGTATTTGACCCAGACTCCCTACTTCAAATTAATAAAAGTAAATAGTTATAGAAATTGCAATTATCCTGACTGGCCTTTGAATTTGAATTTCTTAACTAGTGTAACCATACCCTCCATCTCGTCTGTTCCCTGTCTGTCTATCACTTATTAAGTTGGCCTAGCATTAATCTCTTGAATGTCATCGCACCATTAACCTATCAAAGGAGGTAATACAGCGCGAGGGATTAAGAGCTTAACCCCCATCCCCCAACCCCTCTCTTCGTGACAGGCACCCCTATCTATAGCCACACTATGTGTACCCCTATCTATAGCCACACTGTGGGTACCCCTATCTATAGCCACACTATGGTCACCCCTATCTATAGCCACATTATGGACACCCTTATCTATAGCCACATTATGGGCACCCCTATCTATAGCCACACGATGGGCACCCCTATCTATAGCCACATTATGGGCACCCCTATCTATAGCCACACTATGGGCACCCCTATCTATAGCCACACTATGGGCACCCTATCTATAGCCACACTATGGGCACCCCTATCTATAGCCACACTATGGGCACCCCTATCTATAGCCACACTATGGGCACCCCTATCTATAGCCACATTATGGGCACCCCTATCTCTTGTGGGGCCGGGTAGCGCATTTGGTAGAGCGGCTTACTAGTAACCGAAAGGTACCTGGTTCAAATCCCGGATTGGCCAATGTGTGACCATATTATTTTCCCCTTACCATCAACTGTTTCGCTGGTGTCAGAATAATGTGACCAGTAGTCGCCTATACGCTTCGGTGTCGTGTGACTATAATCTACAATTACCATTACCCCTATCTATAGCCACACGTGCTCTGGCTTTCACATTCCTTGCCTCCTATCGTCTGGACATAGCGTGAGACCAGACCTGGTTTGGTCTTTAGTTTTGGTATATGGCCCTCCAACCCTTTTTACATTGTCCTTAACATTTTATCATAGGACGTAAATCTTCGCTTCTGTCATCTCAAACCCCAATGGGTCTATTGGCCCCTTACCCGAGTTTTGGCAATGACTGAATATAGCTGTCTGCTGTTGTTATATGTTGTGATTGCACCATAAACACCTCTGTACACTATCTCTCTCTCGCTCGCTCTCTCTCTCTCTCTTTCTCCCTCTCTTTCTCTCTCTCTATGACTGAATATTGGAGAATGTGAGTGTGAATGATACGTGGAAGGACTTTAAGATTAGACTCCCGCTATAGAGCTTTGCAAACAGCAAATGTTGTTGATTTGATTTTAACCAATGGTGAATTTGTGTCGTCAGTCAACCTTCTCCCGCCCCTAGGTAACAGCCATCACTTGCTGATAGGATTTTCCCTTCTTACCGGTGAGAACGCCAATTCAGGGCCCGATTCTGTAAAATACAAGTTTGTGAAGGTCGAATATGAGGGTATGAGGAGGTTTGCACAAAATGATAAATGGAAGAGAGACTTGCATGAGGGTTTGAATGTAAATGAGTGCTGGGATAGAATAAAGTTGATAGTGAGAGAGGCTAAAGAAAAGTTTGTACCAGTGAGAAGGTTTACACTACATGGAGGAGGGGGCAAAATGACAACTATTCCACCAGATATGCATGATAACATTAAACAAACAAGGTCAGCAGTTAAGATGTCTAAGTGTTGAAGGGTTGGGTTAAGACCAGGAAAATCAATCGTGGGTGTGGGTGAGGTGAGGGGCAGGTGAGGTGAGTACAAGGAATAGAGAAAAGGAAAAAAAGAAGATGGACGAACACAAGGACAAGTCCATGATGGTTTACAAGCAATTCTCTATTGATTCAACTACAATAAAAATTAACTATGGAACAATCAAACAAAAACAAAGGTATAAGCTGAGGACTGTCAAAGAATGGAATGTTGACAATGACATCATATGCACAACCAAGTGCTTGTATCTACACTTTTAACTGTCTGACTGCTAAGATGATCAGCGATCACTAAATGACATAATAAACTGAAGACAATAATAACAATATAAGTGATCACTAAATGACATAATAAACTGAAGAGAATAGTAACATTATAAGTGATCTCTAAATGACATAATAAACTGAAGAGAATAGTAACAATATAAGTGATCACTAAATGACATAATAAACTGAAGAGAATAGTAACATTATAAGTGATCTCTAAATGACATAATAAACTGAAGAGAATAGTAACATTATAAGTGATCACTAAATGACATAATAAACCGAAGACAATAATAACATTATAAGTGATCAATACATGACATAATAAACCGAAGAGAAAAAATAACATTATAAGTGATCACTAAATGACATAATAAACCGAAGAGAAAAAATAACATTATAAGTGATCAATAAATGACATAATAAACCGAAGAGAATACTAACATTATAAGTGATCACTAAATGACATAATAAAGCGAAGAGAATAATAACAATATAAGTGATCTCTAAATCACATAATAAACTGAAGAGAATACTAACATTATAAGTGATCCCTAAATGACATAATAAACCGAAGAGAATAATAACATTATAAGTGATGTAGAAATAAAAAAGATGAACCACCATAACGTTAACTTACAACTTATCATTCATAGCAAGATATAAATACTATAAATAGATGATGAAGAGGATGAAGAAGAAGAAGAAGAAGAAGAAGAAGAAGAAGAAGAAGAAGAA
Organism: Oncomelania hupensis; assembly: GCA_036898135.1. Taxonomy (NCBI): domain Eukaryota; kingdom Metazoa; phylum Mollusca; class Gastropoda; order Littorinimorpha; family Pomatiopsidae; genus Oncomelania; species Oncomelania hupensis. The sequence goes on along the minus strand of CM072522.1, from coordinate 47,560,039 downwards.
GAAGAAGAAGAAGAAGAAGAAGAAGAAGAAGAAGATGATGATGATGATGATGATGATGATGATGATGATGATGATGATGATGATGATGATGATGATGATGATGATGATGGCGAAGAAAAACACAAGTACCACAGCCGCAGCACATTAAACAAACAAACACGAACAACAACAGTGATAAGAAGAAATGATGACTAACTAGTCAGATAGAGTTACCGCCCATCATTCAATGAACGCCACTGACCAAAGTGCTACCTCCCGCAAAGAACCCGCGACAACTTCTTTGCCACATAAATATAAATTTAAAGAAAGACAGAAATACAGAAATGCACAAATGTACGAATTAAAAGAAATAAATAAATTCTAGATAAATATAAATACGGTTCAGTAGTAAAGCTGTAGATCGAAATTAGCGTTAGTTCGTTATAAGTAATAAGGTTTAAACTTTGCACCTTTGGTTTAACCATTAATAGATAAAGTACGAAAATATATTAAAAACATAAATTATATAAATCAACCAATCAATAAATTATTTAATCAATAAAACAGTCGTACATACCTTTCGCGGAGAGGCGAAGATATAAAAAGGTCCTGTTTATACAGCCAGCGCAAAACTGTTTTGTGTAGTAGTGGTCGCGCTTACAAAAAAAATCTAAAGAGAAAAACAAACACTGAGGATAGTGTTCCTATCCTATCCTATCCTATCCTATCCTATCCCATAACTCGGAAGACTTTGCTGAGGTGTCAGGATAGTGTTACGCATATACAAGGCTGCGTGTCACAATGTTCTTGGCTGTCTTGGCTGATCTAAAACAAGATGTCAAGCCATTCAAATGTATTTCAAGACATTCACACCAATAACCGAAAAATACGCATTTTCAAAAAAGTGTTAACTTTGTTAGCAGTGTGTGGGCTCTATCCTCGCTAAAGCAAACAGCAAAAAGTGGAACAATAGACGACGATCTGAAGTACTTGCAATGAAAAAAATAATTGTCTAAATGTTCTCCGGATTTTTTTTTTTTTTGTAGACCGAGCGCAAAATAAAACGTGCTTGGAAAATGGTGAAGTACTATGACTTTGACCTTTATATTACATTACATTACATTACGTTACATTACGTTACATTACGTTACATTACATTACTTTACATTACATTACATTACATTACGTTACGTTACGTTACATTCCATTACATTACATTATTACATTACATTACATTACATTACATTACGTTACATTACATTACATTACGTTACATTACATTACATTACATTACATTACATTACATTACATGATTATTGCTTTAGATCCAGTGGACTCTTCCGAGCCAAATCAGGACCTTTTTAACGAATCAGGACCACAAAATCAAGACCACAACTTCACTGAAAGAGGACTCGCCCCTGATCCGCATAAAAGATCTGCCGAAACAACCCTAGGCACTCCACCAGCCGGTCACTTTATAATAAAGACATCCCACGCAAAGGACGCTGAGGCTATACTCTAATTTATCGAACCACAGTTTACAAAAACAAAATAGAATATAAACATCGTTCCAGAATATGAAAAAGCATTCATATAAAATGCCTGCATTGCTAAATAATAACATCATAGGAAGCCCCAGTGACCACCTTGCAGAAAGCGTCCACTATTCCCACGCTGATCCAACAGACTTCACACACAAATGAGGAGTTTTGTCCCGGAAGAGTTTTCAAAAAAAAAGGTAGGTGACTGGTCTAGCAAAGAAGAAGATAGTATAGTAGATTGATAGAACAGAGTAGGAATGAGAAAGAACAAAGGAGAAAGACAGCGACAATGGGAATTTAAAGCACTACATTTCCAGAAAGTGGGGATACTATTTATACTGAAACCCCCGGCACCCCACGGGGGTACTTTGACCTTTAAGAAATACCTTTGAGAAAGTACAAATACGAATGATCTAACCTCATTCCAAATAATGAACTTTGGTTGATATTTCTGAAATAATGCAAAAAGTGCGTGTTGAAAAAGAAAAAAAAAACGAAATTTGGAACGACGGACCGACTGACTGACAATGGGACTGCTGCTGAAAGATGGCCCATGATTTGAAGTTCATGTGTACCAAACCTCAGCACAATCGCTTTTGCCGTTTTGGAGATATTGAGCAAAACGTGTTTAGCAGCAAAATAATTACAGTGACCTTGACCTTTTGCTATAGAGCAAACATGATGGCCCGAGAGGCAGGCCACTAACTCAGGTAATGTTGCTCTGAAGTTTGGTGACAATCTGTTGAGTGGTTCTGGATTAATGGCTTCCAACGAACGGTCCGACCGACTGACCCACATTTGGCTCTATTCCACTCTTCTGACCCTCCCCCTCCCTCTCCCTTTTCCCTGTCCATTATTCACAGGCATTGAATCACCTTACCTCCTTCTATACCTTCATGTCCATTATTCACAGGCATTGAATCATCCTACCTCCTTCTATACTTTGTTGTGCATTATTCACAGGCATTGAATCACCCTACCTCCTTCCATACCTTCATGTCCATTATTCACAGGCATTGAATCATCCTACCTCCTTCTATACTTTGTTGTGCATTATTCACAGGCATTGAATCACTCTACCTCCTTCCATACCTTGTTGTCCATTATTCACAGGCATTGAATCATCCTACCTCCTTCTATCCCTTGTTGTCCATTATTCACAGGCATTGAATCACCCTACCTCCTTCTATACCTTGTTGTCCATTATTCACAGGCATTGAATCACCCTACCTCCTTCTATACCTTGCTGTCCATTATTCACAGGCATTGAATCACCCTACCTCCATCCATACCTTGTTGTCCATTATTCAAAGGCATTGAATTAAAAACGTACAAATCAAAATAAGTCTCTACCTCTCTCTTTCTTTTTGTCTCTAACTCTGTCTGTTTGTCCGCCTGTCTGTATGTCCCCCCCTGTCTCTGTCTCTGTCTGTCTCTCTCTGTCTCTACCTCTCTATCTCGCTCGCTGACTGGTTTCTCTCTTCCTCCCTTAAGCAAACAGGCTTTTTTACAAAACGAGGAATTTACATTGTGACAGGTCACGAACCGTGACAACATTCATACCCTCTGCAGAAAGCATAATTATGACAGTAGTATTGATGCATGCGTGTTTGTGCGTGCGTGCGCGAGTGTGTGTGTGTACGTGTGTGTGTGTGTGTGGGTGTGTGTGGGTGTGTGTGTGTGTGTGTGCAGCTCATTGAACCATTACGGCGGCAGAGTAGAATGTCTGGCTGGGTACCTATCAACCAGTGTGGATGGGTACATATCAACCAGTGTGGCTGGGTACCTATCAACCAGTGTGGATGGGTACATATCAACCCGTGTGGCTGGGTACCTATCAACCCGTGTGGCTGGGTACCTATCAAGCAGTAAGGCTGGGTACCTATCAACCCGTGTGGCTGGGTACCTATCAACCAGTCATGATGGGCCTGCCAGGGTGTGGAAGAGGACAAGATTGAGCTTTGGGGTGGCGTTACTGGCAAACTGTGCTGATTTCATTACAACATTGTTAAACTTAACCGTTTATACAAGTTTTCAAAATGGAATCTCTAACCAATTTGTATAATATTCGCTGGCCGAACAACCACCTTAAGAAGGGAGCGCACAGCGGGTACTTTTAATTTATTAGTGGCTTGCTCCCCACCAAGAGTTGTGGCCCTGTAATCGTTAAACTGCGTTCCCAATGAAACCATCAGGTAAACTGCAAAATTGATGTAGATTTTTCTGACACTTGCATAACTTGAATGTGTTCATATTCCTAATCTTTTTTTTTCCCTTCGTTTTTCAAGCTGATGCACTTGTATTTGATGGATTCCAGTAATAACATGACTATAACTTTGATAAAATGGTTAGATTAGCACAAACCTTAATTAATTCTCTGGTAAATCGGATCATTTAATCCGATCTGGACACAGTAAGCTGAAATATGTCAAATATCACCATTTGATGTGGATTGCTCCCCCTTAATTTCTGCCTCCCTCCCCCCATTCCTCCCTCTTCCCACCAAATCTTTGGAGAGAGTGCGTCCGACTGGTTTTGATGTAGTGAGTTCCTGTTGCTCGATGATAAGGATTGTGTTGATGTAGTGAGCTCCTGTTGCCCGATGATAAGGATTGTGTTGACGTAGTGAGCTCCTGTTGCCCGATGATAAGGATTGTGTTGACGTAGTGAGCTCCTGTTGCCCGATGATAACGATTGTGTTGATGTAGTGTGCTCCTGTTGCCCGATGATAAGGATTGTGTTGATGTAGTGTGCTCCTGTTGCCCGATGATAAGGATTGTGTTGATGCAGTGTGATCCTGTTGCTCGATGATAAGGATTGTGTTGATGTAGTGTGCTCCTGTTGCTCGATGATAAGGATTGTGTTGATGTAGTGAGCTCCTGTTGCTCGATGATAAGGATTGTGTTGATGTAGTGTGCTCCTGTTGCCCGATGATAAGGATTGTGTTGATGTAGTGAGCTCCTGTTGCTCGATGATAAGGATTGTGTTGATGTAGTGTGCTCCTGTTGCCCGATGATAAGGATTGTGTTGATGTAGTGAGCTCCTGCTGCCCGATGATAAGGATTGTGTTGATGTAGTGAGCTCCTGTTGCCCGATGATAAGGATTGTGTTGATTGCGAATGTTAGAATGCCAGTGTGAGTGATTTAATATAACTTGTATTTTTGTAATATATGTATGTGCATACAAAGTTTGATATTGCATTTCGTGTGTTCCATTGTTAGTGTATGATTCACCTTTATTGTTGTTGTTGTTGTTGTTGTTCTTCTTCTTCTTCTTCTTCGTCTTGTTGTTGTTGTTGTTGTTGTTCTTCTTCTTCTTTTTCTTCTTCTTCTTCTTCTTCTTCTTCTTCTTCTTCTTCTTCTTCTTCTTCTTCTTCCTCTTCGTCTTGTTGTTGTTGTTGTTGTTGTTGTTGTTGTTGTTGTTGTTGTTGTTGTTGTTGTTCTTCTTCTTCTTCTTCTTCTTCTTCTTCTTCTTCTTCTTCTTCGTCTTCTTCTGCTTCTTCTTCTTCTGCTGCGCTTCTTCTTCTTCTTCTTCTTCTTCTTCTTCTTCTTCTTCTTCTTCTTCTTCTTCTTCTTCTTCTTCTTCTTCTTCTTCTTCTTCTTTTTCTGCTGCGCTTCTTCTTCTTCTTCTTTATTTTTATTTTTTTAGTTTGTAAACGTGTAGTTCAAGTGCTTCAGTGTTGTTTTTGTTTGGAGTACAGAGTTTTGACTAGTGTTGACATGGAAACATGGGAATGTAGTCCAAACAGGAACCTTGAGTATTGCTGAGATGAGTGTCATCGGTAGGCTAATGCTGACTTGGAGGAAAAGGGTGGGAAGAAGAGGAAGGGGGGAGGGGAGTTGGAGGAGAGACAGGCGGGAGGGGAGCGCAATCATTTTTAAGACTGGCTCCTTTGTTGGTTTGTCACAAATTAGAGGGCAACAGTAACTACAGAGAGAGATAGAGAGTGACAGAGAGACAGAGAGACGGTGACAGAGAGAGACAGAGAGTCGCACGCCCGCACACACACACACACACACACACACACACACACACACACATAATACACATACACAAACAGAGATAGATAGATAGATAGATAGATAGATAGATAGATAGATAGATAGATAGATAGATAGATAGATAGATAGATAGATAGATAGATAGATAGATAGATAGATAGATAGATAGATAGATAGATAGATAGATAGATAGATAGATAGGATGAATTTGTGTGTATGCGTGCGTGTGTGTGTGTATGTGTGAGTGTGCTGATATATAAATACACTCTATCTAGTATTTTCTTTTCTTTTCTTTTTTTTTTTTAAAATCTTTCGCCGCTTTATTTCGGCTTTCGTATTGGATTTTGTCAATAGCGAGACTAGCAGGTTTTGAACTGGAATAATGAATGTATAGCCTAGTACTTGTACAAGCCCTAAATACCTCCACATGGAATGGCTTGATGGAGGGTTCTTTATTGTCCTCCCCTCCCCACCCTCCTACCCCACATGTCTCCCCTCCTCTTCTCTCTCACTCCAACCCACTCACAAACACTCGCGGAGATCTACAGACACAGACCACAGACACACGTACACAGACATACACAAACACTCGCGTAGATATACATACACAGACCACACACACGCACAGACACACACACACAAACACAAACACACGAACAGAGTAGGAATGAGAAAGAACAAAGGAGAAAGACAGCGACAGTGGGAATTTAAAGCACTAAATTTTCAGAAAGCGGGGATACTATTTATACTGAAACCCCCCTGCAAACACACGGGGGGTGTAACATCAGTTACTGGGAACAAATACAAACAAGATCAAGATATATATTTTACGTTTATAAGACTTCAAGCAAGATGAACCTTCCTGTACAAACAAGGTATTAAATAATAAGAAATAATAAGGATATTTATATAGCGCTTTTCTCCATGAAAAAGTCAGTTCAAAGAGCAAGGTATTAACAATTAACGTATTACTTTTCAAAATTAATTATCATTTCTGAAAATACTTCTCTCTTCTATATGTAATTCCCCAAAATCAATTTTGAAATAATTCAGGGTATTGAAATATTACGGAAAATATAGTTATAAAGCTATGTAAGGATAAAACGAGAAATCAACGTGTGACGACACGAGTTTTCAGATAGCGGGGAGAATTATACTTTTTACGAAGTTACACTTCTCCGTATATAGTGTACATAGAATAGCGTGACCGATTTACTTTTTGCGTATGAAAGTGCAGTTTCGTAAAGTCCGTGCATAACGAAGAAGACAGGGAGTAGGCCAATTTCCGAATAGGGATACGCGTAATAAAGAATGTGCATACTGACGAGAGCTCGACTATTTTGCTTGTGGCCGGCGCGTTTTTGGAGGGCAGAGTGGTTTGAGATGCTGTTGCGAGAGGATCGAATCTAACGAGGCAGCAACCCTGTGACAGAGGTCATTGTAGTGTAGGGTACTGTTGGAAGGGTGTGTTTATTGTTTATATAGCCACCCAAGGTCTTATGCCCTCGTCGGGATAAGGATGTTTAGAGTTCGAGAGGAAGTATTAACTGCCATTTGTGAATCAATGTAGAGTTATATGCTTAAGGTGTGTGTCGTTCTCGATTGAACACCCACCAAGACTTAGTGTCTGTGACAGAGCTAAGGTGACCTCATCCTCAGTTATAAGTGTTATTTGGAAAGTGAAATAACCAGCAATAGCAAGACAAAGTGACTCTCAAAAGACTAACCAATTGTATTTGTGACAGTGCTGTGTTGTGTTGTGGTGTTGGGGGGAAAGGTGTGTCACAAGCCGAGGCCTAAAAGGTGAGCAAATCCTGTTATTCAATTCTTTAGTGGCGCACTCCGAGAACTGCGTACGCGTATGAGTGGTGATGAGTGTGGGGAAGGGGATGTATTTTAGGATGCATAATGAATTTTGTTGATTTTATATGATTTTCTTATGATTTTCTTATTGTATATGTGATGGGGAAATGTCGTTGCTGTTGTTGTTATAAAAGTGGGTCAAAGGCGACGATGGGGAATATAGAGAGAGAGGGAGAGAGAGAGTGGGGGTGTATGTATGGAGAGAGCGATAGAATGTATTATACTGAACAAAGATGAAGCGATGATTATGAAGCAAGCATGGTTACAGTATGGTACGGCAAGATAGTATGGAAGAAGGGAGATAATCGTGATGTGTTATAATTGTTGGGGGAGACGGTGATGATGAAGGGTGAGAGGGATGAACCAGGACTGTGTGATTGAAGTGTGGTTGCAATAATTATGTATATTTATATAAACATTTGTGTTTAAAGAAGATGCGGATTATTAAGCATCAAAGGTTGATTTATATTATTGAAATGTGTGTATAGCATCTTGTATTATTATCATGGTATTCATATACAGGTCAAGATGGTGGACGGAGGACGGCGTGTTATATTATATTATATAGTGTTTATTGTTTTGTAGGCCGGTTGTTAAGACTGTGTATATGCTTACAGGTGTGGGCGTTTACTTCTACGTTTACTTCTACGTATTACTTCTACGCATTATTTCAACGCTGTTGCTTCTGATGTTGCTTCTTATGCTGTACTTATGTTGCTGTTGTTGACGCTGATTGGGTTCTAGCCAGCCTGGGGGGTGCCCTTGCCTCTACAGCAGAGTAGTGTTGTGGTGATCTCTGCCACTGCTGCAGGTTTTGCCTATGTATCGAGGCAACACTATTACAGGAGGTTTTCATACCTAATTCATGCACACACAGACTCACACTGCACTACACCTAAAAACATATTCATTTAGTTAGAAGAATCATCCGCTTATTGTGAAAGAGACTGTTTAGCTCTCTGAGCTACTTGACAAGAACATTGAGACATTACTTCTGTGCCACAGCTTCGCCTAGATAATAGTTTATGAGTAAAGATTCAAACGCCATTGCTTATTATTTGAAGATTTACATTTTGAATTGATTTATTGATTTTGATTTTGTTGTACACACTTTGTAAAGAAACTGTTGTTGTTTAGTTCTGTTTGGGGTTGTTACAAGGGGAGGTAATTGTTAGTTAGTATTGGGACGGGGGTCTATTTAGGGGTTGAGGGGAGGCTAGTTCCCATTTGTCCTGTGTTTGCCTGTTAGTTGTTGAATAAAAGAGTGTGTTTGTATTCTGGCATTTTGTGTTAGTTTATTTTGTTTGAGTTTTATTCCTATTCACTCGTTGTATGTGCTGACGTCACTGAACCCGCTCGGGGGACGTGACATTTTGGTGTCAGAAGTGGGATAGACTCATTTATTTTGTTAGGGTAGTGCCAGATGTGTATGTTGTGTGTTTGAGTTGTTGTGTGAAAGGGTACGCAGCGGGCGGTTGGCGGGAGTGTGGGTGTATTGCACTAGGGATCACACTCGGAGTGCAGCATTAACGGGGAATTGGGTTGCAGGGTTCACTTGCTCGCCTTTAGGGATACGACGGTGAACGATTCCTCGGCTCCTGTGACTGTTGTGTTGCGTATTCATTCTGTTAGGTGTTTGTATCAGTAAGGTATTATTTGTTTTGTGTATTACTAACATTTGTTCTTCCCTTCTTTTCCGACATGGCTACGCGGGATGCTCGAGCCGCGATGCGCCGCGACGCTAGGACCCGTAAGGAGGAGGCTGAGCAGGAGGAGCGGGACTTTGGTGATGACGGCTCAGTGACAGGGTTGTTGGAGGAACCTTACGCAGTAAGTACTCAAATGACTATGCCTAAGATGTATGCCAAATCGCCCGGTGCACAGAGCAAGGTCGAGGTCGCGCTCGGTGATAGTGAGAGATTTAGACAGATTGGGGAAAGTCTGGGTTTCCGAGACGGAGCGTTAGCGCACTACGTAGTTAGCGAGATGAGAAGGGAAGAAGAGCGGAGGGAACGGGAGGATGAGAAGAAGCTTCTGGAGGCTAAATTGGAAGCCGACCGGGTAGCCAGGGAAGAAGAACGGAGGGAGAAGGAAGAAGAGAAGAGGGAGAGAATGAGGAAGGAGGCAGCAGAGAGGTTAGTTAGGGAGGAAGAAAGGAAAGAAAGAGAAGAAGATCGACGTCGAATGGAGGCTAGGTTAGAGGCAGAAAAGGCAGCGAGGGCAGATGAGAGGAGGCTTTTAGAGCTTAGATTAGAAACCGAGAGGGAAGACCGGCGTCGGTTGGAGCAGAGGATAGAAGATGAGAAGCGAGAAGAGAGAGCGGCTAAGGAAGAGGAAAGAAGAATGTTTGAGATGAGGCTAGAGGAGGAACGTAGAGCCAGAGATGAAGACAGAGCTGATCAGAGGGAGAATAGGGCTAGAGATAGAGGGGCAAACTACTCAGTCAAGCTGAAACCCTTGGAGGAGAGGGAGGATGTGGAGGCCTACCTCCAGATGTTCGAACGGGTGGCCGAGGTTCAGGGTTGGAGGAGGGAGGTATGGGCGGTTAGGCTAGCGCCTTTATTACAAGGGGAAGCCTGGGATACTTACCTTCGTCTAACGCCTGAGCAAGCCCAGGATTTCGACATTGTAAGAAACGCGCTGTTGAAACGCTTCAGGAAGGACGCCGACTACTACCGTAGGCAGTTTCGAGAGGCCAAGAAGGAGGCTGCAGAAACGTTTCCTCAGCTGGTAGTGAGACTAGGGTCGTTGGTGAAGAAATGGTTTTCGCTCGCCGACAAAGACATCACCGACGTAGAGCAGGTACTAGACACCTTCATTGGAGAGCAGCTTTTCTCCATCATGACTACCGAGTTAGAGATCTACGTGAGGGAGAATCTACCTGAAACTAGCCATGCCGCAGCAGAGTTGGCACAGCGTGTGGTAGACGCCAAGCGGGCAGCATCAGCACCGGCACCCGTACTGCCAGGTCAGAGATGTAGTTTTCCCAGACGACCGGAGGCTCCTCAGCAACCTAGCAACAGGGGGAGTCAGGGTCAGAAGACAGGGAGGACAGAAGGGGGTAGTGGGGTACGTCGTTGCTACCGATGTGGGTCGGAGAAGCATGTGGTCAAGGACTGCAAGGTCAAACCTCAGACAGTAGGCCAGGTTACAGTGGGACGGACTATTTCCACGGAGACCGCACCTCGGGCTAGCGTGTGTGCAATCAAACCTTATGATCCATGGGGCCAAGGTAGGGCGAACGGGCAGGACGTTCGAGTATTGAGAGATACAGGGGCGGAGATAGGGGCAGTCGCGAGCAGGTTAGTCAAACCAGCTGATTTGACGGGTCGGACTGTCGAGATTTGCTTGGCGAATCGATCGAACGTGGGTCTGCTACCTACAGCTTGGGTGGAGTTGGATTGTGCGCTGGTCAGGGGGAGAGTGGAGCTGGTGGTTTTCGAGGACGGGCCCGATATCATCCTGGGTAACTGGGTAACGTTTGATAGCGGGGAAAAAAGTCCTGTTTCCTTGTTCGGAGGTGAATGCGCGATGGCTGCAGCAGTGCAGACTCGGGCGCAGGTGAAGGCCGAGAAGAAGAGGGAGGTACCCTTAGCAGTAGTCGAACCATCCCAGATCTCTGTTAGCACCCCAGAGTTGATCAGGATGCAAGAGACCGACGAGACGCTCGCGAAGGCGAGAACGTTGGCACAGAGTGGTGGGGCGATAGCGTCAGGTAGGGCGTCAGCTGAGTTTCGCAAGAAGAAGGGGGTGTTGTACCGGGTACACACGAAGAGGGGTAGCCAGGTCACGCAATTGGTAGTCCCGAAACAGTTGAGAGGGGGGATCCTTCAGTTGGCTCATGATCCACCCATGGCTGGGCATTTGGGGGGGAAACGTACCAGGGAGCGGATCTGGGGAACGTTCTATTGGCCGGGAATGTGTGCCGAAGTACGGAGGTATTGCGCCAGTTGTCCAGAATGTCAGAAGGTAGTACCGAGGGGACGGGTGAGGAAGGTACCACTACAGCAACTTCCGCTGGTGGACGAGCCATTTCAGAGGGTGGCTGTAGACATTGTGGGACCCATCAAACCCAAGTCAGATCGGGGTAACATGTACATCCTAGTGGTAGTAGACTATGCCACACGCTATCCCGAGGCTGTACCGCTCAAGGGCATAGAGGCAGAGAGGGTGGCAGTGTCTGAGGGTCATGTTATTGTGGACGTCAGAGTAGTTTGGCAGTGTCTGAGGGTCATATTATTGTGGACGTCAGAGTACTTTGGCAGTGTCTGAGGGTCATGTTATTGTGGGCGTCAGAGTAGTTTGGCAGTGTCTGAGGGTCATATTATTGTGGACGTCAGAGTACTTTGGCAGTGTCTGAGGGTCATGTTATTGCGGACGTCAGAGTAGTTTGGCAGTGTCTGAGGGTCACGTAATTGTGGACGTCAGAGTAGTTTGGCAGTGTCTGAGGGTCATGTTATTGTGGACGTCAGAGTTGTTTGGCAGTGTCTGAGGGTCATGTTATTGTTGTGTCAGCACTACAGGCCGTCAACTAACTTCCAACCCCTGACCGTACAGGCTGCAATGTTAACGTTTGACATTCAATGCTTCAAGTGTTCTGCCGTTGAGTACACCACTCATCCAACTGCATACCCTTATGATGCTGATCATCTGACCGTACTTTGCAGTTCTAGCTGCTTATGATGCTGATCATCTGACTGTACTTTGCAGTTCTAGCTGCTTATGATGCTGATCATCTGACTGTACTTTGCAGTTCTAGCTGCTTATGATGCTGATCATCTGACCGTACTTTGCAATTCTAGCTGCTTATGACGCTGATCATCTGACCGTACTTTGCAGTTCTAGCTGTTTATGATGCTGATCATCTGACCGTACTTTGCAGTTCTAGCTGCTTATGACGCTGATCATCTGACCGTACTTTGCAGTTCTAGCTGCTTATGATGCTGACCATCTGACCGTACTTTGCAGTTCTAGCTGCTTATGATGCTGATCATCTGACCGTACTGTGCAGTTCTAGCTGCTTATGATGCTGATCATCTGACCGTACTTTGTAGTTCTAGCTGCTTATGATGCTGATCATCTGACTGTACTTTGCAGTTCTAGCTGCTTATGATGCTGATCATCTGATCGTACTTTGCAGTTCTAGTTGCTGTTACTGATTAACTGACCGTTATTGGTTGCTATTGTTACACATACTGTTGTTGATGTTGCTGACATTGCTATTTTAACTGTTGCGATTGCTACAGAGAATTACTGCTGTCAGAGTTGCTGATGCTGTTATTTTAACTGTTGCTGTTGCTACAGACAGATGCTGATGTTGATACTGTTATTTTAATTCTTGCTGTTGCTGCTGCAACTCACGACATATTTGCAGGCCATCATTGTTATTTCGCGGCTTGTAAACCTGTTATTGTTGATGTTACTGCCTTTGCTGATCTGGTTTTGAGTCATTTTGTAGATATTGCTGTAGACAGCATGGTGAGGTCATTGTAGTAGTTGTTGTAGTTGTTGTACTAGTTCTAGTACTTCTAGTTGTTCTTGTAGTTGTTGTTGTTGTGGTTGTAGTAGTTGTTGTACTAGTTCTAGTACTTCTAGTTGTTCTTGTAGTTGTTGTTGTTGTTGTAGTAGTTGTTGTACTAGTTCTAGTACTTCTAGTTGTTCTTGTAGTTGTTGTTGTTGTGGTTGTAGTAGTTGTTGTACTAGTTCTAGTACTTCTAATGTTTCTTGTAGTTCTTGTTGTTGTGGTTGTAGTTGTTGTTGTGGTGGTGGTAATGGTGGTAGTGGGAGTGAGGTGGTGGTGGTTGAGGCTATCGCTGATGTCAACGTCGTCCCGGTCATCTGAAAAGAGACAAAGCGTCAGCGTGAGTTTTCTACTAAGATACAGCATCGATAGTGGACGCACTGAAACACAGCATCGCTAGTGGACACACTAAGACACAACATCGCTAATGGACACACTGAGAAACAGCATCGCTAATGGACACACTGAGACACAGCATCGCTAATGGACACACTGAGACACAGCATCGCTAATGGACACACTGAGACACAGCATCGCTAGAGGACACACTGAGACACATCATCGCTAGAGGACACACTGAGACACAGCATCGCTAGTGGACACACTGAGACACAGCATCGCTAGTGGACACACTGAGACACAACATCGCTAGTGGACACACTCCATCATATCTCCACGGTTGGGGCTGCAACAGCCAGCTTTCATATCCACGTCAATTAACTGCCAATCTCAACCTCATCGTTGTCGCTGTCGCTGTCGTCGTCGCTATCATCATCCAGCCGCTATATAATTATATTTCCTTGCATCATCATCATCATCATCATCATCATCATCATCATCATCATCATCATCATCATCAACACCACTGCCGCTTCAGCAATGGGTAGTCAGAACCTAGTGGATACAAACTATGATATTATACAACGTGTTTTAATAACGCTTTTTTCCTTATTGTAATTTGTATTACCATTGTATTGTATACACTGTTACATTACCTGTATATATTTATGTTGGCACTATGTGGACATTGTATTTTATACACTGTTACATTACCTGTATAGGCCTATATCTTTTTTGGCAGTATGTGTACATTGTATTGTATACGCTGTTACATTACCTGTATATATTTATGTTGGCAGGTATGTGTACATTGTATTTTATACACTGTTATATTACCTGTATATATTTATGTTGGCAGTATGTGTACATTGTATTTTATACATTGTTACATTACCTATATATATTTATGTTGACAGTATGTGTACATTGTATTTTATACACTGTTACATTACCTGTATATATTTGTGTTGGCAGTATGTGTACATTGTATTTTATACACTGTTACATTACCTATATATATATTCATGTTGGCAGTATGTGTACATGTGTACATTTTATTTGTGGGAGCTGCTGACTGATTGCCAGGAAGCGTGATTATTAAATGTCTAGTGTCTGTGATGTGGAGTGTCTGTGAAAGGTTGATAATCCATTGTCTAGTGTCTGTGGTGTAGAATGTCTGTGAAAGGTTGATTATTAAATGTCTAGTGTCTGTGGTGTGGAGTGTCTGTGAAAGGTTGATTATCCATTGTCTAGTGTCTGTGGTGTGGAGTGTCTGTGAGAGGTTGATTATTAATTGTCTAGTGTCTGTGGTGTGGAGTGTCTATGAAAGGTTGATTAGTAATTGTCTAGTGTCTGTGGTTTGGAGTGTCTGTGAAAGGTTGATTATTAATTGTCTAGTGTCTGTGTTGTGGAGGGTCTGTGAAAGTTTGATTATTAATTGTCTATTGTCTGTGGTGTGGAGTGTCTGTGAAAGGTTGATTATTAATTGTCTAGTGTCTGTGGTGTGGAGTGTCTGTGAAAGGTTGATTATCAATTGTCTAGTGTCTGTGGTGTGGAGTGTCTGTGAAAGTTTGATTATCAATTGTCTAGTGTCTGTGGTGTGGAGTGTCTGTGAAAGGTTGATTATCAATTGTCTAGTTTCTGTGGTGTGGAGTGTCTGTGAAAGTTTGATTATCAATTGTCTTGTCCAGTGTCTGTGGTGTGGAGTGTCTGTGAAAGGTTGATTATTATTTGTCTAGTGTCTGTGGTGTGGAGTGTGTGTGAAAGGTTGATTATTAATTGTCTAGTGTCTGTGGTGTGGAGTGTCTGTGAAAGGTTGATTATCAATTGTCTAGTGTGTGTAATTTGACGTGCCTGTGGAAGAGAAAGTTACCGCCTTTTTGTACTGCACTGCACTGTACACTATGTTTTATGTGATATACTGAAGCACGTTGTCATTGTATTTTTGCATGACTTAATTTCTTGTTCATAGTAAATTGCCACACACACACACACACACACACACACACACACACACACACACACACAATATTTTCTTGTAATTTATAGGAACAATAAATAAATGTTGAATGTAGAAAAACAGTTTAGGTTTGTGTTGATGTAAAGACATGCCCATGTGCCCAAGCATAAAGACGCTTTATCGTACACCACACAAATAGAGAGAGACAAACAGACAGACAGAGACAGAACAAAATTAACACAGAAAGAAAAAGAGTAGAGACAGACAAGACTGAGAGAGAGAGAGAGAGAGAGAGAGAGAGAGAGAGAGAGAGAGAGAGAGAGAGAGAGAGAGAGAGAGAGAGAGAGAGAGAGAGAGAGAGAGAGAGAGAGAAACCGACACAGGAGTAAGAACAAGAGACTGACTGAAAGAATTACATAGAGAGAGACAGACAGGCAGACAGACAGTTACTGGGACTCTTACTGTTGTTGTTGTGGCAAGCAGCCCTACTGAAGTCGGCACTGTCGTGGTAGCAATCGTTGTCGTTGTTGCGCTGGAAGTGGTGGCGATGGTGGAGGTGGTGATGGGGGCTGTCCCTGGTGTCCACGTGGTGGCGGCCATCTAAAAAGAGAGCAAGACGTCAGAATGAGTTTTGCACTGAGTGAGATGCAGCATCGCTAGTGGACTCACTCCATCACTTCAATAAGGTTGGGGCTCCAATCTTGGTTTTTACTGAGTGGAAATTGTCAGGCCACATGCTACATTACCTTGTAGTACAATACATATATGTTGAACAACAGTGGAGGTTTCTGTTCATAACAAAACAAGCTCAGATGCTCAGGCATACAAATGCTTCATCGTACTCACAGAGAGACACAGGGGAAGGGGGCAGGAGAGAGATATAAAGAGAGAGAGAGCGAGGGAAAGAGAGAGAGAGCAAGAATTGTTGTTGCAGAGTCTCTTACTGTTGTTGGTGGAGGCTGTTCCTGATGTTCAGAGCGTCGTCGTTGTGGCGCTGGTGAGGGTGGAGGTAGTGGCTGAGGCTGACCCTGGTGTAATACACTTAGTAGTAGTAGTTGTTGTTGTAGTAGCTGTTGTAGTTGTTGTTGCTGTAGTTGATGTTGTTGTAGTAGTTCTTGTACTTGTTGTTGTTGTAGTAGTAGAAGTTCTTGATGTTTTTG
>CM072522.1:47536174-47538674 GCA_036898135.1 Oncomelania hupensis | reverse complement strand
TGGTACGGTGCCCTGGTAGCCGATGCCTGATGCCCCCTCCGTTTCAGCTTGGTCCAACACCACTGCCACCGTCGCCTCTGGTTCCGCTCTACGTTCTACGTAGCGTTTCAGCACGATCGTGTGGTACGGTTTCCTGTTCTTGCCGACTCTCTGCACTGGTACCTTCCTGGCTCTCCCCTTTGGCGTCGTTCGCTGGCACACGTCGCATGAAGCACAGTACTTTCTCACATCACGGCACATCCCTGGCCAGTAGTGCTCGGCCCACACGCGATCCAGGGTCCGCTTGGCTCCTAGATGTCCAGCCATAGGCGTGTCGTGTCCCATGCGTAGTACCTCCGATCGAAGCTTGGCTGGTACCACCAACTGGCTGTGATCCACTTTGTCCTGTCCTGTGTATTCGCGGTACAACAGGTCCCGCTTCCAGACAAACGCCACTTGCCCTTTGCCTCGTTTCTCCTTTCCCGCCTTCCGGTCTGCTAGCTGTCATACTTTCGCAAGCTCGCCGTCTTCCAACTGCAGTTGGCGCATCTCCTTCGGCGTCGCGACGACGCTCTTGCTCGGTCCGACTACCACTGGTTCCGCAGCGTCCGTCTCTCTGGCTGCTTGCGCTCGCGTCTGCACGGCGCAACACTCTGCGGTTCCCTCGACGAACACCGGCAGTGCCGTGTCACCTTGCTGTTCCGTCCTCGCCCAGTTGCCGATCACCACTGGGTAGATCAAGTCCGGCACCACCACTACCTCCACTCTCCCGGTGTAGAATGGCGACTCAAACTGCGCCCACGCTGTCGGCAGTGATCTGGATAACTGTCGAATGGCGAATCCGACGCGCCGCGTGCGTCCTGTGTAGACAAGGTTGGTAACCTCTCCCTTCCGCAGGCAAATCAAGTCGGCCCCCGTGTCCCTCACAGCCGTCAGCGGAACACCTTCCACTACCACTTGGCTCTGGAACCGAGGATCTCCCCTCTTGCCTGCCTCCTTCAAGATGCGCAACGCTCCCCCACTTCGCTCGCCGCGTTTCGGACAATCCCGCTTCAAATGCCCCTTCTGCCCGCAGCTGTAACATTCCCGCTTGTCAGGCGAGTTGGGTCGTGGTCCCGCTGGCTTGCGACCCTCGCTCTTATCCCTGGGTGTAAAGGGTTGACGTGGTGGAAAGCGTAGGTTGGTTCCTGCCCTGGCGTCGACGTACTGCTGCGCTAACGTCGCGGCCTCCTCCACCGTTGCTGGGTTGCGCTCGCGCACGAACGTGACCAGCTCTGGCGTCAAACCGTTGACCATCTGCTCCATCAGCACTAAGTCCAGTAAGTCCGCATACGTGGCCTTCTTGTTCGCTAGTCCCATCCAGCGCTCCAGGAACAACTCTGACTTCCGTAAGTACTGTTTGAAAGTCTCCGGTGGCTCCCTGCGTAGCTGGCGAAACTTCTTCCGATACGTCTCGGCCGTCAGGTTGAAACGCACCAACAACGCTGCCTTCAGGATCTCATAGTCGGCAGAGTCGTCCTCGTTCAAGCCAACGTAAACTTCCCTCGCCTTCCCCTTCAACAAGGTCCCTAAGCGAATAGCCCACGTGTCCTTCTTCCAGTCTTGAGCCTTGGCAAATCGCTCAAACTGACACAAGTAGGTCTCTAGGTCGTCCTTATCCTCAAAGAACGGTAACCTGAGCTTGACCGTCTCGAACTCGGGTTGACGATTCCTGCGGTTCCCGTCGCCTGCTTGCAATCTCAGCTGCGCCATCGCTAGTTCGTGTTCCATCTCTCTCTCTCTCAACGCTATCTCTCTCTCCCGCTCTCTCCGGTCTGCGTCTTTTTCGCTGGCCCTCAACTCGGCGTCTTCCCGGGCCGCCCTAGCCGCTTGGTCCATCGCGTAGTCTAACGCTGCTTGACCCTTCAGTCCTTCGCGCTTAGCGAGCCTCAAGATCCTCTCCATCGGCGTCTCGTCCGCGAACGGTCCTGTCCTCGGCGTCGGTGCCGCCTCGATCTTGTAGACTGAACGGTAGGGGTTGGTCTCGAACCTCTTCGGCCTCGTTGCGTCGCTCAGGCGATCTTGGTCTCCGTAGAAGTCGGCGCCTGTCACACCAAATCCCGTCACAAAAGGGTCACTCACTGTGTCTCTGGCTTCCAACGTTGTCGACTCCTCGTCTGCTGACCCTCGACGCGATGTCCTAACCGGCGATCTCCGCTGCTCGGTCGCAGAAGGTAGATCGGTGGCTCCTGCATCAGCTGCTGCCGTCGTCGCCCGCTCGTCCAGCGTGACACCCACGCGAGAACGCGTACGAGCCGCGATCGGTGACACTCCTTCAGCCTCCTCGACCGATGCCATCCTGCTTAAGGGAAGCAACAACAACACCAAAAACAACAACAAGAAGTCAAAAACCTTACCTAACCTAGCCTAAGATACTAATAACCCTTACCTAAGCTATCTCCCTTACCTATCACCCACCTCCTCCCACTCAAACAGTGGAAACTGGCCCGCGAGGTAGCGAACCGGATGGAGAGTGCAATGG
>CM072522.1:47403674-47526174 GCA_036898135.1 Oncomelania hupensis | reverse complement strand
CCGAATCAGGACCACACAATCAAGACCAAAAAGAGGTTGAAAGATGAGGATTCACTCTTGATCTGTATAAAAGATCTGCTGAAACAACCCTAGTGGTATCAATGAAGGCACTCCACCAGCCGGTCACTTTACAATTAAGGAATCCCACTCATGGGACGCTGAGCCTATGCTCTAATTTATCGAAACCCCGTTTACAAAAACACAAAATAGAATATATCATCACTATAAAATATCAACAAAATACATACATATAAAATGTCTACATTGCTAAATAATAATTTAATAGGAACCCCTAGTGACCATTTGGCAGAAATCGTCCAATATTCCCAACATGAGGAGTCTTGGAAGAGATTTGAAGAACAGTTATCCGTGTATAGCTTGGAATTAGCAATAAAAACCTAGCACCTTGTGTGTATGTATGTGTGGTGTAGCAGTAGTTTACGGGCAATAGGACTATTGTAAAGACATTTGATGCTACATTTGGTCACACAGCCATAGTCTCAGTGAACCATCATATTGATTAAATGATGATGATGATGATGATGGTGATGATGATGATGATGATGATGATGATGATGATGATGATGATGATGATGACGATGATGATGATGATGATGATGATGATGATGATGATGATGATGATGATGATGATGATGATGATGACGACGACATTTAAACAAAAACTATTTATTGTCCTTTATTATAGAGAAATTGTGGGCCGTCTCTTCTGGGGAAGGCGTAGTCGCAGCCTGTAGCGCGACCAAACCCAACCTATCTAATATTAGTAGTGATTTGAAACTTTGTTGGGGAATGGGGGGGTGGGGGTGGGGGGAGCAAACCCGAGTACCCTGAGAAAACCAGGAGACGTAGCCCTAGTCGAAAGTAAATAATATTTGGAGAAACTTAAAGCCCAGAGGCGAGATCGGTCCCACATCCTGTGGACAAGGCAAGTTAGTCCCTCCTTAGATCACGAGGCTACCACGCTCCCTCGAGCTGATGATGATGATGATGATGAAGACGATGATGATGATGATGATGATGATGATGATGATGATGATGATGATGATGATGATGATGATGATGATGATGAAGATGATGATGATGATAACGATGATGATGATGATGATGATGATGATGATGATGATGATGATGATGATGATGATAATAATGATGATGATGATGGTGGTGGTGGTGGTGGTGGTGGTGGTGGTGGCATTGAGAAGCACTTACTCGATAAGTCAACGCTGGAAGCGAGTAAAAAGCATAAAATATGACATGAACTGAGGAAATCGCACAGTAAACAGAAAAATCGTGTAAAATCTGCAACTTGCAAAAGTAAATACAGTACGTTAGTCTACAACAGCGAAGCACTGCAAATAGTCACTGTTAGAACCTCATGCTACAACAGTGAACAACTGCAAAGATTGCAACAGTGAAGCATTGCAAACAGTCACTGTTACGACATCATACTACAACGGCAAGTGTGACAGCAGCTACCCAGTACATCCATCCCATAGCCACCTAGGTATATGCATACGATCCACGTAAGATGATGATTCCCCAGTTGGGGTGCAGGGGTTTTAGTATAAATAGTATCCCCACTTTCTGGAAATTTAGTGCTTTAAATTCCCACTGTCGCTGTCTTTCTCATTTGTTTTTTCTCATTCCTGCTCTGTTCTATCAATCTGCTATACTAAACTCTTCTTCGCTAGACCAGTCACCTACCTTTGTTTTCTTGGAAACTCTTCCGGGACAAGACTCCTTATTTGTGTGTGAGGTCTGTTGGATCAGCTTGGGAATATTGGACCCGTTCTGCCAGGTGGTCACTAGGGCTTCCTATGATGTTATTATTTTGCAATGTAGGCATTTTATATGTATGTGTTTTGTTGATAATTTCTAATAAAGTTTGTATTCTGTTTTGTTTTTATAAACGGGGGTTCGATAAACTAGAGTATAGCCTCAACGTTCCCTGCGTGGGATGTCTTTATTGTAAAGTGACTGGCTGGTGGAGAGCTTTCAGTTTTACCACTAGGGTTGTTTCAACAGATCCTTTATGCGGATCAGGAGTTGTCCGGTCCCAATTTGGCTCGGAAGAGTCCGCTGGACCTAAAGCAATAATCATGTAATGTAATGTAACGTAAGATGATGGATCCTATGTTGATATTGATGTTGATGTCTTGTATAGCGCGATCCACCACGTCGGCAGACATGTTCATTGCGCATGCAGTGGGTCAGGGGGGAGAGGAGTGGGAGGGGGGAGAGAGGGGCTCAGGTGATCCAAAAATAAAGCGAAGCAGCCATCATATGTATTTTATCTTTTCCGGACAACCGAAATGTCGTTAAGCCTGATTAGTCCCCCATGGCTCTCGGTTTTCCGGCAGAAGACAATTAATAGGCCTAAAGCCTATACATGACCATCCTTGCAAATGAACCGCATGGTTTTGCGATTACTCCTCGCACTAATCTTGCGCAAACTGGAAGGAGATTATCGCACTGTATCAGTCGGTGTGTCCGTCATCCGGAGATGAAAAAACGGATGAAGGTCGGTGATAACAGTAGCGTGGATGAATAAAAACACAGCCTAAATCAATGTATTACGAGATCCAATCGCCATTTTATAAGCTGGCGTGTTCACAAACATTAACGCAATTTACAGGATTCCCCAAAATCGCAGACTTTGAAAATGGCGATGACGCACTTTCTCTCGGTTGTGGATTGCAGGGATGAAGCTGAAGGGATTAAGCTTAGTGCCATACGGTCAGATTGTTTGACAAAAATTCTTTCATTCTCAAAGATGATGGCCAAGAAACAGCAACTACGAAACTGTGTATCTCCGATATTCCTTAGTCATGAGATGACAATCGAAACATCCCTAGTTCGATTAGGCTGCGTGCTGAGATCCAAGATTTTCTATGAGAAGATAAGGAACTGGGAGGAAAAACTGACCCGTTTTTACACGGGCAGAAGGTTTCCTACATCACTGTCCCAGACAAACCTCTTGAGTCCACTGTGCAGACTGGGGAGATGAAAGCTACACTGTACCACAAACATGGAAACAAAACAGTACTGTGTGTAGTCGCTGTTTACAGTGTGGGCACTATATGGGGGTGTGCACTGCTCAGGATGTTGTGTGTAGGATGTGTTTACTTTCAGGACACCGTCAGGGTGACCCACAGAGTAGGATGAGTTGCGATTCTTATGAAAAATAATTTTGAATATAAAATATTTAATGTTCATAGAGATGTAAATGGCAACTGGCTTATAATACAATTGAAGATGCATGAAAAAGATGTTGTGATTGTTAGTGTGTATGGGCCAAACAATGATGATGCTAGTTATAGAATTGAGCAAACGGTAAAGCTGTATGAAGAGTGTGAACATGCGATCTTGGGGGGAGACTGGAACTTGGTATTAGATTTCGATTTAGACTGCAACAATTAAAGGCAGAGAAACATTGTAAGAGATCATGAACTGGTTAAACTAATGATATACAATTGATGTTTAACAGATACATGGAGATTCACTAATCCTGATGGCCAACGATATACTTGGCGTAGAACCCCCCCTCCCCCCGCCCTCCAGCAAAGCCGTTTAGACTTTTTCCTCATGTTTGATCTTGTTTGGTACTTTGTTCATGAGGTGGATATAAATCCTGGTTAAGGAACGATGATTCTGCAATCACCCTAACGTTGCAGTTTGGAGAAGGAAACACTACATTTCTTTTTTTCGGGGGTGGGGTGGGGGGTTAAATTCAACTCGTCTCTGTTACTTGATATAAAATACTTAGAGACAATAAACTGTTAAATTAAATCTGCCATGACTAAAAACGAACTTTCCCTTATAATAGAGATAACTTAGATGATATTCACACAACGGAATCTCTATGAAAAATACTTCCGGTTTTTTTCTACGCGTGTTTTAGTGAGTTATTTTCAAATATTCAAGAATAAAACAATATCACTGGCCACCTGTATCGTACCCTCACATATTTTTATTGCTGCAGTTTATTCTCCCTTTCTATCGCCAGTGGCACGCCTAAACCCTACCTACCTAACATTATTTGTGAATTTTGAAAAATATTCGGATAACGATATGCTGGCTCGAACCCACACCTGTCAGGCGCACAGCTTGTGACAAGGGTTAGTCCCGTTTAGTGATAGATGTGTTTTTGTGTTTTGTGAAGGTTGCGACGGCGAAGATGTGTGTTTCACTTTCTGTGATGATCGACGCAGAAGTCGCCACAAATGTATAGATGTGTTTTTTGCATTCTTTCACTGAGCATGTACTTCCTGTTTTTATACTTATACTGTTTCTGTCTAACAATGTGTTTGTTTGCATATTTAAGTCAGATGCTTGATGAGCCATGAACTTGGTTTCATATAACCTCGTTTTAATTTATAATGGCGATACCCACGAGTTTTTATGAGAGGTGCCGGAAAGTTGTGAATTCCGCTATCGGATATTCAGTTGACTACTTCAATAATGGTTTTGATGCAGTCAATCTAAACATTTGCCAAATACAAAATTGACTTACCTTTCCATCTTCTAATAGCGATCTTCCTGCCTTTACACCACACGTTTGAGTGATAGATGTGTTTGCTGTGCGTGTCACATTTTAGAGTGATAGATGTGTTTGCTGTGTGTGTGACATGTATGAGTGATAGATGTGTTTGCTGTGTGTGTGATATGTTTGAGTGATAGATGTGGTTGCTGTGTGTGCAACATGTTTGAGTGATAGATGTGTTTGCTGTGTGTGTCACATGTTTGAGTGATAGATGTGTTTGCTGTGTGTGTCACATGTTGGAGTGATAGATGTGTTTGCTGTGTGTGTCACATGTTTAAGTGATAGATGTGTTTGCTGTGTGTGTCACATGTTTGAGTGATAGATGTGTTTGCTGTGTGTGTCACATGATTGAGTGATAGATGTGTTTGCTGTGTGTGTCACATGTTTGAGTGATAGATGTGTTTGCTGTGTGTGTCACATGTTTGAGTGATAGATGTGTTTGCTGTGTGTGTCACAGGTTTGAGTGATAGATGTGTTTGCTGTGTGTCACATGTTTGAGTGATAGATGTGTTTGCTGTGTGTGTCACATGTATGAGTGATAGATGTGTTTGCTGTGTGTGTGAGAGTGGGTGAAACATGTGACCGTGTAAGTTGGTACAGATCGCCGCGCTTTGAGCCTGATTAGTAATTTGGGGAAAAGCGCGTATATAGCATCCTATATTAAAGTATTATTATTGTTATTTTGAGATCAATTGTTTTAGATATTAGATATTATTATATCTGACATATTTTCCGTCTTCTATTAGCGACTGGCCTTTTACACCACATGTTTGAGTGATGAATGTGTGTTGTTGTGTATGTAGGAGTGTCTATAACATGAAAGCATATATTATGTAGGTTTGAGATCGCCACGCTTTTTTGTCTGATTTAGAATAAGGCGCGTATACATCTAATGTTATTATTATTACTAACCAGTCCCCCACGGACCCGTGATGCAAGCCAGAGGGGGATCTCTGGTCAATATGTCCAGCTGCTGCTGGGTCAGCACCAGACGTGACAGCCTCTTTCCTAGTTCTGCCACCGCCTGGCCCTCAGTCCGCACCTCCACACGTGGAGGGACGCTGCAGTGAACACTGACTGTAGTGGCTGGTCCCACGAACCTGCACGAAATTCGTGACGACAAACACGTCATCATGATCATCATGATCATCATGATCATCATCACTATCATCATCATCATCATCATCATCATCATCATCATCATCATCATCATCATCATCATCATCATCGTCATCATCATCATCACCACCACCACCACCATCACCAATACTAACGTTTGCAATATAAAACATACGTTCAGCTTGTACTGACGCTAACAGTACACCAATGATCAATGTAAAACAAAAGCTGATAAAACATGAGTCATAAATATGGTTACCTAGCTGCTACATCTAGGTACAGCTCTTCCCCGCTTGTACCACTGAGTTGAGGATCTGGAGACGCCATGATTTGCCGCCACCAGCTGGTCAGGTTGGTTAGGACAGCAGGAGTCACATCCCAGAAAGTATTGGGATGCGATAACTGGTCAGCACAGACACAGAGCTGTACGGCGTGAGAGACGTCCGCTGCCCCAAGGCACTGACATAGGCGCTGTGAAATACAACGTGGACTTGTAGTCTGACCACGCTTTGCTCTTGTGGACTCTTTATTAGAAGTCTTAGTTTTACATGTATAGACCTAATGTTGAGGTGAGCACTTTATCCGAAGCTTTAGTTTTATATAGGCCTACATGTAATAGTGTGGCGTACACTGTAGCTTAAGCCTTAGATTTATATAGGCCTAGTATTGTGGTGGACACTATAGGTAAGGTAATTGTAGATCATAGTCACACTACACCGGATCGTATAGGCGACTATTGGTCACAGTATTCTGACACCAGCGAACCAGGTGATATGGTAAGGGGAAAATAATATTGTCATACGTTGGCCAATCCGGAATTCGAACCAAGTACCCTTTTTATTTGTTTTAATATTTTATGTTAACAACTTTAGTATCAACAAGGTGAAATTCGGTCACTTTCATTTTCGAAAGTACAGCAGCCCCAAGCGCTTTACCCAAGGTACATGCTGGGTGTGTTCTTGTCACCGGCTAGTGTTCTTGTTCTAGTGTTCTTGTCACCCGTCTAGGACGTGAGCGTCAGGATCCTTAAAGTCCGTTATGATGGAATGCATGCGACACAGACTAGACCTCGGTTTATACTATCATACGAAGGAGTAAGAAACGGGAGTAAAGTGTCTTTCCCAAGGACACAACACAATGCCCCGGCCTGGGCTCGAACTCGGGACCTTCAGATCCGCAAGCCAACGCTCTAACCACTCGGCCACCGCGCCTCCCTTTCGGTTACTAGTAAGCCGCTCTACCAACTGAGCTACCCGGCCCCCACGACACCGTAACTAAAGCCTTAGCTTTATATAGGACTAGTATTGTGGTGGAAACTGTAGCTTAACCCTTAGCTTTATATAGGCCTAGTATCGTGGTGGACATTGTAGCTTAAGCCTTAGCTTTATATATGCCTAGTATCGTGGTGGACACTGTAGCTTAAGCCTTAGCTTTATATAGGCCTAGTATCGTGGTGGACACTGTAGCTTAAGCCTTAGCTTTATATAGGCCTAGTATCATGGTGGACACTGTAGCTTAAGCCTTAGCTTTATATAGGTCTAGTATCGTGGTGGACATTGTAGCTTAAGCCTTAGCTTTATATAGGTCTAGTATCGTGGTGGACACTGTAACTTAAGCCTTAGCTTTATATAGGTCTAGTATCGTGGTGGACACTGTAGCTTAAGCCTTAGCTTTATATAGGTCTAGTATCGTAGTGGACACTGTAGCTTAAGCCTTAGCTTTATATAGGTCTAGCATCGTGGTGGACACTGTAGCTTAAGCCTTAGCTTTATATATCTAGTATCGTGGTGGACACTGTAGCTTAAGCCTTAGCTTTATATAGGTCTAGTATCGTGGTGGACACTGTAGCTTAAGCCTTAGCTTTATATAGGTCTAGTATCGTAGTGGACACTGAAGCTTAAGCCTTAGCTTTATATAGGTCTAGTATCGTGGTGGACATTGTAGCTTAAGCCTTAGCTTTATATAGGTCTAGTATCGTAGTGGACACTGAAGCTTAAGCCTTAGCCTGCTCTCACAATGGCGATTTGAGACACACACCGCACCCGCGACACGCACCTCGCACGCCAACGCGCGTGGGAACACATACACCCTCACATTAATTATAATAAATTACTGCGCATGTAAATATAGAAGTATGGTCAGAGAGAGAGAGAGAGAGAGAGAGAGAGAGAGAGAGAGAAGAGAGAGAGAGAGAGAGAGAGAGAGAGAGAGAGAGAGAGAGAGAGAGAGAGAGAGAGAGAGAGAGAGAGAGAGAGAATTACCTGCAATAACGGACTGTTTGACGTCAGCACTTTGTGTAGCTGGCCACTGGTGACGTAGGGCAGGAACAGCGTTTTGCGCACTGTCAGATTTCGTGCCAAGTCACTGACCACGTGACTGATGACTTTCTCCGACCGGTCCAGCTGTGTGATGGCTTTCTCCACCCTCTTGGCCACATCGCGGTCAGGGGCAGTGGCGTTTTGCTTGACAACCTGCCACCTGCCTACGGACTTGAGCTCTCCGATCAGAACGCCGTAACGGCGGTGTATTATTATTATATCTGCCTCGCCATGTGAGTACTTGGTTTGGCGCGTGTCCAAGTGTTTTGGCAGTGGGATCTGTAGCTGTGCAATGGACGCGGCATACGTGGGTTTATTCAAATATTGTCCGAAATTGAGTTGGGAGAGGATGAACATGACCTCCTGCTGATTCGTTCCCAGGGCCTTCAGGTTGGTGACGACATGCTGCTGGCCAAAATCATCACTGAAGTCGCTGTCCTGGACTCGAACAGTGGCGACCTGAGGCGATACTGGTGTCCATAGAACTTGTGGGGGTGAAAGTATTTGACTGGGACATGGGACAGGTGGGACCGCAGCAGCTAGGACAGCAGCAGGTAGGACAGGTGAGACAGCAGGCGGGACAGCAGGTGGAATAGCAGGTGGCACAGCAGCAGGTGGGACAGCAGCAGGTGGGACAACAGCAGGTGGGACAGGTGGGACAGCAGCAGGTGGGACAGCAGCAGGTGGGACAGCAGCAGGTGGGACAGCAGCAGGTGGGACAGCAGCAGGTGGGACAGCAGCAGGTGGGACAGGCAGGACAAAAGCAATCTCGCTGGTGCCTGGCACAGTTTGTGTCGTATAAGGCACACGGTTGAAGTTGAAGGGTGGCACACAATTGGTTCCTGTGGTGGCGTTAGGGTAGAGGTTGGTCACAAAGTCCCGCCACTCTTCCTGTGCAGTGCGACATGGATTATTCGCCGCCATCGCTCCACCTCCTGTGACGTATGATTTTGTGACTTATGTATCTCTGACTTGTGCGTCTCTGACTTGCGTGTCTCAGACTGTTTCCTTTCTGTTCAAAAGTCAAGTCAAGTCTACACATTTTATTCCAATTTTGCAAAAGGTGTTGTCTCTGAAGCTGTAAAGGTGTTGGTCTGAAAGAAAACAAAAAGTCATTCTAGGCCAGACTGTTGGTGCTATCAAACGTGTGATAGATAAAAATACTTTGTGTCACAGATGTACAGGTGTGACTAACCGCAATACAGGTGTGACTAACCGCAATACAGGTGGGACTAACAGCAATACAGGTGGGACTAACAGCAATACAGGTGGGACTAACAGCAATACAGGTCTGCCGTGATTTGACAAAACCGAGTAAGTCCACCTAAGGTCGAAAATGAGTTTTTTTGCGCCATCAAACTTGCAAGAGAATGACGCATCTTACCTGTAAAAATCAAATCCGAACTATGTTTAGATTTGGAGATATCATAGAGTAAGTCCTTGTTAAAAAAATTTTAAGTGGGGGAATAAACTGATAAAACCAAGCAAGTCCCCTGCGATTTTGTTTCGGCGATCCTCTGGCTGATGCTCGAGTTGGCATGATGACGTCATTTTCTACAATAACCTGACAAAGAAAAGTAAGTCCTCCCGACCAATGAGAAAGCGCCTTAAGATGAAGTGGACCAGTGAGAATCCATGTTATTGCTGCTGTGCAATATTATTTTCCTGTGAAAATGATGACGAAATTTCGGTCAGCAAAGGACGTGTTCGGCTTTTTGGAAAAGTTTTCTTCATGTACTCTCCTGCCCACCATGAAGGATCCTGTAGATCTTCCGCCTACGCGGCAACTTCCACGAGGTGTGGAAATAAACAAACAAACTATACTATCCTATCCTATCCTATCCTATCCTGTCCCGTAACCCTGAGGTCGTAGGGGCACCACAGATGATCGTTTAAATAGCATATTCCATCTCTCTCTGTCCTCAGCAGCCCTGATGGCTTCGCTCAGTGTCAAACCAGTCCTTTCTCGAATGTTTTCCTCCCACCTCTTTTTCGGTCTCCCTCTTCTTCTACTTCCTTGCACTGTGCCTTGCAGAATAGTCTTTGCAAGGCCTGATGATCTGGTGACGTGGCCATACCATCGGAGTTTCCGTTTCTTCACCACTGTGAGCAGGTCATCGTGTTGTCCAATGGCTTGTGTGATGGTCTGTCGGACTTCGACGTTGGTGATGTGTTGGGTATAGGAAATGCCCAGAAGTCTTCTGTAGCACCTCATCTCCATGCTTTGTATTCTTCGTTGTAGATCTGCTGTGAGGGTACATGCTTCGCAAGCATGGAGGCAGATGGAGATGACAATGGAGCGCAGCAGTCTTACTTTGGAATGTAGACTGATGGTCCTGTCTTTCCAAATGGCTTCAACCTTGTCAGGGCAGCAGTTGTTTGTGCGATCCTGGAGAGGACTTCCTGTCGGGACCAATTGTCTGATACAATGGCTCCTAAATATTTGAAGCTATGCACTGTGTTGAGGGATTGGCCTTGGACTTTGATGTCCGTGTTGATGCCATTGGTGTTGTTGGTCATCATTTCGGTCTTCTCTGCACTTATTTCAATTCCACAAGCTGTGGAGGTGGTGTCAAGCCTCTGTACCAGCTGTTCAAGTTCTTGTTCATCTCCAGCCAATCCATCAATGTCATCCGCAAAACGAAGATTGGAGATTGCTCTACCCCCTATGCTGACTGTGCCTTCGTGATCTGCAAGAGCATCTGACATGATGCGCTCTAGGAAAATGTTGAAGGGTGTTGGAGAGAGTAGGCATCCTTGACGCACACCGATTGTTGTTCTGAACCAGTTCCCGATGGCGCTGTTGTTGAGGACTGCACTGGTAGCCTTGTCATACAGGTTTTTGATGACTTCAATAATTTTAGGTCTGATGTTGTACGCTTTCATTGTTGCCCATAGAGCTGCATGCCAGACTCGGTCAAACGTTTTCTTGAAGTCTATGAACACATGATATAGATGTTGTTGGTGCTGTAGGTATTTCTCACAGATTATTCTGAGGTTGAAAATCTGTTCAGTTGTAATTCGCCATGCCCTGAATCCTGCTTGTTCTTCAGCTATGATTTGTTCAGCTTGGGGTTTCAACCTGTTGAGTAATATTTTCAGGAGGACCTTGCTGGGATGGATGATGAGGCTGACGGTGCGGTAATTTTCACACTCCTGAAGGTTACCTTTTTTTGGAAGAGTGATGACAAGTGACTGGGCCCATGGTATAGGCCACTCTCCACTCTGCCAGATCTTGTTAAAGATAATGGTGAGGGCATCAATCATCGCTTCTCCTCCTGCTTGTAGCAGTTCCGCGGGTATGTTGTCCACTCACGCTGACTTCCCTTTCTTCAGCGATTGCACTGCTGCCTAAACTTCTGCCCGGAGAATTGGGAGGATTTCTTCTTCTCTGTTCTCGGGACATGCTAGAACTGATGGGTCTCCATTTGGTTTATGGTTGTAAAGGTCAGAGCAGTACTCTGTCCATCTGTCCAAGACTTCTTGTTCTTCTGTAAGGCATATGCCAGACTTGCTTTGGATCGTGGAGACTTTGGGCTGTTTGAAACTTGTCAGCCGCTTTAGAGTCTGGTAGGCCTTCTTGCTGTTGTTCTTGTTCAGACTGTTCTCTATTTCCTGGCATTGATCTTCTATCCAGTTCTCCTTTGCTGTGCGCATGCCTTTTCGGATGTCATTGTTGATTTTTCGGTAGACATCAGCTCCCTGTGAGGTGTTCTTTTTCTTTCTTTTTTTTAATATCTCTTCGTTTATCAAACAGATCCAAAAGTTTAGAGGTGATCCACGGCTTCTTCTTTGGTCGGTGCTTGCCAAGGATCTCAGTGGCGGCATCTGTCACAGCTGAGTTGAAGGTGGTGGTCATGGTGTTGACATCTACTTCACCAGCCCCCAAAATGAGCAGTGGTGCAAATTTCCCTTCAATTGTGGCCTGAAATAGTTCTGCCACCTCCGGGTCTTGCAGTTTGTCCTGGTCGATCTTCAGTCTAATGCAGTATTTACTCTCTTCAAGTGGAGCCGGAAAGACATCATCAAGAGATCGTGGTCACTTCCGATGTCTGCTCCTGGAAAAGTGCGTGTCCTGCCAATGTTGATGCTTGATCTGAAGCGTTTCTTGACCATGATGTAGTCTATTTGGTTGTGATGCTCCCCCCTGGGACTGTGCCATGTCCATCGTCTGGAGTTTTTGTGGAGACCAAGCGTGTTTGCCAGTACCAGATTGTTGTATCTGGCAAACTCCAAGAATCTCAGACCCCTGTCATTTGTCTCGTTGTTGCAGTGGGGTCCACATGTGTCTCCCCAGTTGTGGTGCGCATCTTGGCCAACCTTGGCATTCCAGTCGCCATGGACTATGACTATGTGATTCTTCGGCACTTGGTCAAGGACCGCCTGTAGATTTTCATAAAAATCCTCCACTTCGCTGTCGTCATAGTCTGATGTTAGGGCATAGGTCTGGATGATGGTGATGTTGAAAGGGGCTGCTCTCAGGCGGATGGTAATGAGTCTACTGGGCGGCAACCCATGACAGTGGCTAGAATGTTCTTGTGGACCAAGAATCCAACGCCGTGTTCGTGCCTGTCATCTCTACCGCTGAAATAGAGCTTGTGGCCTTTGTCTGTCGTTGTTTCACCTAGGCCTTTCCAGCGCAGTTCGCTAATGCCTAGAACGTTCCATCGATAGCGGTCCAACTCGTGGGCCAGTTCTTCTAATTTTCCTTCCGCAGTTAGGGTCCTGACATTCCAGGTTCCTATGACGATGTTGTTTCTCGTGCGGATCTTGCTAAATTGTCCATCAGTAGCATACTTAACACCTCCGTCCTGGTGGCCAACGGAAGGCGCGGTCCTTGAGCCGGGCGACGACCTATCCGGTATGGAATTAGTAGATAGTATCATCATGCATGTAGTGTGTCTTGGGCAAGAAAGGACCTGGCGATGCCCAATCCTCTCCAGGGTGTTGGGCACAGCCGAAATCCACGAATACAGTGTGGCTCGCCTTGGCCCCGAGCACATGGTCGTTGAACCTGTAGCAACGTGAGGTTCCTCGCCCTGGCCGGTGACTTCTGTGTAGAAGACTTTCGCCCAGTGATGCCGTGCTAACATTACCCCTGTTAGTCGCCTCTTACGACACGCCGGGAAACGTTGGGCCTATTCTATTCAGTGCCCGAACCCACAAACAAACAGCAACAAATATATTACAGACACACAACAAGGGCAACAAAATACAAGACATACACGTGGTGTAAAGGCAGGAAGATCGCTACAATAGGAAACTGAAAGGAAAATAGTTTTGTATTTTTAAAATTAAATTGGCTGCATCTAATATTATTTTGAAGGGAGAGCATAAAAACCCATGACTCCTGCATACCAACCCAGGAATATTAAGTGAAGAATGGCTAAAAACAATAAACAGGCACACATATACACTCACTGTAACTGCCACACCCACATCTTACAAAACCCAACTTATGTGACTCATCTCGTCAGACGTTTTAACAAAGAAACGAAACGGCCTATGGGACTTACTTGGTTTGGTGAATTTTGAAAACAAGGATTTACTTAATAATAAACTGACAAAACCAAGCGGATTTGACTTACTTGGTTTTGTGAATTTTTTTAACAAGGATTTAATTCAATAATAAACTGACAAAACCAAGCGGGTGACTTGCTTGGTTTTGTCATGTTCTCAACAAAGATCTATCTCAAGAATAATCTGACAAAACAAAGCAAGTCCACAAATAGTCTTAAAACATCAAATCTATCAAACATTTCTTTAACATTCAAGGTATGCACTCTTAAATCGAGGAATTGCATTATAATATGCCCTTAAACTTTCAGAAACGATCGCGTAATATAGCTCAACACAAAACGTCGATTTTCTCGAAAGTAGGTTTTGTGGACTTGCTCGGTTTTGTCAGTTCACGGCAGAGGTGTGACTAACAGCAATACAGGTGTGACTAACAGCAATACAGGTGGGACTAACAGCAATACAGGTGGGACTAACAGCAATACAAGTGTGACTAACAGCAATACAGGTGTGACTAACAGCAATACAGGTGGGACTAACAGCAACACAGGTGGGACTAACATCAACGCTGGCAACAGGTACCTCAGTCTCAGGCCAAATGTCGTACAAGGAACAGTCTCCTTGGCATAACTAGGTGACTGAAGGCCATGTCGCACGGCGATGTTTTGCAAGGAGACAACAGACATAATTATGTGCAGTCTTCCAACATGTGAAGGCCAGACGGTCAAGCAAAGTCACGCCCTTGACCTTGGAATGCCTAGATTGTGTTCACCGCAGGAACAACACCCATGTCGGACCTCCGCACGATCGAGGAAGCAGAGTTGATATTTGGCAAAAGAATTGCCCTGTGAAGGTGTATGTGGCGGATAACATTATTTATTATAGATATTGTGAAGCAGAGTTGCCTAGGCTATATGTTTAATGTGTTACTTAGGTCTTGTGTCCTCGTTCTATGTTCTGCTGAAGTCCATGAAAATTATACAGTGAGGAGCCGATGTCTTATAAATTAACCCAAAACTACAGAAATAAGTACCGGCCGCAAACTTGTTTTTTCCAACCTAGTTCCAGTCATTCGCCCAAAAAGGCAATCACCGAAGTCGAACGAAGCTCTCCGATGTGTTAC
The DNA here is from genome assembly GCA_036898135.1 of Oncomelania hupensis. Lineage (NCBI taxonomy): Eukaryota > Metazoa > Mollusca > Gastropoda > Littorinimorpha > Pomatiopsidae > Oncomelania > Oncomelania hupensis. Next base: position 47,511,533 of record CM072522.1, on the reverse strand, counting down.
GAGATGATGCCTGCATGACGACGACTAGTTGACATTAAAAATAATCCATGTTGCTTCTAATTCTGTTCGATTTACACAGATTAGCATTTCGCAACGCTATACTTTTTTTTAATTATCGATCATATTTAATAGTTGCGTTCCTTGATTTGCATTTTTTGTTAGTTCTCAGCAGTAGACTAATAATACCATTCCCCATTTCCTGCCTAGAACCAAGTAGACACTGTTATACAATATACATAGGCTTAATCTACATTATATATTAGAAATCAGTTTTCGCGCAGCGAAGAAGCTCACTAGCTGAATATAATTATTAGACCTGTATTGTTTGTTTTATACGTAAATAAATGTATAAATTACTGTATATCTATTCTAATTAATAATATTTAGGCCTATACTTTATAATATTTGAATCTTTAAATTTCCGGAGAAGGACGAGTAGGCTAAGCGATTTTTTTTATAACTCGAGATCAGAGTTAAATTAATAGTTAGTTAGTTATTCATTGCTTACAGGGTCCAGCGGACTGCAAAGAGCCGAATCAGGACCACAAAATCAAGACCACAACCTCGCTAGTAGTAGTAGTAGTAGTAGTAGTAGTAGTAGTAGTAGTAGTAGTAGTAGTAGTAGTAGTAGTAGTAGTAGTATAGTTATTTAGTTAAATCTTTAATTAATTTATTTGTTTCGTTATTATTATTATTATTATTATTATTATTATTATTATTATTATTATTATTATTATTATTATTATTATTATTATTATTATTATTCCTACTTTAAAAAAAAGAAAAGAAAAGAATAGTGTGCTGCTGTGCGTGTTCAATGGTGTAAATATGGTCAGTGACTGGGTGTAACCCGAAATATTCAGATGGTGTTACTGGTTATTTTTTCTTATAGATTTACCAAAGTTTTTAGATGATTTATGGAAATTTCCGCCTGCCACGCAACATTTTTTTAAATACGTGTTTCTCATTAAAATACATATCATTGAAATACATATAACACATTTACTGTATCAGTTAAAAAGAATAATATTAGTTAAATAAATAATTGCTTTGGTGCTTGCAATTAAAATGTCACTGTTTTTTGAGACCATTATAAACTTGCTTTGCCTTGGGCTGAAGGGACATCAACGTATCCATAGCGCTTTGTCATGGTTTTATTGTTTATATAGATGTGAAATCGTTGTATGTGCGCATTATGTGTTATGTATTATTTTTACTCTTTATTACTATTTGTGTCAATATAATAATCATCATAAAATAATAATAATACTAACTGCTTCAAAATGCTAATCTCGACTTGACTTACAGCTTGAAGCAGTGCAGATCGAGAAAGAATTAGATCTAGAAGCAACAGCGGCTATTTTTATGCACGGATATTTCACCACAGGATCTGAAGTGTTTTCTTTCGTCTTTGTAAACTCGTGGGCCTCCTACATACGTACGTACCATAGTATAGTATGTAATTGAGGCCTACGAAAGACGAGACTTCCCAGCCTGTGGTTTCACGTAGTGCTGCCAGCCTTCGTTCGTAAAACATCGGATAGCTTCGCTCGACTCGGAGAGCTTCGTTCTACTTCGGTAATTGCCTTTTTCGGCGAATGACTGGAACTAGGTTGGAAAAAACAAGTTCGCGTACCGGCCAGTATGATATAAACTTCAATACTATTTTAAGGCATTCATTTGGAGACACCTACCATGTTACGTTTCTGCGCGAGACATAATTTGGTGTTGCGCCTGCGGTGGACGTAACTAGGCCTTTCATGATCCAGGGCGTGTTCTATACATTAGGCCTATTGCTCTCTCTGCCCTATGTATGTTGTTCTATACCTTAAGCCTATTGGTTTCTCTGCCCTATGTTCGTTGTTTGTGAGGATATTCTGGGGAAGATACGTTTATCTTACTAGGGGGTAAGACTTATTGATAGATGGGCGATGTGCTACCACTATCGATCGTTCTTTTACCAGAATTCCGAAAGTTGTGTGAGAGACAGATCACGGCACTTTGGTCACATAAAATTTATATTTGTTCTCGGGAATTTTAGTATCATTTGGCTCAACTTGAGAACCGTTAATTACTAATCAAAAGACTAGATTAATATGTCTCGAGAGAAGGAAACTAATAGCTACACAACAATACAAATAGAATGACACCAGTCGTATGTATGTAATTTCACTTTTTATATATTCAACACAAACTTTAACATTTCTGCATTAACCGGTAAATTAACAATTACTATAGTTCGAAGTGCTGGGAGAGTTCTTTAGCAGGGTTTATTCATCCTGTGCTAACTGTGCTTATGATTTTCACAGTTCGTAGTTTCCTAAATGTTCGAGTGGTTCTCTACTTTCTCGAGGGTAAAACTCAGTACATTTGCGGGTGACTTATCTACGGTGAGTCGGGTCGCCCTTGTAGCTGTGGGGTTCGGACGTGGCCAGGTAGACTCTGGATTGTTCTCCTTTGGTGCCACGGGAGCGACGGTCAGGCGTTCGTCTCCACAAACCTTTATGATCCCAGGTCCGACCTGTAAAAGTCGGAGCTCTGGCTACAGTATTCTCGTTAGCTATAAGTGTGCGGTCTCCTCTGCAAAGTGTCTATAGCATCAGACACCTGCAGGGTTCCCATATGCACAATTTCAATTCGAATCTTAAGGCTAAAATACATCAATCCACATGCATACTGTCTCAGAAACAATAATCTGTTTCTGTAACTATATATATATATATCAAGAACACAATATCAATACATGGCAATCAATATACAATAAACATACACATATCAAAACTACTAGTGTTATCTTACTTGTAGACACTGGGACTCGTGAAATCGTCTTTTACGTCTCTAGCACTCTCTTGATGAGATGGAGATAGACGGACACTGCAGTTTGTTCCTTTAGTTGACCCTCACAGCTGGACGGTAGGTTTGCGACTGACCAGCTGAGATTTGGTCCCCAAAGATATGCAAAAGTGCCTAGTAGTCTTCTGACCAATCGTTTTTAGCTCTCGTTTTCGTTAATCTCGCATACGGGATTATGGTTCTGATTTGAATAGTTCCTCCCCTTCTCTCCTGTCACTGGACACGCATAATTATTCTTGAAGTGTAGTGTCAGGGTTCGAGGGTAGGATAGATGTAATAACGATAAGCTGTGCCTGCCCAAGTACTGATGACATCATCTTGGTAACTTTTGGCTGGAGTGCTCCTTAACGGGGACAACGTTCTAGTCCGTTTTGACTCAAGTATGCTATTTAAACTTCTTGGTCGCTCAGTCTGTTAGATAGTATCTTGATCGGTTGTCTCAAGAAAGTTAATTTGCCATGTGTGGGCTGCTTTTTAGATAACTGTGGTATTAACGTCCAGTTTCGTTCAATGGTATCTATTTTGCGCTAAGCTAATTTCCTACATTTTTGTCATCAATATTTCTGCTGTTACATTGTTCACAAAGGTCGTGTTAGGCCTATTGCTCTCTCTGCCCTATGTACATTGTTCTATACCTTAAGCCTATTGCTCTCTCTGCCCTATGTACAATTTAGCAAGATCCGCACGAGAAACAACATCGTCATAGGAACCTGGAATGTCAGGACCCTAACTGCGGAAGGAAAATTAGAACTGGCCCACGAGTTGGACCACTATCGATGGAATGTTCTAGGTATCAGCGAACTGCGCTGGAAAGGCCTAGGTGAAACAACGACCGACAAAGGCCACAAGCTCTATTTCAGCGGTAGGGATGACAGGCACGAACACGGCGTTGGTTTCTTGGTCCACAAGAACATTCTAGCCACTGTCATGGGTTGCCGCCCAGTCTCCAGTAGACTCATTACCATCCGCCTGAGAGCAGCCCCTTTCAACATCACCATCATCCAGGCCTACGCCCCAACATCAGACTATGACGACAGCGAAGTGGAGGATTTTTATGAAAATCTACAGGCGGTCCTTGACCAAGTGCCGAAGAAGGACATAGTCATAGTGCAAGGCGACTGGAATGCCAAGGTTGGCCAAGATGCGCACCACAACTGGGGAGACACATGTGGACCCCACTGCAACAACGAGACAAATGACAGGGGTCTGAGACTCTTGGAGTTTGCCAGATACAACAATCTGGTACTGGCAAACACGCTTGGTCTCCACAAAAACTCCAGACGATGGACATGGCACAGTCCTGGCGGGGAGCATCACAACCAAATAGACTACATCATGGTCAAGAAACGCTTCAGATCAAGCATCAACATTGGCAGGACACGTACTTTTCCAGGAGCAGACATCGGAAGTGACCACGATCTCGTGATGATGTCTTTCCGGCTCCACTTGAAGAGAGTAAATACAGCAAAGTGCACTAGACTGAAGTTCGACCTGGACAAACTGCAAGACCCGGAGGTGGCAGAACTATTTCAGGCCACAATTGGAGGGAAATTTGCACCACTGCTCATTTTGGGGGCTGGTGAAGTAGATGTCAACACCATGACCACCACCTTCAACTCAGCTGTGACAGATGCCGCCACTGAGATCCTTGGCAAGCACCGACCAAAGAAGAAGCTGTGGATCACACCTGAACTTTTGGATCTGTGTGATAAACGAAGAGAGATGAAAAAGAAAAAGAACACCTCACAGGGAGCTGATGTCTACCGAAAAATCAACAATGACATCCGAAAAGGCATGCTCACAGCAAAGGAGAACTGGATAGAAGATCAATGCCAGGAAATAGAGAACAGTCTGAACAAGAACAACAGCAAGAAGGCCTACCAGACTGTGAAGCGGCTGACAAGTGTCAAACAGCCCAAAGTCTCCACTATCCAAAGCAAGTCTGGCATATGCCTTACAGAAGAACAAGAAGTCTTGGACAGATGGACAGAGTACTGCTCTGACCTTTACAACCATACACCAAATGGAGACCCATCAGTTCTAGCATGTCCCGAGAACAGAGAAGAAGAAGAAATCCTCCCAATTCTCCGGGAAGAAGTTGAGGCAGCAGTGCAAGCGCTAAAGAAAGGGAAGTCAGCGGGAGTGGACAACATACCCGCGGAACTGCTACAAGCAGGAGGAGAAGCGATGATTGATGCCCTCACCATTATCTGTAACAAGATCTGGCAGAGTGGGGAGTGGCCTATACCATGGACCCAGTCGCTTGTCATCACTCTTCCCAAAAAAGGTAACCTTCAGGAGTGTGAAAATTACCGGACCATCAGCCTCATCAGCCATCCCAGCAAGGTCCTCCTGAAAATAATACTCAACAGGTTGAAACCCCAAGCTGAACAAATCATAGCTGAAGAACAAGCAGGATTCAGGGCAGGGCGAAGTACCACTGAGCAGATTTTCAACCTCAGAATAATCTGTGAGAAATACCTACAGCACCAACAACATCTATATCATGTGTTCATAGACTTCAAGAAGGCATTTGACCGAGTCTGGCATGCAGCTCTATGGGCAACAATGAAAGTGTACAACATCAGCCCTAAAATTATTGAAGTCATCAAAAGCCTGTATGACAAGGCTACCAGTGCAGTCCTCCACAACAGAGCCATCGGGAATTGGTTCAGAACAACAATCGGTGTGCGCCAAGGATGCCTACTCTCTCCAACACTCTTCAACATCTTCCTAGAGCGCATCATGTCGGATGCTCTTGCAGACCATGAAGGCACAGTCAGCATAGGGGGTAGAGCAATCTCCAATCTTCGTTTTGCAGATGACATTGATGGATTGGCTGGAGAGGAACAAGAACTTGAACAGCTGGTACAGAGGCTTGACACCACCTCCAAAGCCTATGGAATGGAAATAAGTGCAGAGAAGACCAAAATGATGACCAACAACACCAATGGCATCAATACGGACATCAAAGTCCAAGGCCAATCCCTCGACACAGTGCATAGCTTCAAATATTTAGGAGCCATTGTATCAGACAATGGGTCCCGACAGGAAGTCCTCTCCAGGATCGCACAAACAACTGCTGCCCTGACAAGGTTGAAGCCCATTTGGAAAGACAGGACCATCAGTCTACATTCCAAAGTAAGACTGCTGCGCTCCCTTGTCATCTCCATCTTCCTATATGCTTGCGAAGCATGGACCCTCACAGCAGATCTCCAACGAAGAATACAAAGCATGGAGATGAGGTGCTACAGAAGACTTCTGGGCATTTCCTATACCCAACACATCACCAACGACGAAGTCCGACAGACCATCACACAAGCCATTGGACAACACGATGACCTGCTAACAGTGGTGAAGAAACGGAAACTTCGGTGGTATGGCCACGTCACCAGATCATCAGGCCTTGCAAAGACTATTCTGCAAGGCACAGTGCAAGGAGGTAGAAGAAGAGGGAGACCGAAAAAGAGGTGGGAGGACAACATTCGAGAATGGACTGGTTTGACACTGAGCGAAGCCATCAGGGCTGCTGAGGACAGAGAAAGATGGAGTATGCTGGTTAAACGATCATCTGTGGTGCCCCTACGACCTTCGGGTTACGGGACAGGATAGGATAGGATAGGCCCTATGTACATTGTTCACACAGGTTGTGTTCCATACCTTAGGCCTATTGCTCTCTCTGCCCTATGTACATTGTTCACACAGGTCGTGTTCTATACCTTAGGCCTATTGCTCTCTCTGCCCTATGTACATTGTTCACACAGGTCGTGTTCTATACCTTAGGCCTATTGCTCTCTCTGCCCTATGTACAGTGTTCACACAGGTCGTGTTCTATACATTAGGCCTATTGCTCTCTCTGCCCTATGTACATTGTTCACACAGGTCGTGTTCTATACCTTAGGCCTATTGCTCTCTCTGTCCTATGTACATTGTTCACACAGGTCGTGTTCTATACATTAGGCCTATTGCTCTCTCTGCCCTATGTGCATTGTTCCTACAACAACAAAACGCCTTACTACACGCATTATGTGATTGCCCTGTAGGCCACACATTTTGGACCGACGTTCAAAAGTTTATAACTAAAAATTTCCCGAATTTGTCAAGTTTTACCATCGTAAAGAAACTAATGGTGTTTTGATTTTAAAATTATACAAAGACTGACAGATTAATTGATATATTCAGAAACCGAATCAGAATCTTTTTTGTCCCAACAAACGAAAGAAAAAGAATGCTCGCAGAGTACAAGTCTGTGACCATAGCATTCACAAAACCCACTCAGTATGGAATGAAACTACAAGTCATTAAATAAAGATACAATGTTGTAGAAGTGTGTGGTTTTTTTTTTGGGGGGTAAGACTCATAGATGCTGAAATTGTGGAGGGATCTTGTCATCAAGACAACCTGCTAAACTGGAAAGCAATATGTAATTGTCTACTTCACGTTGATGTTTGTCTTTATTAAAGTTTTCTCTAAACCTTCATGCGGGGCACTAATACTACAGTGTGGACAACATTGTCAGACGGAAGGGTGATGGAAGGTAGTCAAGGGGAACAGAAGAGAGAGAGAGCGAGAGAGAGAGAGAGAGAGAGAGACAGAGACAGTGACAGAGACAGAGACAGAGACAGAGACAGCAAGAGAGATAGGAAGACAGAGACAAAAATAACTATGAATATCAGTCTATGTATTGATATGAAAGCGAACCACAAACACTAACACATACATTTGCTATAAAATACAATGAAAGGAAACCAATGAGAAATAAGTCAAAACAATGAATTAGTGACATTTGCAGTGATTCACTGATTGTGTAAATACAAACAGGTACCTACCTTTACAAGGCTGTCATATCAAAGGGCTGTGAAGAATGATGGTCAATCCTTTTAAAGGATCTCCTGTACATAACACCAACATGTTTACACAAAGAAGTTTATTTATTTAGTTATTGTTATGTAATTCCCATAACCCAAAGGCTGATTAGTCACAGACAGCCTGACTGGCGGAGAAACACCAGTGAATGTGTTTCGTACTGAATTCAAAACGACGGACCCCGGACGGATCCCCAATTTTCACAGTCAGGAGGGAATTACATAGAAAAGATAAAGAAATATGAGAAATATGAGAAATTTCAATACTAACAGGATTAACCGTGCCCATTGGTTTCAATCAATAAGCCCACGAGGGACTTAGTTTGTACACACGCTGAGTGGTTAGTGGTTACAGTGTAAACGAATGAAGTGACAATGTTGACAAACTTAACATTGCTTTCAAACTGACTTTTTGTCAGCTGACTTTTATCTCCAAGGTCACATTTGTACTTTAGTGTCAGACTTATTTACGTCAATAGTTTTTTACATATTTATGTATATATTACATTATATAAGTACTATAATGTTTTACTTACAATGTGTGTTCACAATAGTCATGACAGCAAAATGTGAGTGAGATGCAGTAACTGATATTAACAACCGCAAACAATTTGTTGCGGACTAATAGCCCAACTTGATTGATTCGTTATTGACTGATTTAGAAGACGCCGAGGTCGATAACTGACTGAAACAGAGTGACAAACAGACTGATCTTACAAACTGATTGATCGCTAGGTAAGCCCTCTACTGGATTTTACAAAAACCAAGACGTGCAATTCCAAAGTTTCTGACATTGTTTGATCTCCAGAAAGCGCGTTATAAACTCGAATGCTTGGTTTTAATCTGCTAACACATTTCCTTTAAGTAGTCTTCTTCCCGATTGTTAATTTAGTTCATAATTAAAAACCTAAAAAGCGATTTAATTACCTAGCTTATTAACGTAAGTCTGATTGGTTGAAGAACCTAAAGACTCCACTGTTTAAATTACTGACAACCTGAAGTCACTGGCTAACGTCTTTGCTTAGTTGGACACTGCCTGATACTGTCAGTAAACCCAAAAAGTAAAACACTGTGGTCAACACCACTGGCAGTAAATGACTGTTCACACGTTGAGCAACCAGTGGTAATTGCCTGCTAACCAGTGGCGTGAGACGCTATATATATTTTGTGTGGGTTGAATGGACAGTAATGTGACGTACCAAAGCAATTATTTACACGCTGTGCCCCTGCCTACTGCTGCTTTACACAAGTTGACAACATTGTATTGAAAAAAGTTTATTTGTGATTGAAGGGGTAGGCAAGTAACATAGGGGTGAGTAGGTAATATAGATAGGCAGGTAACATAGGGGTAGGCAGGTAACATAGGGGTAGACAGGTAACATAGGGGTAGACAGGTAACATAGGGGTAGACAGGTAACATAGGGGTAGACAGGTAACATAGGGGTAGGCAGGTAACATAGGGGTAGGCAGGTAACATAGGGGTAGGCAGGTAACATAGGGGTAGGCAGGTAACATAGGGGTAGACAGGTAACATAGGGGTGGACAGGTAACATAGGGGTAGGCAGGTAACATAGGGGTAGACAGGTAACATAGGGGTAGACAGGTAACATAGGGGTAGACAGGTAACATAGGTGTAGACAGGTAACATAGAAGTAGGCAGGTAACATAGCACACCTGGGTCCTGTTGCCTAGAACAAAACGCCTGCCGTGAGCGCGCGCACTGCACACTTTGCCTTATGAAACGGTTTGCGCGTGGTGAGCGTTTTCAAAATGGCGGCAGAAGAAGGAAAGATTGTAAACAGAAACCGTGTGAAGACGATTGCTGCAGTGCTGTGCTCCGAGATCATGAAGCACGCGGCATACTACCTTCAGCCACCGCTCGCCAACGCACGCGCACGCCCGCGGCGTGCGTACCGTTTCCAAGCCGAAAGCCAGCGAGCGTTGGCGTGCGCCCGCCTTAGACAACGGGCCTCTGCTCAATGCCTATGTGAGCAGCACTCATAGGTTCTCCCACATTTTGCTGGTTGCGGGCTATTTATAGCTTGCCTAACCCTCCCTTTCAGTGAAAGGAAAGGAAAGAAGAGCACCGGCGAAGCTATTTATAGCTAGCCTGGCTAAACTAACTTCAAAACCTAAAAGCTTTGGTTGAGTCAGTGTGATAGGGGTAGGTAGGTAACATAGTGGTAGACAGGTAACATAGGGGTGGACAGGTAACATAGGGGTAGGCAGGTAACATAAGTGTAGGCAGGTAACATAGGGGTAGACAGGTAACATAGGTAGGCAGGTAACATAGGTGTAGGCAGGTAACTTAGGGGTAGACAGGTAACATAGGGGTGGACAAATACAATCCTCTTCTCTGCAATCCCTCTCACCCTTTCTATTTTCTGTCACTATTATCAACACCCTGTCCACAGTCCACATGAACAATTCAATCTCCTCCTCCCCTTCACACACACACCCACACACCCATTCACACTCACACACATTCCCTCTCCACACAACCCAATTTACCTGAATTTACCTGAATTTACCTGAGTGGCCACTGAGCGCGGCCGACGGGGTAGGAAGTTTGAGAACTTATTTTAACCCCCTTAACTGTCTCTTTATCATGGCGGTTTTTGAACTGGTTGACGGTTTCAGCTTCAACAATTGATTGGTTCAGTGCATTCAATGGGTTCACAACTCTTTGTGAAAAAAAGTCCTTTCTGAGATTCAGTCTATACCTATCTTTGAACAGTTTGTTGCTGTGACCTCTATGATAGAATGATGACTGGCATGAAGTAAAAAAATTGTCAGCAGAAACTTTTTCAAGCCCCTTTATGATCTTGAATGTCTCGATGAGATCTCCCCTGTCTCTCCTTTCTTCTAATTTCTGCAAATTGCAAAAAGCTAGTCTCTCATCGTACGGCAGGTGACCAATCCCTGTGATCAATCTCGTAGCTCTCCTCTGCACCTTTTCCTAATCTGCGATATCTTTTTTTAGGTAAGGTCGCCATACTTGGATACAATACTCCAGATGTGGTCGTACAATTGATTTGTAGAGTGGGACAATAACTTCCTTAGTTCTGGCTGTGACTGTTCGCATGATCTGCCCCACTGCTCTGTTGGCTCGTTTTGCTGCCTCGCAGCACTGGCGACTGACCGACAGTGACCTGTGCATGATGACGCCTAGGTCCCTTTCTTCCTCCACTGCTCCAAGTTCTTGTCCTCCCAGCGTGTAAACATGAAAAGTGTTTTTACGGCCTGCATGCAGAGTCTTGCACTTGTCCACGTTATACTGCATCAGCCACTTCTCTGACCACATTTCTGCTACCTTAAGGTCATGCTGTAGTTTGTCGCTCCCCGCTGGGTCGGAGACGTCGCCGTAGATCTTAGTGTCATCAGCAAACTTTAGAACGCTGGTCAGCATATCGTCCTCCAAGTCATTAATGAACACCAGGAACATGGTCGGCCCCAAAATGGATCCTTGTGGAACTCCGCTTGTCACATCTACCCATGGAGAAGCTTGTCCGTTGACCACAACTCTCTGCTTTCTGCCACGCAGCCACTCTTCCATCCACTGCAGCACTTTTCCGTCCACACCGAGTGCTTTCAGCTTATCAATGAGCCGCTTGTGAGGGACCTTGTCGAACGCCTTGGCAAAGTCAAGGTAGATGACGTCTACATCTTTCCCTTCGTCCAGCATGCGTGTCATGTCCTCCAGGAAAACGAGCAGGTTTGTCAGACAGGACTTTCCTTTTGAGAAGCCGTGTTGGCTGCCTCGGATCAGCTGATGCCTCTCAAGGTGATTGCTCAGGAAATCCCGCAAAATACTTTCAAAGACTTTCCCAACCTGAGAAGTCAGCGATACCGGCCTGTAATTTCCTGCTTTACATTTTGCACCCTTTTTGAATATCGGCACAACATTTGCCTCTTTCCACCCCACTGGCACCTCTCCGGTGTCCAAGGACGCCTGTAAGATCAGTGACAGAGGATATGCTAAGGATTCCGCTGTTCCCACCAGTACGGCTGGTGAAATTTCGTCAACCCCTGGCGCCTTGTTAGAGTTCAGATTTTGCAACTTCTTGAGGACTATGTCTTCAGTAAAAATCACATGTATCAGTCTTTCCTCTGGTGAGCCTGTAAACTTACATTGGGGTTCCGGTCTGTCACCATTGCCCTCCACCGCGAAAACTGATGCAAAGAAATTGTTCAAGATGTCCTCTTGTTCCACATCATCAGTGTGCAGCTCCCCGTCACTATCTTCCAGAGGACCAACTTTGACCTTGCAGCGCAGCCTGTCCCTTGCATAGGCGTAAAAAGACTTTGTATCCTGCTTGATATTCTGTGCCAGCTTTTCTTCAAACTTCTTTTTACTATCTCTGATGAGTTTTGTACTGTCATTCTGACACTGTTTATATGCGAGAAAGTCTTCTTGCCTACCACTCTGCCTGTATTTCTTCCATTTCTTCCTCTTCTTCTTGACACTGTTGAATGCCTCTCTATTCATCCATTTGGGCTTCCTAGTGCACCTCGTTTTCTTCAGCGGTACGAAACTTCTCACCACCTTCTGCAGCGCTTGATGAAACAAATCCCACTGTTGACTGCAGCTCTTCCCTTCAAATTCATTGTCCCAATTCACCTTTTGTAAGTTTTCTCTGACCACCTTCCAGTTTGCCTTTCTGTAATCCATTATCTCTTTCTTCCTGTCGCTATTACTGTCTCTAGGCTCAGAAAAGGCCACTTTGAAGTGCACAATGTTGTGATCGCTGTTGGCTAGAGGATCGCCTATCTCCACCTCCTGCACCATCTCTTCTTCAGAACTGAACACCAAGTCCAACACATTTGCTTTTCTAGTAGCTACAGCCACATGCTGAAACCAAAAACAGTCACTTACTGTATCGAGCAAACCTTCCCCTGCTCCATCACACTCATACGTATCCCAGTTAATACCTGGACGGTTGAAGTCTCCCGTAACAACCACATGCCTGTACTTTGCTGCCTCTTTTAAAACTGCAAACAATTTCTCTTCATTTTCCTGACTAACACCGGGTGGATTGTACACTACACCAAACAATGTTTCTTCTTTGTCCTGCCCATATATGACACACCAGATGCTTTCTGTATAGTCCTGCTCCTCACAGAGTTTCACTTCTCTAACTTGCAAATTATCTCTCACATACATCAAGCATCCCCCACCTCTCCTTCCCACTCTATCACTTCTAAATGTCTTGTAACCATTGATGTGAATTTCACTGTCTGAAATGTCTCCATGTAGCCAGGACTCAGTAATGGCACTAATGTCTGATCCCTCGCTTAATACAAAAGTGTGAAAATCATTAAATTTATTAACAACACTGTGTGCGTTTATTGATGTGCAATGCAAAAAATGTGATGAAGAAGTAGAAACAATTGATGATGCAGTATTATTTTGTACAGATGCGGCAGGTTCAGGATAAAAACTAATTTTTTTTACTTCAACCATTTTTATGTTACAGTTGGACTCCAACACTAATCCTATTGTTACACTCAATTCGAATGGTGGTGTTTTTCTATCAGTATCTGATTCAGCCCCGATGCTTGTAATCCTGATAGGTGTAACTGATTCGTTTATCCACGCAGCCTGCTCACTCAGCAGCAACAAGGCAAAGTCTTCGTATGAAATATTCCACTTTTATTCAGCACACATCAACATCTGCATACAATTCTCAACTCGACTCAACTCGACTTCAACAACCTCTCAAAACAGTGCGGCACATAATTATATAGCCTCTCTCTCTTCCCGAACAATTTAGAACACGGTAGATTGACGCACTACCACCAATCAAATGAAATTTCGTCATCACTGACTTGCGTCATACCACATTATTTTCCGTCCCAGACTGTTCTCAAATGTTTACATTTATCGGGAATCTTCGATCGACCGTAAACACGCAAATCCAGAGAATTCTCCAATAATATCGACTAACGAAAATTATCAACGTTATACAAAGCTTCCTCTAACCACAATGCAAACTCAAATCAAAGGTAAATAAACTCTATTATTGAAAACTTTGCAAAGCGAAATGATTAGATCTATCGGGCGCGTTTCAGTCATACTATTCTTCGCGTTTCAACGTAACACCTATCATATCATGTCCTATCCCGTAACTCTGAGGCCGTTAAGGCACCACACATGATCGTTTAACCAGCATACCCCGTCTTTCTTTGTCCTCAGCAACCCTCATGGCTTTGCTCAATGTCAATCCAGTCCATTCTCGAATGTTGTCCTCCCACCTCTTCTTCGGTCTCGCTCTTCTTCTACCTCCTTGCACTTTGCCTTGCAGGATGGTCTTTGCAAGACCTGATGATCTGGTGACGTGGCCATACCATCGGGGTTTCCGTTTCTTTACCAATGTGAGCATGTCATCGTGTTATCCAATGGCTTGTGTGATGGTCTGTCGGACTTCGTCGTCGGTGATGTGCTCGGTATAGGAAATGCCCAGAAGTCTTCTGTAGAACCTTATCTCCATGCTTTGTATTCTTTGTTGTAGATCTGCCGTGAGGGTCCATGTTTCGTAAGCGTATAGGAAGATGGAGATGACAAGGGAGTGCAGCAGCCTTACCTTGGAATGTAGACTGATTGTCTTGTCTTTCCAAATTGGCTTCAACCTCGCCAGGGCAGCAGCTATTTGTGCGATCCTGGACAGGACTTCCTATCGGGACCCATTGTCTGATACAATGGCTCCTAAATATTTGAAGCTATGCTCTGTGTTGAAGGATTGGCCTTGGACTTTGATGTCCGTGTTGATTCCATTGGTGTTGTTGGTCATCATTTTGGTCTTCTCTGCACTTATTTCCATTCCATAGGCTCTGGAGCTGGTGTCAAGCCTCTGTACCAGCTGTTTTTCTTGTTCCTCTGCAGCCAATCCATCAATGTCGTCTGCAAAAAGAAGGTTGGAGATTGCTCTACCCCCTAAGCTCATTGTGCTTTCGTGATTTGCAAGGGCGTCTGACATGATGCGCTCTAGGAAGATGCTGAAGAGAGTTGGAGAGAGTAGGCATCCTTGATGCACACCGATTGTTGTTATGAACCAGTTTCCGATGGCGCTGTTATGGAGGACTGCACTGGTAAACCTATTGAAATTATCCAACATTAAAGCCATCGCACTAACGGGTTTAAAGGAAAATAAAACCCACTGTAAACTAACACCAGTTCAAAATCATTGTAACATTGTTAATGTGCTGTATAAAGATCATTGTAACAATGTTATTGCGCTGTATTAAAAACATTCGTTTTGTATAGGTCTACCGCTACAGTACCCGTGTTTATGTGCGACAGCTTTCCGTGTTTCTGTGCTACAGCTTTCCATGTTTCTATGCTACAGCTTCA
The DNA here is from genome assembly GCA_036898135.1 of Oncomelania hupensis. Taxonomy (NCBI): domain Eukaryota; kingdom Metazoa; phylum Mollusca; class Gastropoda; order Littorinimorpha; family Pomatiopsidae; genus Oncomelania; species Oncomelania hupensis. Next base: position 47,496,464 of record CM072522.1, on the reverse strand, counting down.
GGGCAGGAACTGCCCTAGAGGCCCGAGGGGCCCAGGCCCCTACCCTTTTTTGAAAAAAAAAAATCGCGGACCCGAGTATCGCTATATTTTGTTCCCCAAAGACCTAAGTCATATTTTTGTTATGACTTTATTCCTAACACACACACTTTTTTAAAGGTAATTTCTCCCCAAAATCAGTGGCAAACTATAGCACCAAAATTTTGCTATTTACATGCTCAGATTGCGCCAGATTGCACCATTTTTTCTCCTTTTTCAAAAAAATTTCCGGGGGAGCATGCCCCCGGCCCTTCCCCCCCCCCTAGCAAACTAGGCCCAGAAAAATTTATATGATCGTGCCTCCAAAGCTATGTTTTCTCTTTTAAGAAAAATTAGAAAGCTTATGTTACCACTAGAAATTCAAATTGACCTGTTTGAGAAAACTATAGTTCCTATTCTGTTATATGGTTCAGAGATATGGTGTCCTCAAATGAGTGACCTTGCCACTAAACTGCAACTGCGTTTTTATAAACTAATTTTAAAGCTGGGCAAGTCTACTCCTTCTCAAATGATTTTTGGTGAATTAGGGCAAGTTCCTCTGGAGTTACAGGCAAAGCAAATAATGTTAAATTTTTGGTATAAGCTTGTTCACCCTGATAACAGTAATAAATTGTCCAGCGTTATGTACACTTTTTTGTTTCACATTGATTTGCATAAAGGTTATAAATCTTCATTCCTCGATTCAGTGCGGAAAGAGTTAAATAATCTAGGACTTGGTAATTTTTGGTTAAATCAGGGGCTAACCAATGTTATGCCTTCTGCTTCAGTTTTTAAGTGTACAATTAAACAACGCCTACATGATCAGTTTATTCAAGGCTGGTTCGAGGAAATAAACAATAATGAATTTTACTATAATTATCGAATGTTTAAGCTACATTTTGAATTTGAAAAATATTTGCATGTTCTACCAACAAATCTTGCAAAGTTTAGGACACTTAACCACAGAATGCCAGTGCAGAGAGGCCGATATTTTAACATTCCTAGACACGAACGTGTATGTCAAAAATGTAATAGTGGCGATCTTGGTGATGAGTTTCATTATTTATTTTTGTGTTCACATTTTTGTAACTCGAGAAGAGATTTATTAAAATCATATTATTATAGATATCCCAATGCCATCAAATTTCAAGAATTATTGTCATCTAACAAAAAGTCAGAATTATTAAAGCTTGTAAGTCTAATTAAATTAATAATTAAACAAATGTAACGTTTTTATCCCATGTCAAAAATTAATATAGTTCTGATGTTGACAGGTTATGTGTAATAAAAATTATTTCAATAGTTTGTCATTGATGTGTTTAGGTTGAATTGTATTGTTAGTTATGATTCATAGTTGTTGTCCCCAATCAAGTTCTTTTTTTTTCTTTTTTTCCCTTACTCCATACCTCCCCCTGCCACCTCCCCCCACTCCACGCTATCCCGCTGTATAAATAAATAGTTTAAAATTTTTATTTTATTTTTTAATCTAAAATGTTAATTAATTATTTTGCATTTTTGTGTATATTATTTTAACCATGTCCATGTGCCCTTAATGGGTTTTTCTGGAATAAAATTTGCTTTGCCTTGCCTTGCCTTGGTAAAACAATAAAATATAACATTAAAACTTGCATTAGCCCATGTAAAGTTTACAATGTGTATCAAAGCCTAACTTCCAAAAACCGACCTGGGCACACTGCCAACAAGCTTTGTGCTAATGCGATATATATAAGCTTACCTTTATAAAAGACCTTTGTGAACATTGATGACGTCTTCTTTACTATTGCTGTCTCCTGTTCCCTTTTAGTCTTTCAGGACGCCACGGCTTGCGTGTGTTGTAGGAATGTCATCAGACTGGCGCCGTTAAGCACGACTGCTCCGCGAGACACTAGTTCTCACACAAAAGGGTTTAGTTGGCAAACTACATGTCTATACAGGTCAACAAGGTTCCTACCTCCCAGGGCCTACGTGTTACCTGCACCAAGTCTTTTTATATTTCCACATTTATCTGGAGCTTGCTAGAGAGAGAGAGAGAGAGAGAGAGAGAGAGAGAGAGAGAGAGAGGGGGGGGATGACAGAAAGAGGCCTACACAAGTAGTGTTGACAGAGTGTTGTAAAAAAGCCTACTTTGTGTGTGTCTGATTTCAAGATTGTTGTCCACCGCCGTAGCTCAAGTGGTAGAGCGTTCGCCTGGCACACCGATGACCCAAGTATTCCCTGTCCATTTTAGCAGTATGATTGCACTGATGGTTCAGTGTTGATTTAGTTTCCTACTAGTTTCTTGGGATGGTTATCCCCGTCTGCCCTACATTACATTACATAATTGTTGCTTTAGGTCCAGCGGACTCTTCCGAGCTAAATTAGGACCGGACAACCCCCAATCCGCATAAAAGATCTGCTGAAACAACCCTAGTGGGAAAACTGAATGCCCTCCACCAGCCAGTCACTTTACAATAAAAACATCCCACGCTGGGGACGCTGAGGCTGCACTCTAATTTATCGAACCCCCGTTTACAAAAACAAAATAGAATATAAACATCATTATAAATTATCAACAAAACATATATATATAAAATGCCTACATTGCTAAAAAAAATAACATCATTGGAAGCCCTAGTGACCATCTGGCAGAAAGCGTCCAATATTCCCAAGCTTATCCAACAGACCTCATACACAAACAAGGAGTCTTGTCCCGGAAGAGTTTTCAAGAAAAAAGGTAGGTGACTGGTCTAGCGAAGAAGAAGATAGTATAACAGATTGATAGAACAGAGCAGGACTGAGAAAGAGCAAATGAGAAAGACAGCGACAGTGGGAATTTAAAGCACTAAATTTCCAGAAAGTGGGGATATTATTTATACTGAAACCCCCGGCACCCCCACGGGGGTCGTCTGCCCTATGGCCAATGGTGGGTGTAGACGTCTGCCCTATGGCCAATGGTGGGTGTAGACCTCTGCCCTATGGCCAATGGTGGGTGTAGACGTCTACCCTATGGCCAATGGTGGGTGTAGACGTCTGCCCTATGGCCAATGGTGGGTGTAGACGTCTGCCCTATGGCCAATGGTGGGTGTAGACGTTAAACCTCAATGTTCATTCATTCAGCATTGTTTGCTTGTACAGTGTACATGACGTTGCTTGCATGTTGTCACTTTTGGATATTTATCAACTTCTTTGTGGGCATATGTCGTTTGCTTGTTGGTCAGAGAATAACATCTCGACGTGTGTTTGTGTGTGTGTGTATGTGTGTGTGCGTGCGCGCGCAATAAGCTGAAGAGTATATGCATGTAAATGTTTATGAACGATGACACAACCGTGTTTATCACGACGTCATGCCGCTGTTCAACGAAGGAGATTGTTAGCAACTATAACAAGTGCGGGTGGGATCACTTTTATCATCAACAACCAGACCTTGGGTGGCGGAGTTTTACCAACTGCACCAATACATAGCCGTAGCAGTGTGCCGTAGCCAGCGATCCGTGTGCGCTGTTCAGCGCTACTATTGTCCACAACTATATTAACCAGTCTTTGGGTTGCATTTGAAACCGCAGTGGGTCTATTTGCCCCTTATCCGAGTTTTGACATTGACTGAATAGATCTGTCTGCTGTTGTGGTATGTTGTGATTGCACCATGGACACCTCTGTACACACAGTCTGTCTCTCTCTCTCTCTCTCTCTCTCTCTCTCTCTCTCTCTCTCTCTCTCTCTCTCTCTCTCTCTCACACTGAATATTGGAGAATGTGGAGAATGTGGGTGTAAATGATACGTGCAACGACTTTAAGATTAGGCTCCCGCTATAGCGCTTTGCAAACAGCAAATGTTCTTGATTTGATTTTAACCAAGGGTGAAGTTGAGTCGTCAGTCAATCTTCTCCCGTCCCTAGGTAACACCCATCACTTGCTGATAGGATTTTCCCTTCTTAGCGGTGAGAACGCCAATACAGGGCCTGATTCTGTAAAATACCAGTTTGCAAACGGCGATTACGAGGATATGAGGAGGTTTACACGAAATGATGAATGAAAGAGAGACTTGCATGAGGGTTTGAATGTGAATGAGTGTTGGGATAGAATAAAGTTGATGGTGAGAGAGGCTAAAGAAAAGTTTGTAGCAGTGAGAAGGTTTACACTACATGGAGAAGGGGGCAAAATGACGACTATTCCACCAGATATGCATGACAACATTAGACAAACAAGGTCAGCAGTTAAGATGTCTAGGTGTTGAAGGGTTGGGTTAAGACCAGCAGTTAAGATGTCTAAGTGCTGAAGGGTTGGGTTAAGACCAGCAGTTAAGATGTCTAAGTGCTGAAGGGTTGGGTTAAGACCAGCAGTTAAGATGTCTAAGTGCTGAAGGGTTGGGTTAAGACCAGCAGTTAAGATGTCTAAGTGCTGAAGGGTTGGGTTACGACGAGGAAAATCCCTGGTGAGTGGCAGTTGAGGTGAGTGGCAGGTGAGGTGAGTGGCAGGTGAGGTGAGTGGCTGGTGGGGTGAGTGGCAGGTGAGGTGAGTGGCAGGTGAGGTGAGTGGCTGGTGGGGTGAGTGGCAGGTGAGGTGAGGACAAGGAATAGGGAAAAGGAAAAAGAAGATGGACGAACACAAGGACAAGTCCATTATGGTTTACAAGCAATTATGTATTGATTCAACTCCAATAAAAACTAACTGTGAAACAATCAAACAAAAACAATGGTATAAGCTGAGGAATGTCAACGAATGGAATGTTGACAATGACATCATATGCACAACCAAGTGCTTGTATCTACACTTTTAACTGACTGACTGCTAAGATGATCAGCGATCACTACATGACATAATAAACTGAAGAGAATAGTCACATTATAAGTGATCACTAAATGACATAATAAACCGAAGAGAATAATAACATTATAAGTGATCACTAAATGACATAATAAACCGAAGAGAATAGTAACATTATAAGTGATCACTAAATGACATAATAAACCGAAGAGAATAGTAACATTATAAGTGATCACTAAATGACATAATAAACCGAAGAGAATAATAACATTATAAGTGATCACTAAATGACATAATAAACTGAAGAGAATAATAACATTATAAGTGATCACTAAATGACATAATAAACTGAAGAGAATAATAACATTATAAGTGATCACTAAATGACATAATAAACCGAAGAGAATAATAACATTATAAGTGATAACTAAATGACATAATAAACCGAAGAGAATAATAACATTATAAGTGATCACTAAATGACATAATAAACCGAAGAGAATAATAACATTACAAGTGATTTAGGAATAAAGAAGATGAACCACCATAACGTTAACTTACAACTTATCATTCATAGCAACATATAAATACTATAAATAGATGATGAAGATGATGATGATGATGATAAAGAAGAAGAAGAAGAAGAAGAAGAAGAAGAAGAAGAAGAAGAAGAAGAAGAAGAAGAAGAAGAAGAAGAAGAAGAAGAAGAAGAAGATGATGATGATGATGATGATGATGATGATGATGATGATGATGATGATGATGATGATGATGACGATGACGATGACGAAGAAAAACACAAGTACAATAGCCGCAGCACATTGAAACAAACAAACACGAATAACAACAGTGATAAGAAGAAATGATGACTAAATAGTCAGATAGAGTTACCGCCCATCATTCAATGCACGCCACTGACCAAAGTGCTACCTCCCGCAAAGAACCCACGACAACTTCTTTGCCACACAAATATAATTTTAAAGAAAGACAGAAATACAGAAATGCACAAAGATACGAATTAAAAGAAATAAATAAATTCTAGATAACTATAAATACGGCTCAGTAGTAAAGCCGTAGATCGAAATTAGCGTTAGTTCGTTATAAGTAATAAGGTTTAAACTTTGCACCTATGGTTTAACCATTAATAGATAAAGTACGAAAAAAAATAAATAAATAAATTATACAAATCAATCAATCAATACATTATTTAATCAATAAAACAGTCGTACATACCTTTCGCGGAGAAGCGAAGATATAAATAGGTCCTGTTTATACAGCCAGCGCAAAACTGTTTTGGGTAGTAGTGGTCGCGCTTACCAAAAAATCTAAAGAGAAAATCTAGCACTGAGGATAGTGTCCCTATCCTGTCCTATCCTATCCTATCCTATCCTATCCTATCCTATCCTATCCTATCCTATCCTATCCTATCCCATAACTGGGAGGACTTTGCTGAGGTGTCAGGATAGTGTCTTGGCTGATCTAAAACAAGATGTCAAGCCATTCAAATGTATTTCAAGACATTCACACCAATAACCGAAAAATACGCATTTTCAAAAAAGTTTTAACTTTGTTAGCAGTGTGTGGGCTCTATCCTCGCTAAAGCAAACAGCAAAAAGTGGAACAATAGACGACGATCTGAAGTACCTGCAATGAAAACAAATAATTGTATAAATGCTCTCCGAATTTATTTTTTGTAGACAGAGCGCAAAATAAAACGTGCTTGGAAAATGGTGAAGTACGATGACTTTGACCTTTATATTACATTACATTACATTACGTTACATTACGTTACATTACATTACATTACGTTACGTTACATTACATTACATTACATTACATTACATTACATTACATTACATTACATTACATTACATTACATTACGTTACATTACATTACATTACATTACATTACGTTACATTACATTACGTTACATTACATTACATTACATTACATTACATTACATTACATGATTATTGCTTTAGATCCAGTGGACTCTTCCGAGCCAAATCAGGACCTTTTTTTAACGAATCAGGACCACAAAATCAAGACCACAACTTCACTGAAAGAGGACTCGCCCCTGATCCGCATAAAAGATCTGCCGAAACAACCCTAGGCACTCCACCAGCCGGTCACCTTATAATAAAGACATCCCACGCAAAGGACGCTGAGGCTATACTCTAATTTATCGAACCACAGTTTACAAAAACAAAATAGAATATAAACATCGTTCCAGAATATGAAAAAGAATTCATATAAAATGCCTGCATTGCTAAATAATAACATCATAGGAAGCCCCAGTGACCACCTGGCAGAAAGCGTCCACTATTCCCAAGCTGATCCAACAGACCTCACACACAAATGAGGAGTTTTGTCCCGGAAGAGTTTTCAAGAAAAAAGGTAGGTGACTGGTCTAGCGAAGAAGAAGATAGTATAGTAGATTAATAGAACAGAGTAGGAATGAGAAAGAACAAATGAGAAAGACAGTGACAGTGGGAATTTAAAGCACTAAATTTCCAGAAAGAGGGTATACTATTTATACTGAAACCCCCGGCATCCCCAAGGGGGTACTTTGACCTTTAAGAAATACTTAGACCTTTGAGAAAGTACAAATACGAATGATCCAACCTCATTCCAAATAATGAGCTTTTGTTGAGATATTTCTCAGATGATGCAAACAGTGCGTGTTGAAAAAGAAAAAAAAAACGAAATTTGGAACGACGGAGCGACTGACTGACAATGGGACTGCTGCTGAAAGATGGCCAATGATTTGAAGTTCATGTGTACCACACCTCAACACAATCGCTTTTGCCGTTTTGGAGACATTGAGCAAAACGTGTGTAGCAGCAAAATAATTACAGTGACCTTGACCTTTGCTATAGAGCAAACATGATGGCCCGAGAGGCAGGTCACTAACTCAGGTAATGTTGCTCTGAAGTTTGGTGACAATCTGTTGAGTGGTTCTGGATAAATGGCTTCCATCGAACGGTCCGACCCACTGACAGACCCACATTTGGCTCTATTTCACTCTTCTGACCCCCCCCCCCCCACCCCACCCCAAACTCTCCCTTTTCCCTCCAACATTCTCCTCCCCTCCCCTCCCCTCCCCTCACCTCCCTTATCCGACTATTTGAAAGTACGTCCAGATAAAACTGGAAATTACACACAAACAACACAACCAAACTATTGTTTAGCTGAATGCAAGCGTATTGCACATAGACCTCGACCGGTGGGTGAACTTCTTTAATGCCCTACAGTCATTTCTGTGTGTCGATTCAACTACATGTAGACCCGTGTCAAAACTACAGAACATTAAATTCTATGAAAGCGGGGTATGGGCACTATTATTACTAAAGCGATTTTTGTCTCGTTTTGTCATGACAATGTCTACAACCGGGTATATAAAGTTGTAGTTATATAAGGATATAGGACGCCGTTTTAGATTATATAAGAGCGTTGAATAAGAGAATCCATTACAAATGATGCTGCATTATCTTATAAAATACAGAAATGTGTGTGTGTTTGGGTGTGTGTGTGTTTGTGTGTGTGTGTGCATACTTGAATACATTGATACATTATGGGCAATTCATAAATAAAATAGCAGTTCTGGTACAAAAGCGGTACAGCTTACAACCTGGTACAAACATGAGCTGGATCCTCTCTAGGTGACAGATAACACGCGCACGTAGCTTATGTTGCAGGGGGTACATGTAGTGATCATGTGATCCCATCCTGTCCCTACCCCGCCCCCACCTACCTCCTTCTATACCTTGTTGTCCATTATTGACAGGCATTGAATCACCCTACCTCCTTCTATACCTTGTTGTCCATCCATTATTCACAGGCATTGAATCACCCTACCTCCTTCCATACCTTGTTGTCCATCCATTATTCACAGGCATTGAATCACCCTACCTCCTTCCATACCTTGTTGTCCATTATTCACAGGCATTGAATCACCCTACCTCCTTCTATACCTTGTTGTCCATTATTCACAGGCATTGCATCACCCTACCTCCTTCTATACCTTGTTGTCCATTATTCACAGGCATTGAATCACCCTACCTCCTTCTATACCTTGTTGTCCATTATTCACAGGCATTGAATCATCCTTCCTCCTTCTATACCTTGTTGTCCATTATTCACAGGCATTGAATCATCCTTCCTCCTTCTATACCTTGTCCATTATTCACAGGCATTGAATCACCCTACCTACCTATCTCCCTCCATACCTTCATGTCCATTATTCACAGGCATTGAATCACCCTACCTCCCTATCTCCATCCATACCTTCATGTCCATTATTCACAGGCATTGAATCACCCTACCTCCATCCATACCTTTATGTCCATTATTTACAGGCATTGAATTACCCTACCTCCTTCCATACCTTGTTGTCCATTATTCACAGGCATTGAATCACCCTATCTCCTTCTATACCTTGTTGTCCATTATTCACAGGCATTGAATCACCCTACCTCCTTCCATACCTTGTCCATGAATCAAAAACGTACAAAATAAATCTCTACCTCTCTCTTTCTTTGTGTCTTTAACTCTGTCTGTTTGTCCGCCTGTCTGTATGTCCCCCTCTGTCTCTGTCTCTGTCTCTCTCTCTGTCTCTACCTCTCTGTCTCGCTCGCTGACTGGCTTCTCTCTTCCTCGCTTAAGCAAACAGGCTTTTTTTTTTCAAAACGAGGAATTTACATTGTGACAGGTCACGAACCGTGACAACATTCATACCCTGTGAAGAAAGCATAATTATGACAGTAGTATTGATGTATGTGTGTTTGTGCGTGCGTGCGCGAGTGTTTGTGTGTACGTGTGTGTGCGTGTGCAGCTCATTGAACCATTACGGCGGCAGAGTAAAATGTCTGGCTGGGTACCTATTAACCAGTGTGGGTGGGTACATATCAACCAGTGTGGGTGGGTACCTATCAACAAGTGTGGCTGGGTACCTATTAACCAGTGTGGGTGGGTACATATCAACCAGTGTGGCTGGGTACCTATCAACAAGTGTGGCTGGGTACCTATCAAGCAGTAAGGCTGGGTACCTATCAACCCGTGTGGCTGGGTACCTATCCACCAGTGATGATGCGCTCTGCCAGGGTGTGGAAGAGAACATGATTGAGGTTTGAGGTGGCGTAACTGGCAAACTGTGCTGATTTCATTACAACGTTGTTAAACTTAACCGTTTTGCTTGTCATACAAGGTTTCAAAATGGAATCTCTAACCAATGTGTATAATAATTCGCTGGCAGAACAACCACCTTAAAAAGGGAGCGAACAGCGGGTACTTTTAATTTATTAGTGGCTTGCTCCCCACCAAGAGTTGTAGCCCTGTAATTGTTAAACTACGTTCCCAATGAAACCATCAGGTAAACTGCAAAATTGATATAGATTTTTCTGACACTTGCATAACTTGAATGTGTTCATATTCCCAATATTTTTTTTCCCTTTTTTCAAGCTGATGCACTTGTATTTGATGGATTCCAGTAATAACATGACTTTAATTTTAATGAAATGGTTAGATTAGAACAAGCTTTAATTAATTCCCTGGTAAATCGGATCATTTAATCCGATCTGGACACAGTAAGCTTAAAGATGTAAAACACCACCATTCGATGTGGATTGCTCCCCCTTAATTTTTACCTCCCTCCCCCCATTCTTCCCCCTACCCACCAAATCTTTGGAGAGAGAGCGTCCGACTGGTTTTTATGTAGTGAGCTCCTGTTGCCCGATGATCAGGATTGTGTTGATGTAGTGTGCTCCTGTTGCCCGATGATAAGGATTGTGTTGATGTAGTGTGCTCCTGTTGCCCGATGATAAGGATTGTGTTGATGTAGTGTGCTCCTGTTGCCCGATGATAAGGATTGTGTTGATGTAGTGTGCTCCTGTTGCCCGATGATACGGATTGTGTTGATGTAGTGAGCTCCTGTTGCTCGATGATAAGGATTGTGTTGATGTAGTGAGCTCCTGTTGCCCGATGATAAGGATTGTGTTGATGTAGTGTGCTCCTGTTGCCCAATGATAAGGATTGTGTTGATGTAATGTGCTCCTGTTGCCCGATGATAAGGATTATGTTGATGTAGTGAGCTCCTGTTCCCCGATGATGAGGATTGTGTTGATGTAGTGTGCTCCTGTTGCCCGATGATAAGGATTATGTTGATGTAGTGAGCTCCTGTTGCCCGATGATGAGGATTGTGTTGATGTAGTGTGCTCCTGTTGCCCGATGATGAGGATTGTGTTGATGTAGTGTGCTCCTGTTGCCCGATGATAAGGATTGTGTAAATGTAGTGAGCTCCTGTTGCTCGATGATAAGGATTGTGTTGATGTAGTGTGCTCCTGTTGCTCGATGATAAGGATTGTTTTGATGTAGTGTGCTCCTGTTGCCCGATGATAAGGAATTGTGTTGATGTAAGTGCTCCTGTTGCCCGATGATTAAGGATTGGTTGATCGCGAATGTTAGTAATATAACTTGTATTTTTGAATATATGTATGTAAATACAAAGTTTGATATTGCATTCGTGTGTTCCATTGTTAATGTATGATTACCTTTTGAGTTGTGTTGTTGTTTGTTGATGTTGTTGTTGTTGTTGTTGTTGTTGTTGTTATTCGGTTCTTCTTTCTTCTTCTTCTTCTTCTTCTTCTTCTCTTCTTCTTCTTCTTCTTCTTCTTCTTCTTCTTGATTGTTGTTGTTGTGTTGTTGTTGTTGTTGTTGTTGTTGTTGTTGTTCTACTTCTTCTTCTTCTTCTTCTTCTTCTTCTTCTTCTTCTTCTTCTTCTTTTCTTCTTCTTCTTGCTCTTGTTGTTGTTGTTGTTGTAGTTCTGTTGTTGTTGTTGTTGTTGTTGTTGTTTGTTCTTGTTCTTGTTCTTGTTCTTCTTCTTCTCTATCTTCTTCTTCTTCTTCTTCTTCTTCTTCTTCTTCTTCTTCTTCTTCTTCTTCTTCTTCTCTTCTTCTTCTTCTGCTCTTCTTCTTCTTCTTTATTTTTATTTTTTTAGTTTTTAAACGTGTTCAAGTGCTTCAGTGGGTTATTTTGGAGTACAGAGTGTTGATTGGTGTTGACATGGAAGCATGGGAATGTAGTCCAAACAGGAACCTTGAGTATTGCTGAGATGAGTGTCCTCGGTAGGCTAATGCTGACTTGGAGGAGAAGGGTGGAAAGAAGAGGAAGGGGGAGGGGAGTTGAAGGAGGGACAGGCGGGGGGGAGCGCAATCAATTTTAAGGCTGGCTCCTTTGTTGGTTTGTCACAAATTAGAGGGCAACAGTAACTACAGAGAGAGATAGAGAGTGACAGAGAGACGGAGAGACGGTGTTAGAGAGAGACAGAGAGTCGCACGCCCGCACACACACACACACACACACACATACACAAACAGAGATAGATAGATAGATAGATAGATAGATAGATAGATAGATAGATAGATAGATAGATAGATAGATAGATAGATAGATAGATAGATGGATGGATGGATGGATGGATGGATGGATGGATGGATGGATGGATGGATGGATGGATGGATGGATGGATGGATGGATGGATGGATGGATGGATGGATGGATGGATGGATGGATGGATGGATGGATGGATGGATAGATAGATAGATAGATAGATAGATAGATAGATAGATAGATAGATAGATAGATAGATAGATAGATAGATAGATAGATAGATAGATAGATAGATAGATAGATAGATAGATAGATAGATAGATAGATAGAAATGATGAATTTGTGTGTATGCGTGCGTGCGTGTGTGTGTGCGTATGTGTGTATATGTGTGTGTGCTGATATATAAATACACTCTATCTAGTCTTTTCTTTTCTTTTCTTTTGTTAAAGCTTTCGCCGCTTTATTCTGGCTTTCGTATTGGATCTTGTCAATAGCGAGACTAGCAGGTTTTGAACTGGAATAATGAATGTATAGCCTAGTACTTGTACAAGCCCTAAATACCTCCACATGGAATGGCTTGATGGAGGGTTCTTTATTGTCCTCCCCTCCCCACCCTCCTACCCCACATGTCTCCCCTCCTCTTCTCTCTCACTCCAACCCACTGACAAACACTCGCGGAGATATACAGACACAGACCACAGACACACGTACACAGACATACACAAACACTCGCGTAGATATACATACACAGACCACACATACGCACAGACATACACACACAGACATACACACACATGCACACCCAAACCCACAAACACTCACATTTTGAAAACTTGTATGACAAGCAACACGGTTAAGTTTAACAACGTTTTAATGAAATCAGCACAGTTTGCCAGTTACGCCACCCCAAACCTCAATCTTGTCCTCTTCCACACCCTTGTACTGTAGAGCCCATCATCACTGCTTGATAGGTACCCGGCCTGACATTTTACTCTGCCGACGTGATGGTTCAATGAGCTGCAAACATTTTGACAATTTATTCAGAAGTTTCGACAAAGCATTATTAAACAACACTTCGCCTTCTGATCATTATGCGATGTAAACATTGAAACCCGCAGGCGCATGAAAAAACGAACTCGCAATGCACACAACACCCACCCCAATAGGCCTATCGTGAACACAAAGCCTAAACACATTTTCTTTGACATCAAACATCGGAAAATCAATTCTAAATTTATCTACCCATTTTTAATAATGAACTCATTCACCTTTACATACACACACACGCACACACACACAAACGCTTTTACGCACGTACACATTTATGCTCTCCACAAACAGAGGGCAAGACCTATATACAAAATACAGCGTAAAATTATACCAATTTATAGCACAAATAATATTAAATATTAATACATTTTATACAACCAAACTCATTCCTCAGCCAATAATACAAAATACATGAAACATCACAATGATAGTGTGACAGTATAAGAAACTGTTTAAATTACCATCGTAAAAATCAAAAACAATTTAAATAAACGTTTACTAACAATAACTATCTATCGCTGTCTATGTTTGTCATTCCGTTTCTCGCCCACCCACACATTCATCATACTACTTCTTTATCACACACAATATGTGTCTGTCTGTTTGCCTGTCTTTCTTTCTCTCTCATCTACTCAATCTCTTACTTACACACACCATACTTCTTTCTCCAACACACACTATCACATCTATCACATACATGCATATAATACCTACATATAAATACTCATACACAAAGGTTAACCAACAACAGCATATATCACACACACACACACACATTCATAAACATATACACACAATATGACATCCCCCATACACATATACACATAGAGTCCTCTTCATAACAAGCATCGCAAAAACAATCATATTAAAGCCGTAAACACAATGAACCATGATGTCGAACTTTTATACTTTCATGTCATTACACCTTCTCTGCCACACACGGTGGGAACCAATCATGACACCCACACTGAGGTATTTTGCAAGCCATTTAACACTGTAGGCACGAATACCTATCATTTTCAGGCCCGACGTCACTCTATAATGGACACTGCCAAGACTACCAATGGTCAGCACTACTGTTCTGCATGAATAACCTAAGGCATTTATTTCTAGGCATAGCTGCATGTATTTGTCAAACTTTGAATTGTAACATATATCGACAAAGGCATCAAATGGCACGGCAACTTCTACCAAGAAAACCTCACGGCTATTATGATTTATGAGTGACATCAGGCCTAGTTGCAGTGGTGCGAAACAGGTCAGTGTCAAAGCCAAAAGTGCGTGGTGATGACAACGATGGAATCCCCTTGTGGTATGCATGACGTCACCATATCAACCACTCTGTTGTGTCTCGCAGTATACATGTTTTGGTACTTAGTGCACCCGTTCAGTACATGAGATACCGTTTCTGTAGGGTGGTTGCACAGCGTGCACCTTCGACTGCACTCGTTCGGGTACCACAGTGCCATCATGCTGTTGCACTGGAGGAGCTGCAGTCTACCTCTTACAACAAAGCTAACAAGGCTGTCTTTCAACTTAGTGTTACTGAGGTACGCACTAGACAGCCTGTGGTCAACTCTGACTATTCTGCCCTGCCAGTCTTTCTGTTTCCACTGACTGCGAAAAACGGTGAGTTTGGCCTGCTTGCACAAACCGTACGCAGCCTTAGCATCAGGTGTAGACACGGACACTTCGTCGTCGACTTTAAAGGTAAGGATGTAGTTGTCGTTCAACGGGTGACGTTCCAGCAATACACCATCTCGCCCGCACAGCTCGTTGAGGTGTACCCAGTCTGACCTCGCCCAGGTTACTTTGGAATGCTTCAGGAGGTTACCCCCTTCCCCCCTCTGGTAACCGGCGAACGCGTCGCTGTCGTCTGCTGAAGCCTCTGGCACTTTCCTTTTTTGCATGTGTAAGGCGAGAGAGGAGCGTGCTGTCTTTCTCACCTGGTCGTCGTCGCTGTTAAGCACCGACAGCTTAAAGGAGAGGTGCTTGGCACTGTACATGGCCGAGGGGTTGAGAACGCCCAACCCTCCGTGGGGCCGTGGGGTGAACATGAAGGACCGTGTAGAGCTCGTGTTGAGTCCTAGCCAAGCCCGGACACAGCTTACGATGCAGTCCTCCATGTCTTTCAGGCTCCTCACAGTGAATGTAAGGTTGGAGAAGAAAAAGTTCAGTCTGGAGCAAGCCATGGTGTTAATGGCCTGTAGCTTCGCTACAACAGGTAGTGGAGATGCGTCGATCTTGTCCAGTGTTGCCTTGAAGTCAGCGACAACATCTTCAGCTTGTTGCAAGGACGCGTTGTTGCTGATGTTGATGTTGTAGCCCAAGTATGTGTAGCTTTGGTCACGATCATACATAGGCAACGGCTCTTCTTGGATGCACAGTGTTGTTTCGCCGGTTCTGTCCTTCTTGCACCAGCCACTGCCAGAGCGTTTGCCGAGCAAGATGCCACACTTACTATGCTTCACCTCCATTCCCGTCACCGTCATGAACAATTCGGTTTTTCTAACCGCTTCTGCCATCTGTTGCTCGTTAGTGCATGAAGTGCTTACGTCGTCAACGTAACCTTGAACTGGGTTGGGGATAGAGACGAGCGGATAGGGCTGTTCGATCCAGCGAAGCCATTTGTCGATGCCCTGTTCAAAAACAACGACGCTCCATGGGCAGCCCTGGATGATGCCTTTACCACGCTGGATCGGCCTGGTCAGACCCGCCGCCGTCTTAACCTGGAACGTGGAGGCGCTATAGATGTCGCGCGTGATGTCCACGTATGCCTGGGGGTAGCCAGCAGATATCAGTTCGTTGATCATGAAGACATGATCGATGCTGCCGAAGGCGTCTTTGATATCGAAGAACGCAGTGTAGAGCGTCGATGATGTGTGGAGAAAATCGGCGATGCTAGATCGGAGACAGAAGACATGCTCTTGTAGTCCATTTCTAGGCATGGAACCCTTTTGGCGTTTGGAAAGTCTCCCTGTCTCAATGATCCAACACATCTGACGGTTGAGGATGAGTTTCATGAACAGCTTGTAGGAGGTGAGGAGGAGTGAGATGGGTCGCCAGTCATCCACCACCGTAGGGTCGCCGTTCTTCTTGGGGATGAGGGTGATGACGCCGTGCTTCAAGTCTGCAGGCACCCGTCTGTTTAGCAGACAGATGTTGGCAATAACACAAAACACGGGTGCAAGCGTCCTCTTCTGCCGTTTGAAGCTGTCATACAACACGCCATCGGCGCCCGGGGATTTCCTACTAGGCAAGCTATTTATGGCAGTTATTATTTCTGCTTCAGTGAATGAGTCGGTGGATGGAGTCCATTCTGGTTCAGGAGTGTTGTGTTGCCACGGAAAGGTAGTTGGGGTAGCCAAAACTGTTCGCTTGCATTTATAAGCAAAACGGTCTTCTATAGTTTGGGAATCAATATTACACACTTGTTGTTTTGAGAGACGGCAGTCGTTGTTGATGATGTCGATCGCTTTCGCTTGCTGTTCGTGCCATATGCGAGTTAATTCACCCCAGCCAATACTAGGGTCAATCTCGTTGTTGTTGTCAGAGGGAACCCTTTGATGCTATGTGGGTGAGCGTGACGTCATACCTTTTTCAACATTGGTGGCAATGTAGGTCAGTGTGTATTGGATGTTGAACAAACATGCTTCAGCAGTATCATCGGTCAAAGGGGGGAAAGGTTCGGGGACATCAACAGGGTAGCAGCGTAGGATACGTTGAGCGTACTTCAAAAAGGGTAGGCTGTATGGGATTCCATTTAGTTTGGTGGACACAAAGTTTCCATCCCGGAAAAAAATGTAGGTTAAAATGTTGGAGAGCTTGAACCAGTGGGTGGGGTTGGGGTGAAAAAAGGTCTGTTTCACAGTCATAGGCTTTGTGGCAATGGAGTGGCGGAAGGCTCGTTCAGTACATTCAAAGTCTTTCCATTCAGTGTCGCTACACTGTTTCATATATCGGCTCCACTTGTCTACATCAAGAATATCCCACGTACCTTGATTTCGTATGGGCGCCGCCATATTGTTTACATTTTTGAGAGGATGTGTCACTTGCCTTATTTTGCCGGAGCGAAGCGCTGTCTTGAAGGCATGTCGGAGTCCGAAATTAGCATGCATGGTTACCTGGAGGTTTCCCCTACTGTACTCTGCAACAACGTCGGCAGCCACGACGGGTGGGAGTCCAAGGAGGGTGATGGTACTGCTTAGTAGAATACAACTGAGTACTGCATCCACCATCTTGTTGACACACACACTCGCGCACGCACGCACAAACACACATATAGTACTACATCAATACTGCTGTCATAATTATGCTTTGTTCAGAGGGTAGGAATGTGGTCACGGTTCGTCACCTCTCATAATATAAATTGTCCGTTTTGAAAAAAAATGCCTGATGGCTTAAGGCAGGGGAGGGAGAGAGAAGTCAGTCAGCGAGCGAGAGACAGAGAGAGACAGAGGCAGAGAGAGACAGAGACAGAGAGAGACGGGGGACAGACAGACAGGCGGACAAACAGACAGAGTTAAAGACACAAAGAAAGATATATTTATTTTGCACGTTTTTGATTCAATGCCTGTGAATAATGGACAACAAGGTATAGAAGGAGGTAGGGTGATTCAATGCCTGTGAATAATGGACAACAAGGTATGGAAGGAGGTAGTATGCACACACAAAACACACACACACACACCCACACACAAACACAAATGACGAACATTATTATTATTATTATTATTATTATTATTATTATTATTATTATTATTATTATTATTGTTATTATTATTATCTGTAATATACACCACTATACATTGACAATGGCGACTGACTCACTGACTTTACTATACAACACTAAACATTGACAACAACAACTGACTAACTGATTTATACAACACTATACATTGACAGCGGCGATTGACTAACTGACTTTACTATACTGTACATCACTATACATTGACAGCGGCGATTGACTAACTGACTTTACTATATATCACTATACATTGACAACGGCGATTGACTTGACTATACAGCACTATACACTGACAACAACGACTGACTAACAGACTTGACTATACAACACAATACATTAACAACAACGACTGACTTACTGACTTGCCTATACAACAGCTACATCAACTGAGATGCGCTATGTCTACAGTGACTATACAACAGCTACATCAACTGAGATGTGCTATGGCTACAATGACTATACAACAGCTACATCAACTGAGATGTGCTATGGCTACAATGACTATACAACAGCTACATAAACAGAGATGTGCTATGTCTACAATGACTATACAACAGCTACATCAACTGAGATGTGCTATGGCTACAATGACTATACAACAGATACATCACATAAGATGTGTTATGTCTACAATGACTACGGAGAGAATGGCAATGTTCTTTTCATTATACAATTATTTCCAACGTCACAATTCAGTTCTTATAAATAATTTCTTTGCGGCACAATTATGGAAAGTACAGAAAAGTTATCAAATTATTTAACACATCTTCAACCAGCCAGTGGAATTTTCCAAACGGTCATTATTTCAGCCAATCAGAAAATAACACTATTATTTTAAATAAGAAATGTCACTTATTCTTCGTATTTGGTCATGAAATCTGATCAGTATTACACTTATAGAGACATTAATTATAAACACTGTTTGATAATACATGGAATAAAGAAATGTAATAAAACAAGTACATAGACATTCCTATCGTTTGATAATACATGGAATAAAGAAATGTAGTAAAACAAGTACAAAGACATTCCTATCATCTGATAATACATGAAATGCAGAAATGTGATAAAATAAGTACAAATTCATTCCTATCTCTTGATAATAACTAAACAATGAAATGGATCAACACAATCACTGTACTACAAGTGTCCATTGGGAGCTTGAGGTAAATGTCCAACATCATGGCAAAACCAAAATCACCAATACTCTGCATTTCAATGTCACCGATTGATTTATGTTTTTTTTTCTGGGCACATCCTGACCCGGCCAGTGGAATTTTCCAAACATTAATTATTTCAGACAATCAGAAAATAACACTATTATTTAAAATAAGAAATATCACTTATTCTTCGCATTTGATCATGAAAACTAATCAGTATTACAATTATAGAGACGTTAATGATAAACGCTGTTTGATAACACATGGAATAAAGAAATGTAATAAAACAAGTACATATACATACCTATTGTTTGATAATACATGGAATAAAGAAATGTAATAAAACAAGTACATAGACATACCTATTGTTTAATAATACATGGAATAAAGAAATGTAATAAAACAAGTACAGAGACATACCTATTGTTTAATAATACATGGAATAAAGAAATGTAATAAAACAAGTACATAGACATTCCTATCGTTTGATAATAACTAAACAACGAAATGGATGACAAGTGTCCATTGGGAGCTTGAGGTCAACTTCCAACATCATGTCAAAACCCAAAATCACCATTACTTTGCATTTCAATTTCACCGTATGTTTTAAGATTTCTCTGGGCACCCATTTTCATGTAGAATATTGCAAGTTCCATAAGGAGCATGTGAGTCATATGGGCTTTGCCCTTCTAGTTACACAATAAGATGTCTTCTGTTGATGTTGTTAGTTGCCCATGTTGTTGATGTTGTTAGTTACTGCTGTCCATGTTGTTGATGTTGTTAGTTACTGCTGTCCATGTTGTTGATGTTGTTAGTTACTGCTGTCCATGTTGTTGATGGCTTTAAATTCCCACTGTCGCTGTCTTCCTCATTTACTCTTTCCTATTCCTGCTCTGTCCTTCACTCTGCTATACTATCTTCTTCTTCGCTAGATCAATGACCTACCTTTTTTCTTGAAAACTCTTCCTGGACAAGACTCCTTGTTTGTGTATGAGGTCTGTTGGATCAGCTTGGGAGTGTTGGACGCTTTCTGCCGGGTGGTCACTAGGGCTTCCTATGATTGTACTATTTAGCACTATAGGCATTTTATATGTATGTGTTTCATTGATGATTTATAATGATGTTTGTATTCTATTTTGTTTTTGTAACCGGGGTGTTCGCGTAGTTGAGGTCAACCCTCAGCCGTCCCCCGCGTGGGATGTCTTTATTGTAAAGTGACTGGCCGGTGGAGGGCATTCAATTTTCCCACTAGGGTTGTTTCGGCAGATCTTTTATGCGGATTGGGGGTTGTCCGGTCCTGATTTGGCTCGGAGGAGTCCGCTGGACCTAAAGCAAGAATCAATCAATCAATCAATCATGTTGTTGATGTTATACATGTGTTTTGCAGTCGTTGCTGCTACTGGCGGAGTTGATGTTATCGTTGCTGTTGCTACTACGACAGTGAGTTACTGCTGTTGATATTGTGATTGTTATTTTTAGTTCTAGCTGTTGTATATGCTACAGATTGAGTTATTGTTATCGTTGGCGTTACTGCTGCTACTGACAGAGTTACTGTTATCGTTGGTGTTACTGCTGCTACTGACAGAGTTATTGTTATCGTTGGCGTTACTGCTGCTACTGACAGAGCCACTAGTGCTGATGATGTTGCTGATGACATCACTCTCCTTGTGGTTTTTGACAGCGTCACTGTAGTTGTTGTGGTCAGGGTTACTGTGGTTGGCAGTGTCGTTGTCGCCGCCGCTGCTGTTGTTGTTGTGGTCAGGGTTACTGCGGTTGGCAGTGTCGTTGTCGTCGCCGCTGCTGTTGTTGTTGTGGACAGCGTTACTACGACTGTGGCCGTTGCTGCGCAACACGTGGTTTCTTAGTGCCACGATCTCCTGACTGTCGGCGACGTCGTCGTCGTTGTTGACGCTGCTGGGCTGGTGGTGATGATGATGATGATGATGATGATGATGATGATGATTATGGTGATGGTGGTGGAGGTGGTAGTGGTGGAGTGGTGGTTGAGGCTGTCGCTGGTGTCCACGTGGTCGCCGCCGCCTAAAAAGAGACAAGGCATCAGTATGAGTTTTTCACTGACGTCGATATCATCATCATCATCATCATCATCATCATCATCATCATCATCATCATCATCATCATCATCATCATCATCACTGTTATTTCAGCAATGGATAGTCAGAACAACAGTGTAGGTTTCTGTTCATGTAAAGACAAGCCCAGGTTCTCACGCATGAAGACGATTTATCATACTCACAGACAGATACGAGAGAGAGAGAGAGAGGGGAGAGAGAGGGATAGAGAGAGTACACGAAAGAGAGAGAGAGAAAAAAAAGAAAAAAAGGAGAAAAGAGAGATTGAGGGAGAGAGAGTTGCTGTTACAAGGACTCTTACTGTTGTTACTGCAAGCAGCTCTACTGAAGTAGGCACTGTCGTGGCAGCCATCGTCGTCGTTGTGACACTGGTGGTGGCTGCGGTGGTTGAGGCTGTGCCTGGTGTCCATCTTGCCTCGGTCGTCTGAAAGGAGACAAGGCGTCAGCATCAGTGTGCCACTGAGGGAGATACAGCATCGCTAGTGGACACACTCCTATCATAGACCACGGTTGTGGCTGCAACAGTCAACCTGTGTTTTCATCCACGCCAACTAATCGTCAACCTCAATCTCATTGTCGTCACTGTCGTACTCGCTGTCATCATCTATCGGCTACGAGTTTAGCATCTTAGTGAATACTAAACAAATTTGCATCATCATCATCATCATCATCATCATCATCATCATCATCATCATCATCATCATCATCATCATTATCATCATCATCATCATCACCATCATCATCACCATCATCATCATCATCATCATCATCATCATCATCATTATGATTAACACCATCAATGTCACTTCAGCAATGGATAGTCAGAACAACAGTGTAGGTTTCTGGTCATGTGAAAATAAACCCAGGTGTTCACGCGTGAAGACGCTTTATCTTACAGAAAGACAGACAGACAGACAGACACAAGGGAAAGAGAGAGAGAGTGGGGGTAAGTGGGGGGTAGATGGCGGGAGGAACTAGAGATGAAGTGAGAAACAGATAGGCAGACAGACGCAAAGAGAGCCAGAGAGTGTGAGAGAGAGAGAGAGAGAGAGAGAGAGAGAGAGAGAGAGAGAGAGAGAGAGAGAGAGAGAGAGAGAGAGAGAGAGAGAGAGAGAGAGAGATACAAAGACAGGCAAGAGACAAAAAGAGACAAATTAAAACAATATGGAAGAGAAACAAAGAGAGAGAGAGAGAGAGAGAGAGAGAGAGAGAGAGAGAGAGAGAGAGAGAGAGAGGGAGGGAGGGAGAGAGAGAGACAGACAGAGACAGAGAAAGAATGAAAGAAAGAGAGAGAGAGAGAGAGACAGAGAGACAGAGAGAGAGACAGAGAGAGACAGAGAAATATGTTAGTGTAATGAACAGCACACAGTGACAGAAGTGGTCAAACAAATGTAGGTAAAAAAAGGTAAAGGTGGTCCAATAGCCTTGTGGCCGTAGGGGAGCGTGATGTTGGAGATCACACTTATCTTGGGCCAGCGTAATGAGGGTGATGCCCATCTCTCTCCCTCGCTGCTTTACCTTCCCCACCCTTAAGAGAGTAGGTACTCAGTCACAGTTGAGTCAACTGGGGGCGTTGTTATTTGTCGCTTTACGTTTTGCGGTCACCCATCCAGGTGCTAACCGCACTGGACGCTGCTTAACTTGCGACACAGTAGCGAGTGCTCCAACCACTGTGCTATCTGACACCCTTGCAACAAATGTAGCCAATCCAAAACAACGCCACTTTCTTTCATTGCTTCATCTCAGCCTTGCAGTCTAAAAATAGCACATGCCTATAGCACCAGCCCCCACCCTCATTATTATCTTGCCCTTCGTTACCGTTATTGACCTTCATCATCATCGTTACAGTAACATCATCATCATCATCATCATCATCATCATCATCATCATCATCATCATCATCATCATCATCATCATCACTATTATCATCATCAATCATCATCATCATCATCAATCATCATCTCGTCATCATTAACATCATCATCCTTATCGTCGGCGTCATTATCACCAGCATCAGTCACTTACCTAGGCTCGGTGACAACCACCAGCTGAGTGGTGGCCCTTGTTACCAGGTACAGCCCATCAAGGAACTCAATAAAGTCATTATCACCAAACGGACGCATAGTTACCACAATGACCACTGGGCGCTCCAGGCCCTGTACATAGCCATAGTACGCCAGAGTAACCTGGTCTTCCTGGGCGGTGACCATCGTGACAAGCCGCCTTTCCCACTCCTGCCTGTCACGTCTCCACACATCGTGACTCAGCACTGCCAGCGGCACACCGACAGCTCGGAGGCCCAGGGCTAAGCCACAGGCGCTGTTGGCGGTCACCACCCCTTGCTGGTCCATCACGTCGTCATGGAGTTCTGCACAGCGCGTGACAATGAGAACGTCACGCCAGGCTATGGAACGGGACCCTGTTAACAAAAAATAATGCTTTTAAATTAATTTAATTTATTTTAATTTAATTTAATATAATTGAATTGTATTTTATGTAATTACTCTAAATAATAAAGATTGGTTTATTGTATACATGTTATTTGTTTTATTCATGTTGATTTGTTTTCATGTAAAATACTGTATGTAAAAAAGAAATGATGCACTGAGCTACTGGGATTTTGTTGTTTATTAATATTTCCTCAGTTTTTACAACTGCTGTCAATTTTAACTTCTAACTTTTCTGCCTGACCTATTTATTTATTTATTAAGAGAGAGAGAGAGAGAGAGAGAGAGAGAGAGAGAGAGAGAGAGAGAGAGAGAGAGAGAGAGAGAGAGAGAGAGAGACAGTCAGACAGACAGACAGACAGAGCACGCACTATGTACACACCACCATTGTTGACTGTCAGTGTATTGTCGTCTGCTGTGGGCCACACGCTAACGGTCCACTTTACCTCCCCATATCACATATGTTTCTGTTCGTCAAAGAGGCCACGTCGCGCTTAGAAAAATAATGATTTCGTTAGGGTTAGGGCTGAAGTTAGGTTTAGGAGTAAAGATAGCGTTGGCTAACACTGTCCCTAACCCTGATTTATCGCAAACTTAAACCCTAACATTAGTGCAGTGCATTGCTAACTTTGGTGGGGAGCCAAACTGGATCGTTATCCAAATGGAGAGAACGGCAGTCTGATCTATGTCTAGACTAAAACCGGCCAAGTCTGGTCCCCGGCATAGGCACATGACATAGACATTGGACCTGATGTTGTATGACGTGTGTCTGTAATTAACTTTTCTATTCTATCTTATCCTATCCTATTCTACCCTATCTTACCCTATCCTACCCTATCCTATCCTATCCTAACATCGGCAGTTGGCTGGTGGGACAGAGGTCAAGGGTCAATGCAGGTGATCATCAGGAAGGCAACACAAAGCAGCCTAGACCTTGACAGTGACCACAAAACACCACTCACCTGCAGGGCCCACATCAAGTCGTCCTGTCAGCAGTTGGCCCAGTCCCCGTCCACACGCCTCACACTCCACGGGCCAAAGTCCTGTATGGCCGTCCCCCTCGTGAACGAGTGTGATCACTGCTGGCCCGTCCCCAGGGGCAGGAAGCACGCTGTCGCTGTAGTCACGAAGTAGACCGGGAAACTGCTGTATCACTGGCCGCACCTCCCTGAGGACAGCAAAGTACTTTCTATCTTATTCTTATTCCATGTCCCCATGCCTTAGTAAGTTTGTGTCTACCACCACCACCACCACCACCTCTACCTGCTGGCGTGACGTTGGCTACCTAATCAAAATGGTTCCACCACGAGTACTTTCTAGTTTTTCAATTAAGATTCTGAGTGTTTCATTGTAAATTATATGGCTGTAGGTTTCTGAAAAATTCAATGGAACAGTTAATATTACTTTTTTATACCAATGGGAGGTGTCCAAAAAGTGGCTACCTAAAACTATTTACGTGTTCTATTTAATGAAATTTATTTATTTTGATGTAAAAACTTAGGTGGTGTTTGTTTGGTTAAGAAATATCAAGAAATATATTTTGTATAAAATTTAGAATTGAAACACCACGTGTTTTTGGTGGTTTAAAAAAACCAGAGTCAAGCGTATTACTTCCTCACACTGCCCATATGTCCAGATTTCAACACCAAGTTGCGTGAACTCGTTTTAACGATTGAAATGAAAAATAAATACCTAAACGTTAACCAAATGTAACCAAACTTGGCAGAAACATTGCCTGGAATGTTACTAAAGTGGTGAAGGAAAAATTTTGAGAATCCAATCAGTAATTTTAGTTTAATAGTGATTTTCTGGAACATTGTAAAAACCCGTGGCATAAGCCGAAAATGGCTACCTAAGAAAGTCAGTGACAGCGTCCTTAATTCAATTAAGTAGAATGCCATGTGCATATGAGCTAGTTACATTCGGCTTGACCATCATTAAAAACTTAACTTTGTTCATCGTGGCGGGAGAAATGTGGATTTGGGGTTTTTATATCCGATTTAGGTCACCATGTCCAGTTTGGAAAAGCACCACCGCGCTTATTTGGGTCAACACTTTTACAAAAAGTTACAACTTTGACACCATGTACTCAAAAAACTTAAATTCGATACTATTTTTAATTATTGTAATGATCTATGGGCTTGGTGGCGAAGTATTATAATAAATGTATCAACCGTATTTTAGCTTAGGTAGCCAAGATAATCGGTGGCAGTCAAAATCAATCAATCGCAAAGCTGTGTGAAAACTTTCAGCAAATATACAAACATTGTAGGTAGGTATTTCAACGGTGCGTTGTTTGCAACCAAAAGTGTGTAAATTAGTCAAGCAGAACGGGTGTTATACTGCTTGGAATGTCCCCACCCCGAATAACTGTTCTCCGGACAAAGAGAGAAAGAGAAAGAATAGACTGGACCTATCCCGATTGACGTCATAACTTTGTGCGTATTTATTCGCATTTTTCTCACCATGACGAACGATTGTTGTGTCAAACATTGTTCGAAGCGAAGTACTAGAGATCTTGGAATCTCTTACCATAGAATTCCGACGATTATATTCAATAGAGGCACCAACATACGCGAGCTGACAGCTAGGAGGAGAAGGCTTTGGATCGCCCAAATCAATCGAAAGAAGATCACAGACAAAACAGTAAAACCATGGACCCGTGTGTGTTCACGCCACTTTGTGAAAGGTAAGCATTTTCAATAATTGTTCAATGGTTCACATGCATTTTGTTATTGGTCTTACTAGGCCATTGCGAAGTTGCAGCTGCCCACTTTCACCGACAACCTGGCAGTAGTGAAATCTGCCATTTTTGAGCAGGTCGAGTGTTGGAGGGTTTTTAGATGACTTTTGCTCTGTTCTAAAAATTTCATAGATAGAATGTGCGTTTAGGCTTCATGATTTAAATATAAAGACTGTGACTGTATTTGTTGTTGTTTTTTTTTCAAATTTCACGTTTACTTGAATACAAAATAATAATTAAAAAAAAAACACCACACAAAACACCTGAGGAGAAACATTGTTTACCTTTCTTCCAGAATCACAGAGGAAAGACTAGAGACAAGTAGAGTGCTTGTTTTGTTTATCATGCAAGTCAATATTTTAGTGTAGTTGTTATTACATTTTGACTTGATTTTGATGACAGGAAAACGTGCGGAGTTCTATCAAGATGATACGCCCAACTGGATCCCAACTTTGCACCTTGGCTACAACATTAAATGTGCATCCACTGATGTGGACCGGTTTGAAAGGAAACAGAAGAGAGAGCAACAGAAACAAGGAAATGCCCACAACAGTATGTAATGAATATTTACTTTATGAAATATTTCATAGTTTATCTTCAAGTGTAAAGAAATTGTGTTTTTGAAACAATGCTGCCTTTCTAAAATGCAATTTTTAATGTTTGTAAATCTAACATTGTCATGTATAATGTCATCGCCTTCGTATTTAGATATTTGATGTAGTCCATGAAATTATGCTTTTTGAAGGTAATGCAGTTGTTAGTAAGTGAACAGGAATGCAGTTTTCCAGGGAAGCATGCCCCCAGATCCAGTGTTAATTTTTTTTCTCTCACCACAACCCGTTCCCACCACTTCATCATTATGAATCTCAATTAATCAGTATTAAACTACAGTTAAATAAACTGTCTTCAGTTTTCATTTTGGTTAATATAAAAAAAAGCCACATCTTGTCTTATAGATGGGAGGAACACTGATTGCCCAAAATAGGCATTTACTCATACTTTTGAGTAAAAAACAAAAGTGAAACATTTCAAGGCAGTATGATCACCTAAACATAGAATGTGCTTGAAGTAAACAAATAGTTATGTGTATGTTATGGTTCTTATTTGTGCAGATCATGCTGAGGACGGTGAGAACACCACAGACAGTGACGCATCATTTTCCACTTTGTAAAGATTTGGACAATAAAGTTTACTGTTTACTGCATCTATGGGTGATCTTGGAGGGGACACTGATTTAGAACTGGGTGAAGAAGCTACTGATTTGAAACGAACTGTGGAGCAGGAAGTCCAGACTGATATTACCATTTCCTACCTGGAAGCCATGGAGTCTGAGCTTCAGACTCTAAGAACAGAAAACCTCACTCTTTGTATGAAACTGAATGCCAGCACTATGTCAGATGACTTTTTTTTTTAAAAAGAAGATGGGTCTAGAGATGATGAGAAAGTGAAATATTACACAGGCCTACCATCTTTTTTGACTCTTGCTGCTCTGGTGTCATTCCTGATGCCTCATATTACTAGTGGGCCCAGATCTATCACAAGCAAATTTCAAGAAGTGTTAATTGTCCTCACTCAACTGAGGTTGAATCTGACTGTACAGGTCGTTGTTGATTTGTTTGGCATTTCTGACACTTCAGTGTCACACATATTTCTCAAGGTGCTGGCTGTCATATATATATATATATATATATATATATATATATATATATATATATATATATATATATATATATATATATATATATATATAGAGAGAGAGAGAGAGAGAGAGAGAGAGAGAGAGAGAGAGAGAGAGAGAGAGAGAGAGAGAGAGAGAGAGAGAGAGAGAGAGAGAGAGATTGGCTGATTGTGGGTTTAATATCCATGATAGTGTTGGATTGATGTGTGCTGAAGTTAAGATACCAGCTTTTACCAAAGGTAAAAAAGCAACTATCTGCTTTTGATGTAG
This sequence comes from Oncomelania hupensis, assembly GCA_036898135.1. Taxonomy (NCBI): domain Eukaryota; kingdom Metazoa; phylum Mollusca; class Gastropoda; order Littorinimorpha; family Pomatiopsidae; genus Oncomelania; species Oncomelania hupensis. Next base: position 47,468,132 of record CM072522.1, on the reverse strand, counting down.
AATCAACACGCAAAATAGCACATGTAAGCCACAGTAATGATTCATGTTGAAAGGGTGATTGGTAACATTGTTTAAAACTATGCCATTATTGATTCTACAATTCCAGTCACTATGTTGACTTGTGCAGAAGGTGCAACTGTGACCACGTTGGACCAAATTGTCACAGTGTGCTGTGCTCTGGTGAATATTTGTCCATCCGTTGTTCCTTTTGATTAGAGATGGGGTGAGAGAAACTTCCAACTAGGTAGTTTTGTTGACAATAACTATCATGGATATTAAGCCCACGATCAGATAATTTTGTTCACCTAGATCATCAAGAAGCTTGGTTTTGTATCCTTCTTTCTTCTACCAAGTAGTTTTGTTGACAATAACTATCAACTAGGTAGTTTTGTTGACAATAACTATCATGGAAGCTTGGTTTGGTATCCTTCTTGTTTTTATTATTATTACTTCCAACTAGGTAGTTTTGTTGACAATAACTAACATGGATATTAAACCCACGAACAGCTAATTGTGTTCTCCTAGATCATCATGAAGCTTGGTTTTGTATCCTTGTTGTTGTTATTATTATTAGTTTTATTAGTATTGTTATTATTATTGTTTTCATTGTTACCATATATTATTAGTTTTGTTGCTGCTGCTGTTGTATTATTTTTAGTAGTTGTATTGTTATTATTATTATTTTTATAATTACTCCTATGATTACGATTATTTTTTATTATGATTATTATTACTATTATTATTATTATTATTATTATTATTATTATTATTATTATTATTATTATTATTATTATTATTATTATTATTATTATTATTATTATTATTATTAAATCACCATTGTCACCTTCATCAGGTTTTCACCAGTACTCAGTATTGTAATTTTAAAAAGATAGCTTTGCTGAAGTCATTAGTACTTTGTCGCACCTAGTTATTTCAGGAACCTAATAATATTATATTCTATTCCATTGTTGCTGTCGTTAGTGCAAGGTGTACGCAGACATGAATGGAGGGGTGGGTGCACGAGTAAGCATGTGTGTATATGTGTACATGGGTGTTTGTGTGTGCATGGATGTATGTGTGAGTCAACGAGTTGAGTGGTAGGAAGGATGAAAAGTTTTCAAGTACGAGTGTATAGATACAGGAGTGAAGTGTTGTGGATGGCTAGGATGAGTCTAAGGCATGGAAGAATGGGTGGGTTTGAGTGGTTTTGTGTATTGTTGAATAATTATCTGTGTGTCTAATGTGTACGCATGGGTATGTGACTGGATATCTGTTTAGGCATGTGTGCTAGTGGTGATAGATTTGTATTTCGGTATGGAAGTTGGGTATGATAGTATATCAAATGTATTAATATTGTATGTCTATGTTTTTGATGTTATCTCTTTTCTTGCACTGCAAAACAAATATCCATGCCATGTGTTTGGACAATAAAGAATCTTGAAGTGATGTGAAGCTGTTTGAAAGTATTGTTTTACGTGGTGTGTTCTCACATAAATGTCTGTTTATGCATTTCAGTATGTTATGGAACCCTATGAATGAAGGTCTTACTAAACAACCGCATTAAGTTACATTACAACATACTAAGCAACAGTTCAACATGTTTTACTAAGTTACGTTTCACATCCAGGTAGCATTTTAACAAAGTCACAGTTCCACAAAATAAAGTTACTTTCCGAATTTTGAGTTCGACGTAACATTTCACAGTTATAAGTTACAGTTCTATCGTTATAAGTTACATTCCATGTTGAACTGTTACTTATAAGGCTTATAAGTTCCCGTGTGTGTGCACCAAAAAAAAAAAGGTTACCCCTTGAAAACTATTGGGTTTTTTTGCTCATAAAAATCAACGCACAGTCGGCATCACCTTATCTAAAATCGAATGCACATATTTCATTTTAAAAATCAAATTAACTGCTGCTTCCATTGGTATTCGTTGTTGAAGGTTATGAAGTGCAAAGATAAAGGATTAGACGTTTAAAGGGACATATAACACCAACATTGCTATCACATCAACAGAAGAGTTGTTCAGGTCACACTGTATCATTTCCCGTTAATGCTGTCGAACGTGCCAACACTTCAACAGTCGAAGTAAACAATACCAAGGGCTACAAAGGTATTATGACCACTTACATTCGCTTATTTTTCTTTAAAACGCGCTTTTACCTTGAAATTTGCACACTGCAAATCATCCATGAGTTATATATGTATTGTAATATTTGTCGGCTCTCCCAGAATACAACTGAATTGTACTATAAAACTATGAACTAATGGCTGTAAGGTTATTTATTAGCTGGTCAATGTTTTTTAACAAATTGTTTCATGTCAATTTAACAACATAGCATATTAGGTAGCCATATCACCATCAAGTAACATTTCACGTAATAGGTAGCCGTGGTGGTGAACTGCTTAAGTCGCCATTCACAGGCAGGTAACCATTCACATTTAGGTCGCCTGTCGTAAAAATGGGTTCAAAATTAAGTAGCAGTTCACAAATATGGTTAAGTAGACATTCACATTATAGGTAGCCGTTCAAAATAGTAGGTAGCCAGTTCACAGTGATCGGCTACCTAAATGGTATTTAGGTCGCCAAAACCTGTGGAAATAAAGGTTCACCACCACCACCACCACCACCACCAACAACAACAACAACTAAGCAACAATAAAAACTACTACTACTACTACTATTACTATTAACACCACTGCTACTGACATTATTACTACTTCTACTACTGCTGCTAATACTACAGCTGCTGCTGCTACTACTTCTATTACAACTGCTGTTGCTCCAACAACAGCTACTTCTATTGCTATTAATACCACTGCTACCACTATATGTTGCTGCTACCAATACTACTGCTGCTGTTTCTACTACTACTACTACTACTACTACTACTTATTACATGAGTTACCCACCTGAGGACGGCGGGTGCGGAGCGAAGGGGCGTGGTCACCACCTCTTGCTGCAGGCAGGCTGGAATGTCTGTGTGCCAAACACCAGCACACCACAGGTGGAGATGCTGCACGCTGCTCTGTAATCTACACACCAGTTCCTCTGTACGTCGACCTCTCTCCACGCTGTTAGACAGAGAAAGTGTTTTGATGACGTGTTGACCACAGAAGACAACAAGACTTAGTGTTAATGGCGGTGTTAATAAACCTGTACTGTTACTTGATGGACTCAGCGCAGTCCAGGGGTTGATGCCACGCACCTCCTGCCTATTACATAGTGCAGATACTCGAGACTCAATAACTCTCGTAATGATTGTCACGTGGGGTTATGGGTTTTAGGGCTCTGCACAATGGAATGATGTAAACCTCACGCTTTATCCTATGGGAACTGCTAGTTAGTCACACTGTGGATTACTATAATAAATTTATTTATTTAGCTCGGTCTGTGTAAAGGCTGGGGTACAGAGATAGATAGAAAAATGGTAAAAGATTACTGTCACACTAGCTTTCACACGGCTATGAATCATATGTAGTCCAGCCACTTGATAACAGTTAAACATCACACATTTATTTCTTCTACTCTATACAAGATTCTCTAAGTACTAATCTACCTTAAACGTTATATAGTCACTGTGAATAATTCGATCGCTGATAGTCTATGCAGCTAATTGTTCATCCTTGGGCACTGACTGTTATAGTTCATGAGAAGTGGACTACTGTGGTCCTGTAGCTCTCAGTTTTTTGTGCACACACGACTATAGACTTAACTTTCCGTCTGGCGTGCTGTGCTGTGGTCGGTTTCCTGACAACTTGGGTTGTCTTCCTTTGGTTCTTCCCTGTGGGTAGACTGGTTGGCTTTCCTCGCGCAATGCTGGGGATACCGTTGCAGCCAACTAATGCGTCAACGAGGTTTCGTCTGAGGCTGTGTTGGGCACACTACAGACCGCCTGTTCGTCTTCGTGACAATATCAGGCCAGTGGCTACTTGAGTGAATTCGGATTTACACAAGTACTGCGTCCTAGTCTTTTCTGGAGAGAACTACTGCTCCTGTGTAGCAGTGTACTGCTCCGTGGTTTGAACACGACTGCCGGTTCTTCTCTACATTCGAAGTAGTCAGACCTGGCTGAGTCTCTCCTAGCTGTGTTCTCATTGGCGGATAACTGACTTACCTAACGGCGTTACGATGATGTCATTGCCTTTGCTTACCGTCAGCTACCACTGTGTGTAATCGGCAGTAGGCTACTGCTACGCTTGATTACTTCCATCGTCTGCTGCTTGCTAACTTTGAAATTCTAATATTACATAGACTAACCAAGCTAAATATTAAAATAAGCAGAGTAAAACTAGTCATCTCACGACAATGATGATGGTGATGATGATGATGATGATGATGATGATGATGATGATGATGATGATGATGATGATGATGAAATAATCCAAGAAAACTATTTCTTTTTTTTTAAATTAAAGGTGAGGTTACATCATTTTGGTTATGCTATTTTTAGATAAAACAGAAAGTGGGCTTTGCTATTATAGAAATAGGCCTATAGCTTACAATGAAAGTCCACTGGCTAATGTAAACACATCTGTACAATCCACAGGACTATGACATGGAAACACTATTATTATCACAATCATCATAATCATCATCATCATCATCATTGTTGTCGTCGCAATCTTCATCATCATCATCATCATCATCATCATCATCATCATCATCATCATCATCATCATAATTATCATCATCACCTCTACCACCACCACCACCACATCATCATCATTGTCTTTGTTGCCATCATCATCATCATCATCAACATCATCATCATCATCATCATCATCATCATCATCATCATCATCATCATCATCATCATCAGCCACACCTTGTTGCTACTCACAAATCTTTAAAGGACACCTCATCGATGAGGACACAGAGCGTGCCCCTACGTACAACTGCTGACAGATCATTGAATGCCACGTCCACATCGCCAGCATTGTCGTCGAAATCATAGTAGTGAACGTGCACCGCGGCAGGGGGCGCTGTGGGATCAGCAGCCATGGTCACTTGCAGCTGGTTGTGGATCAGACGACTGGCAGACAGAGCGCCATGGAATATACTGATGACGTGGACATCATGGCCTCTGGACAGCCAACGAAGTCCTTGTAGGACCAGCAGTATTGTTTTACCTGCACACGTATACGGATACATCATGATGATGAGGGATTAATAACTAAATGGATGAATGCATGAAAGAAGAAGAAGAAGAAGAAGAAGAAGAAGAAGAAGAAGAAGAAGAAGAAGAAGAAGAAGAAGAAGAAGAAGAAGAAGAAGAAGAAAAAGAAGAAGAAGAAAAAAAGGAGAAAAAAAGAAGATGAAGATAATGATGATGACGACGACGATGATGATGATGATGATGATGATGATGATGATGATGATGATGATGATGATGATGATGATGATGACGATGGATGTAGGCCCAGCAGTATTGTTTTGCCTGCACACGTATACAGGTAAATGATGATGATGATGATGATGATGATGATGATGATGATGATGATGATGATGGTGATGATGACGATGGATTAATAACTAAATAGATGAGTGCATGAAACAAGAAGAAGAAAAAGAAGATGATGATGATGGTGATGATGATGATGATGATGATGATGATGATGATGATGATGATGATGATGATGATGATGATGATGATGATGATGATGATAAGTAAATAACAAGAATGATGAAGAATACGTAATGTGGTTGTACAGCTTGAGACAAAAGACAACATCTGTACAAAGGGAAAATCAATCCTATAAGGCAGTGAAGACGACGTGGTGATATTTCTCTAGATTCGCCTACCATATCTATCCTATACTATCCTATCCCGTATCTCGAAAGTCGTTGGGGGTACCATAGATGATCGTTTAACCAGCATACTCCATCTGTCTGTCCTCAGCAGCCCTAGATATGCAGTGCTTTCTAATCATGCTACTTTTCCTGATCTACTGACTTTGTTTCTCGTGTGCGGCAGTCTGGCCAAACTGTCGTCTGCTACATGCGCGCAGTGATTTATTTTGTGTGTACAATTATCCATCCAGTTTTCACTGAATATGCAATGCTCCTCAGCTTGGAGAATTCAGGCCTGTTTGATTCTCTTTGAGTACAAGTATTTTATATCCACACACAGAAAGAAGCAGCGCAAATCTAGTATACACACCAAAGATATTTACTGTTACCATAGAGATTGCTATGTGCTGCCTGTGTCTGCCCAGACATCAAACGACACACCTGAAAGGTTACGGATGTTCATGGCGCGGGATATCCGACTAAGAAGTGGTAATTATTTGCCTAGACAGCTTTCACACATCACTATAACAACCATTGGCTGCACGCGTCCACCATATACTGGTACCCTTTTTGAGATGATGATGATGATGATGATGATGATGATGATGATGATGATGACTGTTGTCAAGGTGGCGACGTGGTGATTAACGCTAACGCAATAAAACGTTAAGCTTCCTTCCACCCACCCCCTCCCCACCCCCACAGGGAAATAAAAGAAAGCAATGGATAGGGAACTATATCAACACTTCATCCTCACTGTAGTTATACAATGGATAGGGAAATATATCAACACTTCATCCTCACTGTAGTTATACAATGGATAGGGAACTATATCAACACTTCATCCTCACTGTAGTTATACAATGGATAGGGAACTATATCAACACTTCATCCTCACTGTAGTTATGCAATGGATAGGGAAATATATCAACACTTCATCCTCACTGTAGTTATACAAAGGATAGGGAAATATATCAACACTTCATCCTCACTGTAGTTATACAATGGATAGGTAAATATAACAACACTTCATCCTCACTGTAGTTATACAATGGATAGGGAAATATATCAACACTTCATCCTCACTGTAGTTATACAATGGATAGGGAAACATATCAACACTTCATCCTCACTGTAGTTATACAATGGATAGGGAAACATATCAACACTTCATCCTCACTGTAGTTATACAATGCTGAACAAGGTCAACAGTCTCCTTCTCTACACCTACTCCATTTTCAAAGTTGCTTGCTGAACACTCAAATAGGCCTACGTCCATGTTTATACTTGACTAACAATCTGGGGTGCGCAAGCAACACAAAAAGGCTTAAAACGAAATTTGGAAGATGAACATTGCTAGCGCAGAGGCCATTGATCCAGCTACTGTAGGTCCGTGGTAAAGATAAACTCAGTTTCCTTGCACGGCGTCGCACGGCGAGCGTGTCATTATTATTTTTTTTAAATAGTCGGAAATCAGAACGAGCAAACCGCAGGTTAGTCTGTCTGTCTGTCTGTAGGTCGGTCTTTCGTTCAGTCAGTCGATCCGTTTCCCTCCATATCCAAAGAACCACTGAACAGATTGTGACCAAGCTTCACATTAATATTATCTAAACTAGTTGCCAGCTTCCATGCCATCATGTTTGCTCTATCGTAAAGGTCAAGGTCGTTGGAGTCACTTTGCTGCTAAAAACGTTTTGCTCTATTCCTTAAAAAAACAAAAAAAAACCAATCAAACAAACCAAACAAACAAACAAACAAACAAACAAACAGATGGTGGACCCGATTTTGTAGACTATTTGGAATACAGGTACTTCAACTTATGCTCATTCATTCAGTATAGCCCAGTCAGACTGTCGGTCGTTTGTTTCTATAAAGTTAACTTTTTTGTGTTGAAAGCACATTTGCATTAGGCCTACCTCAAGAATACTGGACATTATTTTGAACAATTTTCCCTATGCACGTGCTTTACCTACTGTTTAACATGTTGTGTCATTCATAGTTACACTCTCTCAAGGGTCAAAGTCGACGTGGTTCATAATTTTTTAAACATGTTGTTTACTGTACCTCCAAATTGGCTGAACCGATTTAAAATTGTTTTTGCTGGCGCTGCAGGTGGTTCAGATAGTTGTCGATCATTCCATGTTTTCATTTTGCTTCGTTAGGATAACGCCGAGTAACAGCACTGCTAAAAACTAAAAACTTTCACACCTTAGGAAAAGCTGCTTTTCAGCCATATGCGTGTCTGGAAATACACTGGAGTTGCTTGCCTTCTTGTTTTGTTTGGTATCAAACCTCTCGCCACTGCCACAGGCGCTCGTTACCATACAACAGGCTAACTCCCGATTTTTTCTCGTGCCTATAAAATCTAACTAGAAGAATTAAGCCCATATGACTCGCATGGTCCGTTAAAATATTTAACATAAAAATGAATGGCCGAAAAAAAATGGTGACATTAGCTTGCAAGGTATTTTCTTAGATCCTTCAATGCTCTTGACCTTGAGATAACCTTGCCCTCCAGCTAAAAAAACCCACCAAAAACATTCATCCTACAGCAAACTAATTGTAGTATGCAAAAATGACTGCCTTAGGAATGACCTTGACCTTTGAGATGACCTTGGCCTTTACGTGACCTTTGATGTTTATGTATAATCAAATAACCCAAAGTCGTAGCATACAATGGGTTACATATAGGACCCATTGCACTGTATAATGAAACATAAAAAAAAATGTTTTTGTAAGATCTAAAATGACCTTGACTTTCATGATCAACGCAAAAAGGAAACGAAAGATCAAGTTGTTTTCTCTAAATATTACAAATTTTGACTTTCGTATCTCATGTAGTTTAGGATCAAATTAGTCAGTCATTGTTTATAGAGTTTAGCGGACTGCAAAGATCCCAATCAGGATCACAAATTGGTTGAAAGAGGACTCACACCCGATCCGAATAAAATATCGTTAGTTATTCATTGCTTATATGGTCCAGCGGACTGCAAAGAGCCGAATCAGGACCACAAAATCAAGACCAAAAAGAGGCTAAAAGATGAGATTCACTCTTGAACTGTATAAAAGATCTGCTGAAACAACCCTAGTGGTAACAATGAAGGCACTCCACCAGCCGGTCACTTTACAATTAAGGAATCCCACTCATGGGACGCTGAGCCTATGCTCTAATTTATCGAACCCCCGTTTACAAAGACACAGAATAGAATATATCGTCACTATAGAATATCAACAAGATACATACATATAAAATGTCTACATTGCTAAATAATAATTTAATAGGAACCCCTAGTGACCATTTGGCAGAAAACGTCCAATATTCCCAGGCTGACCCAACATGAGAAGTCTTGGACTAGATTTTGAAGAACAGTTATCCGTGTATAGCTTGCAATTAGCAATATAAATCTAGCACCTTGTGTGTATTTATGTGTGGTGTAGCAGTAGTTTACGGGCAATAGGACTATTGTAAAGACATTTGATGCTACATTTGGTCACACAGCCAGTCTCAGTGAACCATCATATTGGTTAAATTATAACGATGATGATGATGATGATGATGATGATGATGATGATGATGATGATGATGATGATGATGATGATGATGATGTTGATGATAATGATGATGATGACAGTTAAACAAAAACTCTTTATTGTCCTTTTTATTAAGAAATTGCGAGTAAAAAGCATAAAATATGACATAAACTGAGGAAATCACACAGTAAACAGTAAAATCATGTAAAATCTGCAACTTGCAAAAGTAAATACAGTATGTAAGTCTACAACAGCGAAGCACTGCAAATAGTCACTGTTAGAACCTCATGCCACAACAGTGAACAACTGCAAAGATTGCAACAGTGAAGCATTGCAAACAGTCACTGTTACGACATCATACTACAACGGCAAGTGTGACAGCAGCTACCCAGTACATCCATCCCATAGCCACCTAGGTATATGCATACGATCCACGTAAGATGATGATTCCCCGGTTGGTGTGCAGGGGGTTTCAGTATAAATAGTGTCCCCACTTTCTGGAAATTTATTGCTTTAAATTCCCACTGTCGCTGTCTTTCTCATTTTTATTTCATTCCTGCTCTGTTCTATCAATCTGTTATACTATACTCTTCTTCCCTAAACCAGTCACCTACCCGTTTTTCTTGAAAACTCTTCCGGGACAAGACTCCTTATTTGTGTGTGAGGTCTGTTGGATCAGCTTGGGAATATTGGACGCTTTCTGCCAGGTGGTCACTAGGGCTTCCTATGATGTTATTATTTAGCAATGTAGGCATTTTTTATGTATGTGTTTTGTTGATAATTTATAATAATGTTTGTATTCTATTTTGTTTCTATAAACGAGGGTTCGATAAATTAGAGTATAGCCCCAACGTTCCCTGCGTGGGATGTCTTTATTGTAAAGTGACTGGCTGGTGGAGAGCGTTCAGTTTTACCACTAGGGTTGTTTCAGCAGATCTTTTATGCGGATCAGGAGTTGTCCGGTCCCGATTTGGCTCGGAAGAGTCCGCTGGACCTAAAGCAATAATCATGTAATGTAATGTAACGTAAGATGATGGATCCTATGTTGATATTGATGTTGATGTCTTGTATTGCGCGATCCACCACGTCGGTAGACATGTTCATTGCGCATGCAGTGGGTCAGGGGGGAGAGGAGTGGGAGGGGGGAGAGAGGGGCTCAGGTGATCCAAAAATAAAGCGAAGCAGCCATCATATGTATTTTATCTTTTCCGGACAACCGAAATGTCGTTAAGCCTGATTAGTCCCCCATGGCACTCGGTTTTCCGGCAGAAGACAATTAATAGGCCTAAAGCCTATACATGACCATCCTTGCAAATGAACTGCATGGTTTTGCGATTGCTCCTCGCACTAATCTTGCGCTAAATGGAAGGAGATTATCGCACTGTATCAGTCGGTGTGTTCGTCATCCGGAGATGTTAAAACGGATGAAGGTCGGTGACAACAGTAGCGTGGATGAATAAAAACACAGCCTCAATCAATGTATTACGAGATCCAATCGCCATGTTATAAGCTGGCGTGTTCACAAACATTAACGCAATTTACAGGATTCCCCAAAATCGCAGACTTTCAAAAAGGCGATGACGCACTTTCTCTAGGTTGTGGATTGCAGGGATGAAGCTGAAGGGATTAAGCTTAGTGCCATACGGTCAGATTGTTTGACAAAAATCTTTTCATTCTCAAAGATGATGGCAAAGAAACCGTAGCTACGAAACTGTGGATCTCCGATATTCCTATGTCATGTGATGACAATCGAAACATCCCTAGTTCGATTAGGCTGCGTGCTGAGATTCAAGATTTTCTATGAGAAGATAAGGAACTGGGAGGAAAAACTGACCCGTTTTTACACGGGCAGAAGGTTTCCTACATCACTGTCCCAGACAAACCTCTTGAGTCCACTGTGCAGACTGGGGATATGAAAGCTACACTGCACCACAAAAACAGACACAAACATGGACACAAAACCGTGTGTAGTCGCTGTTTACAGTTTGGGCACTGGATGGAGGTGTGCACTGCTCATGTTGTGTGTGTAGGATGTGTTTACTGTCAGGACACCGTCAGGGTGACCCACAGAGTAGGGGTAGTTGCGATTCTTATGAAAAATAATTTTGAATATAAAATATGTAATGTTCACAGAGATGTAAATGGCAACTGGCTTATAATACACTTGAATATGCATGAAAAAGATGTTGTGATTGTTAGTGTGTATGGGCCAAACAATGATGATCCTAGTTTATATATAAAACGGCAAAGCTGTGAGAAGAGTGTCAACATGCAATCTTGGGGGGAGACTGGAACTTGGTATTAGATTTCGATATAGACTGCAACAACTACAGACAGATAAACATTGGTAAGAGCTCATGAACTGGTTAAACTAATGATAGACAACATATGTTTTTTCCAGATCCATGGAGATCTACTAATCCTGACGACCAACGACTTACGTGGCGTAGAAACACATCTCCCCCCCCCCCCTTCCTTGCAAAGCCGTTTAGACTTCTTCCTCATTTATGATCTTGTTTGGTAGTTTGTTCAGAAGGTGGATATAAAGCCTGGTTACAGAAATGATAATTCTGCAGTCACCATAACGTTGCAGTTTGGAGAAGAAAACACTCGACATTTTTTTTAAAGTTTGTTTGTTGAAATTCAACTTTCTTTGTTACTTCATATAAAATACTTAGAACCAATAAACTGTGAAATTAAATCTGTCATGACAGAATATGCAGTTTCCCTTATAATAGAGATAACTTAGATGATATTCCGCTATCGGATATTCAGTTGACTACTTCAATAATGGTACTCGATGCAGTCAATCTAAACAATTGACAAACAAAAACAATTGGATTTCCTTTCCGTCTTCTAATAGCGATCTCCCTGCCTTTAAACCACATGTTTGAGTGATAGATGTGTTTGCTGTGTGTGTCACATGTTTGAGTGATAGATGTGTTTGCTGTGTGTGTTTCACATGTTTGAGTGATAGATGTGTTTGCTGTGGGTGTCACATGTTTGAGTGATAGATGTGTTTGCTGTGCGTGTTTCACATGTTTGAGTGATAGATGTGTTTGCTGTGGGTGTCACATGTTTGAGTGATAGATGTGTTTGCTGTGGGTGTCACATGTTTGAGTGATAGATGTGTTTGCTGTGGGTGTCACATGTTTGAGTCATAGATGTGTTTGCTGTGTGTGTCACAGCGTGTGTGTCACATGTTTGAGTGATAGATGTGTTTGCTGTGTGTGTCACATGTTTGAGTGATAGATGTGTTTGCTGTGGGTGTCACATGTTTGAGTGATAGATGTGTTTGCTGTGGGTGTCACATGTTTGAGTGATAGATGTGTTTGCTGTGGGTGTCACATGTTTGAGTCATAGATGTGTTTGCTGTGTGTGTCACAGCTTGTGTGTCACATGTTTGAGTGATAGATGTGTTTGCTGTGTGTGTCACATGTTTGAGTGATAGATGTGTTTGCTGTGTGTGTCACATGTTTGAGTGATAGATGTATTTGCTGGGTGTGTGAGAGTGGGTAAAACATGTGAGCGTGTAAGTTGGTACAGATCGCCGCGCTTTGAGCCTGATTAGTAATTTGGGGAAAAGCGCGTATATAGCATCCAATATTAAAGTATTAGTATTATTATTTTGAGATCAATTGTTTTAGATATTAGATATTATTATATCTGACATATTTTTTGTCTTCTAAAAGCGACCGGCCTTTTACACCACATGTTTGAGTGATGAATGTGTGTTGTTGTGTATGTAGGAGTGTCTATAACATGAAAGCGTATATGTAGGTTTCAGATCGCCGCGCTTTGTATCTGATTTAGATTAAGGCGCGTATACATCTAATGTTATTATTATTACTAACCAGTCCCCGGCGGACCCGTGATGCAAGCCAGATGCGGATCTCTGGTCAATATGTCCATCTGCTGCTGGGTCAGCACCAGACGTGACAGCCTCTTTCCCAGTTCTGCCACCGCCTGGCCCTCAGTCCGCACCTCCACACGTGGGGGGACACTGCAATGAACACTGACTGTAGTGGCTGGTCCCACGAACCTGCACGAAATTCGTAAGGACAATCGCGTTATTATCATCATCATCATCATTGTCACGTGGGGTTTATGGGCTCTGCACAATGGAATTATGGACCCTCACGTTTATTCGGTGGGAACTGCTAGTAGGTCACCCTATGAATTACTTTAATAAATTTATTTGTTTAGCTCGTTCTGTGTTAAGGTTGGGGTACAGAAATAGATCGAAAAATGGTAAAAGAATACTGTCACACTAGCTTTCACACGGCTATGAATCATATGTAGTCCAGCCACTTGATAACAGTTAAAATCACACATTTATTTCTTCTACTCTATACAAGATTCTCTAAGTACTACTCTAACTTAAAAAGTCTCTTTCAATGCTAATAGTTCGATCGCTGATAGTCTAGGCAGCTGTTTTTTCTTCCTCGGGCACTTGCTATAATATTTCATGTAGATTTGGACTACTGTGGTCCGTTTTACAGTTTCTGAAGAGTTGGACTACTGTGGTCCTGCTATGATCAGTTTAAGTGCACCTTCGCCTTATGCACTTAACTCATGTGTGGGGTGTTCGAAGTCCTTCTGTGAGGTAGCTTCTGGTGCACCTTTGTCGTTGTGTAGTTGGGTTCCCTTGCCACGCTGTGGGGTCTGACAGGGTGTTTCTTCGGGTAGCTCCTTCCGTCTTGTGCGGTAGAGTCTCCTCGACCAACTAGTCGTTTCTGTGGAGTGGGGTGCACAGGATAGCTCGGGATAGCTCGGGATAGCTCGCCTGCTCGTCTGTAATATAAGAGACGAAATTCTGCACAACCCTGAATAATCGGTTTGTGCAGAGCGTCTCACTGAAAGCCAAGTAGCCCTCAGTGATAGCTCCACATCTCTATACATAAGCGACGAACATTCTGCTACTTCCGGGTTCCACTGGAATCTCACTCTAAATTCCTATACATACATAAATATAAATCGTGTCTAACTATACACATACAGAATTAATAATAATATAAACATTCAGTGGTACAGCCACTGGTCTGCAAACATACATATAAGTTAAACAACAGTGGTTCCGTACGGGATACAACATGGCGGCGCAACCGGTCGTGTTTCGCCTCGTGGTCGGCTCTTTCACGTGGTCCCGCAAATTCGGATTAACAATTCACATTTATGCATAGCAAATTCTTCAAACATAATTTCAACAATAATGTAAATATATCACGATGAAACAGAAGGGTGTTCATTTACCTGTTTGACAAGTTCAGGCCCGTGATGACTTGAGAGAATTCTAAGATCCTAAAGTCCTGCTTCCTGGTCTATGAGTGTAGATAGTTCTCTGCTAGCTAAGTAGATGTTGACTCTACCTCTTCTCACACACGACTGATTCAAACTGTGCTAAGATCTGACACAGGCCGAACTGCTCTACCCACTGAGCCTGCTCTGATTGGTTAAAACGGTCCGATTCAAAACTCAAGTGCTGACTCACTGCGATGTGGGTGGCTCGCTCGCTGTGTGTGGTCTGCTGTGTAATTTACTTGCTGCTGTGTAATAGTCTAACTTCTCTACTGTTACAAATACTACACATGGCTAAATAGTCATAGGCAGAGTTAAGACTAGCCAGTTCGTGACAGGCTCCCTCAACTGAAAAAAGGCGATGACTACTGGATTCGACCTTTTTCTACTACAGAGCCTAGTTTAACACTGCACTATCCTAGGGTCCTATTTACAAACTAATTAAGTTGCTCTACCTGAGCTGCAATGCTGTGCCAGGTAGCTATGGACACTAGTGACAGGGTTTTACTGGACGGGGACGAATTCTGGTGCTGTGGCCCTCAGTTGTGTTGGGTGGGCGACAGCTGCTGTGTCCTCCACGAGATGGCGACTGAGGTAGTCGGCTCCGTGGTTCTCTTTGCCGGGGATGTACTCGATTTGGAATGAGTATGCCTGAAGGGTGAGTGCCCATCTCATCAGGCGAGAGTTCAAAGACTTGGAGGCTGCCAGGAACGATAGTGGTTGGTGGTCCACCTGAACTGTGAAGTGGGTCCCATACAGGTAGAGTTGGAATTTCTGTATGGCCCAGACTAGTCCAAGACATTCTTTCTCCGACGTGGCGTAGTGGGTCTCGGCGGGTCTCAATTTTCTGCTGGCGTAGGCGACAGGGAATAGCGTCTCCGCATTCTTGGGGTCGCGCTGTAGCAGTACTGCTCCGAGGCCTAAGTCGCTTGCGTCGGTGCGAAGAACGAATGGCTGAGTCAAATCGGGTAGGTGGAGTACTGGCGCCGATGTCATTCTGTCCTTGAGTGTTTGGAATGCTGTCTCGCATTCCGCTGTCCATACGACTTTGTCCGGGGCGATTTTCCGGGTTCCATTTGTCAGTGGTACGGCGGTGCTGGGGTAGTTGTGGATGAGCTTCCTCCGCGATGGCGATGGCCATCCATGTGTATGTGCTGGGGGTCGCTGGTCGGTCCGTGTATTTCTTGAGGAGATTAATGTGGTGGTATCGGGCTCTCCCGTTCACCTCTACTTGGTAGACTGTCTTGGATTTCTTGGCAGTCACCCGGTACGGTCCTCTCCAAGCGATGTCCAGCTTGTTGGTTCCACTTGGAAGTAAGAGTAGCACTTGATCGCCGACTTGCAGTTCTCGGTCCTTCGCGTGGCGGTTGTAGTACTTCGCCTGACGGGCTCTTGCCTTCTTCAGTGCTTCACCAGCTTTCTTCCACGTTGCTTTGAGGGTTTCCTGCAGGTCTGCGACGTACTTGGTGGCACCTCTTGGTGTGTCGTCTATCTTGGCTTCCGTCCAACTTCTGCGTAGGGCTTCTAGCGGTCCTGCGAGAGATCTGCCGAACAGCAAAGTTGACGGGGTGTAGCCTGTGGCTGCATGGGGCGTTTCTCGGTATGCGAACAGTGCCGCATTCACGTAGGTGTCCCACGCTTCTGGGTTGTCGTCTGCGACTTTCCTGAGTATGGTGAGAAGGGTTCCATTCAGTCTTCCTACTTGTCCGTTGCTGGCTGGGTGGTATGGTGGTGTGCGAATGTGATGAACTTGTATCAACTCGAACACGTCTTGCATCAGGCGGCCGGTGAACTGAGATCCGTTGTCCGTTCTAATGCTGTCCGGGAATCCGACTCTGGTAAAGATGGCGATGAGTGCATCTGCGATCTTCTTGGTGTCGATCGCTGGCAACGGGACTGCTTCGCACCACATCGTACATGCGTCGACGAGTGTGAGTAGAAATCTGTTCCGCTTCTTGGTCATGGGCAGTGGTCCCACTATGTCTACTGAGACTTGCTGGAATGGCACGCCGACTACTACCGATGGTCCTAAGGTAACTGGTACGGTGTGATGTCGCGGGGAATATCGTTGACATTGGTGGCAAGATTTCACGTAGCGCTTGACATCCTCCGTGATTCCTGGCCAATAGTAGTGTGCGCTGATTCTCTGCACTGTGGCTCCAATTCCCATGTGTCCGCTGAGTGGCATGCTGTGGCCTAGTTCTAGTACTTGGGCTCGAAGGGTGGCTGGTAGTACTAGTTGGGTGTGCTCTCCATCTCCTTGTCGATGTAGAACTCCCTCTTCCATGTAGAAGTCTCCCTTGTGCGGGGGTGTGTGCGCCTTGGGTAGCTTCTGGAAGCACTTCTCTATCGAGGTGTCTTCTTTCTGTGCTGTTTTGATCTCTTCGAGTCCTGGATTCGGAGCGAACTCGGGCTGGGGTGGTTGGGTTTTAGCTTGGGCCCTGGTTTGCACTGCAGCTATCTCTACAGTTTTAGGGGGCGTGCCTAAGAACACATACCTACAACCTAGCACTAGATCATACAGGGGTTTCTGTAAAACAGCTGCTTGGATTCGTCCTGTGACGTACCTACTCTCTACTTCGATCCATGCTATTGGGCAAGTAGTCGTCGGTTTCGTCAAGTCGGCTCCTTGTAAGTCGACTGTCTTGTCTGTCAAGTCCGCGCGCGATACAAGAGATTCGCTAACTATCGCGTCGTATGAAAGACCTGTGTCATACAGACAGTTCGCTTCTTTTCCGTTGACCTTGACCGTGTCTGTCACCGATGGGTGATCTCCGATCGTGTGTGGCTTGTTACCGCTGCTTTGAGTTAGAACTCTGTGCGCTGGCCGGCTTTCGCGCTCTTCCCTACGTTGTGCGGCCAACTTGAAACATTCTGCGGTGGAGTGATTGTTTCTGTTGCAGAACGAGCAATACCGTCTCTGTTCTGCGGGACCTCTTTTCCCGAATTCCGTGTTGGGTCCTTTATTTTGCCCAGGTCTGGGGTTATTCGGCTTATTCGCGGTGCGCTCTTCTCGGTTAGGGCTTCGTTTCTGTGCCTCTTTCCCGTTAGGCTTTAGGTCTCGCCTGAAGCTCTTGGCTTCTCCGTGTGCGGCCACGTACCTATCTGCGACCTTGACCAGATCTTCCAGTCTTTCCGCGCCCTGCTCTACTGAGAATGTTCTCAGCTCGGGGGTCATGGTTTCCCGTAGCTGTTCCCATACTAACAGTTCTGTCAGTCCATCATACGTCTTAGCCGTGGCTGACTGGCTAATCCACTTATCCAGCGTTGTGGACAACCGATCCGCGAACTGCGCATAGCTCTCTCCTTTCACTCTCCGATTGGTGCGGAACTTTTGCCGGTAGCATTCTCCTGTCAGTTCGAATCCCGTTAGGAGTGCCTCTTTTACTTTGTGATAGTCAGTCACTCTGTCAGTCGGTAGCTTACTGTAGATGTCATAAGCCTTTCCTCTAAGCCCTTGACTAAGCTTAAAAGACCAATGAGTGGGATCTAGTTTGTACTCTGTTGCTAGACGCTCAAACCTAGTCAGATAGAGATCTAGACCTTCTTCTCTCTCATTGAATGTTCCCAGTGGGAATGACATTCCTTGTACAGGGTTGGATGCTACCTCTAGCTGATCTGAGTGGGGAGGGGTTGAGGAAGAACTTGAAGCTCCTGATCCCAATCTTCTTAGCTCTAACTCATGCTGTCTTTCTTTTTCCTTTTCTTCCCTCTCTTTTTCTTTTTCTGCCCGCTCATACTCCCATCTCCTAACTTCTGCATCTCTCTCTGCTGCTAATGCTGCCTTCTTCTGTTCTCCTTCTAATTCTAGTTTCTTCTGCTCTGCTTCTAATTTCTTCTGCTCTAGTTCTAATTTCTTTTGCTCTGCTTCTAGTTCTGCTTTTCTCTGTTCTGATTCGAGTTTCTTCGCCTCTCTCTCAGCTGCTCTCTCTGCCTTAGCTTCCTGTTTCTCTACCTCTGCATTGATATACGCAATTAGGTCTGCCCCTGCTAAGTGTAAAGCTTCTCCTAGTTCCTTGAAGCGCAATCTCAAGGCCACTGGGTCCGACATTGCCAAACGTGTCTATGAACAACCTCTGAATCACGTGGAATACCAAAACACTAGCAATATTGCAAGTCAATAAAAACAATGCAAAGACAATCAAATTCGTAATCAATAATAGAATAAAACAAGAGTCAAATGGCATACAACAGTTATTTAAGCAAATCCTGCAAAAGAACAATGCAACATACAGGCACAAAAATATTTGAAGCAAAAAAGTTTTTAACTAAAGAATAGTGCACCCAACTGATCAGTCCTTCTTACAACTATTCTAAGTTATTCTACTACTGCTGTTATCTAATTTTATTGTACCTAGATCCGGTTATACCCAATTCCTATTATCACAGATCCTGGCTAGGCTCGCCAATTAAAGTGTCACGTGGGGTTTATGGGCTCTGCACAATGGAATTATGGACCCTCACGTTTATTCGGTGGGAACTGCTAGTAGGTCACCCTATGAATTACTTTAATAAATTTATTTGTTTAGCTCGTTCTGTGTTAAGGTTGGGGTACAGAAATAGATCGAAAAATGGTAAAAGAATACTGTCACACTAGCTTTCACACGGCTATGAATCATATGTAGTCCAGCCACTTGATAACAGTTAAAATCACACATTTATTTCTTCTACTCTATACAAGATTCTCTAAGTACTACTCTAACTTAAAAAGTCTCTTTCAATGCTAATAGTTCGATCGCTGATAGTCTAGGCAGCTGCTTTTTCTTCCTCGGGCACTTGCTATAATATTTCATGTAGATTTGGACTACTGTGGTCCGTTTTACAGTTTCTGAAGAGTTGGACTACTGTGGTCCTGCTATGATCAGTTTAAGTGCACCTTCGCCTTATGCACTTAACTCATGTGTGGGGTGTTCGAAGTCCTTCTGTGAGGTAGCTTCTGGTGCACCTTTGTCGTTGTGTAGTTGGGTTCCCTTGCCACGCTGTGGGGTCTGACAGGGTGTTTCTTCGGGTAGCTCCTTCCGTCTTGTGCGGTAGAGTCTCCTCGACCAACTAGTCGTTTCTGTGGAGTGGGGTGCACAGGATAGCTCGGGATAGCTCGGGATAGCTCGGGATAGCTCGCCTGCTCGTCTGTAATATAAGAGACGAAATTCTGCACAACCCTGAATAATCGGTTTGTGCAGAGCGTCTCACTGAAAGCCAAGTAGCCCTCAGTGATAGCTCCACATCTCTATACATAAGCGACGAACATTCTGCTACTTCCGGGTTCCACTGGAATCTCACTCTAAATTCCTATACATACATAAATATAAATCGTGTCTAACTATACACATACAGAATTAATAATAATATAAACATTCAGTGGTACAGCCACTGGTCTGCAAACATACATATAAGTTAAACAACAGTGGTTCCGTACGGGATACAACATGGCGGCGCAACCGGTCGTGTTTCGCCTCGTGGTCGGCTCTTTCACGTGGTCCCGCAAATTCGGATTAACAATTCACATTTATGCATAGCAAATTCTTCAAACATAATTTCAACAATAATGTAAATATATCACGATGAAACAGAAGGGTGTTCATTTACCTGTTTGACAAGTTCAGGCCCGTGATGACTTGAGAGAATTCTAAGATCCTAAAGTCCTGCTTCCTGGTCTATGAGTGTAGATAGTTCTCTGCTAGCTAAGTAGATGTTGACTCTACCTCTTCTCACACACGACTGATTCAAACTGTGCTAAGATCTGACACAGGCCGAACTGCTCTACCCACTGAGCCTGCTCTGATTGGTTAAAACGGTCCGATTCAAAACTCAAGTGCTGACTCACTGCGATGTGGGTGGCTCGCTCGCTGTGTGTGGTCTGCTGTGTAATTTACTTGCTGCTGTGTAATAGTCTAACTTCTCTACTGTTACAAATACTACACATGGCTAAATAGTCATAGGCAGAGTTAAGACTAGCCAGTTCGTGACAATCATCATCATCATCATCATCATCATCATCATCATCATCATCAACATCATCATCATCATCATCATCATCATCATCATCATCATCATCATCACCATCACCATCATCATCATCACCATCACCATCATCATCATCATCATCATCATCATCATCATCATCATCATCATCATCATCATCATCATCATTCTCATCATCATCATCATCATCATCATCATCATCATCATCATCATCATCATTATAACCACCATTAGTAACATTGGCAATATAAAACATACGTTCAGCTTGTACTGACGCTAACAGTACACCAATGATCAATGTAAAACAAAAGCTGATAAAACATGAGTCATAAACATGTTACCTAGCTGCCACATCTAGGTACAGCCTTTCCCCTCTTGGACCACTGAGCTGAGGATCTGGAGACGCCATGATGTGTCGCCACCAGCTGACCAGGTTGGTTAGGACAGCGGGAGTCACATCCCAGAAAGTATTGGGATGCGATAACTGGTCAGAACAGACACAGAGCTGTACGGCGTGTGAGACGTCTGCTGCCCCAAAGCACTGACATAGGCGCTGTAAAATACACAGTGGACTTGTAATCTGACCACGCTTTGCTCTTGTGGACACTTTATTAGAAGCCTTAGCTTTATGTAGGCCTAATGTTGTCGTGGACACTGTAGCTTAAGCCTTAGCCTGTTCTCACAATGGCGATTTGAGACACACACACACTCATACACGCACGCACACACACCCACACACACGCATACACTCACATACGCAAACAGACACACCCACAATCTCGCACGCACGCGCGCGTATAAACACATACACGCTCACATTAATTATAATAAATTCCTGCGCATGTAAACATAGAAGTATGGTCAGAGAGAGAGAGAGAGAGAGAGAGAGAGAGAGAGAGAGAGAGAGAGAGAGAGAGAGAGAGAGAGAGAGTTACCTGCAATAACAGACTGTTTGACGTCATCACCCTGTGTAGCTGGCTACTGGTGACATAGGGCAGGAACAACGTTTTGCGTATGGTCAGATTAGGGGCCAGGTCACTGACCACGTGACTGATGACTTTCTCCGACCGGTCCAGCTGTGTGATGGCTTTTTCCACCCTCTTGGCAACATCGCGGTCAGGGGCAGTGGCGTTTTGTTTGACAGCCTGCCACCTGCCCACAGACTTCAGCTCTCCTATCAGAACGCCGTAACGGCGGTTTATTATTATTAAATCTGCCTCGCCATGTGAGTACTTGATTTGCCGCGTGTCCAAGTGTTTTGGCAGTGGGATCTGTAGCTGTGCAAGGGACGCAGCATACGTGGGTTCATTCAAATATTGTCCGAAATTGAGTTGGGAGAGGATGAACATGACCTCCTGCTGATTCGTTCCCAGGGCCTTCAGGTTGGTGACCACATGCTGCTGGCCAAAATCATCACTGAAGTCGCTTTCCTGGACTCGAACAGGTGCGACCTGAGGCGACTCTTGTGTCCATAGAACGTGTGGGGGTGACAGTCTGTGGCTGGGACCTGGGACAGATGACACTGCAGCGGGTAAGACAGGTGGGACCGCAGCAGGTAGGACAGGTGGGACATCATCAAGTAGGGCAGGTGGGACTACACCGGGTTGGAATGGTGGGACATCAGCAGGTGGGACAACAGCAGGTAGGACAGCAGGATGTGAAACAGCAGCAGGTGGGACAGCAGCAGGTGGGACAGCAGCAGGTGGGGCAGGCAGGACAAAGGCTGTCTCGCGGGTGCCCGGCACAGTTTGTGTCGTATACGGCAAACGGTTAAAGTTGAAGGGTGGCACACAAATGGTTTCTGTGGTGGCGTTAGGGTAGAGGTTGGTCACAAAGTCCCGCCACTGGTCTTGTGCAGTGGGGCATGGATTTTTCGCCGCCATCGCTCCACCTCCTCTGATCTATGATTTTGTGACTTATGTATCTCTGACTTGTGCGTCTCTGACTTGCGTGTCTCTGACTGTTGCCTTTCTGTTCAAAAGTCAAGTCAAGATTGCACACTTTATTCAATTTTTTGCAAAAGGTTTTGTCTCTGATATGGTACAGGTGTTGGTCTGAAAGAAAACAAAAAGTAATTCTAGGCCAGACTGATGGTGTTATGAAACGTGTGATAGATAAAAATACGTTGTGTCACAAATGTACAGGTGCGACTAACCGCAATACAGGTGTGACTAACCGCAATACCGGTGTGACTAACAGCAATACAGTTGTGACTAACCGCAATACAGGTGTGCCTAACAGCAATACAGGTGTCCCTAACAGCAATACAGGTGTGCCTAACAGCAATACAGGTGTGACTAACAGCAATACAGGTGTGACTAACAGCAATACAGGTATGACAAACAGCAATACAGGTGTGACTAACAGCAATACAGGTGTGCCTAACAGCAATACAGGTGTGACTAACAGCAATACAGGTGTGACTAACAGCAATACAGGTATGACTAACAGCAATACAGGTGTGACTAACAGCAATACAGGTGTGCCTAACAGCAATACAGGTATGACTAACAGCAATACAGGTGTGGCTAACAGCAATACAGGTGTGCCTAACAGCAATACAGGTGTGCCTAACAGCAATACAGGTATGACTAACAGCAATACAGGTGTGCCTAACAGCAATACAGGTATGACTAACAGCAATACAGGTGTGACTAACAGCTATACAGGTGTGCCTAACAGCAATACAGGTGTGCCTATAAGCAATACAGGTGTGACTAACAGCAATACAGGTGTGACTAACAGCAATATAGGTGTGACTAGCAGCAATACAGGTGTGACTAACAGCAATACGGGTGTGACTAACAGCAATACAGGTATGACTAACAGCAATACAGGTGTGAATAACAGCAATACAGGTGTGCCTAACAGCAATACAGGTATTACTAACAGCAATACAGGTATGACTAAAAGCAATACAGGTGTGACTAACAGCAATACAGGTGTGACTAACAGCAATACAGGTGTGCCTAACAGCAATAAGGGTATGACTAACAACAATACAGGTATGACTAACAGCAATACAGGTGTGACTAACAGCAATACAGGTGTGCCTAACAGCAATACAGGTGTGCCTATCAGCAATGCAGGTATGACTTACAGCAATACAGGTGTGCCTAACAGCAATACAGGTATGACTAACAACAATACAGGTGTGCCTAACATCAATACAGGTGTGACTAACCGCAATACAGGTGTGCCTTATAGCAATACAGGTATGCTTAACAGCAATACAGGTATGACTAACAGCAATACAGGTGTGACAAACAGCAATACAGGTGGCACTAACAGCAAAACAGGTGTGACTAACCGCAATACAGGTGTGACTTACAGCAATATAGGTGGGACTAACATCAACGCTGGCAATAAATACCTCAGTCTGTGGCCAAATGACGTACAAGGTGCAGTTGCTTTGGCATAACTAGGTGACTGAAGGCCGTGTCCCACGGCGATGTTTTGCAAGGAGACAACAGACATACGTAATTGTGTGCAGTCTTCCAACATGTTAACGCCAGATGATCAAGCAATGTCACGCCCTGGACCGTGGAATGCCTAGTCTGTGTCCACCGCAGGAACAACACCCATGTCGGACCCCAGAACGAGGAAGCAGAGTTGATGTTTCGCAAAGGAATTGTCCTGAGAATGGCCGTGGCGGAGAACATTATTTATTACAGATAATTTGAAGCAGAGTTGCCTAGGCTATATGTATAATATGTTCAGTACATGCACGGCAACGTCAATATCCTGCTATAAACAACAAACCCTATATACAAGGTTAATTCTAGATTATTGTCACACAAAGCGTACAGGCGACTACTGGTCACATTATTCTGACACCAGCGAACCCGCTGATTGTAAGAGGGAATTAACGTCACGCTCATAAGATAATTGCCTAACTCAATTTTCATAGTTTCGAGATAAACGATAAAAACATGTTATTTTTTAAACTGAAAATTCTTCAAAGATTTTTTTTGCATATATCTTCACAGAATGAAGTTGCCAATGTATGTTGAAGCCAGTTTTGAGAAATGTGTGTTCGTTTGCCTGCAAACTGATTTAGGCAGAATGAGCACTAACAAAAGCTGAGATAGGCAAGAAGTGAAACTTCAGATAGGCATAAGAAAGTTTTTAAAAGACAAAAATACAAGATAGGCAATATTGAATTTTTTTTCATTTAATCAATAACATAAAGATAAACAAAAAACTTCATGTACTTGCAATGTCAACGGTAAAACATGACAAGCCTAAAGAAACAAAACCGTTTTTTCATAAACCTACACATCTTCTATGCGCTTGCAAACAAAATGTCAATAGAAAGAATCCTTTTTAATTTAATGTGATCTAACAAACTGTGATCTACTTGCAGCAGTGATGTATTACTTTCCTAGCCTATTCCTGTCCTATCCCGTAACTCGGAGGTCGTAGAAGCACCACAGATGATCGTTTAACCAGCGTACTTCATCTTTCCCTGTCTTCAGCAACCCTCATGGTTTCGCTCAGTGTCAAACCAGTCCATTCTCGAATTTTGTCCTCCCACCTCTTTTTCGGTCTCCCTCTTCTTCTACCTCCTTGCACTGTGCCTTGCAGGATAGTCTTTGCAAGACCTGATGATCTGGTGACGTGACCATGCCATCGGAGTTTCCGTTTTTTTACCACTGTGAGCAGGTCATCGTGTTGTCCAATGGCTTGTGTAATGGTCTGTCGGACTTCGTCGTTGGTGATGTGCTGGTGTAGGAAATGCCCAGAAATCTTCTGTAGCACCTCATCTTCATACTTTGTATTCTTCGTTGTAGATCTGCTGTGAGGGTCCATGTCTTGCAAGCGTATAGGAAGATGGAGATGACAAGAGAGCGCAGCAGTCTTACCTTGGAATGTAAACTGATGGTCCTGTCTTTCCACATTGGCTTCAACCTCGCCAGGGCAGCAGTTGTTTTTGCGATCCTTGAGAGGACTTCCTGTCGGGAGCCATTGTCTATTACTTTGTACTTGACTAAAGGCATCATAGAACACATCCTCTCCTCATAAAAAGGACAAAATACACAAACACATCTTCTGTGTGCTTGCAAAATAAAAATAAATTAAACACAAATAATTATTGTTAATGTGATCCAAACTAAAGGTGCAGTAAAGTGTGGACTTGACTGTTGGCATCTTATCACACTCCCCCTTCCCTTACTTTTACCCTTGTAAAATGTTATTCATTTATTTAATTAACTCAAAGCATCATGGAACACTCGCTCTCCTCTTAAAGGTAATTATTAAACTTGCTTAATTAACTTCTGTGAGCTTGCAAAACAAACAATTATTTGTATGTGATCCATACAAAAGGTAATTCACTTGCAGCAGTGAAGTATTAGTTTGTACTTGACTCAATGCATCATAGAGCACTCCCTCTCCCCTCCCCTTCTACCTGCACCCAGGCATAGAAAGTCTTTTTCGGACAGGACGTCTCTGTGTGCTTTGTAGAGGTCTATTCAGGGCTGCGATTTCCATCTTAGTGTGAAATGGAACGTTTCAAGTTCTTACAAGACACTAATATCTGTTCCACTTGACCGGGGCTAAACCATGTTAGACGCTCAACGTGAAGCACCTGCAACATTTTTATTTCACGTAAAGTGGCAATAACTTCCTCGGGGTGATCTTCCAGTTGTGGCAAAGTGTGAAGTTGCAGATGGGTAAGCGGTAGTTGAGCTAAGCAGCTCAAGTCTGAGAGGGAAAAGCTCGAATTCCCACTGGCCCTAAACACTTTGATTCCTACTTCCTGCCCATGCACTTGTCTCTTGAACAACTCTTCCGGGACAAAACTACTCATTTGTGTGTGAGGTCTGTTGGATCAGCTTGGGAATATTGGATGCTTTCTGCCAAATGGTCACTGGGGCTTCCTATGATATTATTTGGCAATGTAGGCATTTTATATGTATGGGTTTTGATGATATTGTATAATGATGCTTGTATTCGATTTTGTTTTGTAAACGGAGGTTCGATAAATTAGAGTATAGCCTCAGCGTCCCCTGCGTGGGATGTCCTTATTGTAAAGTGACCGGCTGGTAGATTGCCTTCAGTGTTACCACTAGGGTTGTTTCGGCAGATTTTTTAAGCGGATCAGGGGCGAGTCCTCTTTCACTTCTCTGGTCCTGATTTGGCTCGGAAGAGTCTGCTGGACCTAAAGCAATAACCATATAATGTAATGTAATGTCGTCTTCTTCACTTGACGAGGAGGACTCAGGCTGGTAGCTTCCCGCGCTTCATCGTCACAGTCGTGGGGATCTATGGACACACGCATATACAGACGCATCTATAAATAAATATGCTCGATATTTTATGTAACATAAAACGAGAACAATGGTTAGCAATGCAAAATGGTAAATAGCCAAGTATTTTAACTTTATTTAACGTTTTTTTACAGTCAGTCTGCCGTTTAAGACAAAATGCCTATCTCAGCTCTGTCTTAATTTGCAAATTGCCGATATCAATCGCTTCACATTGAAGATGATGCTTGGAACAGCATTTATAGCCATTTTCCTACAACACCTAAGAAGAACAAGTTCTAAAATTGATTACTTACCTTCGTCTTCTGATTGAAGTATGTTTTGCAACATCTCTGTTGCTTTTTCAGCCCAAAATTGTTCAATGCGTCTGGGCGCCGCCATATTGGTTGCAAAATGCCTATGTCAGGAATGAGATAGGCAATTTGGCATACGAAGCTGTGGCGACCGTTACGATTTAGATAGAGACTTGTACTCTCTAGCACAGATGGCTTGTCTTCCCAGGGCTTTGTTTTTACCCCTACTGCACAACTGCCTAAGTCTGAGTTAGGCATTTATGTTATGAGCGTGACGTTAATATCCTCGTTGGTCTATCCGGGATTCGAACTAGGGACCTTTTGGTTACTAATAAACCGCTCTACCCACTGAGCTACTCGCCCCTCGACAAACGCTCTCCTAACCTTGCGTCCTATATCTTGCTTGGTTAACCCACTTGTGACCACTTGGAAGTGTGCATTGGAGGAACCATAAACCACTGTCAACTGCAATCAGGCTGAAAACGCTCTGATTGAGCTTGGTATTAAAAAGTCAGCCGTAGGCTTTGACGGAATCTCTTATAAGTTATTATTGCATTTGCCCGACAAATGGTTGCATATTTTACATCAAATAATAAATCAATGTTGGGTTACAGGATGCTTGCCAAATAGTTGGAAATCTTCTCTCATTATTCCTATTTTGAAATCCGGTAAAACTAGGTCAAGTATTTCAAGTTACAGGCCCATAGCTTTAACTTCGCACACATGCTAAGTCATGGAAAAAGTAGTCCTTGAAAGACTAACGTATTACTGCACTAAAAAACAAATTATTCCTGTAAATCAAGCCGGTTTTCAAAAAGGACGGTCAACCACTGACCATTTAGTGAAGCTTACGACAAACATAAAGAGACAATTTGCCAGAAAGAAAGGTGTGTTAGCTACTTTCTTTGACATTACGAAAGCGTACGACAGAGTTTGGCATACTCGTCTACTCTACAAAATAAAGAAAATAGGTATATCTGGTAATATGTACAGATACATCAAAACATTTTTAAGTAGTAGAAATATGAAAGTAAAAGTAGGTCATACATATTCCTCTTGTCTAAACACAAACATGGGTATTCCGCAAGGTTCGATTATCTCCCCTCTCTTGTTTAATATTCTAATATATGATTTCCCTTCAGTGTTAAGTAACAGAGTTTCTGTAGCGCAATATGCTGATGATATTGCTATTTGGATGAATGTTAATTTAAAAAAGAAAACTACTCTATTTGAAATCAAACATATAGCGCATGTGTATCAAACTGAAATAAATGCCATAGTTATTTTTATTAATCAAAATGGTCTGGAATTATCAAAAGAAAAAACTTATTTAGTTTTGTTTAGTACTTGCTATGAACCTACGCAATTGCCTAAGTTATTTATAGAAAATGAGGAGTTAAAGTATGTATCTGAAGTGAATTTTTAGGCGTATATTTAACAAGAAAACTGAAATGGAAACGACACATAGAATATTTACTACAAAAAGCAATCAAAAGTTACAATCTCCTAAAAGTAGTTTGCAAGAAAGCTTGGGGTCATGATGTTAATAATCTTCTTCATCTTGCTAGCTCGTTAGTCCGATCAAAACTTATTTATGGTCAAGAAGTGTATTTTTCTGCCCCTAAAACATACCTTAGAAAATTAACCAGCTTAGATAGTAAAGCAATAAAGTTAGCATTAGGTGTTCCTATTCATACTAAAACTTCTAAAGCCTATACTTTTGCGGGTATTATGCCCCTTGATGAGTATAGAAAAATGTCTTGTGCAAAGTATATGGTAAGAGCAAGCTTTGTTCATAACAGTACTACTGAAGAGTTATTTCTGCAGTCAGATGTAACATTTCCTAAGCAAGGACAAAAAGTAAAAGCATATGAAACCCTTGCAACTTATACTAAAGACCTTTTTGTTGGTCCTTGTAATGTAAATGTACTTCAAAATGTTAAACAAGATCTTTTTTCGCCTTTACCACCATGGGAAATCGAAATTGCTCACTTTGACATAAATTACTGCAATGAAAACAAAAAACAAAATGAAAACATTGTGGCAGTTGAAGCTAGGATGCATTTAAGTGTAAATTACTCAGAGCATTTAAAAATTTACACAGATGGATCTGTTTTAGATTCAGGAAGCACCGGTGCTGCTTATATTATACCGGATTTGCATATAGAAGAATCTTTTCATCTAGGAAATGGAAGATCAATTTTTACTGCAGAATTAGTTGCTATTTTAATGGCTCTTAGTAAAATTATTAGTTTACAAATAATTTTTTTAAGGCTTGTATTTTGTGTAGATTCTATGACATACTTATGTCTTATGTCTTATCATCTTTGTCTTATGTCTTATCATCTTTGGTGAAAAAGACAATAATAAACCAACCAACCAACCAACCGTGGTATTTTCTAGATTTCTCTAGACATACTTTACGACAGTGGGCAAGGGAGAAAGAGGGAGAAGGTGGGGGAGAGGGGAGGGAGGGTTGGGGTAACAGGATGAGCCCAAACTATCGGTCTTTCCGTCAGTCTGACATTGGTGGGTCGGTGGATCGGTTAAACTCATTTCGCAAAATAGTGGATTCAAATTCTCTGATGCACATTTTATTTTGCCTCCTCTGCCTATGTACATTGTTCACACAGGTCGTGTTCTATACCTTAGGCCTATTGCTCTCTGCCCTATGTACATTGTTCACACAGGTCGTGTTCTATACCTTAGGCCTATTGCTCTCTCTGCCCTATGTACATTGTTCACACATGTCGTGTTGTATACCTTAGGCCTATTGCTCTCTCTGCCCTATGTACATTGTTCACACAGGTCGTGTTCTATACCTTAGGCCTATTGTTCTCTCTGCCCTATGTACATTGTTCACACAGGTCGTGTTCTATACCTTAGGCCTATTGTTCTCTCTGCCCTATGTACATTGTTCTATACCTTAGGCTTATGGCTCTCTCTGCCCTATGTACATTGTGCCTACATCAACAACTCGCATTATTCACGCATTATGGGATTGCCCTGTACGCCACAATTATTGGACCGACGTTCAAAAGTGAACAACTAGCAATTTCCCGAAGTTCTCAAGTTCTAACAGTTTAAAGAAAATAATTGTGTTTCCCCCTTCCTATTTTTTGTCACTGTATTATCAACAGTCCACAGTCCACAGTCTACAGTCCACAGTCCACAGTCTACAGTCTACAGTCTACAGTCCACAGTCCACAGTCCACAGTCCACAGTCTACAGTCCACAGTCAACATGAACAATACAATCGCATCCCCTTCACACACACATACACACACACGCACACACACCCACTCATCCTCTTCAACCATTCCATCAATCTCCCTCAAATCTACTGTAACTCCTTTTTCCACCTCAAACATTGTTATTTTACTGTTGGACCAACGTTAAAGCCATTTCAATAGCGGGTATATAACACAAACACCAAAACAAACTATTCACTATTCGCTGAGCTAGCAGTTGGACCAGCATTAAAGCCATTCCAATAGCGGGTTTACACTATCCCCCTGAACTAGCAGATAGACCAACATTAAAGCCATTCCAATAGCGGGTTTATAACACAAACACCAAACAAACTATAAACTTGCCCCTGAGCTAGCAGTTGGACTCCAACATTAACGCCATTCCAATAGTGGGTTTACAACACAAACACCAAAACAAACTATAAACTATCCCCTGAGCTAGCAGTTGGACCAGCATTAAAGCCATTCCAATAGCGGGTTTACAACACAAACACCAAACAAACTATACACTATCCCCTCAGCTAGCAGATAGACCAACATTAAAGCCATTCCAATAGCGGGTTTATAACACAAACACCAAACAAACTATACACTATCCCTTGAGCGAGCAGTTGGACCAACATTAAAGCCATTCCAATAGCGGGTTTACACTATCCCCCTGAACTAGCAGATAGACCAACATTAAAGCCATTCCAATAGCGGGTTTATAACACAAACACCAAACAAACTATAAACTTGCCCCTGAGCTAGCAGTTGGACTCCAACATTAACGCCATTCCAATAGTGGGTTTACAACACAAACACCAAAACAAACTATAAACTATCCCCTGAGCTAGCAGTTGGACCAGCATTAAAGCCATTCCAATAGCGGGTTTACAACACAAACACCAAACAAACTATACACTATCCCCTCAGCTAGCAGATAGACCAACATTAAAGCCATTCCAATAGCGGGTTTATAACACAAACACCAAACAAACTATACACTATCCCTTGAGCTAGCAGTTGGACCAACATTAAAGCCATTCCAATAGCGGGTTTATAACACAAACACCAAACTATACACTATCCCTTGAGCTAGCAGTTGGACTCCAACATTAAAGCCATTCCAATAGCGGGTTTAAAAAAAACAAAACCACTATGAACTAACTGAACTACCAGGTAAAAATCAGTGTAACAATCATTTAACAATGTTACTGTGCTGTATACAGATCATTGTAACAATGTTACTGTGATGTATAAAGATCATTGTAAGAATGTTACTGTGCTGTATAAAGATCATTGCAACAATGTTACTGCACTGTGTAAATATAATTGTAACAACGTTACTTCTCTGTGTAAAGAACATTGTAACAATGTCATTACGCTGTATAAAGATCATTGTAACAATGTTACTGTGCTGTATAAAGATCATTGTAAGAATGTTACTGTGCTGTATAAAGATCATTGTAACAATGTTACTGCACTGTGTAAATATAATTGTAACAACGTTACTTCTCTGTGTAAAGAACATTGTAACAATGTCATTACGCTGTGTAAAGAACATTGTAACAATGTCATTACGCTGTATAAAGATCATTGTAACAATGTTACTGCACTGTGTAAAGATCATTGTAACTATGTTATTGTGCTTTATAAAGATCATTGTAACAATGTTAATGCGCTTTATAAAGATCATCGTAACAATGTTACTGCGCTGTATAAAAATCATTCATTGTGTATAAGACTAACAGTACCCGTGTTTACATTACTGGTGCCTAAGACTTGGCAGACGTTAAACAAAACGGGGTCAGGTTCTGTCACAGACCGAGTTTTTGTACTGTGATATTAATACAGAGTGTTTGTACTGTGATATTAATACAGAGATTCTTCACATTGTATGGTAGGTAACGTTATACCGCGGATCATGCTTGAATAGAACCTAGATCTTTAATACCTTGGCCCGCGGCACCTAGCCAGTCACCTACGCCAAATTCAATATCGCCACAGTTATATTCCCCTCTTCACCCTCACAAAGTCTGCGATTCGTGTATGGCCATGCCTTCTACCTCCATTACACGCTCTGTTGCTAACAACCCTGTCCATTGCTTTACAGAAGTGGAGGTCTACTGTAAGTGCTGTACACGCTATATTGTCAACGCTGTATAGACCTATATGTCTGGAATCTTCGACAAGTTTGTAGGAATTGGCTGCAGTGGCGTCGAGATTATTCTTTGATACAAATAAAGCACTTCAACCTATCAACATATAGAGACACTGACGAAACTTGTCCTCTAGGCGGCTTGAGTTAGATCCTGTATGAGTCAGCGCCTTGAGCAGCTCTTGAGCTTAACAAGCGCTATAATAACGATGCATTATGTACAGCGGTTCAATAGCTGGTAGTCATGTCCAATAGTCCATGACACAATAACCTGACTTGCACAAAGGTGAAGAAGTAGTAATTGTATTGTGTGTTCAGTCTGCACACAATCCATGTGAAGCTTTTTGATAGCGCACGGGATAGCACTGCTACGTAACTATGGACCATTACAAAATCATTTGGTAACATTCCGTTGGGACATTTTATTTCAACGTTGAACAAGATGGTAATCCATTCAAAAGTATTTCCGGACACTGCCATACATGTTGGAAACATGAGCATTTTCAAAAGTGTTAATGTTGTTGGCGGTGTACACACTGGGCTTCATCCTAAAGAAGTAAATGGGACTTTATTTTATTTTATTTTATTTACCTTATTGTCCCTTTTTCATAGGGAAATTCTGGGCCGTTTCCTTTGGGGAAAGCGTAGTCGCAGCCTGTGGCGCGCCCAAACACAACCTACCTAACATTAGTTGTGATCTTTTGAGATTTTGCTGGGGAGCAAACCGGAGTACACGGAGAAAACCCCCGAGGCGTTGCCCGAGTCGAAAGTAAATAATATTCGGAGAAACATAACGCCCGGATGCTGGATCGAACCCACACCTGTCAGGCGCCATTAGTTTCTGGCCTGTGGACAAGGCAAGATAGTCCCGCCTTAGCCCACTTGGCCACAACGCTCACCAGCCAGACAGATCATCACACAAGCCATTGGACAACACGATGACAAACTCACAGTGGTAAAGAAACGGAGACTCCGATGGTATGGCCACATCACCAGAGCATCATGCCTTGCAAATACCGTCCTGCAAGGCACGGAGCAAGGAAGCAGAAGAAGAGGGAGACAGAAAAAGAGGTGGGAGGACAACATTCGAGAATGGACTGGCTTAACACTGAGCGAAGCCATGAGGGTTGCTGAGGACAGAGAAAGATGGAGTACGTTGGTTAAACTATCATCTGTGGTACCCCAACGACCTTCGAATAACGGGCATGGATAGAATAGGCATAGAATAATAACCAGTCTTTGGGTTACATTTGAAACCGCAGTGGGTCTATTTGCCCCTTACCAGAGTTTTGACAATTACTGAATAGAGCTTCAAGCAGGAGGAGAATCGATTATTGATTGTTTGTTTGTTTGTAGATTATAGTCACACGACACTTTCGCATATAGGTGACTACTGGACCGATTTATACTGACACCAGCGGGCCAGTTGTTGGTAAAGGGGAAAATAATATGATCACACGTTGACCAATCCGGGATTCGAACCAGCGACCTTTCGGTTACTAGCAAGACGCTCTTACCAACTGAGCTACCCGGCCCCTCTTACTTATTGACCCCCTCACCATTATTTGTAACAAGATCTGGCAGAGTGGGGAGTGGCCTACACCATGGACCCAGTCGCTTGTCATCACTTTAAAAAAAGGTAACCTTCAGGAGTGTGAAAATTTCCGAACCATCAGCCATTCCAGCACGGTCCTCCTGAAAATAATACTCAACAGATTGAAACCCCAAGCTGAACAAATCATAGCTGAAGAATAAGCAGAATTCAGGACAAGGCGAAGTACAACTGAACAGATTTTCAACCTCAGAATAATCTGCGATAAATACCTACAGCACCAACAACATCATATATCATATGTTCGTGGACTTCAATAAAGCGTTTGATAGAGATCTGTGGGCAACCATGAGAGTGTACAACATCAGCTCTAAAATTATTGAAGTCATCAAAGGCCTGTATGACAAGGCTACCAGTGCAATCCTCAACATCAGTGCCATCGGAAACTGGTTCAGAACAACAATCGGTGTGCGTCAAGGATGCCTACTCTCTCCAACACTCTTTAACATCTTCCTAGAGCGAATCATGGCATATGCCCTTGCAGATCACCAACGCACAATCAGCATAAGGGTAGATACATCTCCAACCTTCGTTTTGCAAATGACATTGATGAATTGGCTGGAGAGGAACAAGAACTTGAACAGCTGGTACAGAGGCTTGACACCATCCCCAAAGCCTATGGAATGGAAATAAGTGCAGAGAAGACCAAAATGATGAACAACAACACCAATGGCATCAACAAGGAAATCAAAATCCATGGCCAATCCGTCAACACAGTGCAAAGCTTCAAAAATTGAGGAGCCAATGTATCAGACAATGGGTCTCGACAGGAAGTCCTCTCCAGGATCGCACAAATAACTGCTGCCCTGACAAGGTTGAAGCCCATTTGGAAAGACAGAACCATCAAACTACATTCCAAGATAAGGCTGCTGCGCTCCCTTGTCATCTTTATCTTCCTATACGCTTGCGAAGCATGGACCCTCACAGCAGATCTACAACGACGAATACAAAGCATGGAGATGAGGTTCTACAGAAGACTTCTGGGCATTTCCTATACCCCGCACATCACCAACGACGAAATCCGACAGACCATCACACAAGCCATTGGACAACACGATGACATGCTCACAGTGGTGAAGAAACGGAAACTCCGTTAGTATGGCCATGTCACCAGAGCATCAGGCCTTGCAAGGCACAGTGCAAGGAGGCAGAAGAAGAGGGAGACAGGAGAAAGAGGTGGGAGGACAACATTCGAGAATGGACTGTCTTGACACTGAGCGAAACCATGAGGCTTTGCTGAGGACAGAGAAAGTTGGAGTACGCTGGTTAAACGATCATCGGTGGTGCCCCTACGACCTTCGAGTTACGGGATAGGGTAGGATAGGACAGGCTAGGAAGGAATAGAGCAGTCTGCTGTTGTGATATGTTGTGATAGCACCATGGACATCTCTATACACACACTCTCTCTCTCTCTTTCTCTCTCTCTCTCTCTCTCTCTCGCTCTCTCTTTCTCTCTTTCTGACTGAATATTGGAGAATGTAAGTGTCAATGATACATGGAACGACTTTAAGATTAGGCTCCCGCTATAGGCTATAGAGCATTGCAAACAGCAAATGTTGTTGATTTGATTTTAACCAAAGGTGAATTTGTGTCGTCAGTCGACCTTCTCCCGCCCCTAGGTAAGAGCCATCACTTGCTGATAGGATTTTTCATTCCCTCCGGTGGGAACGCCAATACAAGACCTGATTGTGTAAAATACCAGTTTGCGAAGAGCGATTATGGGGTATGAGGAGGTTTGCACGAAATGATGAATGGAAGAGAGACTTGCATGAGGGTTTGAATGTGAATGAGTGCTGGGATAGAATAAAGTTGATGGTGAGAGAGGCTAAAGAAAAGTTTGTACCAGTAAGAAGGTTTACAATACATGGAGGAGGAGAAAAAACGAATATTCCACCAGATATGCATGACAAGATTACACAAACAAGACGAGCAGTTAAGATGACTAAGTGTTGAAGGGTTGGGTTAAGACCAGCAGTTAATATATATAGGTGTTGAAAGGTTGGGTTAAGACCAGCAGTTAAGATGTCTAAGTGTTGAAGGGTTGGGTTAAGACCAGCAGCTAAGATGTCTAAGTGTTGAGGGGTTGGGTTAAGACCAGCAGTTAAGGTGTCTAAGTGTTGAAGTATTGGGTTAAAACCAAGTGTTGAAGGGTTGGGCTAAGACCAGCAGTTAAGATGTCTAAGTGTTGAAGGGTTGGGTTAAGACCAGCAGTTAAGATTTCTAAGTTTTGAAGGGTTGAGTTAAGACCAGCAGTGAAGACTTCTAAGTGTTGAAGGGTTGAGTTAAGACCAGCAGTTAAGACTTCTAAGTGTTGAAGGGTTGGGTTAAGACCAGCAGTTAATATGTCTAAGTGTTGAAGGGTTGGATTAAGACCAGCAGTTAAGATTTCTAAGTTTTGAAGGGTTGAGTTAAGACCAGCAGTTAAGACTTATAAGTGTTGAAGGGTTGGGTTAAGACCAGCAGTTAAGATTTCTAAGTGTTGAAAGGTTGGATTAAGACCAGCAGTTAAGAAGGGTTGGATTAGGACCAGGAAAACCCCTCGTGGGTGTGGGTGAGGTGAGTGGCAGGTGAGATGTGGACAAGGAATAGGGAAAAGGAAAAAGAAGATGGACCAACTCAAGAACAAGTCCATGATGATTTACAAGCAATTCTCTATTGACTCAACTCCAATTCAAACAAAAGAAACTGTGAAACAATCAAACAGAACAATGGTATAAGCTAAGTTAAGCTAAATATTCAACAGGTTGAAACCCCAAGCTGAACAAATCGTAGCTGAAGAGCAAGCAGGATTCAAGGCAGGGCGAAGTACCACTAAACAGATTTTCAACCTCAGAATAATCTGCGAGAAATATCTACAGGACGAACAACATCTATATCATGTGTTCGTAGACTTCAAAAAGGCGTTTGACCGAGTCTAGCATGCAGCTCTGTGGGCAAACATGAGAGTGTACAACAACAGCCCTAAAATTATTGAAGTCATCAAAAGCCTGTAGGACAAGGCTACCAATGCAGTCCTCCACAACAGCGAATCGGAAACTGGTTCAGAACAACAATCGATGTGCGTCAGGGATGCCTACTCTCTCCAACACTCTTCAACATCTTTCTAGAGCGCATCATGTCAGATGCCCTTGCAGATCACGAAGGCACAGTCAGCATAGGGAAAAAAGCAATCTCCAACCTTCGTTTTGCGGATGACATTGATGGATTGGCTGGAGAGGAACAAGAACTTGAACAGCTTGTACAGAAACTTGACACCACCTCCATAGCCTATGGAATGGAAATAAGTGCAGAGAAGACCAAAATGATGACCAACAACACCAATGGCATCAACATGGACATCAAAGTCTAAAGCCAATCCCTCAAGACAGTGCATAGCTTTAAATATTTAAAAGCCATTGTTTCAGACAATGGGTCCCGACAGAAAGTCCTCTTCAAGATCCCACAAACAACTGCTGCCTTGGCGAGGTTGAAGCCAATTTGGAAAGACCGGACCATCGGTCTACATTCCAAGGTAAGGCTGCTGCGCTGCCTTGTTATCTCCATCGTTCTATATGTTACCGAAACATGGACCCTCACAGCAGACTTCCAACGAAGAATACAAAGCATGGAGATGAGGTGTTACAGAAGACTTCTGGGCATTTCCTATACCCAACAAATCACCAACGACGAAGTCCGACAGACCATCACACAAGCCATTGGACAACACGATGACCTGCTCACAGTGGTGAAAAAACTGAAACTCCGATAGTATTGCCATGTCACCAGATCATCAGGTCTTGCAAAGACTATCCTGAAAGGCACAGTGCAAGGAGGTAGAAGAAGAGAGAGACCGAAATAGAGGTGGGAGGACAACATTCCAGAATGGACTGGTTTGACACTGAGCGAAGCCATCAGAGTTGCGGAGGACAAGAAAAGATGGAGTACGCTGGTTAAACGATCATCTGTGGTGCCCCAACGACCTTCGAGTTACGGGACAGGATAGGATAGGATAGGATGAGCTAAGAAATGTCAAAGAATGGAATGTTGACAATTCTATCATATGCACAACTAAGTGCTTGCATCTACACTTTTAATTATAATTAACAAGAAGATTATTAAGTATAAATACGTTGTACAACATATAAACATCTTTCAATCAAACTGACTGACTGCTAAGACGATCAACGATCAATAAATGACATAATAAACTGAAAAGTATAATAACATTAAAGTGATGTAGAAATAAACAAGACGAAACACCCTAACGTTAACTTGCTACTTATCATTCATAGCAAGATAAATACTATAAATAGGTTTGACGTTATGCCTATTGTCAAAAAGCTGTTTCCATGACCATTAAATTAATTATGTCATGAAATGTAACCAAATTTATTGTGAATTAGTTTTATTATAGCTTCATATTGCGCAAGGTCACGAGCACCGCTATCCGACTCGTAGGTTCGGAAGCCGCATTTGGTCCCAAGCGCACGGACAAGGAAAATAGATTAAGAACAGAATAAATTAGAAACCTCAACACACTGGACAACACCAAACAATAGAAGCAGCGAAGAAGTAAGCTATAGAAAACAATTAATTTACACAACACCTTATTTGATGTTTTAATCTTAATTTATGACGGATTCTTTCATTATCAATATTGAATATAAAGCATTTTAAATAAATAGTATTACATCAAAATTTAAAACCTGCATCACTAATAATTATTCTAGCAATTACTAATAGTCATAATAATTCTTTCAAAGAAATGACAAAATCCAAACTTCCAACAAAATTATCTTTACCAACCTTCACACACAAAATAAGGTATCCAAATAATAAATTCTCACACACGTGTTGAAGCAGATGTTTTGAAGCATTAATATTATAATTCCCAACTATTACTCTAGCTACCAAAACGAATCTTTATTACAATTAAAGTTAGAAAACACCAATTACAAAATATTTACATCACTCTGCCCTAACTTCAGCCAACACGATTTAGAAAAATATCACAATGTTGAAAAACGTGTATAAATGTAATTTTTCTGCTTCGGCCTAGTCCCCTTTCAATTTCACTCGCATTCAAATCCGTATCGGCAGTTCCACGTCATAAACGTTATCGGTCACCTAATTATAGGCAAATCTACAGGTACCCGGTTACTACTGCGCAATACCTGATATCTCTTCCACCCTCTTCACCTCCTATCAACTCATATCATAAACTTTCACCAAAGAATCACTAATGGCACAGGCGCAGAATTAGAATATTATATATTATGCCGCCTGTGACATCACCATTTCCCCCGTTAAAAAGAAACAAACAAAAAAGCGGATTATCAAGAGGAGAAGTTTCTTTTTTTTTCTTTTTCAATGAAGGATTGGAATCGATCCTAAAACACGTCTATCTAGAAATTCATCAGACACAAATGCCACATAACAGAATGGACCAATTTCAAGTAACCTTTAATCATAACAATACCCTATTCAAGTATGTTTTTCCCTCATGTAGTCGTGGACTATGGAAGTTCCTTATGTAAACAAATTCCACTGTGTCCAGCTCTCCAAAGTTGATCATAGTCATTGTCCAAGAGCACACAATCACAAGATGACAAAAGACTGTCTCCCTTTGTCCAGTCACTTTTACTGCACAACCCGCACTGCAAGCATAACGCAATGGCACGCAGCACAAAATCCACAGCAAAATAGTGTAAGTGACCCAAAACATTGCATCAGTGTCCATATTAGAACTATGTGAGTCTGGACAACACATCCGCCTCAAACTTAAAGGAACCAGAAATTGGCAAAACATCAGTCATTGTCTTGTAGAACCAAAGACCATCTCAACAAACGGTTGTCTGATTTACCCGACTTCTTCATGAAAGAAAGAGGCGAATGATCAGTCTCTATCGCAAAGTGTCTACCAAACAGGTATCTGTGAAATGTATCCACGTCCCACACCTATGCCAAGCATTCCTTCTCAACAGTCCAATACCGATGTCACATCCTCAAAGTTTCGGGTCTCTTACTTTATCCGGGCACCTTTGCGCATGCGCCAGGTCATGTCCAGCCGGCTTTTTCACGGTGTTCTTAGGCGTCGTAACCCTAACCCTAACCTAAACCCTAACCCTAACCATAATCCTTACTAAAACTACGATAGCACTGTGCGCATGCGTCGAATTTTGTAATGCGTCGACCAATCAGAATGCTCCCAGCCGCTCCCAGCCCAACTAAGATACTAGGAATTTGAGGATGTCACACCGAGTCTTTCTGTCTAGCAACTTTCTGCTAGCATACAGAACTGGGTGTAGGAGACGTCACTGTCCAGCTGCTGTTATAACAACTGTCTGCTAGCATACAGAACTGGGTGTAGGAGACGTCACTGTCCAGCTGCTGTTATAACAACTGTCTGCTAGCATACAGAACTGGGTGTAGGAGACGTCACTGTCCAGCTGCTGTTATAACAACTGTCTGCTAGCATACAGAACTGGGTGTAGGAGACCATCACTGTCCAGCTGCTGTTATAACAACTGTCTGCTAGCATACAGAACTGGGTGTAGGAGACGTCACTGTCCAGCTGCTGTTATAACAACTGTCTGCTAGCTTACAGAACTGGGTGTAGGAGACGTCACTGTCCAGCTGCTGTTATAACAACTGTCTGCTAGCTTACAGAACTGGGTGTAGGAGACGTCACTGTCCAGCTGCTGTTATTACAACTGTCTGCTAGCTTACAGAACTGGGTGTAGGAGACGTCACTGTCCAGCTGCTGTTATAACAACTGTCTGCTAGCATACAGAACTGGGTGTAGGAGACGTCACTGTCCAGCTGCTGTTATAACAAAACTGCTCCTATGCCTGTGGAGAAAGCATCACATCTTATAATGAATGACCTTGACATCAGATAGAACAACAACAGGATCACTAGACAAACAAAGTTTAAGTGAGATAGACACAACAACAGGATCACTAGACAAACAAAGTTTAAGTGAGATAGAACAACAACAGGATCACTAGACAAACAAAGTTTAAGTGTATCAAATGATCTTTGACACGCAGGGTTCACCTCACGTTGGTAGGACAGATTTTCTTTGTCAAGTCCGCCAATGGTGCACACACAGAAGCAAATTGAGGGATGTAACGTCAGTGAAACCCACGAGTCCCAAAATTGCGCGTATTTGTCGCTTTATTTGAGGGATGGAAACGGACAAGATGTTAGAAACTTTACTCTGTTCAGGTCTTGTTCCCCACCAAAGCGCCCCAGAAAATCTATGGTTTGAAAACCACATTCATCTTTACTGGGTCTAGCAGCCAAACCGATTTTGTTCAATGCTGTAAGCAGTTGGACCAAAGCAGTTAAGTTCCGATTCCAAGTGTCGGTTGCGACTAAAATGTCAAAAAACTTATAGAAGAAAACTTCTCCAATTGTAACTTTCTCATCACCCGAGCAATTGTGGATGGTGCTGTCGACAATCCAAAAGGCATCCTGAGAAAGCACAACAGGTCCTGAGGTGCAGGGAAGGCCGTTTTCTCTTTATCCTTGACAGTCATTGGGGTTTGCCAATAACCTTTCCACAGATCAACTTTTGTAACATTACACTTGTCTCTTAAACTTGCAAAAAGGGCTTCGGTATCAGGGATTAGTTCACTGTCAAACCGGGTATTTTTATTGACTTGTCTAAAAAAAAATAAAAAAATCTGACAGTCCTGTCCTTTTTTGACAAGAACAACAGGGGATGAGAAATGGTTCAATTATCTTCATTGCCAACATTTTGTTAACTTCCTCTTGGACAATTTTCTCACAATTGAAAGGAATACAATACAATACAATACAATACAATACAATACAATACAATACAATACAATACAATACAATACAACTTTATTCATCCCAAAGGGCAATTACATTATTAAGTTTATGAGGGAGCATAAAGATACTCAAAAAATGTATCATAAACCATTTTTTGTAAAAAAACAAAAACAAAACAAAACAAAACAATACATACATAAATTTAAAAAAACATCACACAAGCACACACACGCGAATCAAGATCACAAGTGATATCACAGAAGGAAGAGGGTATTGCTTCACATTTACTGGTTGGTCAACTGTCATCGTCATCGTGTGTTCTACTAATGGCGTATACCCAGGTAGGTCAGTCAGTACATGTGAATGCTTTTTAACACAGTCTGAGCTTGGGACTTGTGTATGTCCGACAAATGTGTGTTGCAGACAATATCATCAACCGTCTTTGTCTGGGTAGTCGGTACTACACCCACAATCACCTTGGTTACGTCATAGTCAAGTGTGCCATCCGAAGTAAGGTCTTGGATTACTGCTATACCTGCTGTCACTACCCCTTTAACGTCAGGAACACATTTATACAAAAGTTGTGGGGCCGAGTAGCTCAGTTGGTAGAGCGGCTTACTAGTAACCGAAAGGTACCTGGTTCGAATCCCGGATTGGCCAATGTGTGGCCGTATTATTTTCTCCTTACCATCAACTGGTTCGATGGTGTCAGAATAATGTGACCAGTAGTCGCCTATACGCTACGGTGTCGTATGACTATAATCTACAATTACCCTTTTACAAAAGTCCGTCGCTAAGTACAAAAAAGTCTGTGGAACGTTGGTCCTCTTTCTTTTTTACCACTTTGTCAAAACAAGGTTGCAATGAGGTGTCGTCCTTCTGCAATTTTGGCCAGATCGTCATGAGTGACGTCCAGTTGTGGTACCTTGGTTGTCAACAAAGGGCCAAAAGGTTTATCTTTTTTTTCTGTGTGCCCTTCTTTGTACTGCCGCTGCAATGTCTGCACAAACAAAGGTTGAGCCAGGTATTTTACCCAATATAACGTCGCAGACCGAATTTTTCACAATGCATGCTTTCACTGAACCTTTAAAGTAAGGACTGTTAATCAGAGCCAAAGTTAATGAAACCGTTTGTCCATTGAACAATGTCACGGACATGTGCTCGTCCAAAATTTGGTCTGAACGCACCAAATATCTTCTTATGCCAACCGTTGAACAGCCAGAATCAAACATAATCAATGCCTCTTTGCCATTACCAAAGCTATTACAAGTTTGGATCTGACTTGGCAAATCATTGCTAGCACTCATGCCTACATGCAGATGCTTGATTCACTTGTTCATGTCCCTGGGCTTTAACAGGACAATTGTACATCATGTGACCCCTTTTGTTGCACCAAAACAATTTCTAACACGCCCTCTATATGGTCTAGTACCACGTCGATTGGCATTTTCGGGAACTGAGTTAGGTTGAACTTGATTTTGAACAATATTATCAGTGTTCGATCCCTTAGTGACCTTGGATGCACCATAATTTTTGCGAGATGAGCATCTTGATTGTGAATTTACATAGTCCATATTAGACAAAAGTGGACCAATCAATCCAGAGCCTGCTACATTCTCCTTGATATGGACTTCACGCCATCGCTCTGCTGTTTCAGCCATCTGAGCAGCCGTTTTGGAACCTGACTCCTTAATGAACGTTGCCGGCTTCTGTGAACAAGACTGAAGCAGCTGTTTCCTAAGAATCAAGTCGATCAAATTGTTAAAGTTATCAGCCCCCGCCAATTCAAGCCAGCGGGTAAAATACCGCCTCAATCTGTCCAAGAAAGCTGGGCAATTTTGGCCTGCTCAGGCTTTGCCGACCTAAATTTGGCTCGAAACCCGTTATCGGTACACACAAACCGTTGCAAGAGATGTTTTACTAGGTCATCGTAATTTCTACTGGGGTTACTGGTCACGAATTCATGGTAATAAGAAAGAGCTTTGCATTTGAGACATGCTGCTAACATGGAGGTCCAATCATCATTTCTTCACTTTACAGCAGTAGCATGATTTTCGAATCGAAACACGTATGACTCAGTGTCATCTTGCCTATCATCAGGTATGACTCAGTGTCATCTTGCCTATCATCAGGTATGACTCAGTGTCATCTTGCCTATCATCAGGTATGACTCAGTGTCATCTTGCCTATCATCAGGTATGACTCAGTGTCATCTTGCCTATCATCAGGTATGACTCAGTGTCATCTTGCCTATCATCAGGTATGACTCAGTGTCATCTTGCCTA
Source organism: Oncomelania hupensis (assembly GCA_036898135.1). NCBI lineage: Eukaryota > Metazoa > Mollusca > Gastropoda > Littorinimorpha > Pomatiopsidae > Oncomelania > Oncomelania hupensis. The sequence continues at coordinate 47,423,895 of CM072522.1, read as the reverse complement.
TCATCAGGTATGACTCAGTGTCATCTTGCCTATCATCAGGTATGACTCAGTGTCATCTTGCCTATCATCAGGTATGACTCAGTGTCATCTTGCCTATCATCAGGTATGACTCAGTGTCATCTTGCCTATCATCAAGAATGACTCAGTGCCATCTTGCCTATCATCAGGTATAGCTCAGGGTCATCCTGCCTATCATAAGGTTTGACTAAGTGTCATCTTGCCTATCATCAGGTATGACTCAGTGTTATCTTGCCTATCATCAGTTATGACTCAATGTCATCTTGCTATCATCAGGTACGACTCAATGTCATCTTGCCTATCATCAGGTATGACTCAGTGTCATCTTGCCTATCATCAGGTATGACTCAATGTCATCTTGCCTATCATCAGGTATGACTCAGTGTCATCTTGCCTATCATCAGGTATGACTCAGTGTCATCTTGCCTATCATCAGGTATGACTCAATGTCATCTTGCCTATTATCAGGTATGACTCAATGTTATCTTGCTTATCATCGGGTATAGCTCAGGGTCATCCTGCCTATCATAAGGTTGCAATGTCATCTTGCCTATCATCAGGTACGACTCAATGTCATCTTGCCTATCATCAGGTATTACTCATTTTCATCTGGCCTATCATCAAAAAGGTAAATTAGGCCTTGATTTTGACTGTTGACCAGTTTCGAAATGTTCATCTTTCTTTCTTAGTTTTTCATGTTGTAATTCAATCTCATGCTGTTTGTGTTTGGTATCCTCTTCAAGCTGTCATTGTCTAAGCTTAAGTTCATCATGCTTTATTCTTATTTCTTCTTCTTTAAGCTTAAGATCAGTCTCTATTTGATTTTGTTGGAGAACATGTTAGCTTTGCAATCTTTTCTGTTCAGCTTTACGTTGCATAGGCTTGAAATTTTTTTCATCAGCTTGTTCCAGCTTAAGCTCGAGTTCCGCCTCGGCTTGCTTTTGCATGATCTGTTGCTTAATGTCAGCTTGCTTTAGTTTGAACTCGATCTTTTTATCTGCTACATGTATGCTTTGCAGTCATTTATGTTCACGCTCTTGTGCTCTGGCATCTCTGAGACCATCTTGTAGATATTTCTTTATATCTTCAGATTCAGTAATGTCCAAAAGGGCAGCTTCTTCCTTTAGTCTTTCCACCAACTCACTCAACTGTTTTGTCTACCCAGCAGATCTACCTCAGCCATTGTTTATATAAATATAGTGCAACACAATTCCCTCAGAATTGGCACACCAATATGTTGAAGCCAAATGTAAAGAACAAGTGAATACAAAGTTATTGTCACACTCAGGGTAATATACAACAATGCGGTGTAAACAATTAAACAATCATGTCAATACAATGCAATAGTTACATTCAGGGTAATATACAACAATGCGGTGTAAACAATTAAACAATCATGTCAATACAATGTAATAGTTACATTCAGGGTAATATCCAACAATGCAGTGTAAACAATTAAACAATCATGTCAATACAATGTAATAGTTACATTCAGGGTAATACACAACAATGTGGTGTAAACAATTAAACAATCATGTCAATACAATGTAATAGTTACATTCAGGGTAATATCCAACAATGCGGTGTAAACAATTAAACAATCATGTCAATACAATGTAAGAAGAAAATGTCAATCTGGGTAAGAAGCATAACGAATTAAGAGAAAAATATTTTTTTAATTATGATATGACTAATGAACAAGAGTCCATGCGCTAGCTAGTATAAGTCGGTGCTCTGCCCCGTCCACAGGCATTATACACCATTATTACACAAAGCAACCTATTAACTAATCTAAACAGCAGCAAGAGTAATGGCTATCACCTATCAACCACGTAGAAGGCACGCTGTATGCAACGCCTCTAAGGAAATTATACATATATTGCATCTTGAGCAAAGAGGAGTGGACTACCCCAACGCATTAAACTATATATCGGCTATTTATTAAAATATTCACACACCTTTCAAAAAAATGTTTTCAGGTGAATTTGGGGGATTGGGATGGGGGTGGGGTGGAGTGGGAAGGGCTCAATTGCTTACATTATTATGGACTGGAAGAGTGTTTTACTGAAATGTTGCTTTGTATTGCTTAGATTATTATAGACTGGAAGTGTGTTTTACTGAAATGTTGCTTTGTATTGTTCAGTCCTTTATTAAGTGTGTTTTACTGAAATGTTGCTTTGTATTGCTTAGATTATCATAGACTGGAAGTGTGTTTTCCGACAAAGCAGACATGGTATTTGGAGTTCCACAGGGTTCGGTCCTTGGCCCAGTTTTGTTCGTAATGTATACGAAGCCTTTACTCTCGCTGATCGATAAACATGGAATCAGTAATGAGGCCTTTGCCGATGACACTCAGCTCTAAAAGTCGAGTCCACCAACTGAGATAGATGCTTCTGTCCAGACCGTGCAGAATTGCATTTCTGATGTAAGGGCATGGATGACGCAGAATAAATTAAAACTAAACGACGATAAAACCGAAGCCCTGATGATAAGCAATAAGAAAGCATCATACACTTCTTCCCTCCCAAATAGTTTTCGTGTTGGAAGTTCGGATGTTACTTTCTCCTCATCTGCAAGAAACCTTGGATACTTTATGTCCGACGACATGTCGCTAGATACTCACGTTACTCAAGTCTGTCGGTCAGCCTACGCCGCCATACGTCAGATCAGTTCCATTCGTTGTTATTTGACGGTTGAAGCCACCAAAGCCTTAGTCTGCGCTCTTGTGCTTTCCAGACTAGACTACTGTAATTCTCTTCTGTCAGGAAGCCCAAATCAGATTGTAAGTAAATTACAGAAAGTTCAAAACTCTGCTGCAAGACTAGTCCTTAAGGCCAAAAAGCGAGATCATATCACGCCATTACTCCATAAACTACACTGGCTCCCAGTACAAGCCAGAATTGACTATAAATTATCTGTTCTTTGTCACAATTTCTTTTCTGATGCCTGTCCCTCATATTTATCTCAACTACTCTCGGTCTATACTCCTTCCCGCCAGTTGCGCTCCTCTGCTGACTCGCGCACCATGTGCATCCCTAGAATCCGCACGAAATCCTACGGAGCGAGAGCATTTGCTTATTCTGCCCCGAAACAATGGAACACTTTACCAGCACATATTCGACTTATTCCAACCACTCAATCCTTCAAGCGAGCACTTAAAACACACCTGTTCCGACAATACTACTCTGACTGATTACATTTTATTTTCTGATCCTGTGCGGCTCTCTGGGATAATGACTGTTTTGACTGATGTTCGATATGTGCTATCCATGCCTGATTTTTAACTTATTATTGTTTTGTATACATGTATTGTCATTGTCAATGATTTTAGTGTATGCCACAGATGTGTCCTGATTGTTTTTATTGTACTATGCATGGCTTTGTCACTGCTCCTGTATTATTGTTATGACTTCATTTTTAAGTGTGAAGTTTTTACGTATAATGTGTAACATATTTCTTAAATTAAGTTTTTACGTATAATGTGTAAAATATTTCTTAAATTAAGTCAATGATTTTAGTGTGTGCCGCAGATATGTTTTGATTGTTTTTATTGTGCTATGCATTGGCTCTGTCATTTTGTATTATTGTTATGACTTCATTTTTAAGTGTGAAGTTTTACGTATAATGTGTTACATATTTCTTAAATTAAGTTTTAATTGTGAAGCACAGTGAGCCTGGGCATTGTTAAGGAAACTGCGCTATATAAATTTACGTTATTATTATTATTATTATTATTATTATTATTATTATTATTATTATTATTATTATTATTATTATTATTATTATTGTGTTTTACTGAAATGTTGCTTTGTATTGCTTAGATTATTATGGACTGGAAGTGTGTTTTACTGAAATGTTGCTTTGTATTGCTTAGATTATTATAGACTGGAAGTGTGTTTTACTGAAATGTTGCTTTGTATTGTTCAGCCCTTTGTTAAGTGTGTTTTACTAAAATGTTGCTTTGTATTGCTTAGATTATTATAGACTGGAAGTGTGTTTTACTGAAACGTTGCTTTGTATTGCTTAGATAATTATGGACTGGAAGTGTGTTTTACTGAAATGTTGCTTTGTATTGCTTAGATTATTATAGACTTGAAGTGTGTTTTACTGAAATGTTGCTTTGTATTGCTTAGATTATTATAGACTGGAAGTGTGTTTAACTGAAATGTTGCTTTGTATTGTTTAGATTATTATAGACTGGAAGTGTGTTTTTCTGAAATGTTGCTTTGTATTGCTTAGATTATTATGGACTGGAAGTGTGTTTTACTGAAATGTTGCTTTGTATTGCGTAGATTATTATAGACTGGAAGTGTGTTTTACTGAAATGTTGCTTTGTATTGCGTAGATTATTATAGAATGGAAATGTGTTTTACTGAAATGTTGCTTTGTATTGCTTAGATTATTATGGACTGGAAGTGTGTTTTACTGAAATGTTGCTTTGTATTGCTTAGATTATTATAGACTGAAAGTGTGTTTACTGAAATGTTGCTTTGTATTGCTTATTTTATTATGGACTGGAAGTGTTTTTTACTGAAATGTTGCTTTGTATTGCTTGGATTATTGTAGACTGAAAGTGTGTTTTACTGAAATGTTGTTTTGTATTGCTTAGATTATTATGGACTGGAAGTGTGTTTAACTGAAATGTTGCTTTGTATTGCTTAGATTATTATGGACTGGACGTGTGTTTAACTGAAATGTTGTTTTGTATTGCTTAGATTAGTATAGACTGGAAGTGTGTTTTACTGAAATGTTGCTTTGTATTGCTTAGATTATTATAGACTGGAAGTGTGTTTTACTGAAATGTTGCTTTGTATTGCTTAGATTATTATAGACTGGAAGTGTGTTTTGCTGAAATGTTGCTTTGTATTGCTTAGATTATTATGGACTGGAAGTGTGTTTTACTGAAATGTTGCTTTGTATTGCTTAGATTATTATAGACTGGAAGTGTGTTTTACTGAAATGTTGCTTTGTATTGCTTAGATTATTATGGACTGGAAGTGTGTTTTACTGTAATGTTGCTTTGTGTTGCTTAAATTATTATGGACTGCAAGTGTATTTTACTGAAATGTTGCTTTGTATTGCTTAGATTATTATGGACTGGAAGTGTGTTTTACTAAAATGTTGCTTTGTATTGCTTAGATTATTATGGACTGGAAGTGTGTTTTACTGAAATGTTGCTTTGTATTGTTCAGCTCTTTGTTAAGTGTTGTGTTGTTGACCGCTCTCGTGGTACACGATATTGAATCTCAGGGAACTGCTGTTTGTTCCTTTAAAAATTGTTTACTGTTCTTGGCTCTTTGTGAAGTACAAGAAGGAAGACAAGGACAGAAGTAAAGATATAAGGATAGTAGTAGCAGTAGCAGTAGCAGCAGCAGAAGTATTAGTAGCAGATGCAATATAGTATTAGCAGTAGTAGTAATAGCAGTAGTAGTAATAGCAGCAGTAGCAGTAGTAGCAGCAGTAGTAGTAGGAGCAATAGCAGTAGCTGTAGTATCAGCAGCCGTAGCAGGAGTAGCAGCTGCAGTAGCAGTAGCAGTTGCAGTAACAATAGTAGTAGTAGAAGCAGTAGTAGTATTAGCAACAGCAGTAGTAGTAGGAGTAGCAGTGGTAATAGCAGTAGTAGTAGTAGTAGTAGTAGTAGTAGTAGTAGTAGTAGTAGTAGTAGTAGTAGTAGTAGTAGTAGTGCTTTACCAGCTCATAGCAGCTGCTGAAGGCGCTGAGGGAAAACAGGACTACATGAAGGCTAAGGTACATGAACTGTGACGTGTAACATCTACACCCACCGTTGGCTGCATGGTAGGCGTTGGTACCCACATACATAAATAGATATATTGACCTTCTCATTGTCTTCATCTACAACACCTCCTTCCATAATAATTGCCCGCTGATTACAGCGCATCAAACAATTGTAATTAGTTATCGCTAATCAGTGTAGAGCAAGCATTTCTATCGGTTTTATCGCATTAGCGTGTGTGGAGTCATTCATCCTTGTGGATCCTGTTCACATGACACTGAGCATATCTGGACAAGCAATAGTGCGAGCTTTATCAGTTCAATAGGAACATTTGATAACAATTATTGTTGACGGTATATCAAATGCGGTGGTGATACATGTAGTACATGATACGCTGTTTGGCACAATACAGAAAGACATATATGCAGGCAGACAGGGACACAGGAAGACGAGCATGCAGGCAGGCAGAGACACAGGAAGACGGACATGTAGCCAGACAGAAACACAGGAGGACGGGCATACAGGCAGACACAGACACAGGAAGACAGGCATGCAGGCAGACAAAGACGCAGGAATACGGACATGCAGGCAGAGAGAGACACAGGAAGAAGGACTTGCCTTCAGACAGAGACACAGGAAGACGGAAATGCAAATAGGCAGAGACAAAGGAAGACGGGCATGCAAGCAGACAAAGATACAGAAACACGGACATGTAGGCAGACAGAGACACATGAAGACGGGCATGCAGGCAGACAAAGACACATGAATACGGACATGCAGGCAGAGAGAGACACAGGAAGACGGGCATGTCTTCAGACAGAGACACAGGAAAACGGACATGCAAGTAGACAGAGACGCAGGAAGACGGGCATGTAGGCAGACAGAGACACAGGAAGACGGACATGCAGGCAGACAGAGACACATGAAGACGGACAAACAGAGAGAAACACACCTATCCACTCATCAGCCATCCACACACAGCCATAGAGAGATCACCACCTCTCTCCCACCCTCTTCTTGCCAAATAATTGTTTCTTTCTTTCCCTCCCCCCCTCTCTCTCTCTCTCTCTCTCTCTCTCTCTCTCTCTCTCTCTCTCTCTCTCTCTCTCTCTCTCTCTCTCTCTCTCTCTCTCTCTCTTTCCAAAGAACTGTTAACAAAACGTTGTATCCCAATACTACATTGAATGCAGATTCAAATCAACTACTTTCAAGTCCGCCTACATTCAATGAACGCTTAAATTCACGACCTGCTTTGGCTCTCATTGCCCTTTGCCTTTATCCAACAGCGTCGGCTATATTCAATAATCGAATATATTGACAATCATCCTACAGTCCCTATCTGCTTCAATATATTTGAGGTTTTTGGCAGCTTTCTTGATAGTGGGTCCAGAAACCTTTTCAGATAGGCCTAAATGAAACGAACTGATTTACATTAAAATTAATTAAATAATAGACCTACAGCGCATTAGTAAAACACAAACTAAAGATATTGCCGTTCTGTTGTTTCTATTACAGGGACATTGTCCTTTAGATTAATCCAGCAAACTAAAGATATTGCCCTTCTATTGTTTCTATTACAGGGACATTGTCCTTTAGATTAATCTAGCAAACTAAAGATATTGCCCTTCTATTGTTTCTATTACAGGGACATTGTCCTTTAGATTAATCCAGCAAACTAAAGATATTGCCCTTCTATTGTTTCTATTACAGGTAAAGTGTCCTTTAGATTAATCCAGCAAACTAAAGATATTGCCCTTCTATTGTTTCTATTACAGGGACATTGTCCTTTAGATTAATCCAGCAAACTAAAGATATTGCCCTTCTATTGTTTCTATTACAGGGACATTGTCCTTTAGATTAATCCAGCAAACTAAAGATATTGCCCTTCTATTGTTTCTATTACAGGTAACGTGTCCTTTAGATTAATCCAGCAAACCAAACTAAAGATATTGCCCTTCTATTGTTTCTATTACAGGTAACGTGTCCTTTAGATTAATCCAGCAAACTAAAGATATTGCCCTTCTATTGTTTCTATTACAGGTAACGTGTCCTTTAGATTAATCCAGCAAACTAAAGATATTGCCCTTCTATTGTTTCTATTACAGGGACATTGTCCTTTAGATTAGTCCAGCAAACTAAAGATATTGCCCTTCTGTTGTTTCTATTACAGGGACATTGTCCTTTAGATTAATCCAGCAAACTAAAGACATTGCCCTTCTATTGTTTCTATTACAGGGACATTGCCCTTTAGATTAATCCAGCAAGATAATTGTATAAAGTAAAACAAGTTTAAACATCACAGAGGAGTGTTCTATTTATCTGTACCTGCCAAGTAACCAATGTTAAGTGCATTTATCGTTGGATCCTGGTCATAGTGCATCTTGTAGTGTCTGCCGTGTGATAGAACTTTTATCTCGATTTGTAATATAGATTTTGTTAAAGTGGGGCTGAGGTCAATTTTTTTTCTGTTACACTCGATAAAACATAAAATATCGCTTCATATTTTATGAAATAAATATCGATTTATATCTTATGAAATGTTGTACAAGTTGAGAGAAATATCACGACACGATGAGTAGAAGCACATCATCTTGAAACAAAGGAAACAATATTTTCAGGGACATCTCAAAGCCCTTTCAGCAATGTGTTTGGACGTTCAAAACCGTACTCCATATCATTGTGAGTTTCCCTAATTATTTAAACTTCAAAATCAAATTCAGGGCTGAGCTAACTGCAATCAAACAGCCAATCAAACAAACGAAGGAAAATAAACAAAACCTAACGAAAAACGTTTTAGAAGTGAGCTATTATGCATGCCTATGTATAATCAGGATTTTAATACAGCACTATTTGAAGCACTGGCTGAAGAATTTGGATTTGTGGGTAGTTTATATTTTGTACTTGAGAGTGGATAAAAGAGGCGTTGGAATGTCTGGAGAGTGTGTCCAGTGGTTTATTTGAACCGCCATTTTTGTTTCTGTCTTTACGATGAATTGCTGTTTTGGAACAGGTACAATAAATACATATGCGGCTACCACACTTCAATCATGCTGAGTATACTGATATACATCTATATATATCTTGAGAGAGAAAGAGAATAATATATCTTATCAGAAAGGGGCTTTGTTAATTTAAATAGCACGGGTTTTGATGCTATCGGGTCCCGAGGCTACAATGTTACATGCAACATTAACAATGTTAGTTGTAACTCTGTCGACTTTTTGTAAATGAGACTATTTTAAGCAGCATAGATTAGAGTAGTACCTTAAAAAAAATAAACTCGACTGTTGTCCTTGATCCTAGCGAGCTAACGTGCAAGGTACACCACAAAACTGTAGACTGTGTCCTGTTTCTATTACCATTTCATTCATATACGAAGTTTTGTAGTGATGTATGAAGTAGACGCCATTGTCTCCTTGTCAATTGTTCACTGGGCTCTTTGATAACGTTATCTGGTTTGAATACAATGCAAGTTTCAAAGTTCATTAAAATATGGATAGTGTCTCAGCATTTTCGAGTTACAGGATAGTATACACACACACACACACACAAACACACCACTCACAAATAACACACACACACACACAAACACACACACACACACTCACACCACTCACAAATAACACACATAGAACCAGTCACCGTCACCAGAGAGAGAAACGGAAGTTATATACTGCTCAAAACAATTGAAGAGCCAGAGGAATAAATTAAATGTATAACTTACCGGAACAAAAAATCTTGCAAAACATGATTAATATGAAAACATTTATTATTGAACAACATTACATTACTAAAATGAAAAAGAAAAAAATCATTTCATTTACATCTTTTTTGGGCTTAAAACAAATAACCCCAGTGTTCACAATTCTATACATTTGGATAATGAATAAAACAGTCAATATGTGTGTATGTCACGTGTGTCCACCGTGTGCTCGCATGCAATCCAGGCATCTTTGTCTCATGGACTCCGCAAGCCTTCTCAGAGTCATTTGAGGGATGTTGTGCCACTCTTGTTCGAGCATCCCGAAGAGGTGATCCAGGTTCAAGGCTGGGGGATGGTTTGCCCGAACTCGGCGGCCCAGCTCGTCCCCGAGGTGCTCTACTGGGTTGAGGTCAGGTGAGCATGCTGGCCACTGCAGGCGGTTGACCCTCTGCTGCTGGAGGAACTCGTTAACCACCCTGGCTCGGTGCGGCCGCGCATTGTCATCCTGGAAGATGGCGCCGGCGCCCATGGCTTGCAAAGCGGGGATGACGATGGGCTCCAGGATGTTGTCCCTGTAGCCGATGCCAGTCAGGTTGCCCTCAACTCTGTGAAGAGGTGTTCTGTGGGCCCTTCCCATTCCACCCCACACCATGATGGACCCTCCACCGTATCTGTCGCGCTCCATAACAGTCGCGTCGTGGTAGCGCTCGCCTTCTCGCCTCCAAACCCGATTTCTGCCGTCATGGAAGGACCTAGTGAAGCGCGATTCGTCAGAAAAGAGGACCGCCGCCCACTGCTGTCTGGTCCACCCCACGTGAGCCCTGGCCCATGCCAGGCGCGCTGCGCGGTGCGCAGGCGTCAGGATTGGTCGTACTACTGGACGCCTGGCGCGGAGGTTCGCTTCTCTCAGGCGGTTCCGAACTGTCTGGTCTGAAACAGTAATGTTAGCGGCTACACGCAGCTGGCCCCGGAGGTTGTTGGCAGTGGCTCTTCTTTCCCGTAGGGCGGACACACCCAGATATCTGTCCTGCTGTCTGGTGGTGCATCGAGGACGTCCAGGCCTTTCCCGTTCGGCGGTCGTTCCCGTGTCGTTGAAACGATTTCTCAGCCTTTGTATGACTGCATGGTGTACTCCTAGTCGGCGGCCAGTCTCTCGCACCCCAACACTTTCTTCAAGCCAGGCAAGAGCCCGACCCCGGTCTGCTTCACTCAGACGTCGTCTTGGGGGCATGGTTAACCAAGTTAGAAAAATTGTAACATTTATACCCATTACACTGTCGACAATCACTGATTTGTGTTCTCTACTGGCATGGCTTTACTGTGCAAAGCAGGGTTTTTGTCCATTATTTCTGCTAATTCATATGGAAACGCTTAAACTAACAGCATTTTTTACGTGCCTGAAGTACTAATTTACCTGATAAAAGAAGGTTGCTGACAACAAATTCAACTCTTTTTTTTTCACTTTCACGTTGATTCTTCAATGCTGCTGCATTTTTACAGACCAAAAAGATATTTTGAACAATTCAAAATACTTCGATATTTTACCAAGTTCATAAGTGACCAAAAAACACAGGTGGCTCTTCAATTGTTTTGAGCAGTATATAAAACACTGTTGTTATGTTGGATCTGTAGTCTTTTCTCATCTACGCCCTCTGCTTTGTCCGTTCTGCGACATGGCTTGAGGAGAAACACTTGTATTTATTCCATTTGATTCCTGTTGAGTCTGTCCTTGTGCTATTTTGTTGATTTATGTTTATGGTTTATTAGAGGGTGTGACAACGTGGTTCATTGTTACGAGTTACAGAAGTTGTGAGACGGGAGAACACGCAGATTTCACGCATGCAAACACGCAAATTCTGTGAAAAAAAATCTTAACTTTTTGTTTCAATAGCAGCGAGAGTCTATGTATTCAACCACCCCCAACCCCTTTGTGTTACAATAGCAGCGAGAGTCTATGTATTCAACCACCCCACACCCTTTGTGTTACAATAGCAGCGAGAGTCTATGTATTCAACCACCCCCAACCACTTTGTGTTACAATAGCAGCGAGAGTCTATGTATTCAGCCACCCCCAACCCCTTTGTGTTACAATAGCAGCGTGAGTCTATGTATTCAACCACCCCCAACCCCTTTGTGTTACAATAGCAGCGTGAGTCTATGTATTCAACCACCCCCAACCCCTTTGTGTTACAATAGCAGCGTGAGTCTATGTATTCAACCACCCCCAACCCCTTTGTGTTACAATAGCAGCGTGAGTCTATGTATTCACCCCACACCCTTTATGTTACAATAGCAGCGTCAGTCTATGTATTCAACCACCCCACACCCTTTATGTTACAATAGCAGCGTGAGTCTATGTATTCAGCAACCCCCACCCCCTCATTCCAATCCCTTCCCTCCCCCAAATACAAAAAGGTCCATAATTTTGCAAATTCGTGCGAGACGAGTCCTAAACGGTCCCAAACTAATTTAGAAAAAGAATGTTCGTTCGTCCGTCTGTCTGTCTGTCCGCTGTCCGCCGTCTGCCGCCGGTCTGTGCAAAAACTTTAATATGGCTAAGCCCAATCCTATCCTATCATAATCCTATCCTATCCTATCCTATCCTATCCTATCCCGTATCTCGAAAGTTGTTGGGGCACCACATATGGTTTAACCAGCGTACTCCATCTTTCTCTGTCCTCAGCAACCCTCATGGCTTCGCCCAGTGTCAAGCCAGTCTATTCTCGAATGTTGTTCTTCTACCTCTTTTTCTGTCTACCTGTTTTTCTTCCTCAGTGCATCGTGCCTTGCAGGATGGTCTTTGCAATGCCTGATGCTTTGGTGACGGGGCCATACCATCGGGGTTGTCAGGCCTATTTTCTCCTAAAGATATTTAAATAGGTGACTGTTTCCTTCATACAAGGGGTGAAGGGTTTTTTGGGCGGGTAGTGCGTGCGCGAGCGTCCTTTCTCCCACTAATCTATACTAAAAACTCAACTAGAGAAATAAAGTTTTAAAAATACAAATTCGCATTTATTCCCAAAAAACATATAATTACGCATTTTCCTAAAAACGGTCGTTGGAGATTGATCTGCCCCATAAACTGAGTGTGCCTTTGTGATCTGCAAGGGCGTCTGACATGATGCGCTCTAGGAAGATGTTGAAGAGTGTTGGAGAGAGTAGGCATCCTTGACGCACGTCAATTGTTTTCTGAACCAGCTCCCGATGGCGTTTCTGTGGATGGTCCTGATTTGGCTCGGAAGAGTCCGCTGGACCTAAAGCAATAATCATGTAATGTAATATAATGTAATGTTTCTATGGAGGACTGCAGTGGTAGCCTTGTCATACAGGCTTTTGATGAATTCAATAAGTTTAGAACTGATGTTGTACATTCTCGTGGTTGCCCACAGAGCTGCATGCCTGATTCGGTCTAACGGTTTCTTGAAGTCTACGAACACATGATATAAATGCTATTGGTGCTGTAGGTATTTCACGCAGATTATTTTGAAGTTGAAAATCGGCTCAGTGTTCTTCGCCCTGGCCTGAATCGTGCTTGTTCTTCAGCTATGATTTGTTCAGCTTGGGGTTTCAACCTGTTGAGTATTCAGGAGGACCTTGCTGGGATGGCTGATGAGGCTGATAGTGCGGTAATTTTCACACTCCCGAGGGTTACCCTGTTTGGAAAGAGTGATGACAAGCGACTGGGTCCATGGTGTAGGCCACTCCCCACTCTGCCCGATCTTGTTTCAGATAAGGGTGAGATAATCAATCATCGCTTCTGCTCCTGCTTTAAGCAATTCTGCGGGTATGTTCTCCACTCCCGCCGACATTCCCTTCTTCAGCGAATGCACTGCTGCCTCAACTTCTTTTTGGAGAATTGGGAGGATTGTTTTCTTCTTCTCTGGTCTGGGGACATGCTAGAACTAAAAGGTCTCCATTTGATGTGTGGTTGTAAAGGTCAGAGCAGTTCTTTGTCTATCTATCCAAGACTTCTTGTTCTTCTGTAAGGCATATGCCAGACTTGTTTTGCTTTGGATCGTGGAGACCTTGGGCTGTTTAACACTTATCAGCCGCTTCACAGTCTGGTAGGCCTTCTTGCTGTTGTTTTGTGTTCAGACTGTTCCTGGCATTGATCTTCTATCCCAATATCCCTTGCTGTGTGCATGCCTTTTCGGATGTTATTGTTGATTTATCGGTAGACATCAGCTCTCTGTGGTATGCTCTATTTCTTTTTCCTCTTTCTTCGTGTGTCACACAGGTGCAAGCGTTCACGTGTGATCTACGGTTCCTTCTTTGGTTGGTGCTTGCCAAGGATCTCAGTGGCGGCATCTGTCTTAGCTGAGTTGAAGGTGGTAGTCAGGGGGTTAAAATCTACTTCACCAACTCCCCAAAATGAGGAGTGGTGCAAATTTCCCTCCAAGTGTGCTTAGAATATTTCTGCCACCTCCAGGTCTTGCAGTTTGTCCAGGTCGAACTTTATTCTGGTGCACTTTGCTGTGTTTACTCTAATCAAGTGGAGCCGGAAAGACATCATCATGAGATCGTGATCGCTTCCGAAGTCTGTTTCTGGAGCGTGTCCGTATAATGTTGACACTTGAACTGAAGCGTTTCTATACCATGACCTGGTCAATATGGTTGTGATGTTCCCCTATGGGGCTGTGCCATGTCTATCGTCTGGATGTTTTGTGGAGACCATGCGTGTTTGTTAGCATCAGATTGTTGTATGTGGAGACCATGCGTGTTTGTTAGTATCAGATTGTTGTATGTGGAGACCATGCGTGTTTGTTAGTATTAGATTGTTGTATGTGGAGACCATGCGTGTTTGTTAGTATCAGATTGTTGTATGTGGAGACCATGCGTGTTTGTTAGTATCAGATTGTTGTATGTGGAGACCATGCGTGTTTGTTAGTATCAGATTGTTGTATGTGGAGACCATGCGTGTTTGTTAGCATCAGATTGTTGTATGTGGCAAACTCCAACAGTCTCTGACCTCTGCCAGTTGTCTCGTTGTTGCAGTGGGGTCCACATGTGTCTCCCTAGGTGTGGTACGCATCTTGATCACCCTTGGCTTTTCAGTCGCCTTGCACTATGACTATGTCCTTCTTCGGAACTTGACCAAGGGCAGGCTGCAAGGATTAATAAAAATCCTCCTTCTCTGTCATCATAAACTGATGTTGGGGCATAGGCCTGGATGATGATGAAGTTGAAAGGGGCTGCTCCCAGATGGATGGCAGTGAGTCTACTGGAGACTGGGCGGCAACCCATGACAGTGGCTAGAATGTCTTTGTGGACCAAGAATCCAACGCCATGTTTGTACCTGTCATCTCTCCCGCTGAGTTAAAGCTTGTGGCCTTTGTCTGTCCTTGTTTCACCTAGCCCTTTCCAGCGTAGTTCGCTGATAACTAAAATGTTCTTTCGATAGTGGTCTAACTCGTGGGCCAGTTCTTCTAATTTTACCTCCGCAAATAGGATCATAACATTCCAGGTTCCTATGACGATGTTGTCTCTGTGTTGCGGATCTTGCTAAGTTGTCCATCAGTAGGACACTTATCACCTCCATCCTGGTGGCCAACGGAAGGCGCGGCCCTTGGTGACCCAGGCGACGACCGATTCGGTATACAGTGAGTTGATCTTTTCATCAATGAGCAAGAAAGACCTGGCGGGGCCCAATCCTCTCCCTGCTGTGGCCACAGCCAATATCCACGAGTACAATGTGGCTCATCTTGGCCCCGGCACGTGGTGGTTGAACCTATAGTAACGTGAGGTTCCTCCGTAGTGGCCGGTGACTTCGGTGTAGAAGACTTTCACCCAGTGATGCCGTGCTAACATCATTCCTGTAAGTCACCTCTTACGACACGTTGGGAAACGTTGGATCTATTCTTTTCAGTGCCCGAGCCCACAGGGACCTATGGCGTGCTAACATCATTCCTGTAAGTCACCTCTTACGACACGTTGGGAAACGTTGGATCTATTCTATTCAGTGCCCGAGCCCACAGGGACCTATGGTGTGCTCTATGTGTGTATTTGTATAGACAAAATTAACCTCTCTAGAACATGAGCGTCAGGATCTTTAAAGTTCATGCTATGAAATGTCAATGTTATCACCTGACATTCCATGACACAGTGGCAATGTTATCTTCTTACATTCCATGATACAGTGTCAATGTTATTACCTGACATTCCATGACACAGTGTCAATGTTATCACCTGACATACCATGACACAGTGTCAATGTTATTACCTGACATTCCATGACACAGTGTCAATGTTATCTCCTGATATTCCATGACAAAGTGTCAATGTTATCACCTGACATTCCATGACACAGTGTCAATGTTATTACCTGACATTCCATGACACAGTGTCAATGTTATCTCCTGACATTCCATGACACAGTGTCAATGTTATCACCTGACATTCCATGACACAGTGTCAATGTTATCGCCTGACATTCCATGACACAGTGTCAATGTTATTTCCTGACATTCCATGACACAGTGTCAATGTTATTACCTGACATTCCATGACACAGTGTCAATGTTATTACCTGACATTCCATGACACAGTGTCAATGTTATCTCCTGACATTCCATGACTGTGTGACCAGGCCAGACAAAACACTATTTACTGTAATGTGTGTGTGACCAGGCCACACAAAACACTATTTACTGTAATGTATGTGTGACCAGGCCAGAAAAAACACTATTTACTGTAATGTATGTGTTACCAGGCCAGACAAAACACTATTTACTGTAATGTATGTGTAACCAGGCCACACAAAACACTATTTACTGTAATGTATGTGTGACCAGGCCAGACAAAACACTATTTACTGTAATGTGTGTGTGACCAGGCCACACAAAACACTATTTACTGTAATGTATGTGTGACCAGGCCAGAAAAAAACACTATTTACTGTAATGTGTGTGTTACCAGGCCAGACAAAACACTATTTACTGTAATGTATGTGTAACCAGGCCACACAAAACACTATTTACTGTAATGTATGTGTGACTAGGCCAGACATAACACTATTTACTGTAATGTATGTGTGACCAGGCCAGACATAACACTATTTACTGTAATGTATGTGTGACTAGGCCAGACAAAACACTATTTACTGTAATGTGTTACCAGGCCAGACAAAACACTATTTACTGTAATGTATGTGTGACCAGGCCAGACATAACACTATTTACTGTAATGTATGTGTGACTAAGCCAGACAAAACACTATTTACTGTAATGTGTTACCAGGCCACACAAAACACTATTTACTGTAATGTATGTGTGACTAGGCCAGATATAACGCTATTTACTGTAATGTATGTGTGACCAGGCCAGATATAACACTATTTACTGTAATGTATGTGTGACCAGGCCAGACATAACACTATTTACTGTAATGTATGTGTGACCAGGCCAGACATAACACTATTTACTGTAATGTATGTGTGACCAGGCCAGACATAACACTATTTACTGTAATGTATGTGTGACCAGGCCAGACATAACACTATTTACTGTAATGTATGTGTGACCAGGCCAGACATAACACTATTTACTGTAATGTATGTGTGACCAGGCCAGACATAACACTATTTACTGTAATGTATGTGTGACCAGGCCAGACAAAACACTATTTACTGTAATGTATGACCAGGCCAGACACAACACTATTTACTGTAATGTGTGACCAGGCCAGACATAACACTATTTACTGTAATGTATGTGTGACCAGGCCAGACAAAACACTATTTACAAGAGGAGGTGAATGCAAGCTATCTGAATCATCACTATTATCCATGATAGATCCTGCCCCAAACAGACGGCCATTGTTTACATCAAGTGACACAATGTCTCTGTTCTCCTGTCAATTTAGCCCGGATTGCGCTGTACAACGAGTAGTAACGCGTCACGTGACACTTCATTCATGAAATTGACAAACACGCCCCGTGTTGTGAACGCGCTTTCTCCACAGTAGAGAGAGAGAGAGAGAGAGAGAGAGAGAGAGAGAGAGAGAGAGAGAGAGAGAGAGAGAGAGAGAGAGAGAGAGAGAGAGAGACAGAGCGAGAGACAGAGCGAGAGACAGAGGCAGACAGATAGACAGACAGAGACAGACACAGAGGGATGGGGACAGAGAGCGACAGAGCGCGAGAAAGCGAGAAAGAGAGAAAGAGACAGAGAGAGAGAAAGAGAGAGACAGAGATTTTCTTTGGAGCTTCAAGCTGGCAGCCTGGCGTGGCAGGTGAAACTTGAATCTCAACAGATTGGGGAATCTGGCTGAATTAGGAAGGAGCAAAAAAAAGAGAAAGAGAGAGGAAGGGAGAGAGAGAGAGAGAGAGAGAGAGAGAGAGAGAGAGAGAGAGAGAGAGACAGACAGAGAGAGAGAGAGAGAGAGAGAGAAACTGCGATGGTATACACATAGAAGACAGAAGTATTTTTAGAAATTATAATTAATTTTGATAAGTAATTCCTTAATTAATTGTTAATACCTTGCTCTTTGATCTGACTTTTTTTAAATGGGAAAAGCGCTCTATAAATATCTTATTATTCCTTATTATTTCATACCTTGTGTGTATACTTCCGTCTTCTATATGTAATTCCCAAAATGAATTATAAACTGATTCAAGGTATTGAAATATTTCGGGAAAAAAATATATTTAGAAAAGCTATGAAAGGATAAAGCAAGAAATCAACGCATGATTCTCATATCAAATCAATATTGAAAAGAGAAAATATCAATCTAGCAATTCACTGTGAATTGAAGTCCAAAATGAATGCACAGACGTCGTAATGTTCAACATAAATGCACAGACTTCGTAATGTTCAACATGAATGCACAGACATCGTAATGTTCAACATGAATGCACAGACATCGTAATGTTCAACATGAATGCACGGACTTCGTAATGTTCAACATGAATGCACAGACTTCGTAATGTTCAACATGAAGGCACAGACATCGTAATGTTCAACATGAATGTGGAATCCAATGTAAGTACAACACGCTACTAGATGATGTATCACTGTCTGTAATATACAACACTATACATTGACAACGGTGACTGACTAACTGACTTTACAATACAATACTATATATTGACAACCCGACTGACTGACTAACTTTACTATACAACACTATACATTGACAATGGCGACTGACTGACTGACTGACTGACTTTAGTATACAACACTATACATTGACAACAATGGCTGACTAACTGACTTGGTTATACAACAGCTACATCAACTGAGATGTGCTATGTCTACAATGACTAAGGAGAGAATGGCAACGTTCTCTACATCATACTATTACTTTTAACATCACAATTCAGTTTATACTAATAATTTCTTTACTGCACAATTATGGAAAGTACAGAAAAGTTATCAAGTTATTTAACACATCTTGAATCAGCCAGTGGAATTTTCCAAACGGTCATTATTTCAGCCAATCAGAAAATAACACTATTATTTTAAATAAGAAATATCACTTAGTTTTCGTAATTGATCATGAACACTAATCAGTATTACAATTATAGAGACATTAATTATAAACACTGTTTGATAATACATGGAATAAAAAATGTAATAAAACAAGTACAAAGACATTCCTATCGTTTGATACTACATGAAATATAGAAATAAGTACAAAGACATTTCTATCATTTGATAATACATGGAAGACAGAAATGTAATAAAACAGGTACATAGACATATTCCTATCGTTTGATAATACTTAAACAATGAAATGGATCAACACAATCTCTGTACTACAAGTGTCCATTGGGAGCTTGAGGTAAATGTCCAAGATCATGGCAAAACCAAAATCACCATTGCTTCGCATTTCAATGCCACCGATTGATTTATCCTTTTTCTGGGCACATCTTGAATCAGCCAGTGGAATTTTCCAAACGGTAACTATCTGAGACAATCAGAAAAAAAAACTATTATTTAAAATAAGAAATATCACTTATTCTTCGTATTTGATTATGAAAACTAAGCAGCATTACAATTATAGAGACATTAATAATAAACGCTGTTTGATAATACATGGTATAAAGAAATGTAATAAAACAAGTACAAAGACATTCCTATCGTTTCATAATAACTAAACAATGAAATGGATCAACACAATCACTGTACTACAAGTGTCCGTTGGGAGCTTGAGGTCAATGTCCAAGATCATGGCAAAACCAAACTCACCATTACTTTGCATTTCAAAGTCACGGATTGATTTAAGCTTTTTCTGGGCTCGCATTTTCATGTAGAATATTGCAAGTTCCATACGGAGCATGTGAGTCATATGGGCTTTGCCATACTAGTTGCACAGTAAGATGTCTTCTGTTGATGTTGTAAGTTGTCCATGTTGTTGATGTAGTTAGTTACTGCTGTCCATGTTGTTGATGTTGTTAGTTAATACTGTCCATGTTGTTGATGTGGTTAGTTACTGCTGTCCATGTTGTTGCTGTTGTTAGTTGTCCATGTTGTTGATGTTGTTAGCTACTGCTGTCCATGTTGTTGATGTTGTTAGTTACTGCTGTCCATGCTGTTGGTGTTGTTAGTTACTGCTGTCCATGTTGTTGATGTGGTTAGTTACTGCTGTCCATGTTGTTGTTGTTAGTTACTGCTGTCCATGTTGTTGATGTTATACATGTGCTTTGCAGTCGTTGCTGCTGCTACTGGCGGAGTTGATGTTATGATGATGACGTGACTCTCCTTGTGGTTTCTCACAGCGTCACTGTAGTTGTTGTGGTCAGGGTTACTGTGGTTGCAGTGTCGTTGTCG
>CM072522.1:47133674-47401174 GCA_036898135.1 Oncomelania hupensis | reverse complement strand
TCGTCATCACTGTCTTACGTCATACATATTTATTCTCCTTCCGGGAACGTTCTCAACTTTCTACATTTATCGGGAGGTTTCTATTGACAGTAAACACGCGAGTCTAGAGAATTCTCCAATAATATCGACTAACTAAAATTATCAACGTTATACAAAGCTTCTCTAACCACAACGCAAACTCAAATCAAAGGTAAATAAACTCCATTATTGAATACTTTGCAAAACGAAACGATTAGATCTATCGTGCGCGCTTCAGACATACTATCGTTCGCGTTTCAACGTAACATAACCCCCCACTCAAGAAGAAATTTACCCAATTTCTTTCAACAACGTTGAAACGTAATGCACAAACAAAGTACAGAATTAAAACTTAATTCTGGACTTTCTGAATACTGTCATTGTGCTCAGTTCATTCACACAGAGTCAATGTTTTCATCTTCAAGTCTTTCTGGATATTGTCAATGTTCACAGTTCATCCACACAGTCAATGTTCTTTACTCACACACTCTGCTGAGGAAGTCCGCACCAACATTGTCTGATCCTTTAATAGATTCTACTCGCATGTTAAAGTTCTGCAAGTACATAGCCCATCTCATGATGCGACTGTTCACAAACTTGGCAGAGTTCAAGTAGGTTAGCGGCTTGTGATCAGTCTGTAGCACGAACTTCACTCCTTGAAGGTACAGTTCGAACTTCCGGATTCCCCATATGATGGCGAGGCACTCTTTCTCCATGGTCGAATAATTCTTCTCGGCCCTCGACAGTTTTTTGCTGGCGTAACTGACCGGAAATAGTTTCCCTTCGTGTTCTTGCATCAGTATGGCGCCGATGCCTTCGTCCGCTGCGTCTGTTCTTAAGACGAATTCCTTGGAAGTATCGGGCAGTCGTAGCACCGGATCCTTCGAAAGGAGGTCGCGCACAGTCTGGTATGCCTTCTCCTGAGACGGTCCCCACTGCACTTGGTTTGGACAGCCTTTCCGCACCAGGTCCGACAAAGGTGCTGTGATGGCTGAGTAGTTCGGTAAGAACTCCCTATAATACCCACGTGGAGCGTTCAGAATCTTGGTGACGTTTTCTAGCAGAAGCCCCTTTTGTCCTTCTTTCAGCGAATGGCCAATAAAGTCGACATTGTCAGTTCCCAGAATGCACTTACTGGGTCTCACGGTCAAGTTGGCTTCTTGAAGACGGTGGAACAGCTCCCTCAAGGTCTGCAGATGCTCTTCCCAGGCGTGGGTGTGGACTAGCAGGTCGTCCCAGTAACACACGACGTTGTCCATACCATTGAGCATCTTCCTCATTCCTCTCTTCAGGGTAGCTCCGCTGTTGACCATGCCAAAGGGCATCCTTAAGCACTCGTACGTCCCATCAGGAGTTATAAAAGCAGTCTTTGGTATGTCCTGGTGACGCACGGGGACTTGCCAATAACCCTTGCTGAGGTCAATCTTTGAGAATATTTTACTCCCCGATAGTTGGCGGAAGAGGTCTGCTGCAGTAGGCATCGGCTCAGGGTCGAAGACGGTGATCTTATTAACCTTCCTGTAGTCGATGCATACTCTGTTGCTGCCGTCCTTCTTCTTCACGACCACGACAGGGGACGCGTAGGGGGAACTGGACTCCCTGATGATGCCCATCTTCAGCATCTCATCGATGTCTTTTTTCAAGGATTCGCGGGCCTTGAAAGGGATCGGGAAGGGTTTGGATCGAACGGGGACATTTGAAGTGAGGTGGACTTCATGTTCGACCAAAGTCGTAGAGCCTGGGACATCGCTGAAGCTATGGGGAAACTCGCCCATAAGGTCCTTGAGCTCCAACTTCTGACCTTCCGTCAAGCCTGGCCCTTGCTTAACATCATCGATGCCTTCTTTGCTGTGGAAGTCTCCAAGTTCCAACAGTTCCTCGCTGTCAAAGCTGTCGTCGATCTCAGCTGCTGTTGCAGCATGTACAGTCTCTGATGGCCTTTGCACGTACAGCTTAAGGAGGTTGGCGTGGTATATCTTGGAATGCTGGCCGACCTTCACCTTGTAGTCGTTGATTCCCACCACGGTCTCCACTTCGTACGGGCCTTTCCACTGCATCAGCAACTTATTATGATCGGTAGGTAGCAGCACCAGCACTTTGTTGCCAGGTTTGAACTTCCTGTTTACAGCCCTACGATCGTGGTAGTGCTTTCCACAGTCCTGGGATTTCTTCAGGTTTTCTCTGGCTATCTCGAGAGTCTGTTCCAGCTTCTCCCGTAGCTCAAACACGTACTGGTAGCTGTTCTTCACCTCTGGAGTGTCTACTTCTTTCGTCCACAGTTCTTTTAGGATGTGCATCGGCCCTCGGATGGTTCTTCGGTACAGCAGCTCGAACGGAGAGAAGCCGGTGGACTCCTGCGGTACTTCTCTGTAGGCGAAAAGTAGGGCGTTGATGTAGCGATGCCATTGTCTGGGCTGCTCGCTGCACAGTTTCTTCAGGGTGGACTTCAGCGTAGCATTGAACTTCTCGACGAGCCCGTTGCACATTGGATGGTAGGGTGTCGTAGTCAAATGCATGCCGGATGCTCAGCAGTCTGTTGACCTCCTACATGCAGTCAGAGACGAACTGCGTCCCGAGGTCTGTCAGAATTTCTTCAGGCACTCCAAGTCTACTGAACATGTCCACCAGTGCCTCTGCTACAGTTTCAGTGTCAATCTTCTTCAGTGGCACTGCTTCTGGGTACCGAGTTGCATAGTCCACTAAAGTCAGTACCCACCGATGACCTTCTTCACTCGGAGGTCTTATTTCGCCGATTAAGTCTAAGGCCACCCTCTTGAAAGGTCGGTCGATCAGAGGCATCCTCTGCATAGGCACTTTCGGGACCCTTCCTCGAGGTATGGTCTTCTGGCAAATGTCACATGATCGGCAGAAACGGCTGACGTCCGCATGAAGTCCTGGCCAGTAGAACACCGCCTGGATTCTATCCGACGTCTTCTTGATACCCAGGTGACCTCCCATGATTGAGTCATGCGCTACTTCCATCACCTGGCGCCTTAGGGGTAACGGTACCAATACTTGACGTAGTGGTTTCCCTCCGTTGACCCTCGGGTGCTGGAAGATTCGATACAGGATCTTGGCCTTCACCTCAAAATAGACCGTACCACTGCCTTTGGTCACGTGGTCTTGGCGGTTCCTGTACTTGTTTAAAGTACTATCAGCTTCCTGGAGCTGGATCAGCTTATCTCTGTCCACGATGGCAGCTTTAGAGTTGTCGGCGACTTTCAGTGGCGTAGACGTCTTGTCTCTCTTGGCCTGGGCCCTGGTAGTAACAGCACCGACGATCTCTGGTCGGCAGGGCTGAGCCGGAGTAGCCACATTGTCCCGTAGCAGCTCTGTAAGGTCTCCATCGGGAAATGGCAATGGATCCTCCTCCACAACTTCGACACGTTGGGTTGAGGCAGGCCTCCACTCTGGATCGGGGTCGTCGGGTCGTCTCGCGCCGTCGATATTCCCGATCATCAAATCATACAGCGGCTTCTTCAGGCAAACCGCTTCTACTTCGCCTATGTAGAAAGGAGTGCTGACTTGAATCTTCGCAACTGGCTCTCTCACACATTTGCTGTCGGCCATGAGTGTCCATTTAAAATCGCCAGTGAACTGTTCTTTAGCGATTAGGTCTTCTTTGACGATGACCCCACTGCAGCCAGAGTCTCTTAAGACAGTCACTTCATGATTTCCGACGCGTCCCTTGGAAACAGGCATGTTCTGGACGGTCACAGCTGCGCTGGCGACGACGGGGATGGATTTCTCGTTGGCAAGGAGAAGTTGGCCATCGGTTATGCACTCTTGCACGTCCGCAGGAGTAGCTGCGCGCTCGGTCTCACTCGGAAGAATGACGATCCCGCCGCACACTTGATGGTCAGATCTACTGGTTTGCCGTTGATTGGAGAACCGCCTCTGCCGAATGCCCGCCGCTGAATTGTCCGTACTGCTCCGCTGTCCGCTACTTTTGTTTTGAGGACAGTTAGCCGCTCTGTGGTCTGTAGCGTTGCAGGTGAAACAGCCTCTTGAATGCCCTTCCCTGTGAGGGGGCGTGGAGTCCGTCTGTTTCTGGCTCGTCTGGCTCCCCTGATCTGGTTCCCATGGCTTGCAGTTTTCTGAAATGGCTTCGTCGCCTTGGGTGGCCCCAGCGTTTTCCCGTGAGCGAGGAGATATCTTTCAACAACCTCGGTCACATCATTAAGCGTCTGCAGCTTCTGTAATTCTAAGTGGGTCGCCAGGTCCTTGTGACAGGCATTGAGAAATTGTTCCTTCACGATCAGGTCATGGAGACTGTCGTAAGACTTCCTTTCGCCTGATAATTCCACCCACTTGTGTAGATATGACGACAGGCGCTCCACAAACTGCTTTGGCGTCTCGTCTGACTTAGGCCGGCATTCACGGAAGCGTTTACGGTAGCCCTTCTCTGTAAAGTTGTGGCACTGCAATAGGGCCTCTTTCAAAACGTCGTAGTTTTTGGCGTCAGTGTTCGACAGTCTGGTGTAAACTTCGAGTGCTTGCCCCGTCAGAAGTGCACTAAGTCGAATTGCCCAGTCTTGAGGTTGCCAGTTAGAGCTTTCGGCAAACCTTTCGAATCTCGCCAAATAACTGTCAATCTGTACCTTCCCGTCGACGAACGCCGGCAATTTTGGAGCCATGTGGTCGTTGATGACTTGTGGCGCATGCTGATTGTTTTGGATACGCACCAACTCTAGCTGGTACTGACGATCAGCTTCTAGTCGTCTCTCTTCCATCTCTCTTTCTTCTCGGCGTCGCTGCTCTTCTGCTTCTCTTTCTTGACACCGCTTTTCTATTTCTTCTCGGCGACGCTGCTCTTCCTTTTCTAGACGCTTCTCTTCTAATTCTCTTTTTTCACGGCGACGCTGCTCTTCTTTTTATTCTCGTTGACGCTGTTCTTCCTTTTCTTCTCGGCGTCGCTGTTCTTCTAATTCTAAACGCTTCTGTTCTAATTCTATTTCTCTTTCTTCACGCCATATTCTCTCTTGAGACTTGACGTACTCCGTCAGCTGCTTGCCTTTCAGATTTAGTTCAACCCCTTTCTGCCAGAAGTGAGCCATCTTGATGCTTTTCTGGAAAGTTCTTTTCTGGAAAGTTCTTTTCTGGAAGATTCTTTTTCTAGAAAGTTATTGACTGTGCTGCACCATTCTAGACTGTTCTAGAACAGCACGCTTTCTGCAGTAGCGCTGATGCTTGTCACTAGTCGCCTTCGCTGACGCAGGCCCCGCTGTCCTCGTCGTATGCGACGTGGCACCACGCTGGTGTTGATGTATACGCTCCTGTGCTGAAGTAGACGCAACGTCCGTTCGTCGCTCTCTCTAATACTGGCGATGTAGCTCCGAGACTGTCCCTCGACGTAGTCTTGCGGCAGCCACGTAGTCCCGATCTGTTCTTCGCTCACGAAGCAACTCTTCAGCGACTACACGCCCTTGCAGTCAACCCGAATCTTTCGGGGATGTAGTCCCAGTATGTTGGCCCCTCCCGACGCAACTTGTTGGCGGCTACACTCGATGACTGCCTCTCGTAACGTTGACTCGCTTGTTGTAGCAGTTGAACCCTTGGCTATGGCGTGAATCGCGGCTTGACCCCCAAAATGTTACACTCGAATCGATGTTAGTGGTTTTTTATCAGTAGTTGATTCAGCCCCAATGCTGAAGTACTGATGAGTGTAGCTCAGATTCGTTTTATCCACGCAGCCCGTTCAATCATCAACAAGTCATGAGTCGACGTATGAAGTTTTCCACTTTTATTCAGCACACATCAACATCTGCATACAATTCTCAACTCAACTCCCAACAACACACAGAGCATCGAATATATAATTTTTTCTCTAGTCCAGAACAAGGTGAAACGATCTCGTATGATTTACAAATCGCTTTAGACTTCGTCATCACTGTCTTACGTCATACATATTTCTTCTCCTTCCGGGAACGTTCTTAACTTTCTACTTTTATCGGGAGGTTTCTATTGACAGTAAACACGCGAGTCTAGAGAATTCTCCAATAATATCGACCAACCAAAATTATCAACCTTATACAAAGCTTCCTCTAACCACAACGCAAACTCAAATCAAAGGTAAATAAACTCCATCATTGAATACTTTGCAAATCGAAACGATTAGATCTATCGTGCGTGCTTCAGACATACTATCGTTCGCGTTTCAACGTAACAGAGAGAGAGAGACAGACAGACAGACAGACAGACAGAGCCAATCAAAACTAACGCCACTTTCTTTCATTGCTTCATCCCCACCTTGCAGTCTAAAAATAGCACATGCCTATAGCACCAGCCCCCACTGTCATGGCTAAACTGTGGTGGAGGGGGCATGGGTGACAATTTCTTTCAACGGACAGTACAATGGTCAAGCCAAACTGTGAAAGTACAGAAAGGGCAGCGCTGTTTTTCACTAAACGGTACAATAACAAGCTATTATTGTCGAGTGTGGGTCAGGGAATTGGCTAATAGATTATACAATTTAGCACGTGCTGAGGGCGAGGGCATGTTTGTGCCGTTTCTGCCAACCAATCATTAGGCTCAATTTGGTTGCACAAATGCAGTAAAGTGCTGGAATAAGTCATTCGTTGTTGGACTTGGACAGCAAGCGGGTCGTTAGAGAGGTGCAGGGAACAGAAGCCAAGAGGGAGACATTAAGCTGGTAACCGGATTGTGGTCGAAGTGAAGACACCCGGGAGGTTAATGAGTTATCGAGAGCTAGGTAGCTGTCACTCATTTATGGAGCGTCATCGGGCGTGATCCATGTGACGTGTCAAAGAGAAATCTCTTATCATAAGTCGGTAAGTGAGATTCGACCTCTGGAACCTTGTCTCTAGCGATCGTCAAAGAGAGAAAGGGTAGAAGAAACTATTTAGGGAGGGCTGGTAGCAAAAATGTGTGAATGAGAATGTATAACCTGAAATTGTACGTCTTTAAACGTTTATAAAAAATATGTTAATTGTTATGATGTTGTATTTAGAAATGGTTTCATGTTAAAACGTAATTTTTGTTGAAAATAATAAAATGATGAACGGAGGCAGTCAGAGTCCACAGAGAGAGGTGAAGAGAAAATTGTATATACATGATAAAAAACGGAACAAATGTATGTTGAATATGTGGAATTTTTATTATGGTTGTATGCTGTATAAATCGTATGAATATAACGAAATGGAAAATAAAATTGTGAATATATGTATTAGAGAAGTTATGACCATGTAATTTTCTTCAGGAGGCGAGCAGACCAGGGTAGTTTAAGAGTATTAGATATAGAATTAAAACATTATGCCAGAATAGTAGCCTGTACCATTATTGATTTCAGGTTGGACTTATTATTATTGTTGGACGCGTCGTCAACGGGACGTGTTGGTGGTATCCGACTCGTTGTAGTCGTCTCTACGGCGGTTTTGGCTGTAGTGGTCATTCCTCGGTCATCCGTGGAAGTGGGGGTTACTGTGTGAGAGTGCAGTGCCTGCCGTAGAAGTCATCTGGGGTGGTGGAGAGAAGCAGAGAAGGAAGAGAGGGGAGAAATCAACGGAACTAAGGGGCCGTCTGGAAAGTGAATCGTCAGTACTAGAAAGAGCAAAGGCGTCCGTCGGTAGTTATAGCAAGAAAGAATAGCACCATATTAGTTTTAGAAATAAATTCGCAGTTTTGGACACAGGGACAAATGAAGACTTATCATCCAGTGACTCTAGTTAAGATTGTGTGAAATTCTACATGGACAACTCCTACATCCACATTGGATTGTTGAACTGTGTGTGTGAACTTTGATTAGGGAAAAAAAAAGAGAATACTCGGCTGGACCCCATCATCAACGCTGTGCACCTAGCTTGTATATATATATAAATCATTATATTATATATATATATTATATAATATACTATATATATATTAAATATAATAGATATATATATATATATATAATATATAATATTATATAAATAATAAAATATATATATAAATTTAATAAATATAATATATAATGACTGAACTGGCACGGGGGGGGGGGTTATATTGTTATTTAGATTATCATTGTGCATATAATATTTTGTGTGTGTTTAAATTAGAAACGACCAGGTGAGAGAGTGATTTTGTTTTGATTCATGATTATACAAATGTGTTGATTGTGTATAGTTTTGAATTGTTTTATGTTTTAATTTTGTTTTACATTTTTCTTTGGTTTCATTCTTTTGTTTCTTAATTGGGTTTTTAAATTACATGTTTTATTAAATAAATGTTAAGACCCAGTCCACTGCACTTGCGCACAAATTACGCATGAATTGCGCATAAAATTTTCTTTGTGCGTGATTCATCAGTGATGTGCGTAAATCATGCGTGTTTCACACGTGGAGCATCAGTTTTTGTAAGTGATTGTACGCGGAGACGGGTTTGTGCGCGATCGCCGGTTTTGAACGGTTCAAAATTTTTTCCACGCACAACGTGCGCGATTATACGCAGTTTATGCGCAGTTTGTACGTAGTTTGGACGTGGAAGGTGCGTGATATGTGCGTGTTCTGTCAGTGTTCCGTCAGTGCTTGTGCGTCAGAAATTGTTTCCTATCACGCACATCACTGACGAATCACTTACAGAACACGCACATATTACTTACAAAACACGTACAATCCACGTATGTTCCACTGACAAAAAATAATTAACGCACGAAACACGCACAAATAACGTATGAAAAACTTACAAACTACGCATGAACACGCATGCATCACTTATGAATCACTGACAAATCATGCATGCAATTTTCCTGTATAAAAAGCAGCCATTTCGGCCAATTCCTTCAGTGTTGGTCATGCTGCCAAGGGGTACACATCTAGAAGACCAAGCTCCATAAGAAGTCCAAGCTCCAGAAGAAGACCAAGCTCCAGAAAAAGACATGAACCCTCAGAGAAGAGATGTGCTGGCATTATTGGTGCAGAATCTGAATTATCCGATGATGCAAATTCATCAGATCTTGGCCAGAAGAAGAAGAAGAAGGCAAAGGAATGTCTGGGTGAGAGACTGGATCACTAGAAGACCCGAGCAGGGCTTGTATGATCGCCTGATGGTGGAGCTCAGGAATGAAGACCCAAGATCCTTTCAGAACTTCATGCGCATGCCTTCAGACATGTTTGATGAGATTGTCCATAGGCTGACCCCAAGGCTGACCAAGCAAACCACCAACTTCAGGGTTTCCCTGGATCCTGGTCTGAAAGTTGCCATAACCCTTCGTCACCTGGCATCTGGAGCCAAGTACCATGACATGCAGTATGCCTGGAGGGTCCCCCACAACACCATCAGCAAAGTTGTCAGAGAAGTCTGCGAGGCCATCATAGAAGAGTACCTTGAAGAGCAAATGTCACCTCCATCCACTGAAGAAGGCTGGCGTCAACTGTCAGATGACTGGTACCAGAGATGGAACTTCCCTCACGTAGTGGGGTCAGTTGATGGCAAACATGTGGCATGCAAAGCTCCCCCTAATTCTGGATCAGAGTACTACAATTACAAAGGCTTCTTCAGTGTGATTCTGTTTGCCATGGTGACATCTGATTACAAGTTCCTGTGGGTGGACGTGTCTGGTAATGGCTCAGCTTCAGATGCCCAGATCTTCAACAACAGTGAGCTGAAAGAAGGCCTAGAGAACAACACCATCAGGGGTGGCCTCAGCCCGATCCTTTGCCTGGTGACAATCAGAATGTGCCCTATTTCCTGGTGGGAGATGATGCCTTCAGTCTCAGGACCTACCTGATGAAGCCTTATGGTGCCAGGAACCTCGCCAGGGACTACAGAATCTACAACTACAGGCTGTCAAGATCCAGAAGAGTGGTGGAGAATGCTTTTGGCATCCTGGCCAACAGATTCCAAGTTCTTCTGAGCACCATGCAGCATCACCCTGATACTGTCAGATTGATTGTCAAGGCCCTGCGTTCTGCTACACAACCTGATGAGGACTCGGTACCCTGTGCTCCAGAATCGTCTGCTGGATGTGCAAGATCCAAATGGAAACGTACAGCCTGGTGCCTGGCGAGAGGGGAGAAACTTGGAGGACACTAGAGTTGTGCAGGCCCCCAACACAGCATCCAAGGAAGGCAAGCTCCAGAGAAACCTGCTGAGACACTGGTGTAATTCGCCAGCAGGTGCTGTACCATGGCAAGATGAGATGGTTAATGTGAAAATTTAAAATGGACTGTGTCAAAGTGTGCATGGAATAAATGTAAAGATATATTTGTGACTTATAATTTTGTGCAAGTCTGAATGTAAGTGCAAATGAAAGTGAAAGGAATGAAAGAAAAAGCAATAAAGTCCCCAAAACAATTAAAGTCTCCCCCCCCAAAAAAAAAATAATAAAAAAGAAATATAAAAAAGACAAAAGGAAAGAAAAAAATAATTTATAAAAAAAGATATTATTTTATAATAATTTCGTTTTTGTTATTTTCTTTATCATTTTTTTTAGTTTTTCTTAGTTATTTTATTTATTTATTTTATTTTATTTTTTTGCGCACTTTTTTTTTGGTGGGACTTTTATTTCATTCATTTTCTTTCATTTATTTCGCTTTCATGTGCACTTTCATACCAAGAACTTACAAATATTTCAAAGTTTAGAAATTTATTAATAAGAAAATTTTCCCATTCGCTCACACATTCACACAAAGTCTTTTTAGCAAATGTTCATTCACTTTCCACCATCAGTGACTGGCCGCTGTTCCTCCTGTTAGATCCTGGTCCTCCCAACAGCTGGCTGTCGATGCTGAAATTGCTGAGGTTGAGGGACCCATTCAACACTTCCTGGCTTGTCGAGAGAAGTTGGGTGAAGATGCCTGCTGACAAACGATCCCCAGTGGAGGTAGTTGGCTGAGGCTGCTGCTGCTGGTGGTACTGCTGAGAGGTGCTTGGCTGAGGCTGCTGCTGCTGGTACTGCTGTACAGGCTGTGGCTGCTGGTACTGCTGTACAGGCTGTGGCTGCTGGTACTGCTGTACAGGCTGTGGCTGCTGGTACTGCTGAGAGGTACTTGGCTGAGGCTGCAGCTGGTACTGCTGCTGGTACATCACATGTTGGTGGTGGAGGACTGGCGGTGCAGACATCACTTGAGCTGGTTTTGTAGGATCAGGGACTTGGCCTTCATCTTCTTCGTCAATCATGGCTGCTATCTTGGCCTTCATTGCCTTGTACTTGTCAGCAGGTGCAGAACGCAGACTCTCCCCAACATACTTGATGAAGGCCTCTCGTTCTGAAGTGGCTGGTCTGTCTTGTATCAGCTGGGTCAGCAGCTGCTGATTAGCCTTCATAATTTCTGTCAATTCCTTCAACCACTTTTCTTCACGGTCCACTTCCCTCTTCCTTCTCTTCTTGTTCTGTCTGCTGGAACTCTGACTCTGGCTGGCCTGAGCAGATGTTCTCTCCACTGCCTCCAGGTCTGTTTCAAGTGTAGTGGGTGCACGTTCCTGGTCACTGTCCATTTCACTGTCACTGGCTTGTGATTTCGGGGTGGAAGTCATGGGCAAGCTCACCATGGGATCAGACTTGGTTGATGGCAGCTGGGTCTTGTAAAACTGAAGACTGTCCAGGATGTACCTCTCCCTGTCTGTGTATTTCTTGGCTGCTTGACCAGACTTGACCTTCGTTAGTCGGACGTACCAGTCCTTGACTGACTTCCACCAGCCCATGATGTGGTCCAACTCTAGCCCCAGCTCATCAGCCTTGGCAGCCCAGATTTCTCTACGTTTCTTGTAGAGACAATTGCCCCGCCTCCAGACTTCCTCATGCTCAACCATCCACTCAAGGAGACTTGCTTCCATCTTAGCTTCAAGGGAATAGTCATGTTTGGCAACGACTTTTCCCTTGCCCTTGCCCTTGCCTCTGACTTTACCCTTGCCTGGACGTGCATCTTCTTCGGATTCACCAGCAGCAGGGTTTTCAGTATCAGCAGCAGCAGCATGCACCTCCACCTCCACCTGCATTTCAGGAGGTGTTGGTGACCTTGGGGCAGCTTGGTCTTCTTGTGGAGCCTTGGTCTTCTTCTTCTTCTTCTTGGAGGGCTGGCGGCCTTTCCGGGGTGGCATCTTCAGGAAGTGTTCTAGTAGTCTTCAAGTATTCAGGAGATGAGGCTGCCTCGAGTGCTGGTGCAAAACTGTTGAAATGTTGTCAGTGCTCGCCTTTTATTGTGCGTGGAGCGGATGCGATAGTGCGCCCTTCATCAGTGATTCATGCGCGATTCATGCGTGATCCGTGCGTGTTCCATGCGCGGACCGTACGTGATTCATCAGTGCTCGTGCGCTGTTCATGCGTGATCCATACGTGTTACATTCGCTATACATGCGTCGATTGAACGTCAGAAATTGTATCGGGGTTGGGCTTGTGCGCTGTTGTGCGTGGAATGTTCGTTTTTTGTTAGTGATTGTAAGTGATACATGCGCAGTTTATACGTGATTCATCGGTGATTCTGACCACGCACAACCCCAGAAAATGACCAATTTCTCCACGAACAATCACGCACAAACCAATTTTATGCGTGATTTGTGCGTGGTTTATGCGTAATTGGCAGTGGGACTGGGTCTTTATATTTGTATTTTTTACAACTTATTTCGCTAGTTGTGTTCTTAGTTTAGTTTAGTGGGAGAAAGGACGCTCGCACACGCATCACCCACCCCTATCTACCCTATCACTCCTTGCATGAAGGACTAGTCACCTACTTTAAACACCAGAGGGAGGAAGTAGGCCTGACACCCACCCTCATTATTATCTTGCCCTCTGTTACCGTTATTGACCTTTATCATTATCATCATCATCATCATCATCATCATCATCATCATCATCATCATCATCATCATCATCATCATCATCATTATCATCATCATCATCATCATCATCACCATCATCATCATCATCAACCATCATCATCATCATCATCATCATCTCGTAGTCATTAACATCATCATCGTTATCGTCGTCGTCATTATCACCAGCATCAGTCACTTACCCATGCAGGGTGACAACCACCAGCTGAGTGGTGGCCCTTGTTACCAGGTACAGCCTGTCAATGTTGTCAATACAGTCTTCATCATCAAGTCTATCCCTACTCGTTACTACAATGACCACTGGGCGCTCCAAGCCATGTACACAGTTATATTCCGCCAGAGTAACCTGGTCTTCCTGGGCGGTAACCATCGTGACAAGCCGCCTGTTCCACTCCTGCCTGTCACGTCTCCTCACATCGTCACTCAGCACTGCCAGCGGCACACCGACAGCTCGGAGTCCCAGGGCTAACCCACAGGCGCTGTTGGCGGTGACCACCCCTTGCTGGTCCATCACGTCGTCATGGAGTTGTGCACTGCGCGTGGCAATGAGCACGTCACGCCAGGCTATGGAACGCGTCCCTGTTCACAAAAATAATGCTTTTAATTTAATTTATTTTAATTTAATTTAATTTAATATAATTGAATTGTATTTTATGTAATTACTCTAAATAATAAGGATTGGTTTATTGTATACATTTTTTTTGTTTTATTCATTTTGATTTGTTTTCATGTAAAATAATGTATGTAAAAACCAAATGATGCACTGAGCTACTGGGATTTTGTTCTTTATCAATATTTCCTCATTGTTTACAACTGCTGTCAATTTTAACTTCTAACTTTTCTGCCTGACCCATTTATTTATTTATTAATTAAGAGAGAGAGAGAGAGAGAGAGAGAGAGAGAGAGAGAGAGAGAGAGAGAGAGAGAGAGAGAGAGACAGAGAGACAGAAAGACAGAGAGAGAGAGAGACAGACAGACAGACAGAGAGAGCACGCACTATGTACACACCACCATTATTGACTGTCAGTGTATTGTCGTCTGCTGTGGGCAACACGCTAACGGTCCACTTTACCTCCCCATATCGCACATCTTTCTGTTCGTCAAAGAGGCCACGTCGCGCTTAGAAAAACTAATGATTTCGTTAGGGTTAGGGCTGAAGTTAGGTTTAGGAGTTAAGATAGGGTTGGCTAACACTGTCCCTAACCCTGATTTATCGCAAACTTAAACCCTAACATTCGTGCCGTACATTGGTAGGGAGCCAAACTGGATCTTTTTCCAAATGGAGAGAACGGCAGTCTGATCTACGTCTAGACTAAAACCGGGCAAGTCTGGTCTCCGGCATAGGCACATGACATAGACAATGGATCTCATTTTGTATGACTTGTGCCTGTGTCCGTAATTCACTTTTCTATTCTATCTTATCCTATCCTATTCTACCCTATTGTAACGAATGGATATTTAGTGTAAGTGCAAAAATATTTGTATATGACTCCTAAAGTGAATTATGCGTGCGTGCACGTTCTCTGTTTATGGACACACCCACAAACGTACGGATTCTTCCCAACACAGACAAACACCAACACCAGAATATCCGTTCCACGTTCTCAAAACGTTCTCAAAATTTATATAAATAATCAACACTTATTATATCAACTTTCACTCCAATCCTTTCATACAAATAATCTATCACAGATGGGCTTATCCCAATGTCTCACACATATGCAACGACGACGAGTCTGACACTCGGAACGGAAAATCGAGACCGGCAATTTCTTGTCCTGGTCAATGCAACAAATGCTCAACTTTACAGTACCTTATTTTCCGAGGGTCCCGGGTTCACAAAATCTGGCACACGTTGCCAAACACACGTCGACGCGAGACGGGGGTCGACGATATGAAAGCGTCGACGATAAATGAACGTCGTCGAACGGAGGGACTATCCTCCTGCCCCAATCCGTTCGGAGAAGACGTTGTCTTGGATCAAAATGTGGAAACAGAGTCGTTTCCCCTCCGGTGCCTCTGCGATCCCCTTGTCCTCGCCTCGGACAGGATAGAGCCAAATCTGCTCTCCAGTAAGCCAGTAGCCCCAACAGGCTCCAAGTAGGCCGCTGTATTCTTTACAGCACAAAATAAGCATCCACTTCCAGAGAGAAAGTCCGTAGCACATATACACCTTGATAGGCTTCACGCTTTCTACCTCCTTTAGTCTTACAATTTACTTTTCACTTTCTTCTTTTCACTTTTTTTTTCTTTCCTTGGCCTACATACACATACGACCACACAGTATCGACACCACAACTCGACTCACTAATTTCCCCTCTAATTCAAAGTATCTCTTCGCTCATTGGCTCAAGGCTTTTAGCCAATCAAAAAAAATCATTAATTAATTTTGATTAAAAAAATACCGGGAAAATCGCGTTCTTTACACCTATCCTATCCTATCCTATCAGCGGCAGTTGGATGGTGGGACAGAGGTCAAGGGTCAATGCAGGTGATCCTCAGGAAGGCAACACAAAGCAGCCTACACCTTGACAGTGACCACAAAACACCACTCACCTGCAGGGCACTAATTTCCCCTCTAATTCAAAGTATCTCTTCGCTCATTGGCTCAAGGCTTTTAGCCAATCAAAAAAATCATTAATTAATTTTGATTAAAAAAATACCGGGAAAATCGCGTTCCTTACACTACCCCCCCCCCCCCCCCTACGAAAAAAAGAGACCGACCGAGGTTTCTTTTTTCAAAAGAGCAGTCTTTTCAAGAACAGAAGTTCTTCCGCAAAATTTACGGCACAAACTGATCAACAGCAGAACGCGACAGAAGATCAGCAAGAATGTTGCGAGACCCCGGAAGAGGTTCAATATGAAAATTGTACTCTTGCAAAGACAGAGCCCATCGCATGATTCGTGTATTTTTGAATCTACATGTCTGCATGTATGTGAGCGGTCTGTGGTCTGTCTGCAAGATGAACGCAACACCCCACAGGAAACGTGAGAACTTCGAGACAGCCCATACAATGGCAAGACACTCTCTCTCAATGGTACTGTACCTCACTTCCCTGGGCAACAACTTCCTGCTGGCGAAACAGACCGGATGCAAAACACCCTCCATCTCCTGCATCAAGACAGCACCAACACCAAACGAACTGGCATCTGTACGAAGTACAAACTGTTCCTGCAATCGTGGCAACTGCAAGACTGGTGCAGTAGAAAACAAGCGTTTCACCGCAGTCAACGCCTCATCACATTCAGCTGACCACACAATGGACCTGACCTTTGAATCCTTCGTAAGATACGAAATGGGTGCAAGCAGCGCAGAAAAATTTGGGATGTAGCATCTGTAGAATCCCAACAGCACCAGAATCGAACGAACCTGTTTCTTGGTTGTAGGTGTAGGGATGGCCAAAATCTTCTCAATCTTCTTCCCCTCAGGCCGCAACACTCCCTCACCAACCACATGCCCAAGAAACTCAAGACTGCGAAAACCAGCAGCAATCTTCGATGGTCGAGCAGTAAGACCGTACTGCTTCAGTTTATGAAGAACTCCCCTCACATGCACCAGATGTTGTTGGAAAGCTTCACTGTGCACAAGGATGTCATCGAAAAAATTCATAGCTGAAACTTCCTGGAGTTCCAACACCCTCATCATGCGAGCAAAAACAGCAGGAGCAGAAACTAATCCAAATGGCATTCTAACCCACTGAAACAAACCCATGTGGGTGGCAAAAGCAGTCTTATGCCTATCCACAGGATTGACGACAATCTGCCAGTATCCCTTGGCTAAGTCAATGCGAGTGAAAAA
The DNA here is from genome assembly GCA_036898135.1 of Oncomelania hupensis. Taxonomy (NCBI): domain Eukaryota; kingdom Metazoa; phylum Mollusca; class Gastropoda; order Littorinimorpha; family Pomatiopsidae; genus Oncomelania; species Oncomelania hupensis. Next base: position 47,384,583 of record CM072522.1, on the reverse strand, counting down.
CACACTGGATGCAAGCCTTGTGTACAACTCGGTGACATCTGGAATCGGTTCGGCGTCAAAAAGAGTAACCTTATTCAGCGCCCTATAATCAATGCAGAACCGGCACGAATGATCTTTCTTCTGCACCAAGACCACAGGCGAAGAATATGCCGAACTGGACTTCTCAATAACTCCAAGCTCCAACATCGTTTGAATTTCTCGTTCCACAACCTGACGTGAAGCAAACGGCAGATCGTAAGCCCTTCGACGAACTGGAACATCTGATGTCAAATGTACATCCAAAAACAAACCTCCTCCAAAAGAACCCGGTTTTGCTGTCAGAATATCAGCAAAATGAGAAAAAACAGAAAAAAGATCCTGACGATCTGACGCAGGCAACAACTCATCAAAAACCACTGACGAAATGTCCTCATCAGTCATAGATGATGCCAAAGGCAACGTCGGCAGCAAAACATCATCATCCTCATCATCCTGTACAACACCCACAGACGCCAAAATCTGTCTTGTTGTTTCTTTACGTATCATCATTGAATTCACAACTGTTGAACCCACTGAACAACAACCAACATGTCTACGATGAGAAACCTTCTCCTTGTCAACATCAAAAAACCTGTCTGAAATCACATCACCCCAATCTACAACCTCACCTTCACAAACAACTGAATCAACACAGACTTCAACCTCAGCAGCGTTTTGGGGACGACGGTAGTACCGCTTTAGCATGTTAGCGTGAAAAATCTTTGTCTTCCCCTTGACCACAATCTTGTAGTCAGGATGCATGCATTCTTGTATGGTGTATGGTCCTAACCACTTCATGAGTAATTTATTTGTCTCGGATGGCAACAGAACCAACACCTCATCCTTAACGGCAAAAGTGCGTTTCTTAGCTGACCTATCAAAGTAAGCTTTGTTCTTTGCTGATGATTGTGCAGAGTTTTGCCTAGCCAACTCACAAGTCTCAGCAATGATGTTCTTCAACTCGAAAACATGCAAATACAATGGCTGTGCATCTGCATCCTTTGAAGACTGGTCCTGGGTCCAAGAATCAGCAAGCAACGAAATCGGACCACGAGGTTGGCGACCAAACATCAACTCAAAGGGACTGAATCCAGTACTCTCCGACGGTAACTCCCGACAAGCAAAAAGCAGAGCAGGCAAGTAACGATGCCACGCCTTTGGATGAGACTGAACAACCTTCCCAAGCATCGCCTTCAACGTCCTGTGAAACCTCTCCACAATTCCATTTGCCTGAGGATGATACGGAGACGTCCGAATCGCCCTAGTGCCACACAGTGCGTAGAACTGTTTGATCAACTCAGAGGTAAACTGAGTACCTTGATCGGACAGTATCACCTTTGGGAAACCCAGCCGTGCAAAAATCGACAGCAACGCCTCTGCAACCTCAACTGAAGAAATGTTCTTAAGTGGCACGGCCTCCGGAAAACGAGTTGCCAAGTCGACCAATGTCAGAATATATCGATGGCCTTCCTCCGAAGGTGGAGACAAAGGACCGACCAAGTCAATGTGGACCCTTTCAAACGGAGTAGACGACTGAGGCACCACAACCAACGGAACTGGCGGAGCCTTCCCCTTCGAAGTTGACTTCTGGCACACATCACAAGTACGAACGTACCTTGAAGTATCCGCTGACACTCCAGGCCAAAAAAACTTTGAAAGTACTCGCGTCAAAGTACGACGAGTACCACAATGAGCAGCAAGCAACTGATCATGTGAAGTAGCCAAAACAGCAGCACGCAACTTCTCTGGAACAACAATCTGCTGTAGAATTTGACCAGGCTTCTCGTACGAACGATACAAAACACCTGCATCCTCAAAGAAAAAATAAATAGCAGAACCAACAGCTTTCCTTTCTCCAGACTGAGCAAAAGCAAAACAAGAAGCAAGACTGGCATCTGATTTCTGAAAATCAATCAACTCCTGACGAGAAATACCAAAGTCTTGAGAAACATCAACTAAAGGAGTATAAGGAAAATCTTTCTTCGCAGTGCGAGCTCGAGTAGTGACAGCCGCCACACTCAACTCAACTGAAACCTGAGCACCAACAACAGAATCTGTCAACCCAGCAATGTTCCCAATGATCAAATCAGCAACTGGGTCAGGAAGCACAGCACAAACCAACTGACCTGAAAAATATGGAGTTGAAACTTCAAGTTTGGCAAGTGGATAAACAGTAATCTCACCTCCAAATGTCTTACAACGAACTTGTCCTTCGATGTACTCGAGAGATGACACCAATCGCTGACGCACACCACAAATAGTAGCACCTGTGTCACGAAGTACAGAACATGGCGTACCCTTCACTGTACCCAACTCCAAATGTAGATGACCAACAGCTGGACTAGCAACTGAACAGACAACTTCAGGATCAACAGGCAATGCAGCAGAAACAACCTGAGTCTTTTGTGTATCTGTTTTGAGTGCAGAAGAAGCAAACGGACAATTTTTCTTTACATGTCCCCCCAACCCACAAATGTAGCATGGATTTGTCGGATTGTTTCTAAGTGGACATTTGAAAGATGAATGGCCACTGCCTTTGCAAAGTTGACATTTACTAGCAAAATTCATGGACGAGCCACGTCCGAATCCACCACGACTTTGACCTTGATGAGAATCTGGAACAGTGGATGGCGCACTTCGATTAAAGTTCCAGCGGCCACGGTAACCAACCTGACGTCGATAACCACCGTATCCACCGCGAAAATCCGAACGACCCGAAGCGGCATTAGTTTCAGCAACGGTATTGAATTGACCAACCGACGCGAACGCAGAAGTACTGGCCTTGCGAGCCAAATTCTTACCCGGACGAGCAAGACGGTAACTTTCGGCACAATTCACCATGTCCTCGAGGCTGACCAATCCTCGTTCGCGAATGAAAGTAGCAAAATCTGCAGAAACACTCTGGAGAAATTGTTCACCCAGTACCAAATCAACTATGCCATCTAGCGTACGCTTCACACCAGAAAGTGCAACCCATCGATCAAACAATCGATTAAGCTCAATGCCAAAAGTTTGAAACGGTTCATTTGCGTCTGGTTTGGTGGAACGAAATTTCTCTCTGAAACCTTCAGCAGTACATTGGAATTTCTTCAACAAATTATCTTTCAAAATGTCATAATCACAATGTCCATTGGCAGCTAAACTATGATACAAACTCAAAGCATTCCCTTCAAGTAAGGCAGACAAATAAACAACCCATTGACTCTTTTCCCAGCCAAGTGCAGTAGCATTTGTTTCAAAACGAAACAAGTATGAGTCAATATCATCAGTCTTCTCTCTAAACATAGGAAGTTTAGGAAAAATTGGTCTAGCTTTGAACTGATGCTTCGCATAAGTCTGATCATGATCATGATCTTGACCAGCAACATGACCACCCTGATTAGCCTGTAGTTCTAACTGTTTTGTTTTTTCCCTCTCAAGTTCAAAGTCCATCCTTTTGGATTCCATTTCTTTTTGTGTATCTAGCTTCTTGGATTCCAGTTTTCTATTTTCCAGCTCCATTTCTTTTTCTATTTCTAGTCTCTTGGATTCTAGTTTTTTGGATTCCAGTTCCATATCCATTTCCTTATCTTTTCTTTTGGAATCTTTTTCTATCTCAGTTTGTTTAGCCTCCCGTTCTCTTTGTCTTTCCAGTCGCTGAAAACATTCTTGAACATACTTATGCTTGTCAGCCACTTCCAAAGTAGTAGCTTGTTTAAGAAACTTTTCAAACAGATCATCATAGTTATCCATGTTTAAAGTTTTAAAGTTTAATTTTTTTTGAAAATATAAATCAAAATCAGCACCTACCTAAACTACAATATATACACTAAGTCCCAAATACCCAAGAAAGAATGATAAAAATAAAAACTAACAATAGCCCAAGCCAAGCTAAGTCAAAATAAACTCAAAGTGAAACAAATCTAAGTAATCAATAAACAGCAGGAACCAAATCAATAAACTGATGAATAGTAGGAACCAAATCAATACACCAATAAAATACTAACAATCAAATATCAACAAATCTAACTAATAAATGGCAGAAAGGCAAATCAATAAAATGATAAAGTATTAACAATCAAATATCAACAACTATAATTTCCTTTTTAAAAATACAGTATTATTATAATAAACAATAGGCGAAGATAACTCAATACCAAATCAATAACAGCAGTGTTCAATTAATCTAAGTCCTCAAATGTCTAAACCCTATGAATTATTTCCAAAAAAAAAAATTTTTTTTCAATACCTCAAAGTCAACAATACTTTAATAAATATAATTAAATAAAAACAAGTATGTCAAATACTAACACCTAATAAGACAAAACAACAATAATATAAGCAAACAAATACTACCAACTCAAATAATAACGTAAGTTCAAACAATAACTTCCATCAATACTGAAATATATATACACAACCAAGGAACAATTCAACAGAAAATCTCAAAATTATTAATGTTCAAGTTAAAGAAATAGATAATGAATTATACCCACACTAAACAACAATACAATCAACAAATATTTCCAAAATTTCTAATAATAAAGTGAAAACAAATCAAGAAATATATTAACTCTAAGTAAAGAAAAAAAAATCAACAATCAATTGCAAAATTTCTAATAATAAATTTAAAAGAATAAACAAAATCAAAATTAAATTAACACTAAGGGGCTTTGTAACTAACCTAGAATAAAATAAGAACGTGGAACAACTAACTCATTCACTGATTCACTCACACACAAAGTTAGGCCTACAGAACACAAATACTAGCACCGATGTAAACAATGAGTATTAAGACAGCAGAAAGAGCAATGAAAAAGAAAAATAGACCCCACAGGTAGAAAAAAGATACTAAGCCCTTGAGCAACTCTGAAACTATACAGGAGCGCCCTACCGTGAAACTGGAGACGGTCTAAAACCACTACTTAATAACAACAAACATCACACAATCGCAAGTCACAAATCACTTCACAGGCAAACAAGGGAGACAATCTAAACTCTACCCAATAATATAAAGAATTGACCTAGATACTACCAACCTTTAAACTACAATACTAACACAGAGAAACAACAGGGTCACCACATGTAACGAATGGATATTTAGTGTAAGTGCAAAAATATTTGTATATGACTCCTAAAGTGAATTATGCGTGCGTGCACGTTCTCTGTTTATGGACACACCCACAAACGTACGGATTCTTCCCAACACAGACAAACACCAACACCAGAATATCCGTTCCACGTTCTCAAAACGTTCTCAAAATTTATATAAATAATCAACACTTATTATATCAACTTTCACTCCAATCCTTTCATACAAATAATCTATCACAGATGGGCTTATCCCAATGTCTCACACATATGCAACGACGACGAGTCTGACACTCGGAACGGAAAATCGAGACCGGCAATTTCTTGTCCTGGTCAATGCAACAAATGCTCAACTTTACAGTACCTTATTTTCCGAGGGTCCCGGGTTCACAAAATCTGGCACACGTTGCCAAACACACGTCGACGCGAGACGGGGGTCGACGATATGAAAGCGTCGACGATAAATGAACGTCGTCGAACGGAGGGACTATCCTCCTGCCCCAATCCGTTCGGAGAAGACGTTGTCGTGGATCAAAATGTGGAAACAGAGTCGTTTCCCCTCCGGTGCCTCTGCGATCCCCTTGTCCTCGCCTCGGACAGGATAGAGCCAAATCTGCTCTCCAGTAAGCCAGTAGCCCCAACAGGCTCCAAGTAGGCCGCTGTATTCTTTACAGCACAAAATAAGCATCCACTTCCAGAGAGAAAGTCCGTAGCACATATACACCTTGATAGGCTTCACGCTTTCTACCTCCTTTAGTCTTACAATTTACTTTTCACTTTCTTCTTTTAACTTTTTTTTTCTTTCCTTGGCCTACATACACATACGACCACACAGTATCGACACCACAACTCGACTCACTAATTTCCCCTCTAATTCAAAGTATCTCTTCGCTCATTGGCTCAAGGCTTTTAGCCAATCAAAAAAATCATTAATTAATTTTGATTAAAAAAATACCGGGAAAATCGCGTTCTTTACACCTATCCTATCCTATCCTATCAGCGGCAGTTGGATGGTGGGACAGAGGTCAAGGGTCAATGCAGGTGATCCTCAGGAAGGCAACACAAAGCAGCCTACACCTTGACAGTGACCACAAAACACCACTCACCTGCAGGGCCCACATGAAGTCGTCCTGTCAGCAGTTGGCCCAGTCCCCGTCCACACGCCTCACACTCCACGGGCCCATGTCCTGTATGGCCGTCCCCCTCGTGAACGAGTGTGATCACTGCTGGCCCGTCCCCAGGGGCAGGAAGCACGCTGTCGCTATAGTCACGTAATTCATTGGGAAGCTGCTGTATCGCTGGTCGCACCTCCCTGAGGACAGCAAAGTACTTTCTATCTTATTCTTATTCCATGTCCCCATGCCTTAGTAAGTTTGTGTCTACCACCACCACCACAAACAACAACAACAACAACAACAACAACAACTACTACTACTACTACTACTACTACTACTACTACTACTACTACTACTACTACTAACACCAATGCTACTGCCACTATTACTACTTTTACTACTGCTGCTACCACTACAGCTGCTTCTACTGCTATTACAACTGCTGTTGCTCCAAAACAGCTACTTCTAGTTCTACTACTATTTCTATTAATACCACTGCTACCACTATCTGTTGCTGCTACCAATACTACTGCTGATGTTTCTACTACTACTACTACTACTACTACTACTACTACTACTACTACTACTACTACTTATTACATGAGATACTTACCTGAGAACGGCGGGTGCGGAGCGAAGTGGCGTGGTCACCACCTCGTCCTGCAGGCAGGCTGGAATGTCTGTGTGAAGAATACCAGCACACCACAGGTGGAGATGCTGCACGCTGCTCTGTAATCTCCACACCAGTTCCTCTGTACGTGGACCGTGCTCCATTCTGTTAGACAGAGAAAGTGTTTTGATGACGTGTTGACCACAGAAGACAACAAGTGTTACTGGCGGTGTTAATAAACCTATACTGTCACTTGATGGACTCAGCGCAGTCCAGGGGTTGATGCCACGCACCTCCTGCCTGTTACAGATACTCGAGACTCAATAACTCTCGTAATGATGATGATGATGATGATGATGATGATGATGATGAGGATGAGGAGGAGGAGGAGGAGGAGGAGGAGGAGGAGGATAATAAAATATTGGAAGAACACTTATTAAAACGATTACATCATTGTAGTTATACTATTTTTAGATAAAACAGAAAGTGGGCTTTGCTATTATAGAAATAGGCCTATAGCTTACAACGAAAGTCCACTGGCTAATGTAAACATCTGTACAATCCACAGAACTATGAACTGGAAACACCATTATAATCACCATCATCAAAATCATTACAATTGTTGTCGTCGCAATCATCATCATCATCATCATCATCATCATCATCATCATCATCATCATCATCATCATCACCACCACCGCCACCACCACCACCACCATTATTGTCTCCGTTGCCATCATTATCATCATCATCATCATCATCATCATCATCATCATCATCATCATCATCATCTTCATCATTATCATCATCATCACCATCATCATCATCCACACCTTGTTGCTACTCACATCTTGTAAAAGTCCACCTCATCGATGAGGACACAGAGCGTGCCCCCACGTACAGCCGCTGACAGATCATTGAATGCCGCGTCCACATCGCCAGTATTGTCGTAGAAATCATAGGAGTGAACGTGCACCGCGGCAGGGGGCGCTGTGGGATCTGCGGCCATGGTCACTTGCAGCTGGTTTTGGATCAGACGGCTGGCAGACAGAGCTCCATCGTATGTACTGATGACGTGGACATCATGGCCTCTGGACAGCCAACGAAGTCCTTGTAGGACCAGCAGTATTGTTTTACCTGCACACGTATACGGATAAATGATGATGATGATGATGATGATGATGATGATGATGATGATGATGATGATGATGATGATGATGATGATGATGGATTAATAACTAAATGGATGAATGCATGAAACATGAAGAAGGAGAAGAAGAAGAAGAAGAAGAAGAAGAAGAAGAAGAAGAAGAAGAAGAAGAAGAAGAAGAAGAAGAAGACTAAATAACAAGAATGATGAAGGGTACGTAATGTGTTTGTACAGCTTGAGACAAAAGACAAAATCTGTACAAAGGGAAAAACAGTCCTATAAGGCAGTGAAGACGACGTGGTGTTGTGATAGATCTCTAGATGTTCTTGCCCTATCTACAATATCCTATTTATCCTATCCAGTGAATTAACTAGAAAGTCATTGGGGCACCATAGGTGATCGTTTATCCAGCGTACTCCATCTGTCTGTCCTCTGCAGCCCTAGGTGTGCAGTGTTTTCTAATCATGTTATTTTTCCTGTGTGACAAATCTACTGACTTTGTTTCTCGTGTGCGGCAGTTTGGCCAAACTGTCGTCTGCTATTTACTGTTACTATAGAGATTGCTATGTGCTGACTTTGTCTGCCCAGACCTCACACAATACACCTAAGGGCCACGGATGTTCATGGCGCGGGATATCCGACTAAGAATTGGAAATTCTTTATCACACATCTCAATAACTACAATTGGTTGTGAGCGTGCACAATCCACCCTCTCCCCACCCCTCACCCTCAAACGAAAATAGAAAGCAAGGAATAGGGAAACATATCAAAACTTCATCCTCACTGTAGTTATACAATGGATAGGGAACTATATCAACACTTCATCCTTACTGTAGTTATACAATGGATAGGGAACTATATCAACACTTCATCCTCGCTGTAGTTATACAATGAATAGGGAAACATATCAACACTTCATCCTCACTGTAGTTATACAATGGATAGGGAACAATATCAACACTTCATCCTCACTGTAGTTATACAATTAATAGGGAAACATATCAACACTTCATCCTCACTGTAGTTATACAATGGATAGGGAAACATATCAACATTTCATCCTCACTGTAGTTATACAATGAATAGGGAAACAACAATACTTCATCCTCACTGTAGTTATACAATGGATAGGGAAACATATCAACACTTCATCCTCACTGTAGTTATAAAATGCTGAACAAGGGCAACAATCTCCTTCTCTACACCTACTCCATTTTCAAAGTTGCTTGCTGAACCCTCAAATAGGCCTACGTCCATGTTTATACTTGACTAATAATCTGGGGTGCGCGGACAACACAAAAAGGCTTAAAACGAAATTTGGAAGATGAACATTGCTAGCGCAGAAGCCATTGATCCAGCTACTGTAGGTCTGGGGTAAAGATAAACTCAGTTTCCTTGCACGGCGTCCCACTGAGAGCATGTCATTATTTCTTTTTTTAAATAGTCGGGAATCAGAACGATCAAACTGCAGGTTAGTCAGTCTGTCGGTCGGTCGGTCTTTCATTCTGTCAGTCGGTCTGTTTCCCGCCATATCCAAAGAACCACTGAACAGATTGTGACCAAGCTTCACAGTAATATTATCTAAACTATTTGCCAGCTTCCATGCCATCATGTTTGCTCTATCGTAAAGGTCAAGGTCGTTGGAGTCACTTTGCTGCTAAAGACGTTTTGCTCTATTCCTTCAAAAAACAACAACAAAACCAAAAAAAGCAAAAACCAAACAAACAAACAAACAAACAAACAGACGGTGGACCCGATTTTGTGGACTTTTTGAAATACAGGTACTTCAACTCATGCTCATTCATTCAGTATAGCCCAGTCAGACTGTCGGTCGTTTGTTTCTATAAATTTACCTTTTTGTGTTAAAAACACATGTTGCATTAGACCTACCGCAAGAATACTGGACATATTTTGAACAATTTTCCCTATGCACGTGCTTTACCTACTGTTTAACATGTTATGTCATTCATAGTTACACTCTCTCAAGGGTCAAAGTCGACGTGGTTCATAATTTGTTTAAACACGTTGTATACTGTACCTCCAAATTGGCTGAACCGATTTTAAATTGTTTTTGCTGGCGCTGCAGGTGGTTCAGATAGTTGTTGATCAATCCATGTTTTCAATTTGCTTCGTTGAGATAAAGCCGAGTAACAGCACTGCTAAAACTAAAAACGTTCACACCTTTGGAAAAGCTGCTTTTCAGCTATTTCCCTAAGTGTCTGGAAATACACTGGAGTTGCTTGCCTTCTTGTTTTCTTTGGTATCAAACCTCTAGCCACTGCCACAGGCGCTCGTTACCATACAACAAGGTAACTCCCGATTGTTTCTCGTGCCTTTAAAACCTAACTAGAAGGGTTAAGCCCATATAACTCGCATGGTCCGTTAAAATATTTAACATAATAATGAATGGCCGAAAAAAAAAGAAATGGTGACATTAGCTTGCAAAGTATTTTCTTTGATCCTTCAATGCTCTTGACCTTGAGATAAGCTTGCACTCCAGCTAAAAAAGAAAACATTCATCCTTCAGCCAAAACAAATTGTAGTATGCAAGAAAGACTGCCCTTGGAATTACCTTGACCTTTGAAATGACCTTGACCTTTACGTGACCTCTGATGTTTATTTATAATCAAATAACCCACAGTCGTAGCATACTATGGGTTACATATAGGGCCCATTGCACTTTACAATGAAATTTTTTTTAAAAAATGTTTTTGTACGATCTAAAATGACTTGACCTTCATGTTAAACGCAAAAACGTAACATTTATGAAAGATCAATCTGTTTTCTCTAAATATTACAAGTTTTGATTTTCGTATCTCTTGTAGTTTAGGATCAAATTAGTCAGTCATTGTTTATAGAGTTTAGCGGACTGCAAAGATCCCATTCAGGATCACACATTGGTTGAAAGAGGACTCACACCCGATCCGAATACAATATAGTTAGTTATTCATTGCTTATAGGGTCTAGCGGACTGCAAAGAGCCGAATCAGGACTACAAAATCAAGACCATAAAGAGGTTGAAAGATGAGGATTCACTCCTGATCTGTATAAAAGATCTGCTGAAACAACACTAGTGGTAACAATGAAGGCACTCCACCAGCCGGTCACTTTACAATTAAGAGTCCCACTCATGGGACGCTGAACCTATGCTCTAATTCATCGAACCCCCGTTTACAAAAACGCAAAATAGAATATATCATCACTATAAAATATCAACAAAATGTCTACATTGCTAAATAATAATTTAATAGGAACCCCTAGTGACCATTTGGCAGAAAACGTCCAATATTCCCAGCCTGACCCAACATGAGGAGTCTTGGAAGAGATTTGAAGAACAGTTATCCGTGTATAGCTTGGAATTAGCAATATAAATCTAGCACCTTGTGTGTATTTATGTGTGGTGTAGCAGTAGTTTACGGGCAACAGGACTAATTGTAAAGACATTTGATGCTACATTTGGTCACACAGCCATAGTCACAGTGAACCATCATATTGGTTAAATTATAACGATGATGATGATGATGATGATGATGATGATGATGATGATGATGATGATGACGATGATGATGATGATGATGATGATGATGATGATGATGATAATGATGATGACGACATTTGAACAAAAACTCTTTATTGTCCTTTTTTATTGGTAAATTGTGGGCCGCCTCTTCTGGGGAAGGCGTAGTCGCAGCCTGTGGCGCGACCAAACCCAACCTATCTAATATTAGTAGTGATTTGAAACTTTGTTGGGGGGAGCAAACCCGAGTACCCTGAGAAAACCAGCAAGACGTAGCCCTAGTCGAAAGTAAATAATGTTCGGAGAAACAAAGCCCAGAGGCGAGATCGGTCCCACATCCTGTGGACAAGGCAAGTTAGTCCCGCCTTAGATCACGAGGCTACAACGCTCCCTTGAGCTGATGATGATGATGATGATGATGATGGTGGTGGTGGTGGTGGTGGTGACATTAAGAAGCTCTTACTCGACAAGTCAACGCTGGAAGCGAGTAAAAAGCATAAAATATGACATGAATTGAGGAAATCACACAGTAAACAGAAAAGTCAAGTAAAATCTGCAACTTGCAAAAGTTAATACAGTATATAAGTCTACAACAGCGAAGCACTGCAAATAGTCACTGTTAGAACCTCATGCTACAACAGTTAACAACTGCAAAGATTGCAACAGTGAAGCATTGCAAACAGTCACTGTTACGACATCATACTACAACGGCAAGTGTGACAGCAGCTACCCAGTACATCCATCCCATAGCCACCTAGGTATATGCATACGATCCACGTAAGATGATTCCACGGTTGGGATGCAGGGGGTTTCAGTATAAATAGTATCCCCACTTTATGGAAATTTAGTGCTTTAAATTCCCACTGTCGCTGTCTTTCTCGTTTTTTCTTTCTCATTCCTGCTCTGTTCTATCAATCTGCTATACTATACTCTTCTTCGCTAGACCAGTCACCTACCTTTTTTCTTGAAAACTCTTCCGGGAAAAGACTCCTTATTTGTGTGTGCGGTCTGTTGGATCAGCATGGGAATATTGGACGTTTTCTGCCAGGTGGTCACTAGGGCTTCCTATGATGTTATTATTTAGCAATGTAGGCATTTTATATGTATGTGTTTTGTTGATAAGTTATAATGATGTTTGTATTCTATTTTGTTTTTATAAACGGGGGTTCGATAAATTAGAGTATAGCATCAGCGTTCCCTGCGTGGGATGTCTTTATTGTAAAGTGACTGGCTGGTGGAGAGCTTTCAGTTTTACCACTAGGGATGTTTCAGCAGTACTCTTATGCGGATCAGGGGTTGTCCGGTCCCGATTTGGCTCGGGCGAGTCCACTGGACCTAATGCAATAATCATGTAATGTAATGTAATGTAATGTAAGATAATGGATCCTATGTTGATATTGATGTTGATGTCTTGTATTGCGCGATCCACCACGTCGGTAGACATGTTCATTGCGTATGCAGTGGGTTAGTGGGGAGAGGAGTGGGAGGGGGGAGAGAGGGGCTCAGGTGATCCAAAAATAAAGCGAAGCAGCCATCAGATGTATTTTATATTTTCCAGACAACCGAAATGTCGTTAAGCCTGATTAGTCCCCCATGGCTCTCGGTTTTCCGGCAGAAGACAAGTAATAGGCCTAAAGCCTATACATGACCATCCTTGCAAATGAACCGCGTGGTTTTGCGATTGCTCCTCGCACTAATCTTGCGCTAAATGGAAGGAGATTATCGCACTGTATCAGTCGGTGTGTTCGTCATCCGGAGATGCTAAAACGGATGAAGGTCGGTGACAACAGTAGCGTGGATGCATAAAAACACAGCCTAAATCAATGTATTACGAGATCCAATCGCCATTTTATAAGCTGGCGTGTTCACAAACATTTTAACGCAAATTACAGGATTCCCACAACTCGCAGACTTTGAAAAAGGCGATGACGCACTTTCTCTAGGTTGTGGATTGCAGGGATGAAGCTGAAGGGATTAAGCTTAGTGTCATACGGTCATATTGTTTGATAAAAATCTTTTCATTCTCAAAGATGATGGCAAAGAAACCGTAGCTACGAAACTGTGGATCTCCGATATTCCTTTGTCATGTGATGACAATCAACATCCCTAGTTCGATTAGGCTGCGTGCTGAGATCCAAGATTTTCTATGAGAAGATAAGGAACTGGGAGGAAAAGCTGACCCGTTTTTACACGGGCAGAAGGTTTCCTACATCACTGTCCCAGACAAACCTCTTGAGTCCACTGTGCAGACTGGGGAGATGAAAGCTACACTGTACCACAAAAACAGACACAAACATGGAAACAAAACTGTGTGTAGTCGCTGTTTACAGTTTGGGCACTGGATGGAGGTGTGCACTGCTCAGGATGTTGTGTGTAGGATGTGCTTACTGTCAGGACACCGTCATGGTGACCCACAGAGTCGGGGTAGTTGCGATTCTTATGAAAAAAATAATTGTGAATATAAAATATGTAATGTTCACAGAGATGTAAATGGCAACTGGCTTATATTACACTTGAAGATGCATTAAAAAAATGTTGTGATTGTTAGTGTGTATGGGCCAAACAATGATTATCCTAGTTTATATATAGACTTGAGCAAACGGTAAAGCAAAGAGTGTCAACATGCAATCTTGGGGGGAGACTGGAACTTGGTATTAGATTTTGATTTAGACTTCAACAACTACAGACAGATAAACATTGTTAAGAGCTCACGAACTTGTTAAATTAATGATAGACAACTTAATTTTTTTCCAGATCCATGGAGATCCACTAATCCTGACGACCAACGATATACTTGGCGTAGAAACACATCTCTCTCCCTCCCCCCCCCCCAGCAAAGCCGTTTAGACTTCTTCCTCATTTCTGATCTTGTTTGGTAGTTTGTTCAGAAGGTGGATATAAAGCCTGGTTACAGAAATGATAATTCTGCAGTCACCATAACGTTGCAATTTGGAGAAGAAAACACTCGACTTTTTTTAAAGTTTGTTTGTTGAAATTCAACTTGTCTTTGATACTTCATATAAAATACTTAGAGCCAATAAACTGTGAAATTAAATCTGTCATGACTGAATATGCAGTTTCCCTTATAATAGAGATAACTTAGATGATATTCCGCTATCGGATATTCAGTTGACTACTTTAATAATGGTACTCGATGCAGTCAATCTAAACAATTTGACAAACAAAAACAATTGGATTTCCTTTCCGTCTTCTAATAGTGATAGATGTGTTTGCTGTGTGTGTCACATGTTTGAGTGATAGATGTGTTTGCTGTGTGTGTCACATGTTTGAGTGATAGATGTGTTTGCTGTGTGTGTCACATGTTTGAGTGATAGAGGTGTTTGCTGTGGGTGTCACATGTTTGAGTGATAGATGTGTTTGCTGTGTGTGTCACATGTTTGAGTGATAGATGTGTTTGCTGTGTGTGTGAGAGTGGGTGAAACATGTGTGCGTGTAAGTTGGTACAGATCACCGCGCTTTGAGCCTGATTAGCAATTTGGGGGAAAGCGCGAATATAGCATCCTATATTAAAGTATTAGTATTATTATTTTAAGATCATTTGTTTTATATATTAAATATTATTATATCAGATATATTTTCCGTCTTCTAATAGCGACTGGCCTTTTACACCACATGTTTGAGTGATGAATGTGTGTTGTTGTGTATGTAGGAGTGTCTATAACGTGAAAGCGTATATGTAGGTTTCAGATCGCCGCGCTTTGTGTCTTATTTAGATTAAGGCGCGTATACATCTAATGCTATTATTATTACTAACCAGTCCCCGGCGGACCCGTGATGCAAGCCAGAGGCGGATCTCTGGTCAGGATGTCCAGCTGCTGCTGGGTCAGCACCAGACGTGACAGCCTCTTTCCCAGTTCTGCCACCGCCTGGCCCTCAGTCCGCACCTCCACACGTGGGGGGACGCTGCAGTGAACACTGACTGTAGTGGCTGGTCCCACGAACCTGCACGAAATTCGTGAGGACAAACGCGTCATCATGATCATCATCATCATCATCATCATCATCATCATCATCATCATCATCATCATCATCATCATCATCATCATTATCATCATCATCATCATCATTATCATCACCACCATCACCAAAACTAACCTTTGCAATCTAAAAAATACGTTCAGCTTGAACTGACGCTAACAGTACACCAATGATCAATGTAAAAGAAAAGCTGATAAAACATGAGTCATAAAAATGTTACCTAGCTGCTACATCTAGATACAGCCTTTCCCCTCTTGGACCGCTGAGCTGAGGATCTGGAGACGCCATGATGCGTCGCCACCAGCTGGCCAGGATGGTTAGGACAGCGGGAGTCACATCCCAGAAAGTACTGGGATGCGATAACTGGTCAGCACAGACACAGAGCTGTACGGCGTGTGAGACGTCCGCTGCCCCAAGGCACTGACATAGGCGCTGTGAAATACAACGTAGACTTGTAGTCTGACCACGCTCTGCTGTTGTGGACACTTTATCAGAAGCCTTAGTTTTATATAGACCTAATATTGTGGTGAGCACTTTATCAGAGACCTTAGCTTTAGATAGGCCTAATATTGTGGTGTATACCATAGCTTAAGCCTTAGCTTGTAGGTTAGGTTAGGTAGATAGATTTACGTCCCCGGACACATCAGCATATAGGGGACTTGGATGTAGAGTATCGTGTTGAAATAAGAAGACATGATGGCATAGGGTAGATCAAAATGAAGTGGAGCGCGAGACGCAGCTGCGACATCCAGAGGAGAAGAAGGATGAACCAGTAGGAAACTTGTGCAGGCCAGGGAGGAAAAGGGTGCCAAGGGCCGGAGTGAGTAGGCCAGAGAGGGTCGGGAGGAAAGGCCATGGAGGGGTGTGTGACAAGTAATTAGCATGGATAAGATAATCCAAAAGGGAAAGTTTTTTTTAATTTTTATGTGGAGACAGACCAGGTCTGTCAAGCTATAGATGTACCAGAGTCGGGTCTGCGAGTATAAAAATAAACATTGTCTATCAAATAAAGCTAAAAAAGTTAAAACTATCATTGTATATTTTAAAAGACCGTATGTACACAGATGTAGTAAAACCTCGACAAGAGAAAAGTGAAAAAATTACAAATTATGTTAAAAAATGCATGGGCAACTAGTGCATCCGAGATCTGTGTCTACCACCCTTTGGCCCGGCCGCAGGGGGAGTGGGCTCACAAATAATAACCCCCATGGACCTGAGAGTTTGCTCGGTCACGAGGTTATGTAAGGCCCAAACGCCAGGTTCTAACTTAGCCCTGATATCCTTCTCGAGGGCTGGATTCCGGGCAGCAATGTATTCAAGCAAAGTTTTCTCGACCCGCTTACAGAAATCCTGAGCAGAAACATTGCCGCGTCTCGGCAAATCGGTCGCCACCTCCTGCTCAACCGGGGACTCGACACTTGGAGGGGTCTGCGTAGCCCCGTCACATACCATCTTAGCGGGCGGGGTAATAACACCTATTTCTGTCTGAATGCCGACCTCGGGGAACGAGGGCCTGAAGATAAAGGACTTCGCGCAGTTAAATTGCGTACAACATCCGCCAACCCGGCCACCGTCTGTGCAAGGTTGGAAACCACAGATTCTAACTTTAAGATGGCAACCCATGGGTCCGCACGAGGAGTAGCCTGCCGCTCAGGCGCTGCGCCGGATACAGGTACCTCCTCAACAGAGGTGGAAACCGCGTACCGCGGGGGAACGGAGGGATCCCTATTGTGAGTGGTCGGAGCGACCGTAGTCGCGCCGGAGGTAGGATGGGGAGTCAACAGTGCTCCCCAGGCAGGTCGAATCAAAGCCGGCGGCCGCGCAGTGTCCGCTGCAATCTGTGTTCGTGCCAGGCCCAAGGCCTGAGCACGAGGCATGTAAGTGGAAGCCCTTAGACGGTTCGCATGAATGCGCTCCCTAAGGGCGGGACAGTTATTATTGGTGGCCGAGTGATCACCCGAGCAGTTAGGGCAGGTCCTCAGCTTAGCTTTACACTGAGACCCCGAGTGGCCAGGGCGGCCACACGAGGGACAAATCGGTATGGATTTACAAACTTTCTTGGTATGACCAAATTTGTGACACCGATGGCAGCGAATCACCGCAGCGGTAAACGGTCGAACGGCGTACTCACGCCTGTTAATCAACAAAGTGGACGGCAAGCTGTGCGCCTCGATCGAAACCTTGACCGACGTAGTGACCTGACCGTCGGCACGCGTTAGTCTTTCGACCCTCGTGAACACACACGGCTGCAAGCTGCCATCAGCGGCAACCGCGCCTTGACATCTTGCCAAGATGTCCTCTTCAGAGACAGTGGCCGGGATATCTCTCACAACGCCCTCCACAAGTGGACTGGGCACCGAGCAGACCACCGCGGTGCGCTCTATCGTTCTGCACTCAAGCAGTCTCCGCTGTTGTGTGCTAGACACGCACCCAACGAGAAAACCCTCCCCGGAAGGTCTGACGCGGTCTACCGGGCCGAACATAGTCTGCAAAATGTCAGCAAGCTTCCAGCCGATCGTCTTAAGACTTTTAGTACCCGCCTCATCAGTCGCGCGAAGTACCACGGGATAGCGGCACAGACCTTGATTGGGTAGGGGGCCAAGAGCCACCGGTACCCTGGTCCTATTTTTGACCTTCCGCTTGGCTGCAACAGCAGTCCACTCGCTTGTATGCTCATCCCCAAGATCGTTCGGGGAGGATTCCAGGACCTGTGCCGACAACCGAGCTTGTAGCTTAAGCCTTAGCTTTATATAGGCCTTTGTATCGTGGTGGAAACTTAGCCGTAGCCTGTTCTCACAATGGCGATTTGAGACACACACAGTCATGCACGCACGCATACACTCACATACGCAAACAGACACACCCACAATATTGAATATTGCACGCACGCGCGCATAGAAACACATACAAGCTCACATGAAGTATAATAAATTACTGCGAAGATAAACATACAAGTATGGTCAGAGAAAGAGAGAGAGAGAGAGAGAGAGAGAGAGAGAGAGAGAGAGAGAGAGAGAGAGAGATAGAGAGAGAGATAGAGAGAGAGGAAGAGAGAGAGAGGGGGAGGCAGAGAGAGAGTTACCTGCAATAACGGACTGTTTGACGTCAGCACCCTGTGTAGCTGGACACTGGTGACGTAGGGTATGAACAGGGTTTTGCGCACTGTCAGACCAGGGGCCAGGTCACTGACCACGTGACTGATGACTTTCTGCGAACGGTCCAGCTGGGTGATGGCTTTCTCAACCCTATTGGCCACATCGCTGTCAGCGGCAGTAGCGTTTTGTTTGACAGCCTGCCACCTGCCCACAGACTTGAGCTCTCCGATCAGAATGCCGTAACGGCGGTGTATTATTATTACATCTGCCTCGCCATGTGAGTACTTGGTTTGCCGCGTGTCCAAGTGTTTTGGCAGTGGGATCTGTAGCTGTGCAATGGACGCAGCATACGTGGGTTCATTCAAATATTGTCCGAAATTGAGTTGGGAGAGGATGAACATGACCTCCTGCTGATTTGTCCCCAGGGCCTTCAGGTTGGTGACGACATGCTGCTGGCCAAAATCATCACTGAAGTCGCTATCCTGGACTCGAACAGGGGCGACCTGAGGCGACTCTTGTGTCCATAGAACGTGTGGGGGTGACGGTCTGTGACTGGGACCTGGGACAGACGAGATTGCAGCGGGTAGGACAGGTGGGACAGCAGCAAGTGGGACAGGTGGGACACCACCAGAAAGGAAAGGTGGGACAGCAGCAGGTAGTACAACAGCATGTGGGACAGCAGCAGGTGGGACAGGCAGGACAAAGGCTGTCTCCCTGGTGCCTGGTACAGTTTGTGTCGTATAAGGCACACGGTTGAAGTTGAAGGGTGGCACACAATTGGTTCCTGTGGTGGCGTTAGGGTAGAGGTTGGTCACAAAGTCCCGCCACTGGTCCTGTGCATTGGGGCATGGATTGTTCGCCGCCATCGCTCCACCTATGGTTTTTTGACTTATGTATCTCTGACTTGTCAGTCTCTGACTTGCATATCTCGTTAGCAAGTGCCTGATTTTATTTTGTAGGAAGCCGGATGTTTAGAATGAATGCGTGAGTATTGCGCTTTGAACTGATATTGTTCTTTGCGAAAAAGCGCTATATAAATATTATTATTATTATTATTATTATTATTATTATTATTATTATTATTATTATTATTATTATTATTATTATTATTATTATTATTATTATTATTGTTATTATTATTATTATTATTATTATTATTATTTATCTCTGACTGTTGCCTTTCTGTTCAAAAGTCAAGTCAAGTCTACAAACTTTATTCCAAATGTTGCAAAAGGTGTTGTCTCTGAAGCGGTAAAGGTGTTGGTCTGAAAGAAAGCAAAAAGTCATTCTAGGCCAGACTGTTGATGCTATCAAACGTGATAAAATTACGTTGTGTCACAGATGTACAGGTGGGATTAATCGCATTACAGGTGGGATTAAAAGCAATACAGGTGTGACTAGCAGCAATACAGGTGGGACTAAAATCAACCCTGGCAATAGGTACCTCAGTCTCAGGTCTTAGGCTAAATGACGTACAAGGAGCAGTCTCCTTGGCATAACTAGGTGACTGAAGGCCATGTCGCACGGCGATGTTTTGCAAAGAGAGAGCAGACATAATTGTGTGCAGTCTTCCAACATGTTAAGGCCAGACGGTCAAGCAAAGTCAGGCTGTCACCGCCACGACTCTGTCCAAGCAGACACCACAAACAAACAACTTATTCACGCAGACAACCCAGACAGAATGACGATTTCCCGCAGACGGAAGTGATGATAACACAACAATTATATATACAACTTTCAAACTATTTATTCATTCAAGCCACACACTCATACACATACAACATTTACACATGAAACGAAGAAAATGGTGATGAAACAATCAATGGTTCGATGAACAATGAAATGGTACGTCGGGATGATCAATCAATCAATCAATCTTTAATTTAATGTCTGTTCACACATTTAGGTGATATTAGACATTGAAAATGTAACTTTTAAAACACTTTAACTATTTAACAACATAATTTCAAAACAGTCTATAAAAGTCTACCAACAGGAGATTTAGCAATAACTTTCACAATGTCTGTAACATTTGGATGATATAGAACCATGTCTACAGAATGTCCATATTCAGTTATGCAATGTCCATTTACTTTAAATATATCTCTTAAAACTGAGCATTCAAAGAGAAGGTGGTGTACTGATAGACTTGTATTACATATACATTTAACATCAACTGAGTATTTAGTGCTCCATGCGTTCATTCTTAATTTATATATTAATTTAGAAAGTGGTCTTGAACAATTTAGTATAGATATATTTTTAATGTTATTATCATGATACACTGTCTTTTCTAGTAAAGAAAACATTTCATGATTACACATATTCAAATTTGTTACAGTTATAGAATCTGATGACCTTTGTGCTCCCTCCTTAGCTAATCTGTCACATACCTCATTCCAATGAATTCCGCAATGTGATGGAACCCAACAGAAATCAATATTTATTCCTCTAGAAATCACACAGTGTATCATATGTTTAATTTCATAGATAAACTCCCGTCTATCTTTACAGTTCCACTGTTTTAATGCATATAGAACCGCTTTTGAATCAACGCAAAATAATATACCAAATAATTTTAAAGGGGACGTCATGATGAAATTTAAAGCCATTAAAATAGCATAAAGCTCAGCTGTAAATATAGAAAATCCCTTTCCTAAATAATATGACCTTCTGATATTTATTTCAGGAATAATATATGCTGATCCACTATCCGAAGAATCTAAAACTGATCCATCAGTAAAAATCTGCATATGGTTTTTGTAATTACTTTCAATATGCTTTTTTACCTCAGTAACTAATATAGTAGGATTATCCTCTTTTTTAGTTTGGCTATAGTCAATATCAATATGTGCACATGTATGCTCCCATGGTGGAATCAATTGTGTTAATGGAAGAACTAAAACTGATGTGATATCAATGTTGCACTTTTCAAAAAGGTCTTTTGTATAGTTTCTAATTGGCTGCAAGTACTTCATAGTTTTTGTTCTTTTTGGATAATCTTGTTGAGCGTCAATATATATTTCATCATACAAAGAATTTGTAACAGATAAACATCTTAACACATATTTGGAAGTAGCCAGTTGACGTTGTTGATTTAATGATAATATTCCAGCTTCTTTGTATATTCGTAGAGTGTTAGTATGAACTGGAACTCCTAATGCAATTTTAATAGCCCTGCTGTCAATACTTTGAAGTTTATTTAGTAATGAATTATTTGCTGAAAAGTATGCTTCCTGACCATAAATAAGCTTTGATCGAACTAGTGATATGGCTAAATGTAATAGGGATTTAGTGTTTTGACCCCATATTTGCATATTAATAATTTTCAGTAAATTCAAGGTTTTTCTTGCTTTTGTTATTAAATGTTCAATATGTAACTTCCAGTTCAGCTTAGGTGTTAGGTAAACTCCGAGAAATTTTACCTGCTGCTTGTAAGCAAGAACTTCACAATTTAATTTCAAAACGGGTAATAATTTAGGATTATTTCCATTATTGAAAAGCATCAAATAAGTTTTCTCTGTAGACAGTTCAAGACCGTTATTTTTCAAAAATAGAGAAAGATTATTCAGTTCTTCTTGGAAAGGTTTCTGTACATACATTACTACTCTCTGTTTAGTATGCTTTCTGAGAGACGTATTAATCCACATAGCAATATCATCCGCATACTGAACTACATTTGCTGATTTAGAAATAACTGTGGGAAGATCATGAATGAGGATTGAAAACAATAAAGGGGCAAGAATAGACCCCTGAGGTATTCCCATATCGATGTTATAAAAAGATGAATAAGCATTCCCCACTCTTGTGCATATAGATCTGCCACTTAAATAATTTTGTATGTAATGATACATTTGACCACTTATTCCAATATGTTTTAATTTATAAAGCAGTCTAGCATGCCAAACACTGTCATATGCCTTTTTGATATCAAAGAAAGCGGCAAGAGTACTTTTTCTATGAGCAAACTGTTTCTTAACATGACTGGTTAATTTGACAAGATGGTCAGTTGTACACCGACCCTTTCTAAACCCTGCTTGATTTTTAGGGATTATATTATTTTTTTCACAAAATTGACTTAACCTGTTTAAAATTATTTTTTCTAATAATTTTCCAACTTGAGACGTCAATGCAATTGGTCTATAATTATTTACTGATGCACGAGACTTACCTTGCTTATGTACTGGAATAACTACAGACTTCTTCCAGATAGTAGGGAGAATTCCACTTTGCCAACATCTTTGGCATAATGAATGTAGTAATTTTTTCCATGTAGCTGGCAAGTGATTCAGTAATTGATAAGAGATACCATCTAGACCAACAGCAGTTTTGTTTGATGAAAAAGATAGTAAGGTTTCTAAAAACTCTTCATAATTAATAGGAGCATTTAAATAATGCAAATTATCTGGTATAGGATCTTCATATTCTGCTTTGATTTCTTCTTCTTTTCTAAACATTTGTGTATGTAAATCAAGACTATTGGACAATGAATTTACTGAGAAATGTTTTGCAAATGCCTCTGCTTTATCCTCAGATGAGGGGAAAATATTGTCTTGCAATTTAACAGGATAAGACTGTAGAGTAAATCCATTTTTCATCTCTTTAACTTTTCTCCAAACCTTATACATATCTTTCGAATCGGTTATTTCTGACATGCAAAATTCTGACCAATAATGTTTCTTAGCACTGGCAATAATTCTGTTACAATGTGTTTTAGCATGTTTCATGATTGTAAAATTTTCAACTGTTTTATTCCTAATCCAATTTTTATATGTGAACTTTTTATTGTTTACAGCTTTTTCGCAATCATTGTTCCACCACACATTTCCCGAATGAGATATTCGCTTCTTTTGTTTGCATCTTGGAATACTTTTTTCTGCTGCCTTCAATACAGAATCTCTAAATTTTGAGTAAAAATGTTCTACATCTTCATCATGAACGTTATTAATATTAGTATTTTCTAGACATGTTTTAAAGAAGTCCCAATTTGCATATTTATATTTGAATTTAGGTATCTTATCTTCTTTTTGTCCTAATTCTGATTCTTGTTCATTCAAAGTTATAATAATTGGAAGATGATCACTCCCTAAACAATCATCAAGAGGGCACCAAACAGAATTTAAGGCAATATCTGGAGTGGCAAGGGAAAGATCAATAGATGTAGACCTATGGTAAGAAACGTCAGGAATTC
The DNA here is from genome assembly GCA_036898135.1 of Oncomelania hupensis. Classification (NCBI taxonomy): domain Eukaryota; kingdom Metazoa; phylum Mollusca; class Gastropoda; order Littorinimorpha; family Pomatiopsidae; genus Oncomelania; species Oncomelania hupensis. The sequence continues at coordinate 47,360,818 of CM072522.1, read as the reverse complement.
TAGTAAATTGACCGTCATTTAATAAACACAATTTAGAATCTAATAAATTATCAACAAAACGATTACTTGTTGTAATTTGACATCCCTGCTCCCACCAAGGAGAATGAGCATTGAAGTCCCCCAAAATAATCCACTTCTCATCTGACTTAACTATAGTTTTAACCCAGTCAGAGTTGTCTTCTTTGGGGCCATCTGGCATATAAACGGTTATTATATTGAAAATAGTGTGCTTATTTATTTTAATCATTGCAACACTTCCAAATATATTTTTTAGTGTTTTTGGTATTGGTGATGGAATTGAACAATACTCTAAATCACATCTTATGTACAGGGCTGTTTGAACTTTTTGTGTGTCGTTACTAGTTTGGAATAAGGGAGGAAAGTAATAATTTTTTAGTTTTGGTAATTTGTTATTATTGACATTTAGTGACTGTAAAGCTAATACAGCATAATTTTCCTGTGATATATGTTGTTGAAAAGACAGTAAATTTGTGCCTAGTGATCGACTATTCCACTGAAATAATTTGACATTTTGTTCATTCATTTTACAGTTTAAATTGTATATTTATACACTTGCATAATAATGCTTCTTAATTATTTTTTTAAAAGCTGTACTCTTCACGAAATTCGAGATTAAATTTACGTCCCCAACACCAAAGCGTATAGGGGACGATAGAAGGAATCTGTTTGCGCCTAACATTATTAACTGATTTTCTGACCCACGTATGCTGCTTTTGGTTGGCCTGCTCTACAGGAATGTGAAGACATCGTTTCCATTGGTCTTCTGTCCGACTAACAGTTTCGTTTCGACGATGGACGCCTGACCAGTGTGTGGTAGTCAGATACAGATAACATTTCGTTTTGATTATACGGAACTATGACCTTTGAAGTGATACTTGTTGTGTTTTCTGAGGCGTCGTTGTTGTCAGTGTTTGTGTGTGTGTGGAGGGAATGAATATACAAACTAACATTTTATAATTTAGTTTCATCATAGCTTAAGTGTTATATTATTATAAGTAATTTTATCACGTTTGATAGCATCAACGTCGCGATGATCGAAGGTTGCTATTCAACCACGTCTATGAATCGAACTGTGCATAGCAAATGTCCGTTGCACATAACAAATATGAGGGGGGGTTTAAGTGTTAGGAGAGGGACAACAAGGAAAGAGCCAACCTGGCAGAATGAAGTCCCCGTCGAAGTCCCTGTAAAGGTATCCACTCCCCTCTCGCAGCTGTTATCGGACCGGTGCTGACGATGTCCAAACGTGGTGGCGTCGCCGCCCTCACTCGCTACTGACGATGGTGATGATGATGATGATGGTGACGCCGTAGTCGCGGCAGCCCTGCCACCGTCGACGTCTCACAGCTGGACTCCTCCAGTCAGCTACACCGCGACGTCGAGGCCAGGTCCCGTCCACGCACGTCACAACCACCACGGAAAGGGTGGGGTTGTGGAATGATGATGATGTAGACAACGATGCGGACGTAGACGTACGAATGGTGATGATAACGTTCAGTCCACACGACCAAGTGCCGTCGTCGTCGTCGCACGGCGTTGGTCAACGTCGATCCACGTTAACCAGTTGACGAACTGACGAATTATCGAACGGTCGAACCTGCAACATGCTTGTCGCATCGTTAATATCATATCCACCTGATTCTGTCCCCCTCCCTCCTCACACTCTCCCCCCCTCTTACACTCACTAACTTCTGCATCTTGAGGAGGCACAACTGCTGTCTGCTTTCCTTTCTTGATTCACTCGCTTCTCCTTTTTAGCTACTGTTATTGTCACTTGCAAACAGACACATAATTCATGAAACTAGATGAAATTATGAATGCATGAAATGGGCAAAGCTGCAAATGAATACATGTAAACATCACCACATTATTCATATCAAGCATCCCCATCAACAACAACAGCAACCACTTCCATCCTACCTTCATCACACTCCACCCCCATTCTCCTCCCTCATTCTCCCTCCTTCAGTCGCACTCTTCCTTTCTTCTGCCTCTCCTCAGTGCAACCATCCTAATACTCCCCCAGCCTCACACACAGCTATCGTTCAACACCCCAACAGCCAGCACCGGATTTCTGGGCACAGTAAGGAAAAAAAACCATTGCACTAACCCACACGGTTCGAATGTAATCGCACCCGTTGACCTTACTCCATCTGTCTCCCAACGAATACTTCCAAATAGGGTAATCCTGTAGTGGGTAGTTCCCGTAGTGAACAATGCCTCACACTACCTACCACCACTAACACCAATCTTTGCTATCTTTTACCACAATTCTGCACTGAGTGTATCACTTTAGAAAGGAATAATTTCTATAACTAGTATTCCTCTGGACCAGTTCACACAATCCTTCGTTAACCATCCTACCCTATTTCCAGAACACACAAAATCAGAGCACCAGACAAAAACCGTCCAAACTATGCCTCTGTCAAAATAGTTCTGCCCAAAACCGTGAGTTCACTTCCTTACTAGCTAGCCGGCCTGCGCTGTTTGCCACGATTTGCACGCATAACCACGCATACGACAACACGCAGTTACTGCCCCTAACTCATTAACTCTCCACACACACAGTCTAGCCAGTTTCATCACAGACTGCCCTGTGACACAGGCCCTGGACCGTGGAATGCCTAGTTTGTGTCGACCGCAGGAACAACACCCATGTCTGACCCCCGCACGAGGAAGCAGAGTTAATATTTGGCAAAGGAATTGCCCTGTGAAGGTGTATGTGGCGGATAACATTATTTATTATAGATATTTTGAAGCAGAGTTGCCTAGGCTATATGCATAATATGTTACATAGGTCTTGCGTCCTCGTGAACAGTGGCGTTCGATGTTCTGCCGAAGTACGTGAAAATTATACAGTGAGGTGTCGACGTCTTATAAATTAACCCAAAACTACAGAAATAAGTACCGGCCAGTATGATGTAAACTTCAATACAAGAAAGTCTATTTATATCCTATTTTAAAGCATTCATTTGGAGACACCTACCATGTTGCTCATTTCTTCGCGAGAAATAATTTGGTGTTGCGCCTGCGGTGGACGTAAATAGGCATTGCACGATCCAGGGCGTGTTCTATACCTTAGGCTTATTGCTCTCTCTGCCCTATGTACAGTGTTCACACAGGTCGTGTTCTATACCTTAGGCCTATTGCTCTCTCTGCCCTATGTACATTGTTCACACAGGTCGTGTTCTATACCTTAGGCCTATTGCTCTCTCTGCCCTATGTACATTGTTCACACAGGTCGTGTTCTATACCTTAGGCCTATTGCTCTCTCTGCCCTATGTACATTGTTCACACAGGTCGTGTTCTATACCTTAGGCCTATTGCTCTCTCTGACCTATGTGCATTGTTCACACAGGTCGTGTTCTATACCTTAGGCCTATTGCTCTCTCTGCCCTATGTGCATTGTTCACACAGGTCGTGTTCTATACCTTAGGCCTATTGCTCTCTCTGCCCTATGTGCATTGTTCACACAGGTCGTGTTCTATACCTTAGGCCTATTGCTCTCTCTGCCCTATGTGCATTGTTCCTACAAAAACAAAACGCCTTATTACACGCAGTATGGGATTGCCCTGTAGGCCACAAATTTTGGACCGACGTTCAAAAGTTGATAACTAAAAATTTCCCGAATTTGTCAAGTTTTACCATCGTAAAAAAACTAATCGTGTTTTGATTTAAAACTGATACAAAGACTGACAGATTAATTGATATATTCAGAAACAGAATCAGAATCTTTTTTGTCCCAACAAACGGACGAGAAAAAATGTTGGCAGAGTACAACAAGTCTGTGACCATATCATTCACACAACCCAGTCATTATGGAATAAAACTACAAGTCATTAAATAAAGATACCATGTTGTACAAGTTTTTTTTTTTTTCGTAAGACTCAATGATGCTGAAATTGTGGAGGGATCTTGTCATCAAGACAACCTGCTAAACTGGAAAGCAATATATAATTGTCTACTTCACGTTGATGTTTGTCTTTATTAAAGTTTTCTCTAAACCTTCATGCGGGGCACTAACACTACAGTGTGGACAACATTGTCAGACGGAAGGGTGATGAAAGGTAGTCGAGGGGAACAGAAGAGATAGAGAGAGAGACAGAGACAGAGAGAGACAGAGACAGAGACAGCGAGAGAGATAGGAAGACAGAGACAAAAATAACTATGAATATCAGTCTATATATTGATATGAAAGCGAACCACAAACACTAACACATACATTTGCTATAAAGTACAATGAAAGAAAACCAATGAGAAATAGGTCAAAACAATGAATTAGTGACAGTTGCAGTGATTCACTGATTGTGTAAATACAGACAGGTACCTTTACAAGACTGTCATGTCAAAGGGCGGTGAAGAACGAGGGTTAATACTTTTGAAGAATCTCCTATACATAACACCAATATGTTTAAACAAAGGAGTTTATTTATTTATTTATTTATTGTTATGTAATTCCCATAACCCAATGGCTGATAAGTCACAGACACCCTGACTGGCGGAGAAACACCAGTGAATGTGTTTCGTACTGAATTCAAAACGACGGACCCGGACGGATCCACAATTGTCACAGTCAGGAGGGAATGACATAGAACAGATATAGAAATACGATACATACCGATACTGAAAGGAGTAACCCTGCCCTTTGGTTTCAATCCATAAGCCCAGGAGGGACTTAGTTGGTACACACGCTGTGTGGTTGGTGGTTACAGGGTAAACGTATGAAGTGACAGTTTTGACAAACGTAACATTGCTTTCAAACTGACTTATTATCAAGTGACTTTTATCTCCAAGGTCACATTTGTACTTTATTGTCAGACTTATTTACATCAATAGTTTTGGACATATTTATTTATATATAAAATTATATAATTACTATAATGTTTTACTTACAATGTCTGTTCACAATAGTCATGGCAGCAACAGTTGTGTGAGATGCAGTAACTGATATTAACAACCACAAACAATTTGTTGCGGACTAATAGCCCAACTTGATTGATTCCTTATTGACTGATTTAGAAAGACGCCGAGGTGGATAACTGACTGAAAGAGAGTGACAAACAAACTGATCTTCCAAACTGATTGATCGCTAGGTAAGCTCTCTACTGGATTTTACAAAGACCAAGACGGGCAATTCCAAAGTTTCTGGCATTGTCTGATCTCCAGAAAGCGCGTTATAAACTCGAATGCTTGGTTTCAATCTGCTGACACATTTCCTTTAAGTAGTCTTCTTCCCGATTGTTAATTTAGTTGATCATTAAAAACTTAAAAAGCGATTTAATTACCTAGCTTATTAACGTAATTCTGATTGGTTGAAGAACTTAAAGACTCCACTGTTTAAATTACAGACAACCTAAACTCACTGGCTAACGTGTTTGCTTAGTTGGACACTGCCTGATACTGTCAGTAAACCCAATGAGTAAAACACTGTGGTCAACACCACTGGCAGTAAATGACTGTTCACACGTTGAGCAACCAGTGGTAATTGCTTGCTACCCAGTGGCGTGAGACGCTATATATATTTTGTGTGGGTTGAATGGACAGGAATGTGACGTACCAAAGCTATTATTTACACGCTGTGCACCTGCCTACTGCTGCTTTACACAAGTTGACAACATTGTAGTGAAAACGGTTAATTTGTGATTGAGGGGTAGGCAAATAACATAGGGGTAGGCAGGTAACACAGGGGTAGACAGGTAACATAGGGGTAGGCAAATAACATAGGGGTAGACAGGTAACATAGGGGTAGTCAGGTAACATAGGGGTAGACGGGTAACAGAGGGGTGGGCAGGTAACATAGGGGTAGACAGGTAACATAGGGGTAGACAGGTAACATAGGGGTAGACAGGTAACATAGGGGTAGACAGGTAACATAGGGGTAGACAGGTAACATAGGGGTAGACAGGTAACATAGGGGTAGACAGGTAACATAAGGGTAGACAGGTAACATAGGGGTAGACAGGTAACATAGGGGTAGACAGGTAACATAGGGGTAGACAGGTAACATAGGGGTAGACAGGTAACATAGGGGTGGGCAAGTAACATAGGGGTGGAAAATACAATCCTCACACACCTACAAATACACATACACACACATCCCCTCCACCCATTCCCACAATCTCCACCCAACCCAATGTAACTCTTTTTTGCACTTCAACCATGTTGATGTTACAGTTGAACTCCAACATTAACGCCATTGCAATAACGGGTTAAAGAAAAAACCAACAAAACACTAAATCATTTTAAACTATCACCAGGTCAAAATCATTGTAACAATGTTAATGTGCTGTAAAAAGATCATTGTAACAATGTTAATGCCCTGTATACAGATCATTGTAACAATGTTAATGTGCTGTAAAAAGATCATTGTAACAATGTTAATGCCCTGTATACAGATCATTGTAACAATGTTAATGTGCTGTAAAAAGATCATTGTAACAATGTTAATGCCCTGTATACAGATCATTGTAACAATGTTAATGTGCTGTATAAAGATCATTGTAACAATGTTAATGTGCTGTATAAAGATCATTGTAACAATGTTAATGTGCTGTGTAAAGATCATTGTAACAATGTTAATGTGCTGTATAAAGATCATTGTTACAATGTTAATGTGCTGTATAAAGATCATTGTAACAATGTTAATGTGCTGTATAAAGATCATTGTAACAATGTTATTGCGCTGTATAAGTATCATTGTAACAATGTTATTGCGCTGTATAAGTATCATTGTAACAATGTTAATGCGCTGTATAATTATCATTGTAACAATGTTAATGCGCTGTATAAAGATCATTGTAACAATTCTAATGCACTGTATAAAAGATCATTCGTTCTGTATAGTACTACTGCTACAATACCTGTGTACCTGTGCTAGAGTTTTGCCGTGTTTTTGTGCTACAGAAGACTTCTGAGCATTTCCTATACCCAGCACATCACCAACGATGAAGTCCGACAGACCATCACACAAGCCATTGGACAACACGATGACATGCTCAAAGTGGTGATGAAACGGACACTCCGATGGTATGGTCACGTCACCAGAGCATCAGGCTTTGAAAAAAACATTCAGCAAGGCACGGTGCAAGGAGGCAGAAGAAGAGGGAGACGAAAGAAAGAGGTGAGAGGGCAACGTTCGAGAATGAACTGAACGAAGCCACGAGAGTTGCTGGCTGAGAACAAAAAATAGATGGAGTACGCTGGTTAAACGACCATCTGTGGTGCCCCATCGACCTTTGAGTTACGGGATAGGACAGGACAGGACCCGTATTTACATTACTGGTGCCTAAGACTAGGCAGACGTTGAACAACACGGGGACAGGTTCTGTCACGAACCGAGTGTTTGTACTGTGATATTAATACAGAGATTGTTCACATTGAATGCTACGTAACGTTATAGCGCGGTTCATGCATGAATAGAACCCATTGTATACGTTCAATACCCTGACCCGAGGCACCTTGACAGTCACGCACGCCAAATTCAATATCGCGACAGTTTTGTTCCCCTCCCCACCCTCACAAAGTCTGCGATTCGTGTATGACCATGTCTTCTAAATCCATTACACGCTCTGTTGCTAACAACCTGTCCAATGCTTTACAGAAGTGGAGGTCTACTGTAAGTGCTGTACACGCTATATTGTCAACGATGTATATCTGTCTGGATTCTCCGACAAGTTTGTAGGATTTGGCTGCAATGGCGTTTAGGTTATTCTTTGTAACAAATAAACTACTTCAACCTATCAACATCTAGAGACACTGATAAAACTTACGTGTCCTGAGCAACACCACGTGTTGCTGTTTCAACCCCTCAAACACTGCTCTCATTATTGTGATTTTTATCGTTGCCGTCCTCAGTTCGTTGAATTATTCGCTATTTGCGACATAAGACAACACAACATATAAATATACACTTTCAGTTCAATATACTAGGTATTTATAATAATGTTGTTATAATATACATATACGAGTACGCTGGTTAAACGATTATCTGTGGTGCCCCTGCGACCTCTGAGTTATGGGATAGGATAGGATAATATACATTATTATGGAAGACTGATTTGTCATGCATGGACAGGGTACAAGTCATATCCTATTGCAATGTGCGGCCACAGATCTTTAGATATTGATAACAGACGATCTAGGGCGTGAGTGAAGTAAAGCAAATCAGCGTGTGTGTCGCTCATTGACGCTATTGCGCTTCACCTTATTATCATAATATCTGACTGGCTCGAACGATTGGGGGTTTTATACGGCTAACTGCGTGTTCCCTGCAAGTATACCATTGGGTCCACTGCTGAACTGGATAGACCAAACCAGATTTAAAACGATAGTGACAAAGAAGTGTACTGATGTTACAGTTGTTCGACACTCTATACACTGGCTGCCAGTGCAGACACGCGTTGACTACACGATTTTCTTATTTGCCTGATGCAGTATGGAGACAACTTTGGAGCGCCACTGTGGACTATAATGGATTATTTTAAATCCTTTTGAGCATCCCTCTGCCCCTGAACAAACAAAAAAGATAGGTTGGTGTGCTGGAATGTCTGTTTTAAAAAGGGGGCACATTTGCTTTGGAATTCCTTGCAATGCAATGTAAAATAAGTGCAGAGACTTGTACAAAACCAACCTTTTTAAACAAAAATAACATTTGTGATGTCACCTCTGCTCATTAAAATAAAATGAATAACACTAAGACTAACTGAAGAAGTCATTTGGACCGTTAAAACTTACCTTAGCCCGAGTTTGCAATGTGCATCAAAGCCGTCACTTCCAAAAGACGACCTCGGCACACTGCCAACAAGCTTTGTGCTAATGCGATATATATGAGCTTACCTTTATAAAAGACCTTTGTGAACATTAATGAAGTCTTCTTTACCATTGCTGTCTCCTGTTCCCTTTTAGTCTTTCAGGACGCCACGGCTTGCGTGTGTTGTTGGAATGTCATCAGACTGGCGCCGTTAAGCACGACTGCTCCGTGAAACACTAGTTCTCACACAAAAGGTTTTAGTTGACAAACTACAATGTCTATACAGGTCAAGAAGGTTCCTACCTCCCAGGGCCTACGTGTTACCTGCACCAAGTCTTTTTATATTTCCACAGTTATCTGGGGTGGGGGGCTTGCTAGAGAGAGAGAGAGAGAGAGAGAGAGAGAGAGAGAGAGAGAGAGAGAGAGAGAGAGGGGGGGGGTGAGAGAAAGAGGCCTACACAAGTCATGTTGACAGAGTGTTAGTAAAAAAGCCTACTTTGTGTGTGTCTGATTTCAAGATCGTTGTCCACCGCCGTAGCTCAAGTGGTAGAGCGTTCGCCTGGCACACCGATGACCCAGGTTTTCCCTGTCCATTTTAGCAGTATGATTGCTCTGCTGGTTCAGTGTTGATTTAGTTTACTACTTGTTCCCTGGGATGGTAATCCCCGTCTGCCCTATGGCCAATGTTGGGTGTAGACGTCTGCCCTATGGCCAATGGTGGGTGTAGACGTCAGCCCTATGGTCAATGGTGGGTGTAGACGTCTGCCCTATGGCCAATGGTGGGTGTAGACGTCTGCCCTATGGCCAATGGTGGGTGTAGACGTCTGCCCTATGGCCCAATGGAGGGTGTAGACGTCTGCCCTATGGCAAATGGTGGGTGTAGACGTTAAACCTCAATGTTCATTCATTCAACATTGTTTGCCTGTACAGTGTACATCACGCTGCTTGCATGTTGTCACGTTTGGATATTTATCAACTTCTTTGTGGGCATATGTTGTTTGCTTGTTGGTCAGAGAATAACATCTCGACGTGTGTGTGCGTGTGTGTGTGTGTGTGTGCGTGCGCGCGCAATAATCTGACGAGTATATGTATGTAAACGTTTATGAACGATGACACAGCCGTGTTTAGCACTACATCATGCCGCTGTTCAACAAAGGAGATTGTTAGCAAATATAAAAGGTGTGGGTGGGATCACTTGTTTCATCAACAACCAGACCTTGGGTGCCAGAGTTTTACCAACTGCACATATATATAGCCGTAGCAGTGTGCCGTAGCCAGCGATCGGTGTGCCGCTGTTCAGCGCTACTGTTGTCCACAACTATAATAACCAGTCTTTGGGTTGCATTTGAAACCGCAGTGGGTCTATTTGCCCCTTACCCAAGTTTTGGCAATGACTGAATAGAGCTGTCTGCTGTTGTGATATGTTGTGATTGCACCATGGACACCTATGTATATGTACACAGTCTCTCTCTCTCTCTCTCTCTCTCTCTCTCTCTGACTGAATATTGGAGAATGTGAGTGTAAGTGATACGTGGAACGACTTTAAGATTAGGCTCCCCCGCTATAGAGCTTTGCAAACAGCAAATATTCTCGATTTGATTTTAACCAATGGTAAATTTGTATCGTTAGTCAACCTTCTCCCGCCCCTAGGTAAGAGCCATCACTTGCTGATAGAATTGTCCCTTCTTGCCGGTGAGAACACAAATACAGACCCTGATTGTGTAAAATACCAGTTTGCAAAGAGCGATTATGAGGGTATGAGGAGGTTTGTACGAAATGATGAATGGAAGAGAGACTTGCATGAGGGTTTGAATGTGAATGAGTGCTGGGATAGAATAAAGTTGATGGTGAGAGAGGCTACAGAAAAGTTTGTAGCAGAGAGAAGGTTTACACTACATGGAGGAGGGGGCAAAAGGACGACTATTCCACCAGATATGCATGACAATATTAAACAAACAAGGTCAGCAGTTAAGATGTCTAAGTGTTGAAGGGTTAAGTTAAGACCAGCAGTTAAGATGTCTAAGTGCTGAAGGGTTGGGTTAAGACCAGCAGTTAAGATGTCTAAGTGCTGAAGGGTTGGGTTAAGACCAGCAGTTAAGATGTCTAAGTGCTGAAGGGTTGGGTTACGACGAGGAAAATCCCTGGTGAGTGGCAGGTGAGGTGAGTGGCAGGTGAGGTGAGTGGCAGGTGAGGTGAGTGGCAGGTGAGGTGAGGACAAGGAATAGGGAAAAGGAAAAAGAAGATGGACGAACACAAGGACAAGTCCATTATGGTTTACAAGCAATTATGTATTGATTCAACTCCAATAAAAACTAACTGTGAAACAATCCAACAAAAACAAAGGTCTAAGCTGAGGAATGTCAAATAATGGAATGTCGACAATGACATCATATGCACAACCATGTGCTTGTATCTACACTTTTAACTGACTGGCTGCTAAGATGATCAGCGATCACTACATGACATAATAAACCGAAGAGAATAATAACATTATAAGTGATCACAAAATGACATAATAAACCGAAGAGAATACTAACATTATAAGTGATCACAAAATGACATAATAAACCGAAGAGAATAATAACATTATAAGTGATCACTAAATGACATAATAAACCGAAGAGAATACTAACATTAGAAGTGATCACTAAATGACATAATAAACCGAAGAGAATACTAACATTACAAGTGATCACTAAATGACATAATAAACTGAAGAGAATACTAACATTACAAGTGATCACTAAATGACATAATAAACCGAAGAGAATACTAACATTACAAGTGATCACTAAATGACATAATAAACTGAAGAGAATACTAACATTACAAGTGATCACTAAATGACATAATAAACTGAAGAGAATAATAACATTACAAGTGATCACTAACTGACATAATAAACCGAAGAAAATAATAACATTACAAGTGATGTAGAAATAAAAGAGATGAACCACCATAACGTTAACTTACAACTTATCATTCATAGCAATATATAAATACTATAAATAGATGATGAAGATGATGATGATGATGAAGAAGGAGGAGGAGAAGAAGAAGAAGAAGAAGAAGAGGAAGAAGGAGAAGAAGAAGAAGAAGAAGAAGAAGAAGAAGAAGAAGAAGAAGAAGAAGAAGAAGAAGAAGATGAAGAAGAAGAAGAAGAAGAAGAAGAAGAAGAAGAAGAAGAAGAAGAAGAAGAAGAAGAAGAAGAAGAAGAAGAAGAAGAAGAAGAAGATGATGATGATGGTGATGATGATGATGATGATGATGATGATGATGATGATGATGATGATGATGATGATGATGATGATGATGATGAAAAACACAAATACAACAGCCGCAGGACATTGAAACAAACAAACACGAATAACAACAGTGATAAGAAGAAATGATGACTAACTAGTCAGATAGAGTTACCGCCCATCATTCAATGCACGCCACTGACCAAAGTGCTACCTCCCGCAAAGAACCCACGACAACTTGTTTGCCACATAAATATAATTTTAAAGAAAGACAGAAATACAGAAATGCACAAATGTACGAATTTAAAGAAAAAAATAAATTCTAGATAAATATAAATACGGCTCAGTAGTAGAGCCGTAGATCGAAATTGGCGTCAGTTATTTATAAGTAATAAGGTTTAAACTTTGCACCTATGGTTTAACCATTAATAGATAAAGTACGAAAATTAATAAATAAATAAATTATACAAATAAATCAATCAATAAATTATTCAATAAATAAAACATTCGTACATACCTTTCGCGGAGAGGCGAAGATATAAATAGGTCCTGTTTATACAGCCAGCGCAAAACTGTTTTGTGTAGTAGTGGTCGCGCTTACAACAAAATCTAAAGAGACAAACTAGCACTGAGGCTAGTGTTCCTATCCTATCCTATCCTATCCTATCCTATCCTATCCTGGCCTATCCCATAACTCGGAGGACTTTGCTGAGGTGTCAGGATAGTGTTACGCATATACAAGGCTGCGTGTCACAATGTCCTTGGCTGTCTTGGCTGATCTAAAGCAAGATGTCAAGCCATTCAAATGTATTTCAAGACATTCACACCAATAACCGAAAAATAGGCATTTTCAAAAAAGTGTTAACTTTGTTAGAAGTGTGTGGGCTCTATCCTCGCTAAAGCAAACAACAAAAAGTGGAACAAAAGACGACGATCTGAACTACCTGCAATTAAAAAAAATAATTGTCTAAATGCTCTCCGGATTTATTTTTTTTAAGACAGAGAGCAAAATAAAACGTGCTTGGAGAATGGTGAAGTACGATGACTTTGACCTTTACATTACATTACATTACATTACATTACATTACATTACATTGCATTGCATTGCATTGCATTACATTACGTTACATTACGTTACGTTACGTTACATTACGTTACATTACGATACATTACGATACATTACATTACATTACAGTACATTATTACTTTACATTACATTACATTATATTACATTACATTACATTACATGATTATTGCTTTAGGTCCAGTGGACTCTTACGAGCCAAATCAGGACCAGTATAGCCGAATCAGGACCACAAATTCAAGACCACAACTTCACTGAAAGAGGACTCGCCCCTGATCCGCATAAAAGATCTGCCAAAACAACCCTAGTGGCAACACTGAAGGCACTCCACCAGCCGGTCACTTTACAATAAAGATAACCCACGCAGGGGACGCTGAGGCTGTACTCTAATTTATCGAACCCCTGTTTACAAAAAACAAAATTGAATATACACATCATTACAAAATATAAAAAGCATACATACAAAATGCCTGCATTGCCAAATAATAACATCATAGGAAGCCCCAATGACCACCTGGCAGAAAGCGTCCACTATTCCCAAGCTGATCCAACAAACCTCACACACAAATGAGGAGTTTTGTCCCGGAAGAGTTTTCAAGAAAAAAAGGTAAGTGACTGGTCTAGCAAACAAGAAGATAGTATAGTAGATTGATAGAACAGAGTAGGAATGAGAAAGAACAAAAAAGAAAGACAGCGACAGTGGGAATTTAAAGCACTAAATTTCCAGAAAGTGGGGATACTATTTATACTGAAACCACTATTATTACTAAAGCGAGCTGTATCTCCTTTTGTCATGACTATGTGTACAACCCGGTATATAAAGTTGTAATTATATAAGGATATAGGACGCCGTTTTAAATTATACAAGAGCGTTGAATAAGAGAGTCCATTTCAATTGATACTGCATTAAATACAGAAATGTGTGAAAACGAATACGAATATTTATTGTCATAAAACCAAAACAAGGTTTACAAGACACAATACGTCGCTGTCAGACGAAAACCTCGTAAGTCCCAAAATGGCGGTTTGGAGTTAACTTCATAGTTGTGACCCTTGGTCTCTTGCCCATGTTCTGTGCTAAGCTCAAAATTGCGTCTCGAATAGAAAGTTAATAAAAATCCATGAAACCAAACCTTGTATCTCTCTACTGGCGGACCAAACCTCGTATCTCGATATACCAGTTTTTTATTGTAAAAAGGCTGAATTCTTTTAAGGGACAAACCTCGTATGTTTAGATACGAGGTTTTTACCGAACGTTTTCGCGGTAGGAAGTGACAATGACGCAACATACGCGGTTTTCTTTGTCGCAAAAGTTTGGAGTTTGGACGAAAATTGGTAAGTACAAAGCACACATAACACTTTGAGTCGTTTGATTTCCTTCACAATTAGACAATGAATGTATGGAAAGGCATTGAATCATGTAGTCTTGAGTTTACAGTGGTTTTAAGTGGTGAAAGACTGATCTCTCTCTCTCTCTCTCTCTCTCTCTCTCTCTCTCACTCTGTGTGTGGTTGAAGAGAAAGGGACAGTTCTAGAGGCGAAGAGAATAGATCTAGTGTGGGGAGGGTGTACGTGGAGGTCACTGGATCTGGGGGACGGATGTTAGATCTAGTATGTAGGCTTAGACTGAGTAGATCTCCATATCGCTTGTTTGCGAGAGGGGCGTACAGCATACATTCATTTATTTAAATCGGAATAAAACACTTGAGATTGTTTATGTTAATTAATTTCAGAATCTACGTCGATGTCTGATAACGGAAATCTGTCGTCTGGGACCCTCTGCGGAAAGTGCAACCTGCCACACTACCCTTGCTCATCATTTGATGATTTTGCGGAGTGGATTTGTAAAGTCTGCAACGAACCTCCAAAAGACCCTGTGGGTTTGGGCACTAAATAGAATAGACCCAACGTTTCCTGGCGTGTCGTAAGAGGCGACTAACAGGGGTGATGTTAGCACGGCATCACTGGGCGAAAGTCTTCTACACAGAAGTCACCGGCCAGGGCGGAGTAACCTCACGTTACTACAGGTTCAACGATCACGTGCTCAGGGCCAAGGCGAGCCACACTGTATTCGTGGATTTCGGCTGTGGCCAACAGCCTGGAGAGGATTGGGCACCGCAAGGTCTTTTTTGCCAAAGACACACTACATGATGAAACTATCCGCTAATTCCATACCTGATCGGTCGTCGCCCGGCTCAACAAGGACCGCGCCTTCCGTTGGCCACCAGGACGGAGGTGATAAATATGCTACTGATGGACAATTTAGCAAGATTCGCACGAGAAACAACATCGTCATAGGAACCTGGAATGTCAGGACCCTAACTGCGGAAGGAAATTTAGAAGAACTGGCCCACAAGCTGGACCACTATCGATGGAACGTTTTATGTATCGGCGAAGTGCGCTGGAAAGGCCTAGGTACAACAACGACCGACAAAGGCCACAAGCTCTATTTCAGCGGTAGAGATGACAGGCACGAACACGGCGTTGGATTCTTGGTCCACAAGAACATTCTAGCCACTGTCATGGGTTGCCGCCCAGTATCCAGTAGACTCATTACCATCCGTCTGAGAGCAGCCCCTTTCAACATCACCATCATCCAGGCCTATGCCCCAACATCAGACTATGACGACAGCGAAGTGGGGGATTTTTATGAAAATCTACAGGCGGTCCTTGACCAAGTGCCGAAGAAGGACATAGTCATAGTGCAAGGCGACTGAAATGCCAAGGTTGGCCAAGATGCGCACCACAACTGGGGAGACACATGTGGACCCCACTGCAACAACGAGACAAATGACAGGGGTCTGAGACTCTTGGAGTTTGCCAGATAAAACAATCTGATACTGGCAAACACGCTTGGTCTCCACAAAAACTCCAGACGATGGACATGGCACAGTCGCGGCGGGGAGCATCACAACCAGATCGACTACTTCATGGGACAAGAAACGCTTCAGATCAAGCATCAACATTGGCAGGACACGCACTTTTCCAGGAGCAGACATCGGAAGTGACCACGATCTCGTGATGATGTCTTTCCGGCTCCACTTGAAGAGAGTAAATACAGCAAAGTGCACCAGACTGAAGTTCGACCTGGACAAACTGCAAGACTCCCAGGTGGCAGAACTATTTCAGGCCACAATTGGAGGGAAATTTGCACCACTGCTCATTTTGGGGGCTGGTGAAGTAGATGTCAACACCATGACCACCACGTTCAACTCAGCTGTGACAGATGCCGACACTGAGATCCTTGGCAAGCACCGACCAAAGAAGAAGCCGTGGATCACACCTGAACTTTTGGATCTGTGTGATAAATGAAGAGAGATTAAAAAGAAAAAGAACACCTCACAGGGAGCTGATGTCTACCGAAAAATCAACAATGACATCCGAAAAGGCATGCGCACAGCAAAGGAGAACTGGATAGAAGATCAATGCCAGGAAATAGAGAACAGTCTGAACAAGAAAAACAGCAGGAAGGCCTACCAGACTGTGAAGCGCCTGACAAGTGTTAAACAGCCCAAAGTCTCCACGATCCCAAGCAAGTCTGGCATATGCCTTACTGAAGAACAAGAAGTCTTGGACAGATGGACAGAGTACTGCTCCGACCTTTACACCAAATGGATACTCATCAGTTCTTGCATGTCCCGAGAACAGAGAAGAAGAAGAAATCCTCCCAATTCTCCGGGAAGAAGTTGAGGCAGCAGTGCAATCGCTGAAGAAGGGGAAGTCAGCGGGAGTGGACAACATACCCGCTGAACTGCTACAAGCAGGAGGAGAAGCGATGATTGCCTTCACCATTATCTGTAACAAGATCTGGCAGAGCGGGGAGTGGCCTTCAGGAGTGTGAAAATTACCGCACCATCAGCCTCATCAGCCATTCCAGCAAGGTCCTCCTGAAAAATAATACTCAACAGGTTGAAACCCCAAGCTGAACAAATCATAGCTGAAGAACAAGCAGGATTCAGGGCATGGCGAATTACCACTGAACAGATTTTCAACCTCAGAATAATTGATGGATTGGCTAGAGAGGAACAAGAACTTGAACAGATGGTACAGAGGCTTGACACCACTTCCAGAGCCTATGGAATGGAAATAAGTGCAGAGAAGACCAAAATGATGACCAACAACACCCATGGCATTAACACGGACATCAAAGTCCAAGGCCAATCCCTCAACACAGTGCATAGCTTCAAACATTTAGGAGCCATTGTATCAGACAATGGGTCCCGACAGGAAGTCCTCTCCAGGATCGCACAAACAACTGCTGCCCTGACAAAGTTGAAGCCCATTTGGAAAGACAGGACCATCAGTCTACATTCCAAAGTAAGACTGCTGCGCTCCCTTGTCATCTCCATCTTCCTGTATGCTTGCGAAGCATGGACCCTCACAGCAGATCTACAACGATGAATACAAAACGTGGAGATGAGGTGCTACAGAAGACTTCTGGGCATTTCCTATACCCAACACATCACCAACGACGAAGTCCGACAGACCATCACACAAGCCATTGGACAACACTATGACCTGCTCACAGTGGTGAAGAAACGGAAACTCCGATGGTATGGACACGTCACCAGAGCATCAGGCCTTGCAAAGACCATTCTGCAAGGCACAGTGCAAGGAGGTAGAAGAAGAGGGAGACCGACAAAGAGGTGGGAGGACAACATTCGAGAGTGGACTGGTTTGACATTGAGCGAAGCCATCAGGGCTGCTGAGGACAGAGAAAGATGGAGTATGCTGGTTAAACGATCATCTGTGGTGCCCCTACGACCTCCGAGTTACGGGACAGGATAGGATAGGAAATGCCGGAAGATACGGTATTTCTGTGTTTGACGTTTTGACAGCTTGTGACACCTATAAATATGGCTTTCCTGCGATCTTTGACAACGTTTTCCTCTGATTTTGTGTTGTACCAGGGTCTGTTGTTTTATTCAAAAACCTCGTAACTCAAACTTTTTTACAAAGTTGTAAGTCGAAAACCTCGTAACTCTTCATTTGCTTCCAGATCTCAACGGAAAACACTTCTTCGACTTTTTATCCCATACTGCCAAATTTCTAGACTTTTCATAGTTCCTTTGAAGTAAAAAAGTCATTGGTTTGGCGTTACCCGACTGGTTGAAACAGTTTTTATCGATTTTCTCAAAACAGCAAAAAATGAGATACGAGGTTTCCGTCTGACAGCGACGCAATTCTTGTCATTGTGTCAAGAGAAAAGTCTTGACATTTATAGTGCAGAAAGTCTTATTTTGAAGCAGCGAAAATTATAGGATGAAAGATAGTTTGAACATATTCCCATTTGAAAAATCATGCTCGGTTTCAATATTGCAAGGTTGTTTATGAATAATTCCCTATCATTAGAGTTGAGAACTTCACCAATAAACTTTTGTCTTTCATTATTATACAATACACACTTGTCCAGAAAGTGAAGCTCGTCTTCAATCACGTTGCAACAGTGACACAAACGGTGCTCTCGAGGGATATTTTTATATCTGCCCTTTTCGATTTCAAGCTCGTGTGCGCTTATTTTTAACTTGCACATGGATTGTCGGTAATTAAGATTTTTACATAAAAGATACGTTTGAAATTCATATCTAGTTCCTGTATTCATTTGATTGTAAAAGGCTAATTTGGAATTCTGATCGTATCTTTTTTTGTTCCAAAATAAAATATATTTCTCCTGAAGCTTCTCCTTTAGCGTAAATTTTAATCGTGTTAAACTTAGGGTACCTTGGTTTGACCAAACGTGACCCAAACCTAAACTGCGTAAAATATGTTTTACACAGAGTATCCATGTATTTTCTGAATCATTCAACACCATTTCATGATACGTATCATGAAGTAAAGATGACTCTGAAGACGTGGTCAAGTGTATCCAGAAAGAGATTGTTTGACATATCATACTGATAGAAATTAGATAACGACCCAATTCAGCAAGCACTGCTAGCTTAATTGATTTCTTATGAACTCCTAAAATATTTCTACAAAATTTAATGTGAAGACTTTCGGAAACATTTTGTGACGAAAAAGAATCAGCAAAAATATTAAATAAGTCATCTTGGGGCTGATTTTGCAATTTAGTTCTATTGAAGGGAAACCAGACCTCTGCAGCATAGGTCAGAACCGGCTTTACTAGCATATCAAATAAGTGAAGCATTCTTCTTAACTCTATGTTTTGCCCACGAATAGTTCGTCTTAAAGCATGTGAGGCTTTATTAGCTTGTTGTGTAAGATTCTTTTCAGCAATGTGAAGACCCTTTGTGTGTGTGTGTGTGTGTGTGTGTGAGTGTGGGTGGGTGGGTGGGTGTGTGTGGGTGTGTGTGTGTGCATACTTGAATACATGGATACATTATTGGCAATTCATAAATGCTATAGCAGGTCTGGTACAAAAGCGGTACAGCTTATAACCTGGTAATACCATCAGCTGGATCCT
The DNA here is from genome assembly GCA_036898135.1 of Oncomelania hupensis. Classification (NCBI taxonomy): domain Eukaryota; kingdom Metazoa; phylum Mollusca; class Gastropoda; order Littorinimorpha; family Pomatiopsidae; genus Oncomelania; species Oncomelania hupensis. Next base: position 47,341,298 of record CM072522.1, on the reverse strand, counting down.
CTCTAGGTGACAGATAACACGCGCACGTATCTTATGTTGCAGGAGGTACATGTAGTGATCATGTGATCCCATCCTGTCCCTACCCCGCCCCCACCTACCTCCTTCTAAACCTTGTTGTCCATTATTCACAGGCATTGAATCACCCTACCTCCTTCTATACCTTGTTGTCCATTATTCACAGGTATTGAATCACCCTACCTCCTTCCATATCTTTTTGTCCATTATTCACAGGCATTGAATCACCCTACCTCCTTCCATACCTTGTCCATTATTCACAGGCATTGAATCATCCTACCTCCTTCCATACCTTGTTGTCCATTATTCACAGGCATTGAATCACCCTACCTCCATCCATACCTTGTTGTCCATTATTCAAAGGCATTGAATCACCCTACCTCCTTCTATACCTTGTTGTCCATTATTCACAGGCATTGAATCACCCTACGTCCTTCTATACCTTGTTGTCCATTATTCACAGGCATTGAATCACCCTACCACCATCCATACCTTAATGTCCATTATTCATAGGCATTGAATCACCCTACCTCCTTCTATACCTTGTTGTCCATTATTCACAGGCATTGAATCACCCTACCTCCATCCATACCTTCATGTCCATTATTCAAAGGCATTGAGTCAAAAACGTACAAAATAAGTCTCTACCTCTCTATTTCTTTTTGTCTCTAACTCTGTTTGTCCGCCTGTCTGTATGTCCCCCTCTGTCTCTGTCTCTGTATCTCTCTCTGTCTCTACCTCTCTGTCTCGCTCGCTGACTGGCTTCTATCTTCCTCCCTTAATCAAACAGGCTTTTTTTCAAAACGAGGAATTTACTTTGTGACAGGTCACGAACCGTGACAACATTCATACTCTCTGAAGAAAGCATAATTATTGTGATGATATTCTGGGGAAGATACGTTTATCTTACTAGGGGGTAAGACTTATTGATAGATGGGCGATGTGCTACCACTATCGATCGTTCTTTTACCAGAATTCCGAAAGTTGTGTGAGAGACAGATCACGGCACTTTGGTCACATAAAAGTTATATTTGTTCTCGGGAATTTTAATATCATTTGGCTCAACTTGAGAACCGTTAATTACTAATCAACAGACTAGATTATTATGTCTCGAGAGAAGAAAACTAATAGCTACACAACAATACAAATAGAATGACACCAGTCGTATGTATGTAATTTCACTTTTTATATATTCAACACAAACTTTGACATTTCTGCATTAACCGGTTAATATAATAATTAATATGGTTCGAAGTGCTGGGAAAGTTCTTTAGCAGGTTTTCTTCATCCTGTGCTAACTGTGGTTACGATTTTCACTGTTCGTAGTTTACTAAATATTCGAGTGGTTTTCTAGTTTCTCGAGGGTAGGACTCAGTTCATTTGCGGGTGACTTATCTACTCTGGCGGTGAGTCGGGTCTCCCTTGTAGCTGTGGGGTTCGGACGTGGCCAGGTAGACTCTTGATTGTTCTCCTTTGGTGCAACGGGAGCTAAGGTCAGGCGTTCGTCTCCACAAACCTTAATGATCCCAGGCCCGACCTGTAAAAGTCGGAGCTCTGGCTACAATATTCTCGTTAGCTATAAGTGTGCGGTCTCCTCTGCAAAGTGTCTATAGCATCAGACACCTGCAGGGTTCCCATATGCACAATTCGATTCGAATCTTAAGGCTAAGATACATTAATCCACATGCCTACTGTCTCAGAAACAATAATCTGTTTCTGTAACTATATATATCAAGAACATATTATCAATACATGGCAATCAATATACAATAAACATACACATATCAAAACAACTAGTGTTATCTTACTTGTAGACTCTGGGACTCGTGAAATCGTCTTTTACGTCTCTAGCACTCTCTAGATGAGATGGAGATAGACGGACACTGCAGTTTGTTCCTTTGGTCGACCCTCACAGCTTGTCAGGAAGTCATGTTATTGTATAAGGGCAAATACTCTACCCATGACTGTTATTCATTGGTATTGCATAGTTGTTTCCCTCTTAGTCTATCAAGGGCAGTAACTACCGCTGATAGGTGTCTTATAAATAGAGGAGAAGTACTCACAAAAATGCACTTGGTTTGAATTTGCTAGTTTGAATAGATGTGGCCTACAGAACTAGATGAGGGACTGTGAACTGTCACAACTTTACACTTTATAACCCTGTAATGAACAGGGTTTCTACTTGGATCCCACTTGGAGTGATGATTGTCATCATCAGCATCTGGGAGATGCTGACGTCATTATCGTCATCTGGGAGATGATGATGTTTTCAAGGACAGTGCGTTGGCTGGTATCTCCGCCCCCTGCCTAATCGGTGTTAGCCAAGTCACCAAGTCTGGGAATCAACCTCAAGGGTGGAGGTTGTTGTCTTCACAGTTGGAGTGGCCGACTGGAATTTTGGAATTTGGGGATGGACACTGTCTGTCCGACCCAGTCATCAAGTCACCAGGAAATGTAGTTAGTTGTCATCTCGGGGAGATGTTCTACGCACCAAGATCAACTGAAGTAGCTTACCATTAATTAATTCGATCGAGAGAGTTAACAGACGAAATGCTCAGAGACATTGAGACATTGAGACTCAGTAGATACTGTTTTCTGCTTTTAGGCGGGACGCCGCCTCATTATATCTTTTTGAACATGAACACTCTGGATTAGTAGATTTGGTGTTGGTTTTCTCTCGGACTTATTATTATTCAAAAAGACCTTCATAAAATTTAATATTTCTTTATTGTAATATTTTTATGTTTAATATTTATTTATTTACTTTTTGTCTTCGTTCTTCTTTGAAATTTAATAGAAATGGTTAATTATTTACCAAGTTGTTTCTGATGGTGTTTGGTGGGAGAATGTTGAAAGAGTGAATACGTTTCCTTTCTTTAAATACTATATTGAGAAAATCGTTTTAATAGTCTATTTCTTTGTATTTCTCATAATGGAGTCAGAGTGAATAGCCCAGTAAGGTATAACCAATAATTTATTAAAATAAGACTTACACGAAGAATACACTTCGTTACACTGACGAGAGATTTATTTATTTTAATTGGGAAACTATTTGATTGTTTGTTTTCCATAAATGATGAGTTCTGAAATTCTTGACTTCAGTGTGTTAATCTTTTATAAACTAGAGATGAGCAAGTATTATTATTATAAAATGTCTTCTTCCTTTATGCATCCTTGGTGAATGTAAAAGAAAGTAAATACAAATTAATTGCTGTATCTTGATGGAGAGATAATGAATGAAACCGAAAGAGTAAGGATATTGTTTCAAACCTTATTTACATATATGGGTTTAGGCTATAGTGACCTTACTTTACTTCTCATCCAGGGTGTCTACTGGTGCTGCATAAGGAGAGATAGCTGGTTCAATGATGCCTTGTTCCAACATGGTATGAACTTCATTTTCAACTGTTTGACGTGAAGAAAGAGGAAGGCTATAACTTTTCATCTTCACGGGCTCTGTAGATAATAGAGGGATCTGTAACAGAAGGTCCCCCCTGAACAGACCAGGACTGGATGTGAGTATGTGTGCATACGTTGAAAACACAGCATACAGTTGAGCTCTCTCGCATGATGTAAGTTCTGGACCAAAATGAACGTTCTTTATTGACTCAACTGAGTCATTCACTTCAGGGGTAGGTACAGAAATATCATCGCTGTCATCTTCCTGAATTACTCCAACAGATGATGCTCCAACATGATCCGAAGACATCGTCTGTGGGAGAGGTGGTTGTGGCCCATTTGCACTCACAGAATCATCATCAGTGTACTGTTTTTCTGTGTAGAGTGTGGTGATATTATTCCAAGGAACAGAAAGTGAAGCAGCTTGTTGTCTCTGGTTTTCTGTAATTTCAACGACAATAGTTCCCGTTGGTTTCAGTCTCCTGAAATATTTCTTAAGCATATTTGCATGAAAAATCTTCTCTTTTCCACGAATCAAGATCTTGTAATCGGGATGAAAAGACTGAGTGACAGTGTACGGCCCTTTCCAAGCCATAAGCAGTTTGTTTGAATCAGATGGGAGTAATACCAGCACTTCCTCATCCACCTTGAAAGAACGTTTCTTTGCTGATCTGTCTTTGATAAACTTGTTCTTGATTGCTGCTTCTGAGCTTGCTTCCTGAGCTAATTTGCAGGCGTCTGCTATCCTGTTCTTGAGGTCGAACAGATATTGGTATAGTGGCCTCGCCTGGTCATCTTGGTGCTCAGCTTCCGACCATGAATCGGCAAGAAGGGAAATAAGTCCTCGTGGTTTCCTTCCAAACATGAGTTCAAAAGGGGCGAATCCCGTGGACTCAGAGGGTAGTTCCCTACAGGCAAAGAGCAGAGCTGGGAGGTAACGATGCCAAGCTTTTGGTTGGTTCTGAACAACTCTACGCAGCATGGATTTCAAAGTGCCGTGGAGACGTTCCACACATCCATTAGACTGGGGGTGGTAAGGTGAAGTACGGATCGCCTTAATTTGTAGGAGGCGATGGAACTCTTTCATCAACTCAGAGTTAAATTGTGTTCCACGATCGGACAGAATTTCTTCGGGGAACCCCATTCGTGCAAAAACCTTGAGAAGTTCCTCAGCTACACTAACAGTGTCAATGTTTCTCATGGGTATGGCTTCGGGATATCTTGTTGCTATGTCGATAACAGAAAGGATATACCGATGTCCCTCCTCTGATGGAGGTGAAATAAGCCCGACTAAATCAATGGCGATGCGACGAAAAGGTGTGTCAATAACTGGCATGAGCTCACTAGGTACCGCTGGTACTCGTCCCTTTGGTATTGTCTTTTGACATATATCACATGACTGGACATAACTATGTGTGTCAGATGAAATGCCTGGCCAGTAAAATCTGGAGGTAATCCTGTACAAGGTTCGACGCACTCCACAATGTCCTGCTAATAATGCATCATGAGCCGATACCAAAACTGCTGGTCTGAGTGATTTTGGAACGACGATCTGCTCAATTTCGGTGTTTCCTTTTCTGTAACAGCGGAGAAGAATTCCATCCTGAACGATAAATGACCAAGAAGCATGTTTTGATTGTTTTCGTGTGCTATCTTCGGCTGCCCTAAAACAATCTGACAAAGAGGAATCCTGAGTCTGCAGTTGACCCAATTCTGTTTTGGAAACAGCTAGGTCCTGCGCAGCATCCACTAAATGTTTCTTTGGTAACTGTTCCTTTTTTGCTTGCGCACGCGTGGTTACTAACGTTGCCTGAAGATCAGGGTCTGTGGCCCCCGGAATATTTCCTATTATAAGGTCTGCTACTGGCTTCTCAATAACGCAGCATTTCAATGTTCCTGAATAGAACTGTGTCGTCACCTCCACTGTAGCAACTGGGAATTTCTCGATCTGTCCCCCAAAGGATATACAGCGGATTATGTCCCCAGTGTATTGGTCTGGTCGCACAAGGCGTTTCCTCACTCCACAAACAGTGGCACCTGTATCTCGCAGTATGCTTGCTCGTTGATTATTCACTGTGCCTGATACCAAATGAAGTGACCCAGAAAATGTATCAGTGATGGAGCACACAACTTGTGATACACTTGCGCTCCCTTGGCCACCGTTCTCATCAAGAACCTCATTGTCCTCATTGACAGCAACCACAGTGTGAGCTGGTGAAGGGCAAACAGCTGCAATGTGCCCTGTGCCTCCACAACGAAAACACTTCTGCTTGCTGTTTTGAAGGGTTTGGCGGTTAGCACCATCTCTACTACTACCGCCCCGGTAAGATGTTGATCCACGTTGAAAACGAGGTGCTGCAGAACTTTGTTCCACTGAAGCATTCTGACCACTTTGATTATACTGCTGTCTCTGTGTGTGATCTGGTCGACAAAACGACCCATAATTACCTCGATGTGATCTACGAAAGCCTCCTCTGCCTCGACGAGTATTATACCCCTCATGTTCCTGTGATGGGTCTTGCTGCACTGACACTGCTGTTGAAAAGATGCTACTGGTTGAGTTCCTCGCCATCTTCTTATCCAAATGAGCAAGACGATATTTCTCTGCACAGTCAGTCATGTCTTTTAACGATGTGAAATCTCTCTCAAGTAGGTATGTGACCAGATCCTTGCAAACACTTTGGAGAAACTGCTCCCTAAGAATGAGATCTAAGAGCGCCTGATACGTTGACGTTATTTTAGAAAGTGCTGTCCATCTTTCGGCAAAGTGCGTCATTCTAGTGGAGAAACTTAAAAATGATTCATCATTTTCAGGACGAATAGTACGTAGCTTAGAACGGAACCCTTCTGTGGAGCACTGGAATTTGTGAAGGAGAGCGTCCTTCAATGTCTCATAGGTGACAGGTTGGTTTGCCGACAATGAATGATATAGACTAAGGGCTGTGCCTTCCAACAGAGCACTGAGGTATGTAGCCCATTTAGCTTGCTCCCAACTACAGGAGTTTGCATGTGTTTCAAAACGAAATAAGAATGAATCTATATCGTCTCTGTCTTCTCGAAAAACTGGCAACTTGGGGAACGATGGTTTAGGTCCAGTAGACTGCTGTTGCCTCTCATGTCGATGAGTGGTAGTGTCCCCCTGATTATGTACTCGTGCTTGTATTTCTAACTCCAATCTTTTGAGTTCAAACTCTCTCTGTTTCTGTGCTTCTTCAGCTTTTCTTTCTTCTCGCTCTTTTTCAAATTGTCTTTCTTGTTGCTCTCGTTCTCTCTCACGGTCCTGTTTGTCTTTCTCAATTTCTCTCTCTCGTGCCCTATCCAATCTATCAAAGCAGGTTTCAACATATTTTGTAATTAAATCCTTCTCCGTAATACCTAACTGGGTGGCTTGCTTAAGAAAAGCCTGAAATAACTGATCATAGTCTGAAGACATTATGTATGAATGTATGAAATTGGGGAAATTTAACGTAAAACACAAACTGTTGTCACTCTGAGTGACTTCTATACAAAATCTTATTTTCAGTCAATTCAATGCAATTAAAATTATCAGCTTTCAATATTAAAAAAAATTATAGCTGAACCATATTGTATAATTATACATATATCCGTAAAAAATATCCAAGGGGAATCTGCTAAATTATCATAGTAGGAAAATGTTACAAAATAAACAAGAGAAAAACAGGGTCACCAGAGTAACGAAGTGTATTCTTCGTGTAAGTCTTATTTTAATAAATTATTGGTTATACCTTACTGGGCTATTCACTCTGACTCCATTATGAGAAATACAAAGAAATAGACTATTAAAACGATTTTCTCAATATAGTATTTAAAGAAAGGAAACGTATTCACTCTTTCAACATTCTCCCACCAAACACCATCAGAAACAACTTGGTAAATAATTAACCATTTCTATTAAATTTCAAAGAAGAACGAAGACAAAAAGTAAATAAATAAATATTAAACATAAAAATATTACAATAAAGAAATATTAAATTTTATGAAGGTCTTTTTGAATAATAATAAGTCCGAGAGAAAACCAACACCAAATCTACTAATCCAGAGTGTTCATGTTCAAAAAGATATAATGAGGCGGCGTCCCGCCTAAAAGCAGAAAACAGTATCTACTGAGTCTCAATGTCTCAATGTCTCTGAGCATTTCGTCTGTTAACTCTCTCGATCGAATTAATTAATGGTAAGCTACTTCAGTTGATCTTGGTGCGTAGAACATCTCCCCGAGATGACAACTAACTACATTTCCTGGTGACTTGATGACTGGGTCGGACAGACAGTGTCCATCCCCAAATTCCAAAATTCCAGTCGGCCACTCCAACTGTGAAGACAACAACCTCCACCCTTGAGGTTGATTCCCAGACTTGGTGACTTGGCTAACACCGATTAGGCAGGGGGCGGAGATACCAGCCAACGCACTGTCCTTGAAAACATCATCATCTCCCAGATGACGATAATGACGTCAGCATCTCCCAGATGCTGATGATGACAATCATCACTCCAAGTGGGATCCAAGTAGAAACCCTGTTCATTACAGGGTTATAAAGTGTAAAGTTGTGACAGTTCACAGTCCCTCATCTAGTTCTGTAGGCCACATCTATTCAAACTAGCAAATTCAAACCAAGTGCATTTTTGTGAGTACTTCTCCTCTATTTATAAGACACCTATCAGCGGTAGTTACTGCCCTTGATAGACTAAGAGGGAAACAACTATGCAATACCAATGAATAACAGTCATGGGTAGAGTATTTGCCCTTATACAATAACATGACTTCCTGACACAGCTGGGTAGTTCGTTTGCGACTGACTAGCTGATTTTTGGTCTCCAAGGGTATGCAAGAGTTCCTAGTAGTCTTCTGACCAATCGTTTAGCTCTCGTTTTCTCTAATCTCGCATATACGGGATTATAGTTCTGATTTGAATAGTTCCCCACCTGCACTATTTCTGACACGCGTAATTCCTTGAATAGGAGTGTCAGCTGTAGAGTGGAGAATAGATGCGATAACGATTACGCGGAGCCTAAGCTACATAGTGTTTCAATGACTTTGGTCATAGGGAAGTAGGCTAGTTACCGAAGACAAGGTTATGGTCAGTTTGACTTAAGTATGCTATTTAGTCTTGGATCGCTAAGTCTGTCAGATGGTATCTTGAGTGGTTGTCGGTGTGACTGTCTCAAGGAAGTTAATTTGACATGGGTGTGCTGCTTTTTAGATAACTGTTGTATTAACGTCCAGTTTCATTCGACAGTATCTATTTTGCGCTAAGCTAATTTCCTACATTTTGTCGTCACTATTTCTGCTGTTACAATTATGACAGTAGTATTGATGTATGTGTGTTTGTGTGTGCGTGCGAGAGTGTGTGTGTGTACGTGTGTGTGTGCAACTCATTGAACCATTACGGCGGCAGAGTAAAATGTCTGGCTGGGTAGCTATCAACCAGTGTGGGTGGGTACATATCAACCAGTGTGGCTGGGTACCTATCAACAAGTGTGGCTGGGTACCTATCAAGCAGTAAGGCTGGGTACCTATCAACCCGTGTGGCTGGGTACCTATCAAGCAGTCATAATGGGCTCTGCCAGGGTGTGGAAGAGGACAAGATTGAGGTTTGGGGTGGCGTAACTGGCAAACTGTGCTGATTTCATTACAACGTTGTTAAACTTAACCGTTTTGCTTGTCATACAAGTTTTCAAAATGGAATCTCTAACCAATTTGTATAATAATTCGCTGGCAGAACAACCACCTTAAGAAGGGAGCGAACAGCGGGTACTTTTAATTTATTAGTGGCTTGCTCCCCACCAAGAGTTGTAGCCCTGTAATCGTTAAAGTACGTTCCCAATGAAACCATCAGGTAAACTGCAAAATGGATGTAGATTTTTCTGACACTTGCATAACTTGAATGTGTTCATATTCCCATTTTTTTTCCTTTTCTTTTCCTTTTTTTTCAAGCTCATGCACTTGTATTTGATGGATTCCAGTAATAACATGACTTTAACTTTGATACAATGGTTAGATTAGCACAAACTTTAATTAATTCTCTGGTAAATCGGATCATTTAATCCGATCCGTACACAGTAAGCTTAAATATGTAAAACACCACCATTCGATGTGAATTGCTCCCCCTTAATTTCTACCTCCCTCCCCCCATTCCTCCCCCTTCCCACCAAATCTTTGGAAAGAGTGCGTCCGACTGGTTTTGATGTAGTGAGCTCCTGTTGCTCGATGATAAGGATTGTGTTGATGTAGTGAGCTCCTGTTGCTCGATGATAAGGATTGTGTTGATGTAGTGAGCTCCTGTTGCTCGATGATAAGGATTGTGTTGATGTAGTGTACTCCTGTTGCTCGATGATAAGGATTGTGTTGATGTGGTGAGCTCCTGTTGCCCGATGATAAGGATTGTGTTGATGTAGTGAGCTCCTGTTGCTCGATAATAAGGATTGTGTTGATGTAGTGTGCTTCTGTTGCCCGATGATAGTGATTGTGTTGATGTAGTGTACTCCTGTTGCCCGATGATAAGGATTGTGTTGATGTAGTGAGCTCCTGTTGCCCGATAATAAGGATTGTGTTGATGTAGTGAGCTCCTGCTGCCCGATGATAAGGATTGTGTTGATGTAGTGTGCTCCTGTTGCCCGATGATAAGGATTGTGTTGATGTAGTGAGCTCCTGTTGCCCGATGATAAGGATTGTGTTGATGTAGTGTGCTCCTGTTGCCGTTGCCCGATGATAAGGATTGTGTTGATGTAGTGTGCTCCTGTTGCCCGATGATAAGGATTGTGTTGATGTAGTGTGCTCCTATTGCCCGATGATTAGGATTGTGTTGATGTAGTGAGCTCCTGTTGCCTGATGATAAGGATTGTGTTGATGTAGTGTGCTTCTGTTGCCCGATGATAAGGATTGTGTTGATGTAGTGAGCTCCTGTTGCCCGATAATAAGGATTGTGTTGATGTAGTGAGCTCCTGCTGCCCGATGATAAGGATTGTGTTGATGTAGTGTGCTCCTGTTGCCCGATGATAAGGATTGTGTTGATGTAGTGAGCTCCTGTTGCCCGATGATAAGGATTGTGTTGATGTAGTGTGCTCCTGTTGCCGTTGCCCGATGATAAGGATTGTGTTGATGTAGTGTGCTCCTTGTAGAAGATAGAGACAGACAGGGTAGTACAAAGGTATAAGCAGAGACTTGGCAAGCTTGGTGTCTAGTGTAAGTCTGATTTTAATCAACCCAAAGTTTGTGCTTTTACACAAGATGAATAAATGAACACAGTTCACCATATGACACAAATTCACACATACAAATAACCAAGCAAACGTTACTCACAAAACATATCACATTAATTATAATAATTAATAATCTGCTACATCTCCCCTCTCAAAATATAAACGACCGGCTTTAAGAAAGATGAAACAATATTGAAAGAAGTATCAAAATAAAATCCTAATCAGAGACACAAAACAATAAATTAAAGAAAGCATCTTTAACGAGATACTCAAGTTACGTGAAAGAGACAATAAACCAAGGATATGGCGTATTAGAATTAACTGTCCTTAAGGTCGCCAGGCCAATACACACTATGCAATACTTATATAGTTCATAATGCATCAAGTCCTTTGGTTTTCAGGATATCGGACAGGAGGGCGTACTTGTCTGCCATAGCGGGTTGTAACCACTGCTGGAGCTGGTTCGACAACGGCAGGTGAAGGTTCAACTTGAGCAGTGTCTGACGTCTCATGGCTTTTGACATCATCCTCGGGGTCTGACTCATGCATTTCAGGCATAGTGAAGGTCTCTTTAGTCTTTCTCAGCATGCCGCGATTACGGCGATAAGTTGCACCATCTGGAGTCTTGACGAGGTAAGATCTTGGAGTAGATGTCTCTGAAACTACAACTGAGGGCCGCCATGCTCCACCACGCTCCATTTGCACGCGGACGGCGTCGCCTGGCTGAAGCGGCGGCAGTGACGTGGGAAGTGAAGTCTTGTTGTAGTTGTTGATCAAATCTTGGTGCCTTTTGTTTAATTTCGCCTGAGTTAACCTTTGGTCTGGAACTCGGGGTTTGAGGTAGGCGTCTGTTGCTGGTAGCGTCGTTCGTAGGCGCCTGTTCATCAGTTGTTGCGCTGGCGATGGACTGTCAGGGAATGGCGTGTTTCTGTATTGCAAAAGAGCAAGGTAGGGGTCTTGGTTTGACGATTCTGCTTTCTTCAGAAGATTCTTCACTGTCTGTATGGCTCTCTCTGCCATGCCGTTGGATTGTGGATGCTTGGGGCTTGATGTAGTATGTCTAAATCCCCATGACTTAGCAAACTTAGCAAACTCCGAACAGCTGAATTGGGGACCATTGTCGCTGACCACTTCTTTAGGTATGCCATGACGTGCGAATTGCGATTTCAGCTGTACGATGACATCTGTAGATTTGACTGAAGACAGGAGGCCTACTTCAAAATACTTGCTGTAGTAGTCTACTGAAAGCACATAGTTCTTGCCTGCATGGTGGAATAGGTCTACGCCGACTTTCTCTCACGGCAACGTAGGAACGACGTGTGCAATCATTGGTTCTTTCTGCTGAGACTTTTGATATTCGTTGCACGTTGCGCACTTTGCCACAGTGTCTACAATCTGCGAAGACATGCCAGGCCAATAGAAAACCTCTCTGGCCGTTGCTAAGCATTTGTCTCTACCCAGATGACCCTGGTGAATCCGCTGTAGCATTTCTCTCTGAAGAGACTTGGGCACAACTATTTGTTCTCCCTTGAATATCAGCCCGTTTGTCTCGCTCAGTTCTTCATGGAACCCTGAATACGGACGTATTTCTGCCGGGACATCAGTCTTCCTTTGTGGCCAGCCTTCGCAAATATGATGCTTCAGAAGTTGTAAAGTTTCGTCTTGCAACGTTGCCTGCTGGAACACCTCCATCTTCTCGTCAGAGACAGGAAGACTGTTGACTACCAGGTGAATCTGGGCTTCCCAGTCGTCACTAGCCGGAGACTGTTTAGGCAAAGCTGCTCTGGAGAGGGTGTCAGGAATGAACATTTCCTTGCCAGCTTTATATGCGAGTGCAATATCATATTTCATTAGTCGAAGGAGCATCCGTTGAAGTCGAGGTGGCGCTGAAGACAACGGCTTCTTGATTATAGCTTCCAATGGCTTGTGGTCTGACTCCACCGTTACAGGGCGTCCGTAGACGTAGTAGTGAAAGTGCTCTACGCCAAAAACCACAGCCAACATCTCTCTTTCGATGTTAGCGTATCTTCTTTCACAGTCAGTCAGGGAGCGCGAAGCATAGGCTACTGGCTTGCCCTCTTGTATCAGCACGGCACCCAATCCTGTCTGAGAAGCATCGACTGACAGCCTTATTGGCTTGGAGGAATCATAGAACGCGAGGACAGGTGCTACAGTTATCAGCTTCTTCAATTCTTCAACTGCTGCCTGGTGCTGATCCATCCACTGCCATTCTGTGTCCTGCTTCAACAACTGTCGCAGCGCCGCCGTCACTTCCGACAGGTTGGGAATGAACTTCCCAAGGTAGTTCACCATACCTAGGAAACGTTCGAGCTCTTTGCGGTTGACTGGACATGGCATTGCTTGAATCGCTTCCACCTTGGATTCGTCAGGTTTTATGCCATCTGCTGTTATGATGTGACCTACAAATTTTACCTCATTGACCCTAAGGCTGCATTTGGTTGGTTTCAGTTTGATTCCTTTTGCTCTGGCTGTGTCTAACACCTGTTTCAGTCTGTCATCATGCTCCTGCACAGTCATGCCAGCTATCAGCATTTCATCCATGTAAGTCTCCACTCCAGGAATCTTCTCAAACGCTTGATGAAATCGCTTTGCAAATACTTCTGCTGACGAGTTAAGACCAAATGGCAGGCGGAGGAATCTGTATCTCCCGAACGGCGTGTTAAACGTTGTCAGGTCTGCACAGTCCTTATTAAGCTTGATTTGCCAGAAGGCAGAATTAGCGTCCAACACGCTGAAAACCTTGCTGCCACTCAACCTGCTGGCGATTTCCTCTATGGTCGGTAACTGATAGTGTTCACGCTTGACAGCTCTGTTCAAGTCTCGAGGGTCCAAACACAACCTGAGACCTCCTCCTTTTTTTTTCCACAATGACCAGCGAATTGACCCATGCTGTTGGATGATCCACTTTCTCTATCACGCTTTCAGTCTCCATTCTCTCAAGCTCGTTTTGTAGAGCACTGCGCAGTGCAGCTGGCACCTTCCTGGGAGCGTGAACTACTGGTGGAACTGACTTGTCAACCATGATCGAGTATTCTTCTTCCATGGCACCCAGACCTGTGAACACGTCCCCATAGGATGAAAGCATCTCATCCCCAATGATGTCTACACGCTGGATGAGATCTAATGTTTCGCAGCTGGGTAAACCGAGAATAGGTTTTGCTTTAGTATCCACGATCTGGAATTCTATGACTTTCATTTTGCCTTTCACGACGCAGGTGAGGTAAGCTTTTCCAAGCACATGGAGAGGCTCTCCACTGTACGTTGTCAATCGCGCGTTTGATCGTTGCAGAAATCGTCTCTTGAGCCGCTGGAATAAGCTGTTAGGCAGGATATTGACCTGTGCTCCAGTGTCTAAGGTGAAAGTAATGCGACGACCTTCAATGTCCACGACTGAAGTCCATTCTTTGGACTTACCATCCGATGTTTGGTTGACGTTGCCGACGAATACTTCTTCAGATGCTTCATGGTCAAACACAACGTCGTCAATGGATCGGACAGACGCTGACTTGCACACGAGTGCAAAATGGTTTTTCTTTCCACATTTCGTGCACAATTGTCCGAAAGCGGGACACTTCCGCGGCTGGTGCTGTCTGCCACAATAGTGACACTTGGGTGATTCTCTCTTGAATTCTTGTTGTTTCGTTTTTGTCTTTTCCAGGGCATTGACGCTGTTGTTTTCTTCATGCATCAATTTGAGCTGCGCCTCTGTAACCTCCGCAGCTCTGCAAATGTCTGCAGCCTTACTCAGCGTCAGATCAGGTTCGCGAAGAAGTCTTGCACGGACTTGGTCGCTCTTTATTCCTCCGACAATTCTGTCCTTAATTAAGGAGTCTTTCAATGTCTCAAATTCGCACGATTTTGCCTTAAGCTTCAGGTCTGTGAGAAACATGTCGAATGTTTCTCCAGTTTGCTGATCTCTACTGAAGAAGACATGTCGCTCAATCGTCACGTTCTTTCTTGGGATGCAGTATTTCCCGAACTTGGTCAGTATGCAGTCAACAGCATGAAACGATGTCGTCGTACTACAGTGTTCATTGCATTCATCTGCCTCCCACTGGAACGTGTTGTAGATGTCGACAGCATCAGGACCAACGACGTGCAGCAACGTCATACTCCGCACCTTCTCGCTTTTTGGAGTCCAACCCTCTTGCTGCTTGATAGATCTCAAAGGCTTGCTTAAAGCGCTTCCAGTTGTCGGCAACATTTCCTGTCAGGGACAGTTGGTCTGGTGGGTGTAGGCGATCCATCTGACACCATGTAGAAGATAGAGACAGACAGGGTAGTACAAAGGTATAAGCAGAGACTTGGCAAGCTTGGTGTCTAGTGTAAGTCTGATTTTAATCAACCCAAAGTTTGTGCTTTTACACAAGATGAATAAATGAACACAGTTCACCATATGACACAAATTCACACATACAAATAACCAAGCAAACGTTACTCACAAAACATATCACATTAATTATAATAATTAATAATCTGCTACATATTGTTGTGTAGCTATTAGTTTTCTTCTCTCGAGACATAATAATCTAGTCTTTTGATTAGTAACCAACGTTCCTGAAGTTGAGCCAAATGATACTAAAAAGCCCGAGAACAAATATAAATTTTATGTGACCAAAGTGCCGTGATCAGTCTCACACAGCTTCGGAATTTTGGTAAAAGAACGATCGATAGTGGTAGCACATCGCCCATCTATCAATACGTCTTACCCCCTAGTAAGATAAACGTATCTTCCCCAGAATATCATCACAGTCTTCCTCCTTATTCATAGTTTCTAATTTATGGTGGCCTAGAGCCTCTTTAGTTACCCTTACCCTCTTTGTGTCATTGACGCACAGTGCTTTTTTTAGTGGTCATTGCAGTGGATAGTACATGTTTTTTTAGACTGTACAGTTGTGTTAGGGTATCGTTCAACTTTTTTTCCCATTTAGGGCTTCCAGGTATTTTTCGTGTCTAATATCTCTGTTTTTTATTGCAGCGTTTTGGGTGCCTTTTGCTTTTGAAGATTCTACCGATTCATGTTTAATACTGTACTGCTTAGATCGCAGTCCTGCGTATTCTTCTATTAGTTTCCTGTTCATTTCACCTTTCATAAAATCTAATTTCTTTTGGTTTGTTTTGCTGTACAAAGGGTGTCTTTAAAGGTAATCACTAGTATCATAATGTTGTAGTTCTGATTCTAAGTCTTTATACATATCTTCAGTAGGAATGTCTAGTATAAGTGAATCTGTGTCTGTGTATACAACTCTGGCCTCCGGGTATTTAGGTTTAAAGTAATCAAAGTAGCATTCAAACATTAGTAATTTAGAAAGGTCAAGAATAGTCATCCCAATAAACATGGGTTTGTCTAGATTAACTTGTGTGATTTTCATGGTAACAGCATACAGTGAGTCATGAAACTCTTTGAAACCAAGGTATTGAGGCTTAATTGTTAATTTAATTGCTTGATTAGGTGTTGTAATTAGCCTGACGCTTTTTGAAACGTAGATTGTGCTTGTTTTTGAGCTCTGTGTTTTATTGTGGCCTAGTTGAAACCCCAAGCTGAACACATCATAACTGAAGAACAAGCAGGATTCAGGGCAGGGCGAAGTACCACTGAGCAGATTTTCAACCAACAGCACCAACAACATCTATATTATGTGTTCATAGACTTCAAGAAGGCGTTTGACCGAGTCTGGCATGCAGCTCTATGGGCAAAAATGAAAGTGTACAACATCAGCCCTAAAATTATTGAAGTCATCAAAAGCCTGTATGACAAGGCTACCAGTGCAGTCCTCCACAACAGCGCTATCGGAAACTGGTTCAGAACAACAATCGGTGTGCGTCAAGGATGCCTACTCTCTCCAACACTCTTCAACATCTTCCTAGAGCGCATCATGTCAGATGCTCTTGCAGACCATGAAGGCGCAGTCAGCATAGGGGGTAGAGCAATCTCCAATCTTCGTTTTGCAGAAGACATTGATGGATTGGCTGGAGAGGAACAAGAACTTAAACAGCTGGTACAGAGGCTTGACACCACCTCCAGAATGGAAATAAGGGCAGATAAGACCAAAATGATGACCAACAACACCAATGGCATCAACACGGACATCAAAGTCAAGGCCAATCCCTCAACACAGTGCATAGCTTCAAAAACTTAGGAGCCATTGCATCAGACAATGGGTCCCGACAGGAAGCCCTCTCCATTATTGCACAAACAACTGCTGCCCTGACAAGGTTGAAGCCCATTTGGAAAGACAGGACCATCAGTCTACATTCCAAAGTAAGACTGCTGCTCTCCCTTGTCATCTCCATCTTCCTATATGCTTGCGAAGCATGGACCCTCACAGCAGATCTCCAACGAAGAATACAAAGCATGGAGATGAGGTGATACAGAAGACTTCTGGGCATTTCCTATACCCAACACATCACCAACGACGAAGTCCGAGAGACCATCACACAAGCCATTGGACAACACGATGACCTGCTCACAGTGGTGAAGAAACGAAAACTCCGATGGTATGGCCACGTCACCAGATCATCAGGCCTTGCAAAGACTATTCTGCAAGGCACAGTGCAAGGAGGTAGAAAAAGAGGGAGACCGATAAAGAGGTGGGAGGACAACGTTCGAGAATGGACTGGTTTGACACTGAGCGAAGCCATCAGAGCTGCTGAGGACAGGAGAAAGATGGAGTTTGCTGGTTAAACGATCATCTGTGGTGCCCCTACGACCTTCGGGTTACGGGACAGGATAGGATAGGTGTTTCATTGATGTACCCAGCCAAGACCTTTGTTTGTTTAAAGCAATAAAGCTTATGAAGTGCTTGCACTTGATACCATGTCTGACATAGAACTGCAGGTTTCTGTAGTAACAAACGTAATTAGATTTATTAAAGAGGTTGGGAATAAGTTTAAGTTGCTTGCCTGTAACATGCATTCTTTCCGGTGCTAATGGGTAATCATTGTGTAGGTCGTGTAAGGCATTGGGGTACTCTAGGTCAACTTCGACAATAAACCCTATAGTATGATCTTTAGGGTGATTTAAAATACTGCTTAACCACATTTAGGTTGCAGGGTTTGGATAAACATGTAAGTTAAAATCTGAAACTGGTAAAGGCTCACTCATTGCCCAACCGTATAAATTGTTCGTGTCTAAGTACATTATATAATTAGTTTTCTGTGAGGCGTCATAGTGTGTGCTTGCCGAGGAGAAAGAACTAACATTCAACGCTCGCCAAACGCCCAGGATTACAAGCAATAACGCACTTAACGAATGATGAATAATTGGAAGTCATGTTTATTAACATTGGCCTAGTATAGAGACAGTCACGCAATACGATTTCTATTTAGATGACTCAACTGTTTACGTTTTCTCAAATTAAGGGACTAGGTTAGGACTTCAACATCATAAGTGGGTGGGTATGTATGTGGTAAAAGACTAGGACAAAAAGGACAGAGAACAGGAATTATTATAAACAATATGCAAATTCATAATATAACAGTGCAACACAATAATCCAAAAAGCCAACAGTTGGTTATCTCCCATGAACCGCACAGAAAACATAGAAACTGACAAATATATTTACCAGCTGTAACGAAACATTATGCAGAAAATGCGAACTTGGGCGCATAGTCTTCTAATGCAAAACTATTATAAATAATCAGACAACACACGCTGAAAGCTCAATCGCGAATTTCAGTGTAGCGAGACAAATCAAATCGCGTTCGTTATCTTTAGACAATACTGAAAAATACTCCTCAAAATTCAGCATAACTTAATAACTCCAACTGAGTTGATTGCCTTACAAACAAGCGAGATATATTTATAAACGATGCTCCTTTCCAACACAGTTATGAACGGATAAGCCCACTTTAACTTGGCTACAACTACGAACAAGACAAGCATGAGCTAAACAATTAATTAAACAGAATAAAAGCTCAGGCTACATCAGCCAAATCCTCCCACAAAATGCTCACGATGAAAAGTATAATGCAAAAACTATCATCAAAAACTGAAAAAAACGTGAACAACAAATGTAAGAAAAACATGGCGAATGTATCGTACCTTATGATCCAAGCGGATAACAAAAGAATGTAAAACGAGGTTCTTCCACCAACGACAAGGCACTTGATCCATGAACATTAAAAACAGTCCGGTTCAACTTTTCTTTTACAAAATTACTTTTCGTTCACAAAGTCACAAAACGACTCCATCTTCCTTTCTCTAGCCTACAGACCAATACTAACCAGAAATGTGAACAGCGAGCCAGTTATATAGGCTTAGGGATTAAAACAGTGAACATTATTTACGAAATAGCCGAAACTGAAGCGTGCATGACGTAGTACCCCAAAACTACCCCTAATAATATAAATCTTCTAAGACTACTAAAAATCAATCAAAAGAGTAAATACATTACAATATAACCTTTTCCAACAATCGGCAAAGAATAAGAAGGAGAAAACTACAAAACAAACTAACATTGAGACACTCACAAGGGGAACGACATAAACACATCCAAACACGTAAGTCAAGTCAGAGTCAAAGTCAAATGAGGGCAAGGGTCAATGAAAGAAGATGATCGTCAAGTCAGGTACGTACATTGTAAAACGTAAACAAAATACACAACAAACAAGAATACACATATCATTAAACACAGGACGGGGAAACAAAACATGGATCCACAGAAACATAGGACAGAACAGTTTCTCCAAAATACTCTTTTGCATTTTACATGAACATAGTCAAACAACATGCCTGGATGGCATGTACATAGTGCTTCAGGTATTTTTTTGTTGGCTTTGCAATAATTATGAGCTGCCAAACTTATTCCACCACAAATGCCCAACTCAATCATTGTCATCACTACCTGGTCAGTTATAAGATCAAGTTTAGAACCACTAAGTTTTAAGAAAGCATCCCAACTCATTCCTGGCGAAGAAATACATGTATTAATGAGAAGGATTGAGGTAGTAATAATGTAAACTCGTTTCTCTGTATGTTTCAAGCACATCGGCCAACAAACAGACATCAGCTTTTAAATATATGTCATGGTAGTTACCAAGGTTTTCACATCCGAGTGCATTCCAGATGGTTCGAGCATGCTGGTAATCGAAATCACTAATAAATGTTTTACTGAGTGAGGAATAAAAGTTTTCTTTAGGTGGCAATTCCAATTCTTCAAACAATTCTCAAGAGTCCATGTATTCATAAAGAGACAACATTTTCGAATAAGTGTAACGTCTGGAAAATATTTACTAATCATAGGATAGTTGGGTAAGTTCTTAGCTAGTGTTTCTAAACTGGAAGACAAATGTTGAAAACTGTCATAAAACTTTGATTTATTCAGAGTGAAAGTTTTATACTTTTCTTGTTTCTCGGCAATACATGACACTCTGTATGTGTTCGTCACTGCCTGCAGGATTAAACACATGTCATAATTTCGAAGATTGTGAATAAAAATGGGGAGAGAGAAATGTTTACGTCCATTTTCTAAGTTGCACTTGCGACGAGTGGCGCCTCTGAATGCCCCTGTTATATGACAATGATCTCTAACTGTTTGGTCCTTAGAGCCAAACTCCTATCCTATCCTCTCCTATCCCGTAACCCGGAGGTCGTAGGGGCACCACAGATGATTGTTTAACCAGCATACTCAATCTTTCTCTGTCCTCAGCAGCCGTGATGGCTTCGCTCAGTATCAAACCAGTCCAATCTCGAATGTTGTCCTCCCACCTCTTTTTCGGTCTCCCTCTTCTTCTACTTCCTTGCATTGTGCCTTGCAGATTGGTCTTTGCAAGCCCTGATGATGTGGTGACGTGGCCATACCATCGGAGTTTCCGTTTCTTCACCACTATGAGCAGGTCATCGTGTTGTCCAATGGCTTGTGTGATGGTCTGTCGGACTGCACCGTTGGTGATGTTTTGGGAATAGGAAATGCCCAGAAGTCTTCTGCAGCACCTCATCTCCATGCTTTGTATTCTTCGTTGGAGATCTGCTGTGAGGGTCCATGCTTCACAAGCATATAGGAAGATGGAGATGACAAAGGAGCGCAGCAGTCTTACTTTCGAATGTAGACTGATGGCCCTGTCTTTCCAAATGGGCTTCAACCTTGTCAGGGCAGCAGTTGTTTGTGCGATCCTGGAGAAGACTTCCTGTCGGGACCCATTGTCTGATACAATGGTTCCTAAATATTTGAAGCTATGCACTGTGTTGAGGGATTGGCCTTGGACTTTGATGTCCGTGTTGATGCCATTGGTGTTGTTGGTCATCAATAATTTTGTCTTCTCTGCACTTATTTACATTCCATAAGCTCTGGAGGTGGTGTCAAGCCTCTGTACCAGCTGTTCAAGTTCTTGTTCCTCTCCAGCCAATCCATCAATGTCATCTGCAAAAAAAAAGATTGGAGAATGCTCTACCCCCTATGCTGGCTGTGCCTTCGTGGTCTGCAAGAGCATCTGACATGATGCGCCAAACTCATTACACATATGGCAATGTGTAGCTGCTTGAAAATGTTTGGAGTCAGATTCAGTAAAAATTATAGGCGCCGGGTTATCTAGCTGCAGTAAACACACTTTGTATATATTTTGTTCATCTCATCTAAGAACTTCCATCTTGCGTTGGGCCCTCTGTAAATCACCGGCTCTGTATGTTGCCCGTCAGCTCTGACTACTACATACCCGTAACTGCAGTCTTCATGAAGGTGTGTGAGGAATGAATTACACCTACTAGATTCTTGCGGGCTTTGATATTTTAAAATCAATGATTCAAAGTCGGCATAAACTATATAAGGTTGTTTGAATTGTTTGTTGAGGTTTTTAAAATATATTTGAGAACCGGTGTAGCGTGCCAGATTATACCCCGCCTCAAGTATACCCAGGGTATAAACTGGCCTAGCCCAGACTATGCCGCCGTATAAACTGGCCTAGCCCAGACTATACCCCTGGGTATTATCTGGCCTAGGTTCGTTTAACCCTCTCCTGCCCATTATAACCCCCCCCCCCTACGGAAGACCTTATCCTTCACGTTACTCTTTAATTTATGTGTTGTAATTGTTCTGATGCACTCAGATAGATAGACAGATAGATAGATAGATATATAGATAGATAGATAGATAGATAGATAGATAGATAGATAGATAGATAGATAGATAGATAGATAGATAGATAGATAGATAGGGTTAATAATAATAATAATAATAATAATAATAATAATAATAATAATAATAATAATAATAATAATAATAATAATAATAATAATAATAATAATAACGGATTTTTGTATAGCGGGTACTCCAGCCTATGACTAGACTCACCACGCTTTACATAGTCATTACGTATAAATACATGCACTCAATACAACATCACTTTTGCTACAATACACCAAAGACGGAACAGTAAAGGTACAGACTATTTACAACTATGTACATAAAATACAAAAAAAGACCGAAATAGACTATTTACAACTATGTGCACAAATGACAAAAAAAAAAGACAGAAATAGAATAGCAAAAACCTATTCACAGCTATTTATATGCCCGGTTAGGCCCAGGAAGAAAAACAGTATAAATATTTACAGCCGTGTATACACTTATGGATCAGACATAGATAAAAGATGAGAGAATGGCAGCGGGGTACGAATCAATCTGAATAATGCAGTTTGAAGAGATGGGTTTTGAGGGCCTTTTTGAATGCTTGTGTTGATTGTATGTTGCGGATATGGGAGGGAAGGGAATTCCACTGCTTAGGTGCGGAGTAAGCGAATGCACGTTGGCCGTATGTCTTAGTGCGGGTGACGGGAACCTTGAGTGTGCGAGTGTCAGCAGAAGATCTTAAAGTGCGTGAAGGGGAGTAGACAGACAGTAGATCAGCAAGGTAGGAAGGACAAGAAGCTGTGAAGAAGTTGTGACAGAGAACAGAGAGTTTGTATTCTATGCGTGCTTGCACAGGGAGCCAGTGAAGGGAATGTAGTAGAGGTGGGATGTGATCGCGTTTCTTAGCTCGGAATACTAGTCTAGCTGCTGAGTTCTGAACCTTTTGTAATTTGTCGATGATGTGTTTTGGGGAGCCAGCAAGGAGAGAGTTGCAATAGTCAAGACGAGAAAGGACGAGAGCGCAGACTAGGGTTTTGGTGGCAGGGACTGTAAGATAGTGGCGAAAGGAGCTGATTTGGCATATGGCCGTGTATGCAGAGCGACAGACGTTGGAGATGTGGTTGTTGAGGAACAGGTCATCGGAGAGAATGTAGCCTAGATTTCTTGCTGAGGATGAGAACTGAATATTTGTTGTCCCTACTGTAAGCGATGTTGGGAGAGGCGAGAGTGAGGAGGAGGTGTTGTGCTTGTGAATGAGGAGGGCTTCGGTTTTATCGTCATTAAGCTTCAGCTTGTTGAGTGTCATCCATGACAGTATTGACTTAATGTCTGTGATGCAGTTCTCCAAAGTCTGAACAGTGGAATTAATGAGAGAGGGGGCGGTGGATTTATACAGTTGTTTGTCGTCTGCGAATGACTGACTCTCAACAGCATGCTTTCTAAGCAGGAGAAGCAGTGGCTTGGTGTACAGAGTGAATAACACCGGCCCTAAAACGGAACCCTGAGGCACGCCGCACACCAAGTCTGCTGTGCTGGAGAAACAGCCATCGACGGTGACTGCTTGTGATCTGTCAGAATGATATGAGTGGAACCAAGCCAGGACCGAGCCAGAGATTCCAAAGTAGTGTTGAAGAGTGTTAAAGAGAATGTGATGGTCGACTGTGTCAAAGGCGGCTGAGAGGTCTAATAAGGTGAGAACGGAGACGTTACCATTATCTAAGGCCAGCAACAGATCATTGGTTACCTTTAGGAGGGCTGTCTCAGTGCTGTGGAAGGGTCGGTAGGCAGACTGATTGGGGCAAAGTAAAGCGTTATCATGTAGGTAGACAAACAGTTGTTTGAGAACAATTTTTTCTAGGACTATTAAGGTTAGGGTTAGGGTTTTTTAGTTGTTTTTGTTTGTTTGTTTTTTTTTACACGCGAGATAAAGGCTGTTAGCTGAGTTCGCTCAGTTTTTTTTTTTTTTTAACACGCAAGCAAAAGGCTGTAAGGCTGTTATCTGAGAGTTGGTCACGCAAACGGTCATGTACAACAAACCCGTGAGTGAAATCTCTTTAGGTGGGGGTATATTCCGGGCGCGAGGGGTATGACCTGGCCTAGGCTGATCTATACCCAGGGGGTTAAACCCGCCTAGGCTACATTATACCCAGGGTATTAAGTAGCCAGGGGTATATTCCGGCCTGTTACACCGGGCTTTGGTAACACAGGAGGGGTTTGAATATGTTATGCTTTTGCATATTTTACTATACATGTACTTGTCAGCCACTTGCAAATTATACTCTGTTTAAACAGCGTCTGCACAAATATTGTTGGCACTTTTGCTTTGAAGTGTGTCCTAATAATCTAGACATGTTTCGCATCAGAGTATAATGTTGCGTGCTCCGGTCTTGCTCGTCGGTTATTAGTAAAAGATCAACATAGTGATGGTGGTATGAAAACGATGGGGCATTAGAAGAGATTCTTAGAGGCAGAAGTTTTGATTCAGGGTCCCCAAAATATACATTAATTCTTGCAGGAGAGATCTGGGATTCAAATTTATTGATGGCGTCAAGGCTAACAGGAAAATTAATGTCAACAAGATTTAAGTTTGTGAGTCATACTTTCGAAGACTGTGAATAAAAAATAGGTAGTGAGAAATGTTTGGTTCCATATTCTAATTTACATTTCTGATGTGCGTCGCCTCTGACTGCCCTCGTTATATGACAATGATCTCTCACCCTTGGGTCCTTCAGGTCAAACTCATTATTATAATAATAATAATAATAATAACGGATTTTTATATAGCGGATACTCCAGCCTATGACCAGACTCACCACGCTTTACATAGTCATTACATATAAGTACATGCACTCGATAAAACATTGCTTTCGCTACAATACGCCAAAAGACAGAACAGTAAGGGTACAAATTATTTACACTTATGTACACAAATTACAAATTTACAACTATGTACAAATAACAGAAAAGACAAATAGAATAGCAAAAACATATTCACAGCTATTTATATGCCCGGTTAGGCCCAGGAGGAAAAACAGTATAAATATGTACAGCCGTGTATACACTTACGGATCAGACAGAGACAAAGAGGAGAGAATGGCAGCGGGATACAGATCATTCTGAATAGTGAAGTTTGAAGAGGTGGGTTTTGAGGGCCTTTTTGAATGCTTGTGGTGATTGTATGTTGCGGATATGGGAGGGAAGGGAGTTCCACTGCTTAGGTGCGGAGTAAGCGAATGCACGTTGGCCGTATGTCTTAGTGCGGGTGACGGGAACCTTGAGTGTGCGAGTGTCAGCAGAAGATCTTAAAGTGCGTGAGGGGGAATAGACAGACAGTAGATCAGCAAGGTAGGAGGGACAAGAATCTGTGAAGAAGTTGTGACAGAGAACAGAGAGTTTGTACTCTATGCGTGCTTGCACAGGAAGCCAGTGAAGGGAATGTAGTAGAGGTGTGATGTGATCGCGTTTCTTGGCTCGGAATACTAGTCTAGCTGCTGAGTTCTGGACCTTTTGTAGCTTGTCAATGATGTGTTTTGGGGAGCCGGCGAGGAGAGAGTTGCAATAGTCAAGACGAGAAAGGACGAGAGCGCAGACTAGGGTTTTGGTGGCAGTGAGCGTAAGATAGTGGCGAAAGGAGCTGATTTGGCGTATGGCCGTGTATGCAGATCGACAGATGTTGGAGATGTGGTTGTTGAGGGACAGGTCATCGGAGAGAATGTAGCCAAGATTTCTTGCTGAGGATGAGAACTGAATGTTTGTTGTCCCTACCGTAAGCGATGTTGGGAGAGGCGGGAGTGAGGAGGAGGTGTTGTGCTTGTGAATGAGGAGGGCTTCGGTTTTATCATCATTAAGCTTAAGCTTGTTGCGTGTCATCCATGACTTAATGTCTGTGATGCAGTTCTCCAAAGTCTGAACAGTGGAATTAATGAGAGAAGGGGCTGTGGATTTATAAAGTTGTGTGTCGTCTGCAAATGACTGACTCTCAACAGCATGCTTTCTAAGCAGGAGAAGCAGTGGCTTGGTGTACAAAGTGAATAACACCGGCCCTAAAACGGAACCCTGAGGCACGCCGCACACCAAGTCTGCTGTGCTGGAGAAACAGCCATCGACAGTGACTGCTTGTGATCTGTCGGAAAGATATGAGTGGAACCAAGCCAGGACCGAGCCGGAGATTCCAAAGTAGTGTTGAATAGTGTTGAAGAGAATGTGGTGGTCGACTGTGTCAAAAGCGGCTGAGAGGTCTAGTAAGGTGAGAACGGAGACGTTACCATTATCTAAGGCCAGCAACAAATCGTTGGTTACCTTTAGGAGGGCTGTCTCAGTGCTGTGGAAGGGTCGGTAGGCAGACTGGTTGGGGCAAAGTAAAGCGTTATCATATAGGTAGGCAAACAGTTGTTTGAGAACAATTTTTTCTATGACTTTGGACAGGAAGGAGAGGTTTGAAACAGGTCTATAGTTCTTGAGATTATTTTTGTCTAAACTTGGCTTTTTAAGGAGGGGTTTGATGACAGCCGTTTTGAGCACAGACGGAACAACACCAGAGGACAGACTCTCGTTGATAATGTGGGTAATGGTCGGGAGTAGAGGGTCAAGATTCTCTATCAACATGGGGGTAGGAATGGGGTCAAGAGAGCAAGATGTTGGTTTTGAGCTTAAGATGACTTTCTTGACTTCTTGCTCTGTTACTGGTTGAAAAACTTCCATTTTTGCGGTAGTGAGGGAAGGTGAGAATGGGTTAATGAGTGGGATCTCATGGCTGTCAAGAGCGTCCCTTATGTCAGCCACTTTCTGTGTGAAATAATTACAAAATACATCTGGTAGCTGACATGGTGGATGCGTGGATGGGAGTGATGTTGCATTGCTCTTACCCCTTAGCTGATTGCAAATGTTGAACAACTGTTTACAAGTTTCGCTGCTGCTAATTCTGTCGCTAAAGTACCGGGTTTTGGCAGTCTGGACTATTTTAGTGACCCGTTTTTTTGCAGCGGTGAAAATCTGCTTGCTGACTTCTAAACCCGATTTAAGCCACTTTTTCTCTGCTTTGCGTCGGTGTTTCTTCGCCTCGGAGAGCTCGTCCTTGATAGACTCGTACCAGGGTGCTGAGCGTGTTGCCTTGACCTTTTTCTGGGCCACGGGGGCGTGCCGATCAAGCACCGCATGAAGTGTACTATTCAGCTGATCCACAGTGGGGCAGAGTTCTGGGGTCACTTTAGCGGTAAGCTCTTGCTTGAAAGCATCCCTATCCATGGTACGCAGGCTGCGAGCCTCCCTGAACATGGGGGGAGGAGGGGGGGCTGCGACGTTTAGTTCGCACACGACACAGAAATGGTCAGATGTTAATTCCTGGGTGACTGAAGTTGATCTAACCACATTATCCTGAGGCCTATGCATAACCCAATCTATGATGTGACCACGGCTGTGGGTGGGTTCTGTGACTGACTGAGAAAGACTAAACTGATCTAAAAGTTCAATCATTTTTGCGGTGGAAGGTTGCTGGGGTTGGTCAAAGTGAAAGTTAATGTCTCCTAAAACTATGTATGTTCCTGACAGTGTGTTGCAATAATCGAGTAGGACTGGAAATTCTTGGTGAAAAATTGCATCAGTTAATTTATTCTTCTTGCTTGGAAAGGTGCGATATATGCATATGAAGTGAATGTTCTGCTGTGGGACGGACAAACTGAGGTGAACAACTTCAAAGGACGAGTGAGTAAATGCGAAGTCTGTGATGAAACCAAGGTGACGGGACAGACTGTTTCTGTAAATGATAGCGAGGCCTCCACCACGATTTGAGCGAGGTAACGAACATACAGAATAGCCAGAAGGGGTTAAATCAGAGCATTTACCCTCGTCACCAGTCTGCCGAAACCAGGTTTCTTGTATGAACATGATGTCAGTCTGCATGTCTGAGATGAATTCACGCAAAGCCGTGCGTTTTTCGTTAGGACCCAGCGATTGAGCGTTGAATGATGCAACGCGTAAAGGGCTGTGGCTATCGAGGTGTGAAGATAGTGGTTGAGAGGAGAGGTTGATGTGAATGAGATTGTCTGTGTTACAGCGATGAATCTCAGGCCTAGTGGTACAATCTTTGTGTGATGCAATACATGTGTGTAGCGTGGGGTCAGTGTTGGAAAGCATAGGCGATCTGTTTGAAAGGACAACAGGGATAGACGAGATGTTTTGTTTACGTTTGCCTCCCCGACTAGTCCGTTTTCTGGGCAAATGACGGCCGATCGATAACTCTTTTAATCGGAACACAAGGTCGGGAGCAAGCTGTGAACATTTCGACTTCAATGACAATAGCTTATCGCGTGTGTAGCTTGTGGGTGGAATTTCGGAACACAATGGCGGACTACGTGGGTGCGAGATTGCACAATGAACGAAGCGAAAAAACGATAGAGTAAACAAACGAACATAAAAAGAGAGGCAAAGCAACGCTACACTTACTTGAGGATCCATGACAACAATTACACAATACAAAACTCACAACAAGACACAGTAAACACCGCAAAATCACAAAGTTCAGTAGAGCTCGGGTCGTACACAGCCTGGTTGGCGTCAACCGGAAGTCTCATTACAAATATGGCAATGTGTAACTGCTAGCTGGTGAAAGATCAACAGGTTAAAACCCCAAGCTGAACAAATTATAGCTGAAGAGCAAGCAGGATTCACAGCAATTGTTATAAGCTGATAACTTCTATAGAAGCGAACAAGGCATATATACTAAGGTTAGTATATATTGACAATCACTACCCCCAACCACGGTCAGTTTCACATCAAAGACTGCCAATCCACTCTCTCTCTCACTCTCTCTCTCTCTCTCTCTCTCATTCTCTCTCCATCTCTCCTTCTCTTGCTTGCTTATTTTCACAAACGGACAGCGCGCGCAAATCAGGATAACAGCGAGTGCCCCTTCCACCACGTGACCAGCATCTGCGGTGGTACAGCCCGCGCTAATCAGCATAACAGCGCGTGCTTATTCCACCACGTGACTAGCATCCGCGGTCGAGCGCTTTCCCCAGCATCATGGATTCTTCAGTATAGTTTGTACTTCCATGCCCAGCACCATTAATCTATTTCGCTTGTTCATGGATCCCAGAGGGCTCGTAGGTACGGCTGGAACGGCACCCGGTGTTGAAATTTATCGAATTGAAAAAAAGGTGGTGGTGGTGGTGGTGGTGATGGTTGGGGGGTGAAAATTGATTTATTGGGGGGGAGAGGGAGAAGGACGTGTGTGTGTTTGTGTGTGTGTGTGTGAAGGTGAGGAAAAGAGGAAGGACGGAGAGAGACCGGTGTGTGTGTGGGTGTGTGGGTGTGTGTGCGTGTGTGTGTGTGTGTGTGTGTGTGGTTAAGAAGAAACGCCTTTATTCTGACATACCCTTGAACATCCACATACTCTCTTTTGACGTATCCTTTGATGTCAAAACAGTGTTCCGTTAGGGTTAGAGCTGTGTTAGGCTTAGGGTTAGGTTAAGGGTTAGCGATAGGGTTTGGGTTAGGGTTTGGGTTAGGGTAAGAGTTAGGTTTAGGGTTTGGGATAGCTTCAAAAAATGGACAAATTTGTAAAAATGTCAAAGTAACGTATGTAGAGTTTCATGAAAGTCATCACAACGGCGTTTCTACACGTTGTGTGTGTGTGCGTGTGTAATTAGAGATAAAGGGGAGAAAGATAAGGGGGAGAGAGAGAGGGAAGGATAGAGAGAGAGAAAAAAAAGAAGAGGACGAAGAGAGAGAATAAGAAGAAAAAGAGAGAGATAGAAGGAGAGAAAGAGAGAGAGGAAGGGAGGGAGGGAGAGAGAGATAAAGAGAGGGACAGAGAGAGGGAGAAACATAGAGCTTCACTCCCTGTGTGTGTTTGAGAAAGAGAGAACTACTGTAAAGAAAGAGAGAATGGAGAGCTAGCTTCACTCCATGTGTGTGTAAGAGAGAATTCAAGAATTTTATTCAATAAGGTCATAGCCCCATATGAAGGGGTAAGCACATTACAAAAATAACCACATCGGTATAACAACAATGAGATAACATCTTATTGAGATACTTCTCTCAAACGCTTAAATGCAAAAAAATAGATACAGAGCTAGATTTCTTAATACTGTCATACTTTGTGTAGAGAGAAGCAAGCTTAATTGGACAGCAGAAGGGTACCTATAATATTTAGGTAAGATTAAATCGCTTCTTAAATCACTCAGGCATGGACAACAGAGAACAAAATGCACTTCATTTTCATAAGCTAGATTGCATAGACGACATAGCGTATTGTGATAGGTTACACTCTTAAATTTATATGCATAAACAGCAATACGTGACACACCACAACGAAATTTTGTCAGAGCATTTTTAAAATAATTATTCACATCTAGAAATATATAAGGTTCCGTGTTATTTGTTAACTTAAATGTTCTATAAAAAGACATACTATTACTCTGCTGTAGATGTGCTTCCCACTTTTGCCATCTGCAATCTATTAGTCTTTGTTTAAAACATCTCAGGAAAGCATTGATACAACCAACCCCCTGATTTTCCCAAACGTATAAGAAACCATAGCTACCCAAACACATCCGTACTCTTGATGCCCAAGTAACTTTACCTCTACTATCTAAATATAGAGCATTGTGTAACACTTTGCAGGGAGACGGTTTACATCCATACGGACTAATCTCAGCCAATATTGAAAACAGGCGACATAGGAATTTACATGCAAAGGAAATCTTCCTAATTCACCATATACAACATAATTTACAGTACTGCTGTGTACATTTAGAAACCTTTTCAAGGCAAACAGATGTACCTTTTCTATTTCTTTACCCTTGTCAAACCCACAAATTTCCGCCCCATATTGTACATTTGGTTGCACCTGTGTATCAAACAATTTTACAAAGATGTCAAAAGAATTATTTTGGAACTTATACATACTACATAATACATTTATAACAGCTTTTTTGGCCCTAGACATCAAATCTTGACAGGCAAAGCTAAAACTCAGTCTTGTGCTAAAATATATACCAAGATATTTATATGCATTCTCAACCAACACTCTCTCGAATCCATAGAACCAACGTTCCCTCGCTCCTAAATACCCACCATTTCTAAACACTATTATTCTAGTCTTGCCCATATTCACTTTTAAGTCTAGATGTGTTGCTGCAAGGTGTAAATTATTTAGTTGAGTCTGCAAACCAACGGCTGTTTCAGCCAACAAAACAATATCATCAGCAAAGAGTAAAATAAACAACTCAATCAAATCAAAATTTATAGTGAAACCATGTTTACCATTTTGCATTATTTCGAGCGCTAATTCATTAATAAAAAGAGAAAACAAAATCGGACTACACACATCTCCCTGTTTTACCCCTCTAGTACGCTTAATAAAGTCAGTAAAATTTGTACCACATCTAATTTTGACCTTTAAATCAGTATACATACTTTTTATACAAAAATACAATTTTCCTGAAATACCATTTTTTACAGAACAGGCCACAATAATTTCCTAGAAATGGAGTCAAATGCTTTCTCAAAATCTACAAAAGCGACGTATAATTTTCGATGTTGTATCAGTTGTTTTTGGACAGCAGCCATAAGAGTACAAATATGATCAATCATAGAGTATTCTTTCTTAACTCCAGCTTGATATTCCCCTGTAATATTATTCTGTGAGACCCAGAGCAGGCGACTGTTAATAATTGTGCCATATAATTTACTAGTAACATTGCATAGAGAGATACCTCGGTAATTTTCAGGTAGGTTTGCATCACCTTTCTTAAATAACGGTACGATCGCAGATTCCTTCCATTCCTTAGGGTAAATACCGTTATCAAACAATTTATTAAATAATTTCACTAAGAAATCTATAACATTGCTACCAGCATATTTTAAAAAAATTCGCCAAGAAGCCCGTCTGGTTCAGGAGATTTACCACGCTTTAACTTCCCAATAGCTTGTAAAACTTCATCTCTTGTAATTAGTTTGTCTAAAACTTCTTCATAGTTTTGAACAAAGTCTGGGTCCCCACCTAAATGTTCATCACCCGTATCTAAAACAGCATTGAAATGTTCATACCATGCATCGGTAGTAATATCATTTTTTGGCTGAGTTCGTCTGCCAAACAACCTACTAATTTCTTGCCAAAACACCTGCTGGTTGCCTATTGATGAAATCAGTTTATCAAACCGAGTATCATTAAACAACTTTTTTTTCTACATATAAAATTCTTATATTCCGGTGCGTAGGTGAAAACATCTGAAGTAATGAGCTCTCAACGTTTATTGTGAATGTAGCGGACGCAGTGTGGTTGTATTCGCCAAACTTTACAAATACCTTTTTAAGTGTACTTTGAACACAATGCCTGCAGTTGTGTTGGATTTTCGAAGTGTCTGTGGCAGTTTTGCGGCTATTTACATTTCATTCATGGCTAAGAGGGCAAAAAAGAAGGCTGCCATGCATATTCAGGTGCTAACACTGCGAAATCGTGCTACCGGTGTAATGGTAGGTGTGCTCCTTTCATTGCTGTTCTTTGGGGATTTAATTCACCAGTGTGGTGATGTGGAAAAGAACCCTGGACCTTTGGATACGAGGTCATCCAGCAAGAGCGGCAGTGTCGACAAGGGACGTGACGGTGCCTTCAAGAAGCAGACATCAGGGGATGAACCAACCCTCAAAGATGTGATGGAGATGCTGATGACAATGAATGGCAAGTTTGATGAGATGCAGGAAGATGTGAGGAGCCTGAAGGGTGCATACAGCGCTTTAAAGGATGAAGTACATGACCTTAAAGATGAAATGACTGATTTGAGGCGTGTAAACGCTGACTTGTTAAATGAAAATGACGATCTGAAATTGAAATTGGACAAGTTGGAACGTGCTCATGACGATTTGGAAGGAAGGTTCAGAAGGAAAAATCTTTTGTTCTATGGAATGGACCGCATGGTAGAGAGAGAAAGCAATGAGGAATGTGAAGCACGGATCAGGGAGTTATTGATTGATCAGTTGGATACGGTAGAGGATGTGCAATTTGATAGAGTCCATCGCCTGAGTGCTCAGAAGAAGTCGCCAATTATAGCTTGTTGCACTGTATACAAACAGAAAGTGTCAATACTTAAGGTCAAACAGAAACTTAAGGAAAATAACAGTGGTGTATTCATTGGCGAAGATTATACTCAGATGGTTAGAGATGTTAGAAAGAGTCTTGTTCCACACCTCAAAAAGTTGAAAGAGCAAGGGAAACGAGCTTTTATGATCTATGATTATCTCTTAATAGATGGAAAGAAGTTCATACTAGACTGTGAGGGTACTTTGATAGAAAGAAAATAGGGGTGTGGTCGGCCTTTCAAACCATCGGACTTTGATTTTGATTTAGGTTACATTTCAGGATGTAATTGTAGAGGCTCAAGTTTTGTGGAAACACCGGGTGGTTATACTGACAGCATGGTTGATGTATACAGCGAAAGCGACGAATCGCTCAGTTGTGGCAGTCTTTCTGCACGTGAGGTACGGAAAGTGGTGGACCGTGACAGTGTTGAAGGCTTGGATAACTATGAGTGCATAGCATATGAACTTGCACTACAACC
This sequence comes from Oncomelania hupensis, assembly GCA_036898135.1. Taxonomy (NCBI): domain Eukaryota; kingdom Metazoa; phylum Mollusca; class Gastropoda; order Littorinimorpha; family Pomatiopsidae; genus Oncomelania; species Oncomelania hupensis. The sequence continues at coordinate 47,308,021 of CM072522.1, read as the reverse complement.
CGTAACAAATGACAATATATAATTATAAACATTGTATCGCAATCCAATAATAATGTTGATAAAAATGACACTGATAGAAATAATAAAGCTGAGGGCGGAAATAGGCAGAGCAATGACAAGAATGATAGGGTGGGTGATGTATTAGGAGGGGAGGAACTAGATAAGGTGGATAGGCCTTGTGTGGAGAAACGAACATTGTCCTTTTTACTGTGGAATGTTGGGGGTATAGCAACGAAGATGCAAGACCGCGACTTTGTTCAATATATTTGTACTTTTGATGTTGTCTCCCTTGTGGAAACGTTTGTTGAAAGTTTTGAATCAACTCTTTTGAATGATTTTGCTCTTTTTGTTAAACCTGCTTTGAGGTTTACTAGACAGGGGAGACGATCTGGCGGATTAGTGGTAATGATTAGGAAGAGTCTCCTCTCTTATATTAAGAAACTTGATTGCGCTTGCGCTCAGTCAAATCAACACATGCATTTTATTATAAATAAGAAACTCTTTGATACAAGAAAAGATGTTTTGTTTGTGTGTACATATGTTCATCCAGAATGTTCTCATTATTACACTTTAAATGATGTTGATAACGGTGTAACCACTCTAGAGGATTGTATTGCAAGCACCCTAATGACTTTGAGTAATGTTGATATATTGTTGTGTGGAGACATAAATGGGAGGACGTCTAATCTAGTTCCAGAGTTTTGGGATACAGATAACGTGTACCATTATTGTAATAACAATGATACTCCTGTTTTTGCTAGACAGTCAGAAGATACTGTTTTGAATAATTATGGCAAAAGGCTTCTACACATGTGTAGTACATTGGACATATGTATGCTTAATGGATTATGTAATGGCGACCTTCAAGGCCGCTACACATTTATCTCCGATACAGGCAATAGTGTCAATGACTACTTTGTGGCGTCCTTAGATTTACTGGATTTCCTCCTCTTAAATTTTACTTTGAATGTAGTTGACAAAATAGAATTTGATCTCATGCCTATAGAATGTGTCGTTTCTTTAACTAATAGGCCTACTTTTGTGAATGATTCTAGCGTTAAAAATGCATCACCACAGTATATTGAAAGGTTTCAGTGGAATGATGGTTTAGCCCAAGAGTTTAACGTAAGTGTGAGAGAGAGAGAGAGAGAGAGAGAGAGAGAGAGAGAGAGAGAGAGAGAGAGAGAGAGAGAGAGAGAGAGAGAGAGAGAGAGAGAGAGAGAGAGAGAAAGAGAGAGAACAAGATGGAGAGAGAAAAAAGAGGAAAGAGATTTATTCCGTTTGTTTGTGTATGTGAGAGAGAGAGAGCGAGAGAGAGAGAGAGAGAGAGAGAGAGAGAGAGAGAGAGAGAGAGAGAGAGAGAGAGAGAGAGAGAGAGAGAGAGAGAGAGAGAGAGAGAGAGAGAGAGATGAAAGGTGTGCATTTCACAGTGGAAAATGTTCGGATTATCATCGATAGTATTATGCTCTTTCATGTTGAAGCAAAATAACTTAACTATGGAAACCCTTAAAAAAATATTTTCAACTCATCACCAACGACGAAATCCGACAGACCATCACACAAGCCATTGGACAACACGATGACATGTTCTCAGTGGTGAAGAAACGGAAATTCCGATGGTATAGCCACGTCATCAGATCATCAGGCCTTGCAAAGACCATTCTGCAAGACACGGTGCCAGGAGGCAGAAGAAGAGGGAGACAGAAAAAGAGGTGAGAGGATAGCATTCGTGAATGGACTGGCTTCACACTGAGCAAAGCCATGAGGGTTGCTTAGGACAAAGATGAAGCACGATCATCTGTGGTGCCCCAACGACCTTTGAGTTTCGGGATAAGATAGCATAGAAAATCATTTTGAGGTGGACAAATTTTAAGGTGATTAAATATAAAACCGTTGGGGCACGTAACTATATAATTATATATATATATATATATATATATATATATATATATATATATATATATATATATATATATATATATATATATATATATATATATATATATATATATATATATATATATATATATATATATATATATATATATCCTATCCTGTCCCATAACCCGAAGGTCGTAGGGGCACCACAGATGATCGTTTAACCAGCATACTCCATCTTTCTCTGTCCTCAGCAGCCCTCATGGCTTCGCTCAGTGTCAAACCAGTCCATTCTCGAATGTTGTCCTCCCACCTCTTTTTCGGTCTCCCCCTTCTTCTACCTCCTTGCACTGTGCCTTGCAGAATGGTCTTTGCAAGGCCTGATGATCTGGTGACATGGCCATACCATCGGAGTTTCCGTTTCTTCACCACTGTGAGCAGGTCATCGTGTTGTCCAATGGCTTGTGTGATGGTCTGTCGGACTTCGTCGTTGGTGATGTGTTGGGTATAGGAAATGCACAGAAGTCTTCTGTAGCACCTCATCTCCATGCTTTGTATTCTTCGTTGGAGATCTGCTGTGAGGGTCCATGCTTCGCAAGCATATAGGAAGATGGAGATGACCAGAGAGCGCAGCAGTCTTACTTTGGAATGTAGACTGATGGTTCTGTCTTTCCAAATGGGCTTCAACCTTGTCAGGGCAGCAGTTGTTTGTGCGATCCTGGAGAAGACTTCCTGTCGAGACCCATTGTCTGACACAATGGCTCCTAAATATTTGAAGCTGTGCACTGTGTTGAGAGATTGGCCTTGTACTTTGATGTCCGTGTTGATGCCATTGGTGTTGTTGGTCATCATTTTGGTCTTCTCTGCACTTATTTCCATTCCATAAGCTCTGGAGGTGGTGTCAAGCCTCTGTACAAGCTGTTCAAGTTCTTGTTCCTCTCCAGCCAATCCATCAATATCATCCGCAAAACGAAGATTGGAGATTGCTCTGCCCCCTATGCTGACTGTGCCTTCGTGATCTGCAAGAGCATCTGACATGATGCGCTCTAGGAAGATGTTGAAGAGTGTTGGAGAGAGTAGGCATCCTTGACGCACACCGATTGTTGTTCTGAACCAGTTCCCGATGACGCTGTTATGGAGGACTGCACTGGTAGCCTTGTCATACAGGCTTTTGATGACTTCTATAATTTTAGGGCTGATGTTGTACACTTTCATGGTTGCCCATAGAGCTGCATGCCAGACTCGGTCAAATGCCTTCTTGAAGTCTATGAACACATGATATAGATGTTGTTGGTGCTGTAGGTATTTCTCACAGATTATTCTGAGGTTGAAAATCTGTTCAGTGGTACTTCGTCCTGCCATGAATCCTGCTTGTTCTTCAGCTATGATTTGTTCAGCTTGTGGTTTAAACCTGTTGATAATTATTTTCAGGAGGACCTTGCTGGGATGGCTGATGAGGCTGATGGTGCGGTAATTTTCACACTCCTATATATATAGTTACGTGCCCCAAAGGTTTTATAATTAGGCATCTTAATATTTAAGTTAAAAAAGTTATTTAAGTTATAAGTTCATTTTGACGTGAACTTTGTCAACCCTACGTGAAAAGCAAATGGGGGTGAAAATAGTGTATTCCGCAGTCATTCATTCGGTCAAGTCAGGGTGCCAGAGACATTCACACATCCAGAGAGTTGTGGGTGAAAACCCGAGTTCATCAGTTTAACATCAGTTTTAAAAAATTCCATTCTCAATTCAGTCACACGCGTGCCTAGCGTATTACTAAAAACTCAACCGAATATGCGCATCTCCGCCATGACCAGACTATCCTACATAAGGGGGTTGTCCAACAGAAATCCTACTGACATGACCAGACTATCCTACATAAGGGGGTTGCCCAACAGAAATCCTATTGACATGACCAGACTATCCTACATACGGGGCTTGCCCAACAGAAATCCTATTGACATGACCAGATTATTCTACATAAGGGGGTTGCCCAATAGAAATCCTATTGACATGACCAGACTATCCTACATAAGTGGGTTGACCAACAGAAATCCTATTGACATGACCAGACTACCCTACATAAAGGGGTTGTCCAGCAGAAATCTTATTGACATGACCAGACTTTCCTACATAAGGGGGTTGTCCAACAGAAATCCTATTGACAACAAGTCAGGTACTTCCCCATCTCTGTTGCTAGACAGCCAAATTGTGGATACGTTTTTTAACATGAAAATATCTATCTGACAAACATCGTTCACGCGTCTCCTCATGGTTTGGAAAATCAGTCCCTTGATTTCCACCAAGCCCAGCTGATACACCGATGAGCTGAGACCAGAAATGGCCATCTGTATTTATGGCACAAATCCACAAATGACCATGTGTATTTATGGCACACATCCACAATTGGCCATCTGTATTTATAGCATAAATCCACAAATGGCCATCTGTATCTATGGCAAAAATCCACAAATGGCCATCTGCATTTATAGCACACATCCACAAATGGCCATCTGTATCTATGGCACACATCCACAAATGGCCATCTGTATTTATAGCATAAATCCACAAATGGCCATCTGTATTTATGGCACACATCCACAAATGGCCATCTGTATATATGGCACACATCCACAAATGGCCATCTGTATCTATGGCACAAATCCACAAATGGCCATCTGTATTTATGGCACACATCCACAAATGGCCATCTCTATCTATGGCACAAATTCACAAATGACCGTCTGTATCTATGGCACACATCCACAAATGACCATCTGCATCTATGGCACACATCCACAAATGACCATCTGTATCTATAGCACACATGCACAAATGGCCATCTGTATCTATGGCACACATGCACAAATGGCCATCTGTATCTATGGCACACATCCACAAATGACCATCTGTATTTATGGCACACATCCACAAATGGCCATCTGTATTTATGGCACACATTCACAATTGGCCATCTGTATTTGTGGCAAAAATTACAAATGGCCATCTGTATTTATGGCACACATCCACAAATGGCCATCTGTATTTGTGGCACAAATCACAAATGGCCATCTGTATTTATGGCACACATCCACAAATGGCCATCTGTATTTATGGCACACATCCACAAATGCAAACCGTTGGCAGCAGAGAAGAAGAGATAGATGTTTCCTATCATTCCTCAGGCCACAGAGAACAGCAACTACTGAGGATTTCATCCCACATGTTATTAATAAACTCCAGTCCGTCTCCTTAGGCGAGCCATCTTTATCACTGGAGCTTTACACAAACTTTTGTCTCCCCTATCGTATTTACAACAGTGTGCCCACCGGGGACCGGTGGATGAGTTGATTGATTGATTGATTGTTGCTTTAGGTCCAGCGGACTCTTCCGAGCCAAATCAGGACCGGACAATCCCCAATCCGCATAAAAGATCTGCCGAAACAACCCTAGTGGGAAAATTGAATGCCCTCCACCGGCCAGTCACTTTACAATAAAGACATCCCACGCAGGGGACGGCTGAGGCTTTACCCCAACTACTTGAACCCCCGGTTACAAAAAACAAAATAGAATACAAACATCATTATAAATCATCAACAAAACACATACATATAAAATGCCTATAGTGCTAAATAATAACATCATAGGAAGCCCTAGTGACCACCCGGCATAAAGCATCCAACACTCCCAAGCTTATCCAACAGACCTCATACACAAACAAGGAGTCTTGTCCAGGAAGAGTTTTCAATAGGTCATTGATCTAGCGAAGAAGAAGATAGAATAGCAGAGTGATAGGAGAGAGCAGGAATGGGAAAGAGCAAATGAGGAAGACAGGACAGGGGGAATTTAAAGCACTAAATTTCCAGAAAGTGGGGATACTATTTATACTGAAACCCCTGGCACTCCAACAGGGGTACTGTTGCCGCAGTGAATCAGTCATGCCTACAAAGGCAAGACAGGTTTTCAACTGGGGCTTTCACTTTTCCCTTTATAGGTTAGAACAATCTACAGTGGCAAGATTGCTCATAACCCCAAGGGGTAGTGGTGGTTACAATCATCCCATGCTATACAAGGGTGGAATTCCAAGGGTCACATAATATATCACATGCATTATATTTTCTACCCCGTGTTTCTCAATCTATGCTTCTTTTAGTACAGTACTCAACTTGAGTCAACACTTATCACATGCATAATTTGTCTTTATAGTATGTGACAACTGGTGATACCTCAAACTCCTAGCATAAATGTTGTCTCCTTTACATTCGATGGCTAAATGTTACACACAAAATTCACTGACAGCATTCAACATATTACATACATTGCACACCATTTTCTCTCCAGATTATGTTTAGGATACTATGTTTAAATTGTAATTTGAACATGTTCACAATATTCAGGGGTGGGAATTGGGAAAAGTGTTTTGGGCTCACTGGCAAGCGACGGCGTCCCAAACTCTAAGGGGATCCGGGGCATGCTCCCCCCTTTGTCCCCTCCCCCCACTATAAAATTTGTGTGTCTAATATTAATAATAATAATACAGGATGCTATATACGCGCCTTTCCACAAATCAATCAGGCTCAAAGCTCTAAAGAAGCAAAATGGTGCAATCTGGTGCCACCTGAGCTTAGAAATCGCCACAGATTCTGCTTTCCAAATTCCAAGTAAAATACTAATTTTCTCAATTTCAATTTTATAGTATGCTTTAACAAGGGTGTTTTTGTGTGCGCATGTAGGGGTGTTTTGATTTTTTTTTTTTTTTGGGGGGGGAGGGGGGAAGGTTCTGTTATATGTTAGACTACAAGAGATTTGTAATAAAAACAATGCATATTATAGAACATACCTGAAATATTTACAGAGAAGAAAAAATACAAAAGCACCCACCTTAAGACAAATTTTTCGTAAAGAGCATACACGAAAAAAAAACAAAAAAAAAAACACTTTACGAACAGAAATTTAGGTTTTGTGAATCGCAGGCTTTTCAATAATTTCAGTGTTAGAATAGAATGTCCATACTTGTTTTATTTTTTTCCTCAGTCAAAATATTCAATTTGTTTGCTTTCTTTTGTTTCCTTCTTCCTAACAATTTCTCATTAGAAAAATAAAGTCGGTATGCTTCTGCAAGGCACCAAACCCGCGGTTTGCGTATTTAATCTCTGCTCGGCACAGCTCGCAGAAGGCAAAACCAGAGGTTGACAACTTTTGAATCCAGTCGCTGAACCGAACTTTCCTGATTACTTCTGATTCTTTTTCCCCATAGATAGTTTCCACCCAGTCTTGATCGATTCAATCCCAAATCCATTTGTAGCGGCAACCAGAATCGTCAAAGCTTTCCCCACGCTGAACAACGTTCGACATGTTTGACGCCATAATTTGGATATGGCGGATTTGGCTCAAAGTTCAAAGTTAAGCTAATTCTGTTTACTATGCCCATTTGAAGATGCGCAATATGGGAATAATTTTTATAATAACTTTTTTTGGGGGGCGTACTGAGCTAACAATGGGCGTAAACTGAAAGTGATTTGTGTGCTTTTACACCTTTAGGTGTACAATTCCCACCCCTGAATATTATTCAAATTAATATATAGAATTACAGTCAAGAGTTAGTTAGTTGGTTATAGAGTCCTGTGGACTGAGAAGAGCCAAATGTACTTGGTTGAAAGAGGCTGTCAAGAGTTTTAGGCATTTAGACTTATTTTACCTTGAGAAAAACTTTCAAAATGAACTGGAAAGCTTGGTTTTATCTGACGACTTGTGTTGTTTTTATCTTCTTTTCTGCCTCCAGCCTATGTTACTGTAAGCTTCTTCAAGCACTCAATTTAAATAAATGCATTATTGCACAGCCAGTAATTGCCCTTTCTGTATGTACCAACATGTGATTCATGAAATTGTCAGCATGAATAAAAGCATTAAAAATTACACGTGTCACATAAATTTTCACTTCTGTATGTATCAACATGTGTTGCTTCAAATCATCAGACACAGAAAAAGCCTTAATACAAACATCACACACATGATTTTTCTTTTCTGAACATGTAAGTGTATGTCCTTCATCTGGCAGGCTGAAAGAAAAGATTTTCTTACAAACGTCAAACACATGAATTTTTGTGTCCAGAATGTGTCAACTTGTGCTTCTTCAAATCGCTAACCAAATGGAAAGCTTTACCACAAACCTCACACACATAATCTGTATCTCTTGTATGAATAAGCTTATGTAACTTCAAACTACTAGCATTAGTGAAAGCTTTATTACAAACATCACAAACATGATTTTTCTCTCCTGTATGTATAAGCTTATTACCCTCAAATAGTCAGCCCGAGTGAAAGCTTTATTACAAACATCACACACATGATTCCTGTCTCCTGTATGTATAAGCTTATGTAACTTCAAACTGCCAGCATGATTGAAAGCTTTATTACAAACATCACACACATGATTCTTCTCTCCGGTATGTATCAGCTTATGTCCTTTCAAATGATGAAATCTAGTGAAAGCTTTATTACAAACATCACACACATGATTCATCTCTCCTGTATGTTTAAGCTTATGTAACTTCAAATAGTCAGCCCGAATGAAAGCTTTATTACAAACATCACACACATGATTCTTCTCTTCTGTATGTATAAGCTTATGTACCTTCAAATGGCCAGCCTGACTGAAAGCTTTATTACAAACATCACACACATGATTCTTCTCTCCTGTATGTACACGCTTATGTACCTTCAATTCACCAGCCCGAGTGAAAGCTTTATTACAAACATTACACACATGATTCTTCTCTTCTGTATGTATAAGCTTATGCACGTTCAAATCACCAGCCCGAGAGAAAGCTTTACTACAAACATCACACACATAATTCTTCTCTCCTGTATGTCTAAGCTTATGTTCCTTCAAATGGCCAGCCTGCTTGAAAGCTTTATTACAAACATCACACACATGATTCTTCTCTCCTGTATGTATAAGCTTATGTTCCTTCAAATGGCCAGCCTGATTGAAAGCTTTATTACAAACATCACACACATGAATCTTCTCTCCTGTATGTATAAGCTTATGTTTCTTCAAATGGTCAGTCCGAGTGAAAGCTTTATTACAAACATCACACACATGTTTCTTCTCTTCTGTATGTATAAGCTTATGTACCTTCAAATGGCCAGCCTGACTGAAAGCTTTATTACAAACATCACACACATGATTCTTCTCTCCTGTATGTATAAGTTTATGTTTCTTCAAACCTCTCGCCCGAGTGAAAGCTTTATTACAAACATCACACACATGATTCTTCTCTCCTGTATGTATGAGCTTATGTACCTTCAAAGAGCCAGCGTGAGTGAAAGCTTTATTACAAACATCACACACATTATTCTTCTCTTCTGTATGAGTAAGCTTATGTACCTTCAAATAGCCAACGTGAGTGAAAGCTTTATTACAAACATCACACACATGAATCTTCTCTCCTGTATGTATAAGCTTATGTTTCTTCAAATCTCTAGCCCGAGTGAAAGCTTTATTACAAACATCACACACATGATTCTTCTCTCCTGTATGTATGAGCTTATGTACCTTCAAATAGCCAGCTTGAGTGAAAGCTTTATTACAAACATCACACACATGATTCTTCTCTCCTGTATGTATAAGCTTATGTACCTTCAAATCACTAGCCCAAGTGAATGCTTTATTACAAACATCACACACATGATTCTTTTGTTTTCTGGTCTTCTGTTGCTGCTCTGTCTTAGTTCTACACTCCTGACCTTTAAGACTGACTTCAATGTGGGGAGTTACTGAGGCAGAAGAGAACTTGTCCAATAATGACTGTGGTGTTGAGTTGACAGCAAGCAGTTGTGAAGCACATGGATTTGGAATCTGAAAAAGAAAACATCATCATCATCATCATCATTATCATCATCATCATCAAAGTGGTCCTGATTCAGTGTTAGTTTTGAGACGCTCATGTTAGGTCCACGGCTGAAGCTTTCATCACTGAAACTTGAATTCCAGCCAACAGCAGTAAGCTATTCTTAGCCATGCGTGCAAGCCACACCGTCCTGAACCCACGCGTGCTAAGCATTGTGGCAGTACAAAGAGTATGTGGAACGTATGGCTCATGCTCTCTATTTTGCTCTCTATAAGTGATTATTCCATGTGGAATATCGTTTTTATTGTGAGCATCTTTTGCATTTAGTTACTTTCATATCTGTGTTTTGTGTTAGCAAAAAATAGAACCACGAATTCGATTTGGTTTGTGGTATATTTAATTCGATTTGACCGTGTGTAGCTGTCCTCCTGGCACTATAAGCTGACTTGAACTGGACCGTTTTTCGAGTGTGTATACACGTTGTAATTGCACATTTAAATCCATCTTACAGTGTTCAACGATTTGAAGTCAGTACAAAGTTTGAACTTTCTGGTGATGTATTTGATATTTATTAAATCACTTCTTTTGTTTGGTTGCTGGCCTCTGTAATTGCAGCGAATTAACGAAAGGCTCGTGTGTGCTACAGGCACATAATTGTTGCTGCCTGGACCCCTACACTACAGATCTTCACTGTGTGAATGTTATCGCAATTCGTTACCACCGCATGTATGCTTTGATTGTCCTTATTGTGTTTTGTTTGTTGTGTTATGTTTTGTTTGTTTTGTTTTGTTTTTTATTTTTTTATATTCTTTACTTGTTATGTCTTACATTGGCACTATCAGAAACTATAGTGACAACCAATTCTCCCATGCAATGTCATGATTTTTAAGCTCATTGCCAAGGAGAGAAAAAAAAATTGCATCCCCAGTTGCAGACTCGCTACAAGGCAATGAAAGCAGCTCATTCTGGATTCCATCATTATTCAGTGGACGTACTACAATAGGAAAGTACTTTACCCCACCCTCTTGGCTTCCATCTGTTCTAAGAATGAAAGGCCCTTCCTGCATTCGCTGAATCAACTGTTCCTTCAAGTCATTGCTGCAGGCTTTGATGATGGCAGTGGCTTTTGTTCTGCCACATGCAAAGTCCTTTGTAATACTATTTCCAGGGAACATCATAGTTGAGAGCCATGGTCAGCAGCACTTATAGGTAGGCCTATGCTATGTTCGACGAGAAACATACAGAACAGTGTCTCTGCTCGAATGCCATTGACACTGATACTGTCGTCATCTTTCTCTGCACTAAAATAACTCGTCAACTGTGTTGCTCCTTTTAGGGTTGATCCTGCACGAGTATGTTTCATCGACTTTGTATGTCGGAAAACATCGTCATACCCACCATGAGCTACCGAAAAATCTTACTCACATATTGTAGGCCTACATCTTGCGTAAGAATTTGAAACGCTAGAAGGCTTAATGCAGGGAAATTCATCGGAATAGGTCGATTTAAAACACTGACAACTTGACTTGGCCCCATGTGCAGATGCTGATGGATCACTACTGCTGGGCAGTCCTGCACCCCTAGCACTCATTATTCTTGTAAAGAAAGTAAAATACAGTGGCAGAGAAATCCCACACAACATAAACTTTCATCGGACTTTATTTAAGCAGCGGAAGTGAACAATATAAATTTCTGATTGGCTGATTAACTTAAGTCATGTGACATGGCTTGTGCATCTGCAATCGGTTCCGCACGTCAGTGCCTCGACCGTTGCGCATTGCGCTAGGTGTGAAAGATAAATTTTAAAAAAATTCAACTGCCCAATCGTTTTCTGTAATTATTTCGGCAAATCCGTAATTCCATAGTTTTTCATTTTTTCCGTAAACTACTACGGGAATGTCCGAATGTTTTACCCATCCTATCCTATCCTATCCTGTCCCATAACCCGAAGGTCGTAGGGGCACCACAGATGATCGCTTAACCAGCATACTCCATCTTTCTCTGTCCTCAGCAGCCCTCATGGCTTCGCTCAGTGTCAAACCACTCCATTCTCGAATGTTGTCCTCCCACCTCTTTTTCGGTCTCCCCCTTCTTCTACCTCCTTGCACTGTGCCTTGCAGAATGGTCTTTGCAAGGCCTGATGATCTGGTGACGTGGCCATACCATCGGAGTTTCCGTTTCTTCACCACTGTGAGCAGGTCATCGTGTTGTCCAATGGCTTGTGTGATGGTCTGTCGGACTTCAACGTTGGTGATGTGTTGGGTATAGGAAATGCACAGAAGTCTTCTGTAGCACCTCATCTCCATGCTTTGTATTCTTCGTTGGAGATCTGCTGTGAGGGTCCATGCTTCGCAAGCATATAGGAAGATGGAGATGACCAGAGAGCGCAGCAGTCTTACTTTGGAATGTAGACTGATGGTTCTGTCTTTCCAAATGGGCTTCAACCTTGTCAGGGCAGCAGTTGTTTGTGCGATCCTGGAGAGGACTTCCTGTCGAGACCCATTGTCTGACACAATGGCTCCTAAATATTTGAAGCTGTGCACTGTGTTGAGGGATTGGCCTTGTACTTTGATGTCCGTGTTGATGCCATTGGTGTTGTTGGTCATCATTTTGGTCTTCTCTGCACTTATTTTTATTCCATAAGCTCTGGAGGTGGTGTCAAGCCTCTGTACAAGCTGTTCAAGTTCTTGTTCCTCTCCAGCCAATCCATCAATATCATCCGCAAAACGAAGATTGGAGATTGCTCTGCCCCCTATGCTGACTGTGCCTTCGTGGTCTGCAAGAGCATCTGACATGATGCGCTCTAGGAAGATGTTGAAGAGTGTTGGGGAGAGTAGGCATCCTTGACGCACACCGATTGTTGTTCTGAACCAGTTCCCGATGACGCTGTTATGGAGGACTGCACTGGTAGCCTTGTCATACAGGCTTTTGATGACTTCTATAATTTTAGGGCTGATGTTGTACACTTTCATGGTTGCCCATAGAGCTGCATGCCAGACTCGGTCAAATGCCTTCTTGAAGTCTATGAACAGATGATATAGATGTTGTTGGTGCTGTAGGTATTTCTCACAGATTATTCTGAGGTTGAAAATCTGTTCAGTGGTACTTCGCCCTGCCATGAATCCTGCTTGTTCTTCAGCTATGATTTGTTCAGCTTGTGGTTTCAACCTGTTGAGTATTATTTTCAGGAGGACCTTGCTGGGATGGCTGATGAGGCTGATGGTGCGGTAATTTTCACACTCCTGAAGGTTACCTTTTTTGGGAAGAGTGATGACAAGCGACTGGGTCCATGGTGTAGGCCATTCCCCACTCTGCCAGATCTTGTTACAGATAATGGTGAGAGCATCAGTCATCGCTTCTCCTCCTGCTTGTAGCAGTTCCGCTGGTATGTTGTCCACTCCCGCTGACTTCCCTTTCTTCAGCGATTGCACTGCTGCCTCAACTTCTTCCCGGAGAATGTCCTGTTTTACCGCATCACCAAAACGAAATCCTATGTATTTTGAATTCATTGGGTAATAAAGTTGACTTGACTTGACTTGACTTGACTTGAAAACCGTATGGGTTGGCACCTCTGGACATTACATACACTACCATGAGAAAAAGAAGAATAGTTTATAAGGGTTACTATTTTATATTACTAGAACTTTTCTAGCACTTCATGTCAGATCTGGACCTAAAGCAACAATCAATCAATCAATCAATCAAGTCAGATGCCTTTGCAGACCACGAAGGCACAGTCAGCATAGGGGGTAGAGCAATCTCCAACCTCCGTTTTGCGGATGACATTGATGGATTGGCTGGAGAGGAACAAGAACTTGAACAGCTGGTACAGAGGCTTGACACCACTTCCAGAGCCTATGGAATGGATATAAGTGCAGAGAAGACCAAAATGATGACCAACAACACCAATGGCATCAACACGGACATCAAAAGTCCAAGGCCAATCCCTCAACACAGTGCATAGCTTCAAATATTTAGGAGCCATTGTATCAGACAATGGGTCCTGACAGGAAGTCCTCTCCAGGATCGCACAAACCACTGCTGCCCTGGCGAGGTTGAAGCCAATTTGGATTGATTGATTGATTGTTTGTTGCTTTAGGTCCAGCGGACTCTTCCGAGCCAAATCAGGACTGAACCAATTTGGAAAGACAGGACCATCAGTCTACATTCTAAGGTAAGGCTGCTGCGCTCCCTTGTCATCTCCATCTTCCTATATGCTTGCAAAACATGGACCCTCACAGCAGATCTCCAACGAAGAATACAAAGCTTGAAGATGAGGTGCTACAGAAGACTTCTGGGCATTTCCTATACCCAGCACATCACCAATGACGAAGTCCGACAGACCATTACACAAGCCATTGGACAACACAATGACCTGCTCACAGTGGTGATAAAACGTAAACTCCGATGGTATGGCCACGTCACCAGATCATCAGGTCTTGCAAAGACCATCCTGCAAGGCACAGTGCAAGGAGGTAGAAGAAGAGGGAGACCGAACAAGAGGTGGGAGGACAACATTCGAGAATGGACTGGTTTGACACTGAGCGAAACAATCAGGGTTGATGAGGACAGGGAAAGATGGAGTACACTGGTTAAACGATCATCTGTGGTGCCCCTGCGACCTCCGAGTTATGGGATAGGATAGGATAGGATAGGATAGGATAGGATAGGAACTTTTCTAAAACTATAATTTGCATACATGGTTGTGGCGTTTACTTGGTGGGACATTTGTTAATTGTCTATGTCCAGTCTACCCTGCACCTACCAGTACACAGGTAATACTTCAACAACAATAACAGGTCCGTGTCTTCATCTACCACAGCCGCGTTCTTGTGTTTAGTTGCCTGTTGAGCTGCCAGGACAATCTGCAAGTCAGCGTCTGACTTCGCTTGTATGTCTGTGCATGTCCACTTCAAGCATGAACCAAGGAGAGATATGAATGTATGATTGTTCTCCTTGTGTGCAAGAAATACTTCTTTAGTAGACAGCAGGGCCATGTCATGAGTAAAATGAACCGGTACTCCTTTCATTCCTTTTGTGCGTCTTATATGGGTCATATCCTTGGTTGAGGATCCAGACTCATATCCACCAAAGACTACCACGGCATGGGGATATTGGCTATTTACATAACTGACGTAACATTCAACAATGCTTTGGAATGTGGAGCCCAACTTCCAGGGTGTTTGCACTCGTTGTAGTAAGGAACCTCCGCCCACAACATTCTGGAGGTCATGGGGTAGAGAACACATGGGAGGTTCAGAAACCATCTTCCACAGCTCATCGGCCAGTGATGCCTTGTTTGGTAGTCTCATTATTTCTGGAGATTCAAACAAAGATGGTGGATAACAGACTTATGTCACTTTTAATAAGCTCTGTAGCTGCCTTGAGTATCTGTATCTTCTGGGCCTCCTCGTCATTACTTTGTCTGGCATAAAACGAGTGCAGAATAGAAGATGCAGTTTTTTTGCACGCAACAACGTTAGCCTTCCCATCCACACATGTGATTATAATGTCATCGCCAAAGTGTTTCTTTAATTCGTGTTTCATCTTGGTATAGCTGTATGCTTCATCCCCTCCATTGATTTCTTTCATCTTTGAGATCAAATCATTAAAGGTGATCTGTTCATCGTCATTTTCTTCAAGAAAACGCACAACTTTCTGAAAGGCCTCAGCAAAGGCTTCATTTTTTTTGGCGGTTACGTTTTGCTTGCTGATTCTGCTGATCTGAAGCAGTTTCCCAAGGTCTCTTCAATGACTGAAATTGACTATTACAATCTTTGTGATACACCGCATCTGCAGCAACTAAATCATTGACAAGTTCCAGTCTTGCAGTGACCTTTTGTGCCCAGTCATCATTACTGCGCTTTGCACAAGCCATGTGAAGAGTTTCTTTATATTCTAATGTTCGAACTGTATACCCCTCATCTTTTGGTTGTAGACGCCTTTTTTTCAGTTTTGTCTACAGTTTTTGAACAAAACAAACAGCTGTTCTTCAAATCGAACTGCGCTGTGCTTGAATAACTGGGCCGTGAACTTGATTCTGAAATAATGTTGTTCAAGTTTGTCTTTATACTTTTTTTGTTAGTATAGTTACGACGACAAGTAACGTGTACAAAGTCAACCTCACTGATCTCGTCTTGTTTTGCTAGCAAGCAAAATACTAGAAATTCCTTTTTTTGTCGGATAAATGATGGCGTCATCTTGGTTCCTTTATTTTGAGCAAATGCCGCATACAGCTTCAGAAACCCTGGTGACAATTATTACTAAACAATCTAATAATATAGCAGATCTACAACGAAGAATACAAAGCATGGAGATGAGGTGCTACAGAAGACTTAATCTGGGCATTTCCTATACCCAACACATCACCAACGACGAAGTCCGACAGACCATCACACAAGCCATTGGACAACACGATGACCTGCTCACAGTGGTGAAAAAAAGAAAACTCCGATGGTATGGCCACGTCACCAGATCATCAAGCCTTGCAAAGACCATTCTGCAAGGCACAGTGCAAGGAGGTAGAAGAAGAGGGAGACCGAAAAAGAGGTGGGAGGACAACATTCGAGAATGGACTGGTTTAACACTGAGCGAAGCCATCTGGGTTGCTGAGGACAGAGAAAGATGGAGTATGCTGGTTAAACGATCATCTTTGGTGCCCCTACGACCTCCGGGTTACGGGACAGGATAGGATAGGATAGGAATCTAATAACTGAATTCTTTGAGCTTATTAATATAAGACTAAATCGTAAATAATAATAATAATAATAATAATAATAATAATAATAATAATAATAATAATAATAATAATAATAATAATAATAATAATAATAATAACAATAATGATAATAATGATAATAATAATAATAATAATAATAATTATAATAATAATAATAATAATAATAATAATAATAATAATAATAATAATAATAATAATAATAATAATAATAATAATAATAATAATAATAATAAAATTTTGACATTGTTTTATCAACCATACATTCACGTTTAAGTAGCCCTGGTAACAAAATATATATTACTATAAAATCTAAGAAATTAATTCTCTGGTTTGAGTATATTGAAAAAATACTAAATCGTAAAAAAAGGAGAGAGAAAAAAGAATGTATATATATATAATTATCTATATAATTATCACATTGTTCGCCTATCATACATTTATACTGCACCTCACTGTTTGCCGCCATTCTCTGTAAAACAATGCTGTCTAATGTCAGAATGAGGTCACCTGCGACCCACTTTTGTGGAATGCATGCAGTGCGATGTGTGGTAAACGAACAGCGTCAAAAGGGGGCGAACAAGGAAAATAACAATTTTCAAAAATTATTTTTTTATATTTCCCCTACGTCCCTGTAGGCCGATTTTGAACCATAAGCTAACCCAATTATTCTCTACCCGATGCAGTAAGTTTTGCTTCTATAACAATTAGTTTTGGGTAGCAGATTTCCCCCTCTAGAGTATTCCTGAAAGGCCTCGTTTCTTAATACACTCCATTTAATATTACCCGACTTTTCCCTACATGTATATTCTGAGATCTATGCGATGTTTTCTCATTTGTGTGTTTTCATTGTAAATTGCAATATTTTGAGATGTTTTGTTTAAAATAAAAAAGAAGCATTATCTGTTAAAACTTGTGATGGTTTGGGATGAGGTTTTTAATTTATTTTCGTTCCTCGTTTGTTTGTGCTGTCTCGTGTGTAGTAAATATTATCGGCCTAAGCCAAATAAGTAGTGGTGAGTATCATACATTTAATTTGCATGGTGTTAAGTTCCATGGCTCATTTTCTGTATAGACTTCCTGTGACTTTTCTTTACAGGCACTAGATTATCGAAAAACACAATACACATTCTACATGCGCTGTATATGGATGACTGATATGTTATTAAATGTTTAATCTCTCTCTCTCAAGTGAAAGCATGTCTCCATAGAAAAAAAAACATGAACACACAACACTTCATTATTTGTTATTTTGCTTTGTCTTGTAAATTGTTGTACTTTAAAATTTGTGTTTGTTTTCTTGTACATTGTAGTATTTTGGCATGTTTTGCAAAAAGAAAATTATTTACACTGCCTTATGTTTTGTACATTGTGACGGTTTTGAATAAGGTTTTAAATGTATTCTTGTTTGTTTGGGCTCTCCTGTATAGTGGATGAGTTTTTTTTAAATACATTCAGTTTTAGCAGTAATTTTTGTTAGGCATAAAATACTTATGTAGCAAGCAAAAGTAGTTTCTAATAGCGTGTGGGACAACTGCCATGTATTTCTAAAATGTACAACAAAATCGTAAGAGAGGGTGCCGGCAGTTCGTTAAGGTCTAGCTAGCTTGGGCTTGGCTAAAATAATTATAAGCTCCAGCACACTACTAAAGGCAAGTACCAATTGGATAGGCTATGCCATGGCCAGCCGGCGTTTCGGATCTGATTATGAGCAATTCAGCCAGCATTATGGGACGATAAGAGATGGAGCCATCGCCTGAAAGTACCGCTTACGAACAGCCGTGGGTCCAATCGTTTTGTTTTGCAAAGCATGCAATAACAGAATGTATTTAGCTCTGATTTGATTTTTCATTGTTACTAGAAGAAGCTTTGTATAATGTTTAGAATTTTCATCGGTCGATATTGTTGAGAATGTTCTGGAATAACTTGTTTATTATCGAACGAAGCTTCCCAATCTTAAGAGTAAAAATGTGTCGAATCATCTAGATTCATGAACATGTATGTGACGCAGAGAGACTATATAAGTAACGCGCTGCCTGTTACACACGGTTTGTTTTTTTAATACGATGACTATCATTGTTGTTAAGGTGGCGATGTGGTAATTCATCCTTAACGCTAAAGAAATAGGATGTGAAGCTTCGTTATTCCTTGTATGAGAGCTTTGTGATGATCTTTGAAGTGATTTTCGGAAAGCGATCTTGTATGGAGTTGTTGATGTGTGCTAAATAAAGTTCTAAAACTTTATACGATGACTCCTGTCTTGCTGCTGAGTCAACAGGCTGCCTAGATACATGAATTGGAGTTACACTTATCAAGATTCATGAATCACAGCCGAATCGGACATTAATAAATAACGAGTTGTAACATTCGGCTCTTTGCAGTCTGCTGGATCCTACAAACAATAACTAACTAAACTGATCTTTAGTATTTTTTGTATTAATATAATCACTCATTTGTATTACATCATTAAAACAGCAACAATGTGTTGAGTTTCTCGATAATGTTTAAAATAAGCCTACTTCAGTCCTGAAATTACGAGGATATATTACTTTGCAATAACAATCAGAACAAGGGGCGAACTTATGTGACTTAGGTATGAAATTATTGAGGTCACCAGGTGTTTCTCCGGGAACTCTGGTTTCCTCCCTGCATTCAATAAATTATAATTCTACTGGTTTCGGATGAAGTCACAATGAAAATGTACAAAAGAAACTTTGATTTTCTTTCCATTTTGTAATAGTGATCTTCCTGCCTTCACACCACATGTTTTGAGTGATAGATGTGTTTGCTGTGTGTGTGTCACATGTTTGAGTGATAGATGTGTTTGTTGTGTGAGTGCCACATGTTTTGAGTGATAGATGTGTTTGTTGTGTGTGCCACATGTTGGAGTGGTAGATGTGTTTGTTGTGTGTGCCACATGTTTGAGTGGTAGATGTGTTTATTATGTGTGTGCAACATGTTTGAGTGATAGATGTGGTTGTTATGTGTGCCACATGTTTTGAGTGATAGATATGTTTGTTGTGTATGCCACATGTTTGAGTGATAGATATGTTTGTTGTGTGTGCCAAATGTTTTGAGTGATAGATGTGTTTGGTGTGTGTGCCACATGTTTTGAGTGATAGATATGTTTGTTGTGTGTGCCACATGTTTTGAGTGATAGATGTGTTTGGTGTGTGTGCCACATGTTTTGAGTGATAGATGTGTTTGTTGTGTGTGCCACATGTTGGAGTGATAGATGTGTTAATTTGTTGTGTGTGTCACATGTTTGAGTGATAGATGTGTTTGTTGTGTTTCCCAATTGTTGGAGTGATAGGTGTGTTTGTTGTGTGTGCCACATGTACATGTAGGAGTGATAGATGTGTTTGTTGTGTGTGCCACATGTTGGAGTGATAGGTGTGTTTGTTGTGTGTGCCACATGTTTGAGTGATAGATGTGTTAATTTGTTGTGTGTGTCACATGTTTGAGTGTGTGTTTTCCAATTGTTGGAGTGATAGATGTGTTTGTTGTGTGTGCCACATGTTTGGAGTGATAGGTGTGTTTGTTGTGTGTGCCACATGTACATGTAGGAGTGATAGATGTGTTTGTTGTGTGCCACATGTTTGAGTGATAAATATGTTTGTTGTGTGTGCCAAACTGGGTGAAACATGTCAGTGTGTATGTTGGCACAGATTGCCGCACTTTCAGCTTGATCGGTGATTTGGGGAAAAGCGCCTACAGTGGTACCTCTGTGTTACGTTGAAACGCGAACGATAGTATGTCTGAAGCGCGCACGATAGATCTAATCGTTTCGATTTGCAAAGTATTCAATGATGGAGTTTATTTACCTTTGATTTGAGTTTGCGTTGTGGTTAGAGGAAGCTTTGTATAACGTTGATAATTTTGGTTGGTCGATATTATTGGAGAATTCTCTAGACTCGTGTGTTTACTGTCAATAGAAACCTCCCGATAAATGTAGAAAGTTGAGAACCTTCCCGGAAGGAGAAGAAATATGTATGACGTAAGACAGTGATGACGAAGTCTAAAGGGATTAGTAAATTGCGTCATACCAGATCGTTCCACCTTGTTCTGGACTAGAGAAAAAATTATATATTCGATGCTCTGTGTGCTGTTGGGAGTTGAGTTGAGTTGAGAATTGTATGCAGTTGTTGATGTGTGCTGAATAAAAGTGGAAAACTTCATACGAAGACTTGTTGCTGAGTGAGCAGGCTGCGTGGATAAACGAATCTGAGTTACAGCTTATCAGGATTTCAGCATTGGGGCTGAATCAGATACTGATAGAAAAACACAATCATCGATTCGAGTGTAACAATCTGGAAACGTTCGTAACTCAAAACATTGAAATCGATGAAATAGAGAAAATCCGTTTCAAGATGAAAGAATCGTTCTTTTTTTATTTACATCCAGTAGTTTTCCTGACAAAAGGCAAAAAATATGTGTACTTGTATTAAGTAAAAAAAAAAAAAAGAAAAACAACCAAATAAATTAATGTAAAACAAAAAGTAGTCTATCTTTCCTAAAATAAAAAACAGATCATGGGAAAGTGTCACTTTCTTTGCTATCTGAATCATTAGTTTTAGGAGTTTCTTGTCACTGTTTCTTGGCAGTCCACTGGGAATCTTCCTGCACCAAGAAACTATCAAGGGAAATTTGCTGTTCGTAACTCCAGGCATTGTTCGTTTCCCGAGACAAAACATTTTTGAAGTTGTTAGTAACCCGAATTGTTCATGTCATTAGGCATTCGTAACCCAAGGTACCACTGTATATAGCATCCATTATTATTATTATTATTATTATTATTATTATTATTATTATTATTATTATTATTATTATTATTATTATTTGGATTACTGTACCAAATAGTTATTGTGTTGAAGATTTGTAAAAGAAAAATCAAGTTATATTATTACCTCAGACTCCATTGGAAATATATCAACGTATCTCTCTGACTTCACCCACACCATCTTTGTTTCCAATGGGTCAGGGCTTTCTGTAACAAAGAATTCAACAAATTTATCATGGGTAATAGCAACAGCACAGTTGATTAGGACTGTGGTTTTCTATGCTAAAGGTCAAGATTTTAAACTCTACAGAGGATGAACTTACATGACTTAGATACAAGACTTTTCAGGCTACCAAATATTTTCTCCAGGTACTTCGGCGTCCTCCCTGTTGGATGCAGGCAACTGAAATAATTTTTTTAAAAATCTCCCAAAATTATAATTTGAATTTCTTTTTGGTTTCTAATAGCCAATTTCCTGTACACCACATGTTTGAGAGATGAATGTGTGTTGTGTTGGTAGAAGTGTGTGTAGCATGTGAGTTTGCACGTTGGTTACAGACCACCACTCTTTGAGTCTGATTTAATAATAAGGCACAGTTAGCATCCATTATTATAATATTATTATTACTATTACTAATCTTTATTTATTAACTTTTAAAAATTGAATCATAAAACAAAAAAACAGCTTTTAATCAATCAAGTCTGAATTAATATGGAGTTCACATCGTAAAAAACTCCTACCCCTAAGAAATGTTCCTGCTACTAGTAGAACTGAACCCTTCTTCATTGGCACACATGCATATAACTTAGCTCACAGCCTATTCTATACTCTAGGTCTAGAAAAGTGAAACTGTACAACAACTAAGCTACAATCACAATATAGATAACACCATGACAATAATTGCTAAATATGAAACACTAACATACTTACTGTATCCCTTTGAGTCACTGTCAGGTTCTGTCTTCACTTTAGACAACTCTGAATCATGTGGCTCCTGAAATCAATTTGAGAATATTTTACTTTACAACAATTATCAGTACATTTAATGACACAGTTAATGTGTTGAAGTGCTGTAATGACTGTATCACACAGTTAATGTGTTGAAGTGCTGTAATTACTATACCACACAGTTAATGCGTTGAAGTGCTGTAATGACTGTACCACACAGTTAATGTGTTGAAGTGCTGTAATGGCCTGTCTAAAGTAATAGGTTTGGGGAGATTCAAAATCTTTTTTCGAGGTTCTCAGATCCAGAACCCAGGTTCCTGAACATTTCTTCTGGTCCAATAGGTTCAATAACCTACGTTTGGGATTGAGAACCTCGAAACAAAGTTTTTACACCTCCCCGAAACTTCCAATTAAGACAGGCCATCAGAGAGACATCAAGCTGGACTATTAGCTCAGGCTCCATTGTATACGAGACATCAAGCTGGACTATTAGCTCAGGCTCCATTGTAAAAGAGACATCAAGCTGGACTTATAGCCCAGGCTCCATTGTATAAGAGACATCAAGCTGGACTATTAACTCAGGCTCCATGGTATAAGAGACATCAAGCTGGACTATTACCTCAGACTCCATTGTATAAGAGACATCAAGCTCCACTATTACCTCAGGCTCCATAGTATAAGATATATCAAGCTGGACTATTACCTCAGGTTCCATTGGATGTATATCCACATATCTCTCTGTCTTCACCCATACTGTTTTTGTATCCAATGGCCCACTGCTTTCTGTAACAAAGAAATCAGCAAACACATCATGGGTGAGTGCCACAGTGGATGATAAAATGGAACAGTTGTTGTCACTCACATCCATCTTCCTGTGTGGATCACACCAACTTGTAATCACTAAAAACAGTTTACTTCAATGAAAATTGGTTTTGATGCTTCTGGAATTAAACAATAGTTCACTGGCACATAAGGCAAGTTATTTAGCTCACAGCCTGTAATACACTTAAGTGAGATCTAGAGAAGCTGTTACGTTGAAACATGCACTATATATCCGATTGTTTCGTTTTGCAAAGCATGCAATAATAGAGTGTATTTACCTTTGATTTGATTTTGCATTGTTGTTAGAAGAAGCTTTGTATAACGTTGGTAATTTTAGTTGGTCGATATTATTTGAGAATTTTGTAGAGTTGATTGTTTACTATCGATCGAAGTTTCGCGAAGGGTGTAGTAACAGCTGAGAGATTCTTTTAGCCTAAATATGGTTGTATGACATAAGACAGTGATGACAAAGTTTATTCTGATTGGTTATAATTGTGTCTTGCCCGAATGTTCTTTCTTTCTCTGGAGTATAGAGAGACTATATAAATAAGTGCCACACTTTCAAAAGTAAAAGGTGGGAAAAAGCGATTGTATACAGTTGTTGATGTTCGCTGAATAAAGTTGGAAAACTTCATATGACGACTCCTGTCTTGTTGCTGAGTAAACAGGTTGCGTGGATAAACGAATCTGAGTTACACCTATCAGGATTCAAGCATCGGGGCTGAATTAACTACTGATAAAAAACAATGAGTGTAACAGAAGCAAAACTGTTAAGCATTTCAGTTACAACCACAATATAGTTTTAACAACAAACAAACAAAAACACACAAAACACACACACAAACACAAACAATTATGACAAGCATTACTATTTGAGCTCTCCATTATGCTGAGATTGGGAATATTCACACCTTAAGACCTTCAAACCAGTTGTGAAGAATACGTCTCTTAAATGTTACAATTGGTGCAAAAAACATGTCTGAAAAAAACAATCTACAGCGTGAAAAGATCCTGAAGGTATATTCCTTTCTAAAATTAACACGGCCATGCGACTGAAAAATTAGCTCGATGTTCATTGCTTTATCTTTTGCACTATCAAACAATCACAAAGTTCCTAAATCATCTCGCTATGCTTACGAAGTGACATTATAGTTTGATGTGATGTAGATTTATGATGCATCATATGCCATGGTTACTTCCCTTGTTTCACTACGAAACCATCAATCATGATGTTCTTCCATCTGCTTTTTCCCGCTCATTAAAATTCTTCACAATGAGCCCAAACTATTATACGTTAATATACTTACCATATTCCTCAGTATCACAGTCAGGTTCTGTCTTCACTTTACACACCAGTGGGATATGTGACTCAATCATGTCACTGTCAGGTGCTGTTTTGCTTTCTGATTCTTCCTTTATGTTGAACTCACTGCCAATCACGTTAGCGGTACCTCTGACAATCTGTTCACTGCTGCTGTGAGAAACATGACGGCTTTCTCTTCCTGCAATTTCTAAACAAAACAACAGCTTTCATGTGAATATTTCCTGACAGCAAGCATAATGACGAACTGAAAAACCATCACATAAGAACTATAACATCTTTTCCTCTCACCTACATATTACAGGTGATATGATACAGTAAATAAATCTCCAAAGTGCAATCAAGGATGAACAAAGAACTGGTCTATTTAATGATTTCCAATTAAAACAAACACTGCAGAAACAATGTTGCCGTAGTTAAGATCAGCACCCAGCATTCACTGCACAATCCACACAAAAGGTAAGGAAGAAAACAAACTATTTTGTTGCTGTTAGGGTGTGGGTAAGCTAAACCTGACACTTGTTTTAATCCTTTTCTGTGATACCATTCTTCAAGGAGCGCTGATGTTAACATTTGCCAGCACTTTGTGACATCTCAAATGAAAAAAAACAACAAAAAAACATTTTACAACTACAGCCAATAGGCCTACAGGATAGTTAGATCAACATCGTGGTATCAACCTGTACAGAAAAATATAATTTCCACGCCAGTCAAAATGAAAGCTTTGTCGTTCTTCTATTACTGAATTGAATGGCTCATCGCTTATGTTTTCTTTGTTTAAAATGTATTTTACAACAATGTATATTGGGCAATATCTGCTTTTATGCCCTCAAGCCAAACAGGTACACACAAACTAAACTATTACCAGTTACTGTTTGCTCTATTTGCCTACAAATTGAGCATAAAACCAGATACTGCCGTAAAATGTCATCGACGTCCCCTATATGCTCATGTGTCTGGGGACATTAATTTATTCAAAGAAAGAAAAAAGAAAATGTCATCAGTTTCCATGGTCAATCAATGATGAACGTTTCATCACAGGAGCCAACTCACCTTGTGCATGCCAAGCTTGCAATCTCATCCAGTCTATCACTGGTTCCTCAGCAATGTCAATCTCCAGCTTCGCCTCAGACAGCACTGGACTGTCTTCGTCCTCCATAACAGGGCAATGCAGCACTCAACGTTGCAAAACAACTGCAAAACCTCAACATGAACAGGGGAAGTAATTCCGAAAGTTTGCAAAGGGGGAAAAACTCTCCATACTGACGTAAATTTATTCGCTAACGTTTTAGTAAAAAAGGACCTGGCGCAAAAAAAGTTTTTAAAAAAATTTATTATAAATACAATAATGCATACCATTAAAAAATTCTTAATACCAAATGTGAATAGAACAACCAGATAGTTATACTTTATTCAAAGAATTAATTCGTTCAGGATAGGAAGAGGATCACAAAGCCAGACTGTCATTTACAAAATTAGTTTCGTACATGTCTCCAAAGATTAACTGAGCATTAGTAACATTTTTGAACACTTGTGCTTTTATTTTGATAAGACTTTTACATTTATGTTATATTTTTAATTTGATAAGACTTTTACATGTATGTTATTTTTTATATAAGACTTTTACATTTTTGTTATATTTGTAAAAAAAAGAACTTATTATTTTGTGTGTCTTTTTTTGTTTGTTTGCTGAATGCATGTTTATAAAGTTGTTCCTGTAACCTCTACTTCTCTCTTCGTTCCTTCTTTATTCTATCAGCGACATTTTAATTTAAAAACAACACAATGCTCAGCTTTGCATTTTTATAAACATTTTAATACTTTATTTACATAATATTATTTTAGCTGTTAAAAACATGCAATGGAACATCCTGTACACAACAACAAAGTGCTGACTTACACAGCCTGTACACAACAACAAAGTGCTGACTTACACAGCCTGTACACAACAACAAAGTACTGTATTACAAAGCCTTTACACAATAACACAGTTGGTAATTAGTTAGTTAGTCATTGTTTATAGGGTCCAGCAAACTGCAAAGAGCCGAATCAGGACCACAACTTGGTTGAAAGACATTGTAAGTCGACTGCAAAGAGCCAAATGAGGACCACAACGTCGTTAAACAAGGACTCACCTCTGATCCGTATAAAAAGATCTGCTGAAACAACTCTAAAGGTAACACTAAAGGTAACACTAAAGGTAATACTAAAGGTAGCACTAAAGGTAGCACTAAAGGTAGCACTAAAGGTAACACTAAAGGTAACACCAAAGGTAACACTAAAGGTAACACTAATGGTAGCACTAAAGGTAGCAATAAAAGTAACACTAAAGGTAACACTATAAGGTAGCACTAAAGGTATCACTAAAGGTAACACTAAAAGCAACACTAAAGGTAACACTAAAGGTAACACTGAAGGTAGCACTAAAGGTAACACTAAAGGTAACACTGAAGGTAACACTAAAGGTAACACTAAAGGTAACACTAAAGGTAACACTAAAGGTAACACTGAAGTTAACACTGAAGGTAACACTAAAGGTAACACTAAAGGTAACACTGAAGGCAATGCACCAGCCACCCATTTTACAATAAAGGCATCCCATGCAATGGACGCTGAGGCTTTACTCTAATTTATCGAACCCTTGCTTACAAAAATAAACTACAATATAAACATAATTATAAAATATTAACAAAAAAAAACCTAGAAAATGCCTACATTGTTAATGAGTAATACCATAGAAAGCCCTGGTGACCATTTGGCAGAAAGCGTCCAATAGCCTCAAGCCAAGCCTTATACACAAATGAGGAGTTTTGGGAGACGGGCGACGTTGGAGAACTGCTCTGAGTTAATAATGCTGCGCTTGCTTGGCCTGATGCGATTTTGGGGTCAGTGAGCTGGTTTTATTCAGCTGTATTCAATTATCATACATGAATTCCTTAAACAAAAAAACAACAACTCATTCAACAGGCATCACATGCAGCAATATAAATAGAGCAACATAAAGCCATATTTGTAAATAGGTTCATATATGTCACGTGTTTTAGGTTTCACATTTGACTTTGCATGTCACAATAGGCGTGCATGTCACAATAGGCGTGAGTGTCACAATAGGGTGCATGTCACAATAGGCGTGCATGTCACAATAGGCGTGCATGTCACAATAGGCATGCATGTCACAATAGGCGTGCATGTCACAATAGGCATGCATGTCACAATAGGCGTGCATGTCACAATAAGCGTGCATGTCACAATAGGCATGCATGTCACAATAGGCGTGCATGTCACAATAGGCATGCATGTCACAATAGGCGTGCATGTCACAATAGGCGTGCATGTCACGATAGGCGTGCATGTCACAATAAGCATGCATGTCACAATAGGCATGCATGTCACAATAAGCGTGCATGTCACAATAGTCGTGCATGTCACAATAGTCGTGCATGTCACAATAAGCGTGCATGTCACAATAGTCGTGCATGTCACAATAAGCGTGCATGTCACAATAGTCGTGCATGTCACAATAGTCGTGCATGTCACAATAGGGGTGCATGTCACAATAGGCGTGCATGTCACAATAGGCGTGCATGTCACAATAAGCGTGCATGTCACAATAGTCGTGCATGTCACAATAGGGGTGCATGTCACAATAGGCGTGCATGTCACAATAGGCGTGCATGTCACAATAAGCATGCATGTCACAATAGGCATGCATGTCACAATAGGCATGCATGTCACAATAGGCGTGCATGTCACAATAGGCGTGCATGTCACAATAAGCGTGCATGTCACAATAGGCGTGCATGTTTGCTTCCCACGTTCTCACTACTCTTCTTAACTCATCAACACAACGCCTTTAGTAACATTTAAAACAATGATTATTTAAAACAATTTTCCAAGCCAACAACAACAACAAAAATGTAAAATAATAATACCGATAATCTCTCTCCCCAGCCTTTTATTTTAAAAAAAAGAACAGAAAAACACCACAAAAAGTAAGTTCACACAATCACGAAAGGAAAACTACATTTACATTACATTACATTACAGTTTTGCTCAATCGGCAAATGTAGGCTACGTGTTTGTTCAGTATTTTCAAAGCAACAAAAATGACGTCCCGTTGACTAAAGCGCCAAGAAAAGTAGACGCAGTCTTTCCAGTGGTCCAAGTGGGCGCTCCCTTTACCTCTTGAGACCCTCACACCATCCAGCACCATCCAAGTCAAGGGACAAACACCGATCAGTTCTACTGTGCCACTACCCCGACGTTAGCCACGCCACGAAAAGCCCGAACAAAGAACAAAGGAGAGGAAGAACCAGGAAATAATAACGATGATGAAGAGAATAAAAATAATAATAATCAGCAGCAGCCGAACCTAAAAGCATACTTGATTATACATCAAGCATCTTTACTAAGGATCGCGTTTAATACGAGCACAATACAGATTACCTCCCCTCCACTGCAAGCTAGCTGAAACCTAACTACACTCTTTGTCACACATGCAATACAACATTGACAATTTGTGTCACACATGCAATACAAAATTGACAATTTTTGGCACACATGCAATACAAAATTCACAATCATCGCTGTTCTGACTTCTTGTGACTTTTGAAAAATTACTTGAACGTAAACTTCTTCAAAATAGTTTATGATGATACCTGATCAGTAAATTACTAATACAATCAAAATTACATGGGACGTAATCGCACTCAATGTATTTCCAATACATTAGCGTCACACAATGTACGCCCCAACCTGTTATATTTATAGAAAATACACAAAAAGAAAAATGAATAAAAAAGGTGCACAAGACGAACAACACTAATTAATTTGTATGACTTCTTCACTGCATGTTTTGAGAAGCGTGAGCTATGCTTCAATCACAGCGCGTGCACTCAGGAAGAAGAAACAGCTCTCACTGACACAAAAAGTAAATTTCTTGGGATTTTTTTCCAGTACATTTTCACACACAAATATATAAGTCAACTTTTCTATAATTAAAGAGGAAAGACAAAAAAACAGCTGCATTTTGTATGCCCTTTACTTTTCAAATTTTTGCAATAAGCTTCTTCAGGAAGAAATCATCAATGTCAAATAGAATTAAATAAAGATGAAAGACAAAAAACTCCAGCTGTACTTGTTATGCAATGCGGTGCCAGCAAATTTACTGGAGGTTCTGAATCAACTATCTATCTATCTATCTATCTATCTATCTATCTATCTATCTATCTATCTATCTATCTATCTATCTATCTATCTATCTATCTATCTATCTATCTATCTATCTGTCTGTCTGTCTGTCTGTCTGTCTGTCTGTCTGTCTGTCTGTCTGTCTGTCTGTCTGTCTGTCTGTCTGTCTGTCTGTCTGTCTGTCTGTCTGTCTGTCTGTCTGTCTGTCTGTCTGTCTGTCCGTCCGTCCGTCCGTCCGTCCGTCCGTCCGTCCGTCCGTCCGTCCGTCCGTCCGTCCATCCATCCATCCATCCATCCATCCATCCATCCATCCATCCATCCATCCATCTATCTATCTATCTATCTATCTATCTATCTATCTATCTATCTATCTATCCATCTATCTATCTAAATTAATAGCCACAATTAGCGCAGCAAATAAGCGTGGGTTGCTTCCCTTGACGGTTATTTAAAAGCACATTTGAAACAATTAAGAATAATAACTATTTTGAAATATAAACGCAATTATTTAGAACATAATAATTTCTTATATACATGTACTTTGAAAAATAAATTATTTCGACCGGCCCGACGGAGACAGAGTGTTAAACATCGCCAATTACCGGCTCGTTATGATTTTTGTTTTTCTGGACACACGCACACAAGCTGGCATGTCAAGGATGAGACTACCCAAGCCGGTTCCCCAAATCCTATAACACAATTAGTTCCAAATTAAATATCACAAGTTCCAAATCCTATAACATTTAATCCTATAACACAAGGACCAAATCCTATAACACAAGTTCTAAATCCTATAACACATCTCCTAGCGCCTATCTTGCCGTGTGGTTCAATCCCACTCCCAGGCTCGATCCGCTAAGGTTGTAAACGGCTGTTCAGTAGGTAGATTACCGTCCCCGGACACAATAGCATATAGGGGACTTGTGTAAACGGCTTCTAACTAAAGCCTTTTCTATTAATTTTGGTAGCAGGGCTACTTTGTTTGCTCACTCTCATCCGGTATAAACTGTAGCCCATGAAAGTCATGCCTCTGGCAAATAACTATTGTGGACACCCATCCGTATATATAATCTGCCCCTCTCCCCCTCCTGTTACTCCATACACAGGTACAACTACCCTTGCCTGAGTAGGCCTAATACACGTGGCCGAAATCCGTACCCCTCTTATCCACTTCTTTCCGTTTGACAATGGTATGTGACAATGGTATGGGCACAAGTGTTGTCTCCTTTACATTCAATGTGACAATGGTATGTGACAATGGTATGTGACAACTGGTGATACTTAAACTCCCAGCACAAGTGTTGTCTCCTTTACATTCAATGGTTAAATGTCACGCATGATATTCACTGACAACATTCAACATAAATTATTACATACACTGCACGCCATTTTTCCTCCAACATATGTTTGGAGTCCCATATTCATATTTTAATGTGACCAGTGTTCACAATATTGCTCGGGCCAATATATAGAATAGTTGTTAAGAGTGAGATAGTCGTTTATAGGGTCCAGCGGACTACAAAGAGCTGATTCAACTTGGTTGAAAGAGGCTGTCAAGAGTTTTAGACATCTAGACTTATTTTACCCTGAGAAAAACTTCAAATTTACCGATCCAGATTTTTTTAAAATTTGAGCGAGTAGTTCTCATCAGTCATGTTTCTTAATAGTGTTTGTCATCTGAGGATACTAAATGAAGGTCCCTCCTCTTTACCTCCCAGGGGGATCTTTCCCTTTATTTTCCCCAGTTTCTGGAAGTTTAGCACTTACAATTTCCCCTTTTCTATCTTTGAATTTCTGCCTTTTCTTTTCTGTTATCTACAGTATTCACCCTTTCAATGTGTCATTCACCTGTAGATTTTACCATCATTCCCTGTACTGTATTTCTCTGCAATTTTATGATATTGTGGTTAACATGCCAGACCGGTGGCTATAAAAGGGGACATTGTACCTATTGTACTGGGAGAGGGGCCGGGTAGCTCAGTTGGTAAGAGCGTCTTGCTAGTAACCGAAAGGTCGCTGGTTCGAATCCCGGATTGGTCAACGTGTGATCATATTATTTTCCCCTTTACCAACAACTGGCCCGCTGGTGTCAGTATAAATCGGTCCAGTAGTCACCTATATGCGAAAGTGTCGTGTGACTATAATCTACAAACAACAACAATTGTACTGGGATGATCTTTGGGTCTCCGTTATTTGTTGATTCGGCTTTTTAATGTTTGTATTTAAAGTCTTAGAATATGTGTTGTATATCTTTAACGCATTTTTGTAATCTCAGGATGATAAATTAAGTGGGAAGTCTGACACCCTTAGCATTGCTTATATAGTAAAATTGTAATTTTGTATGGGTGTGTTTGCAGATCCTAAACATGTTTTTTGATTTTGTTGTGATAGATGACCTATTTAGTGAGTGGCCCTGATTCAGCTCGTCGTAGCCCGCTAGACCATATAAACAATGAATAAAATTAACTAATGCTTTTAAGGTTGTTCTCAGTATTGTGTCGGATGTATTGTGGTCTAATAATATGTTATTTATTCTTGATATGCCTTTCTATGAAATGTAATAAATCAATTGCATTTCATCTTAATTGCTTTTGTTTGTGCTCTGAAATAGTAAGATAGACACATTGCATGCATAAATATGTTCCCCCACACACATACAACATAGGGAAATGGATGGGGGTCACCTAGCTTCGGCTGTAGGCATTGGGCTGGCACTTTGTTGGCAGCCATCAGTTGCCGATGGTGGGCCGATGGTGAAACGTAGTTGGGAAGTGAGGGGCCGATGCATCAGTGTGATGGGCCATCATCGGCTAACTAATAGCAACTGAGGGGAATGTGCTGGCATTTTGTCGGCAGCCATCAGCTGCCGGAGCTGGGCCGATGAAATGCCGATGGGCAGCCGATGGTCGAGCCAACGGTCGGGCCGCCGTTCACGCTCATTTTGCCAGTAGGCCTACTTCGCCAGCAGTGGGCCAACACATCTTGCCACCACTGGCCACTATGAGGGCCCTTTGTTGAATGGCTGCTTGGGTATTTACTGTAATGTATGTTTGACCAGGCCAGACATAACACTATTTACTGTAACGTATGTGTGACCAGGCCAGACATAACACTATTTACTGTAATGTATGTGTGACCAGGCCAGACACAACACTATTTACTGTAATGTATGTGTGACCAGGCCAGACATAACACTATTTACTGTAATGTCCCAGCAAACCAGCCCGATCGGGGCCCCACTCGGGTCGCGTAGGGCATCTCGACTTTTGTCTGGCTATAGTAGGGATCCACATAGCCCTACAAAATCCTGATGCGTACCGAAGTCGAGAAATGTGGATGCGTAACGATTCGCCCTCCCGTGTGCCGCCCGATTCTTCCCCACCACAAAGCCACGCTGCGCACACGCTAACATAGGCCTACTCTCGCTTCTCATTGGCTAAACTGTCTGGAATGTTTCGTCTGCTTCACATTTGCTGCGGCGTACGTATGTGAAAAATATTTATACAAAATCAATTCAACAAGATATCATTATTTAATTGTGCTTATAATTCTTAATTTTTATCATACAATATGTAAAATATTGTTAAAGTGTTTCTTTTAACTATTGTATTTATTTATACCTTATAAGCCAAGGGTAAATTTCCGTGCCCATTACTGCTGGTCTTTTCCGGTTGTCCTTAGGAGCCAATTTTCTACAGTTTTCTTCTACAGTTGCATGTGCTCGGATATTGTGTTTTTCTGCGAAAACCTATTCCGCTGTGGTTGTTTTTGGGGGCTTTGCCTTTCGTTTATGTATTTACACACGATTTCGATAGCGACGAAGATCACTTTAATATATATCGTTATGGAAATGGTGTGTAAATACTTAAGTGGGGACACACCAAGGACTTCCGAAAACAAAAACGCCTGTGCCGACAGTCCCTATTAACACCAGACATCTTAACTCTTTCTTCATGCAATCACATATCATAAACAATATGTGGGATATGATTTTAGGGTAAATCAGCATTGTCCAGGGATGGGGCATTATCGGGGTTGTTTCTGGTTTAAGTTGGGTTACAATAGGGTTGGTGTTGGGTATCCTGACGTATGCCCGATCTTTGCCGGAATCGGGTTACCGTTCGGCAAAGGTTGGGTTACGGTCGGGTAAGTTTTGGGTACCCCGACGATCGCCCAATCTTTATCGAAAGTCGGGCCACTGTTTGGCGAACGTGGGGTTACGATCGGGTAAGTTTCGGGTAGCCTGACGATCGCCCGATCTTTGCCCGAATCGGGCCCGAGTCGGTTCCAATTTCCATTTGCCCGATCGGGCCCCGATCGGTAGCCCGATCCGGGACCAATCGGGCCCCGAAATTGTGGTTAGCTGGGGTATGTGTGACCAGGCTAGACATAACACTATTTACTGTAATGTATGTGTGACCAGGCCAGACATAACACTATTTACTGTAATGTATGTGTGACCAGGCCAGACAAAACACTATTTACTGTAATGTATGTGTGACCAGGCCAGACATAACACTATTTACTGTAATGTATGTGTGACCAGGCCAGACAAAACACTATTTACTGTAATGTATGTGTGACCAGGCTAGACATGACACTACTGTAATGTATGTGTGACCAGGCCAGACACAACACTATTTACTGTAATGTATTTGTGACCATGTAATGTATGTGTGACCAGGCCAGACAAAACACTATTTACTGTAATGTATGTGTGACCATGTAATGTATGTGTGACCAGGCCAGACAAAACACTATTTACTGTATTGTATGTGTGACCATGTAATGTATGTGTGACCAGGCCAGACACAACACTATCTACTGTAATGTGTGTGTGACCAGGCCAGACTTAACGCTATTTACTGTAATGTATGTGTGACCAGGCCAGACAAAACACTATTTACAAGAGGAGGTGAATGCAAGCTATCTGAATCATCACTAACATCCATGATAGGTCCTGCCCCAAACAGACAGCCATTGTTTACATCAAGTAACACAATGCATGGACTTATATAGGGTCCATGACACAATGTCTCTGTCCTCCTGTCAACTTAGCTTGGATTGCGCAGTACAACGAGTAGTAACGCGTCACGTGACACTTCATTCATGAAATTGCCAAACATGCCCCGTGTTGTTGGCCGCGCCATGGATTCTTCAGTATAGTTTGTACTTCCATGGTCGCGCTTTCTCTACAGTAGAGAGAGAGAGAGAAAGAGAGAAAGAGAG
The DNA here is from genome assembly GCA_036898135.1 of Oncomelania hupensis. NCBI lineage: Eukaryota > Metazoa > Mollusca > Gastropoda > Littorinimorpha > Pomatiopsidae > Oncomelania > Oncomelania hupensis. Next base: position 47,273,263 of record CM072522.1, on the reverse strand, counting down.
AGGGGGAGATAGGGAGAAAGAGAGATTTTTTTTTGAGCTTCAAGCTGGTAGCCTGGCCGGTCATGTGGAAGTTGAATTTCAACAGAGTGGGAAATCTGGCTGAATAAGGAAGTAGAGAGAGAGAGAGAGAGAGAGAGAGAGAGAGAGAGAGAGAGAGAGAGAGAGCGAGAGAGAGAGAGAGAGAGACAGACAGATACAGAGAAAAAGAGAGAGATAGAGAGAGCGAGAGAGAGAGAGAGGAAAACTCCGATGGTATACATAAAGAAGACAGAAGTATTTTCAGAAATTATAATTAATTTTGAAAAGTAAGTCGTTAATTGTTAATAACTTGCTCTTTGACCTGATTTTTTAATGGGAAAAAGCGCTATATAAATATTCTTATTATTCCTTATTATTTAATACCTTGTTTGTATACTTCCGTCTTCTATATGTTATTCCCAAAAATGAATTTTGAAATAATTCAAGGTATTGAAATAATTATATTTATAAAAGCTATGCAAGGATAAAACATGACATCAACGCATAATTCGCATATCAAATCAATATTGAAAAGAAAAAAATATCAATCTAGCAATTCACTGTGAACAGAAATCCCAAATGAAAATGACTTTGTAATGTTCAACATGAATGCACAGACTTCGTATTGTTCAACATGAAAGTGGAATCCAATGTAAGTACAACACGCTACTAGGTGATGTATCACTGTCTGTAATATACAACACTATACATTGACAACGGCGACTGATTGACTGACTTTACTATACAACACTACACATTGACAACAGCGACTGACTGACTTTACTATACAAAACTATGCATTGACAACAGCGACTCGCTGACTTTACTATAAAACAATATACATTGACAACAACGACTGACTGACTTTACTATACAACACCAAACATTGACAACATTGACTGACTAACTGACTTGACTATACAACACTATACAATGACAACAACGACTGACGTGACTATACAACAGATATATCAACTGAGATGAGATGCGCTATGTCTACAATGACTATACAACAGCTACATCAACTGAGATGTGATGCGCTATGTCTACAATGACTATACAACAGCTACATCAACTGAGATGTGCTATGTCTACAATGACTATACAACAGCTACATCAACTGAGATGTGATGCGCTATGTCTACAATGACTATACAACAGCTACATCAACTGAGATGTGCTATGTCTACAATGACTATACAACAGCTACATCAACTGAGATGTGCTATGTCTACAATGACTATACAACAGCTACATCAACTGAGATGTGATGCGCTATGTCTACAATGACTATACAACAGCTACATCAACTGAGATGTGCTATGTCTACAATGACTATACAACAGCTACATCAACTGAGATGTGCTATGTCTACAATGACTATACAACAGCTACATCAACTGAGATGCGCTATGTCTACAATGACTATACAACAGCTACATCAACTGAGATGCGCTATGTCTACAATGACTATACAACAGCTACATCAACTGAGATGTGCTATGTCTACAATGACTATACAACAGCTACATCAACTGAGATGTGCTATGTCTACAATGACTATACAACAGCTACATCAACTGAGATGCGCTATGTCTACAATGACTATACAACAGCTACATCAACTGAGATGCGCTATGTCTACAATGACTACACAACAGCTACATCAACTGAGATGCGCTATGTCTACAATGACTATACAACAGCTACATCAACTGAGATGCGCTATGTCTACAATGACTATACAACAGCTACATCAACTGAGATGTGCTATGTCTACAACGACTATACAACAGCTACATCAACTGAGATGCGCTATGTCTACAACGACTATACAACAGCTACATCAACTGAGATGCGCTATGTCTACAACGACTATACAACAGCTACATCAACTGAGATGCGCTATGTCTACAACGACTATACAACAGCTACATCAACTGAGATGCGCTATGTCTACAATGACTATACAACAGCTACATCACCTGAGATGCGCTATGTCTACAACGACTATACAACAGCTACATCAACTGAGATGCGCTATGTCTACAACGACTATACAACAGCTACATCAACTGAGATGCGCTATGTCTACAATGACTATACAACAGCTACATCAACTGAGATGCGCTATGTCTACAATGACTATACAACAGCTACATCAACTGAGATGCGTTATGTCTACAATGACTATACAACAGCTACATCAACTGAGATGTGCTATGTCTACAATGACTATACAACAGCTACATCAACTGAGATGTGCTATGTCAACAATGACTATACAACAGCTACATCAACTGAGATGTGCTATGTCTACAACGACTATACAACAGCTACATCAACTGAGATGTGCTATGTCTACAATGACTATACAACAGCTACATCAACTGAGATGTGCTATGTCTACAATGACTATACAACAGCTACATCAACTGAAATGTGCTTTGTCCACAATGACTATACAACAGCTACATCAACTGAGATGTGCTATGTCTACAATGACTATACAACAACTACATCAACTGAGATGTGCTTTGTCTACAATGACTATACAACAGCTACATCAACTGAGCTGTGCTATGTCTACAATGACTATACAACAGCTACAGCAACTGAGATGTGCTATGTATACAATGACTATACAACAGCTACATCAACTGAGATGTGCTATGTCTACAATGTCTATACAACAGCTACATCAACTGAGATGTGCTATGTCTACAATGACTATACAACAGCTACATCTACTGAGATGTGCTATGTCTACAATGACTATACAACAGTTACATCAACTGAGATGTGCTATGTCTACAATGATTAAGGAGAGAATGGGAACATTCTCTACATTATACTATTATTTTCAACATCACAATTCAGTTCATACAAATAATTTCTTTGCTGCACAATTATGGAAAGTACAGAAAAGTTATCAACTTATTTAACACGTCTTGAACCAGCCAGTGGAATTTTCCAAACGGTCATTATTTCAGCCAATCAGAAAATAATACTATTATTTTCAATAAGAAATCTAACTTATTCTTCGTATTTGATCATGAAAATTAATCAGTATAACGATTATAGAGCCATTAATTATAACACTGTTTGATAATACATGGAATAAAGAAATGTAATAAAAGAAGTACATAGACATGTATATCGTTTGATAGATAATACATGGAATAAAGAAATGTAATAAAACAAGTACATATACATTGCTATCGTTTGATAATAACTAAACAATGAAATGGATCAACACAATCACTGTGCTACAAGTGTCCATTGAGAGCTTGAGGTCAATGTCCAAACATGGCAAAACCAAAATCACCGTTACTTTACATTTTAAGCTTTTTCTGGGCACGCATTTTCATGTAGAATACTGCAAGTTCCATAAGGAGCATGTGAGTCATATGGTCTTTACCCAACTAGTTACACAATAAGATGTCTTGTGTTCATGTGGTTAGTTACTGCTGTCCAGGTTGTTGATGTTGTTAGTTTCTGCTTTACATGTTGTTGATGTTGTTAGTTACTACTGTCCATGTTGTTAGTTACTGCTGTCCATGTTGTTAGTTACTGCTGTCCATGTTGTTGATGTTATACATGTGCTTTGCTGTCGTTGCTGCTGCTACTGGCGGAGTTGATGTTATCGTTGCTGTTGCTACTACGATAGTGAGTTACTGCTGTTGATATTGTGATTGCTATTTTTAGTTCTAACTGTTGTATTTGGTACTGACTGAGTTACTGTTATCGTTGGTGTTACTGCTGCTACTGATAGAGTTACTGTTATCGTTGGTGTTATTGCTGCTACTGACAGAGTTACTGTTATCGTTGGTGTTATTGCTGCTACTGACTGAGTTACTGTTATCGTTCGTTTTACTGCTGCTACTGACAGAGCTACCGTTATCAATGGTGCTACTGCTGCTACTGACAGAGTTACTGCTCTCGTTGATGTTACTGCTGCTACTGACAGAGTACTGTTATCGTTGATGTTACCGAGAGATACTGTTATTGTTGGTGTTACTGCTGTTACTGACAGAGCTACTAGTGTTGGTGATGTTGCTGAGGACATCACTCTCCTTGCGGTTTCTCACAGCGTCACTGTAGTTGTGGTGGTCAGGGTTACTGTGGTTGGCGGTGTCGTTGTCGTCGCCGCTGCTGTTGTTGTTGTGGGCAGGGTTAGTGTGGTTGGCAGTTTCGTTGTCGTCGCCGCTGCTGTTGTAGTTGTTGTGGTCAGGGTTACTGTGGTTGGCAGTGTGTTTTTCGTCGCCGCTGCTGTTGTTGTTGCGAACAGCGTTACTTCTACTGTGGCCGTTGCTGCGGAACACGTGGTCTCTTGGTGTCACGATTTCCTGACTGTCGGCGACGTCGTCGTCGTTGTTGACGCTGCTGGACTGGTGATGATGATGCTGATGGTGGTGATGATGATGCTGGTGGTGGTGATGATGGAGGTGATGATGGTGTTGGAGGTAATAGTGATGGAGTGGTGGTTGGGGTTGTCGCTGGTGTCCAAGTGGTCGCCGCCGTCTGAAAAAAGACAAGGCGTCAGTATGAGTTTTCCACTGACGTTGACATCGTCATCATCATCATCATCATCATCATCATCATCATCATCATCATCATCATCATCATCATCATCATCATCATCATCATCATCGTTGTCGTCATCATCATCATCATCATCATCACTGTCACTTCAGCAATGGATAGTCAGAGCAACATTGTAGGTTTCTGTTCATGTAAATACAAGCCCAAGTGCTGACGCATAAAGACGCTTTATCGTACTCACAGACACGAGAGAGAGAGAGAGAGAGAGAGAGAGAGAGAGAGAGAGAGAGAGAGAGAGAGAGAGAGAGAGAGAGAGAGAGACTGGGACTCTTCCTGTTGCACAGGCGGCGGAAGCTGCTCAGGATTGGGGGGGCACACACACATTTTATTCACTGACATCAGGGTCGGATCTTGGAAAAGTCGAGGGGGAGGTTACAAATTCAGCGAAGGCGCGAAGCGCCGAACCTTCTAGGGGGGTCCGGGGACATCCCCCCCACACTCCCCCCCCCTCCCCGGAAAATGTTTTTTTCAAGGACGCAAAATGGTGCAATCTGGTGCAATCTGAACCTTGAAAAAGCCATTTGTGATGGTCTGGGACTTTGAGCTATTTGAACAATTGAACTGACAAACTCTGGGGTACAAAAATTATCCTCTGCCCCTCCGTTAAAAAACAACAACACACACACAAACATTTATTTATCAGCAGAGATGTTTTTTATACTATTATTATTCACTACTTTTTGTTGATCGTTAACGGTATAAAGCTTTACCTTGTAGTTTATGAACATCACCGCCCTGCTTTCATTTAATTCAGTCTTGTTGCACTAAGTTCCTCGGCATTAGTACCATTTGTGAATTGTATCGTCTGGCAAAACAGTTCACTGCCTCTTTGAAGTCAATATCAACATCCCTGTGCACTTTCAGTAAAGCAAGTCCATTGAGTCTCTGTTGCCCCATTGTAGAGCGCAGGTAGTTTTTCAGGTTGCGCAACTGACTGAACGCTCACACTCGGCAGTAGTGACAGGCAGGGTGCAAAGTATCTTTAGCATGATGAACAGGTTGGGATAAAAATCCCTGTCACAATGTTTCAGTGCTTCTCATGCCGTGGATGGGATGATAGCTGTCGCATTCTCAGCAGCACTTCGCCATTTGCAAACCCACCGTTGGTATTCTGCATCAAGGGTAGCGTTGTCTGGTTGGTCAGACTCCCACAACATTGCCAGTGTCTTCACCCCTTCTGGAACCTGCATGAAACCATCCTGGTTGTCTATTAAAGTGCTTGGCACCAGACAGGAACCATCAACTTCTAGGCCAGCATTTTTGAACCTCGAGTCCAATTCGGTTGACAGGTGTTCCAAGAAAGGAATGGCATTGCTAATCTTGAAATATTCTTCTGGAGTGGCCGCAGGTTGGTTGTCACGGAGAGTCTGTCGGGATGTTTGAGGAGGAACAATAACACCAGTTGTCAAAGCATTTGCCATTTTGCTGACTTCACCAAACCAGGCAACGAGCACTGTGTCGACATCTCTTCTAACAAAAGACATGCAGTTACTGACCTTTTTGATTTCCCTGTAGGCATCGACAACATCTTTTGTCATTTTCTGCAGCTTCACTGTCAAGGGTTTCCATTTCAACGATGTTTTTGGACGATTCAGCGATGGTCGTTTCAATGGATGTTCGTTATAACAAATTGTCATAATTATCAACTTAACATCTTAATTAATATTCCTAAAAAGTCGTTTTTGGTGGATTAGGGCAGTATCAAGGTGAAGGTGCTGGAAGAGGCTTGCGGCCAGAACAAGAAAATATGGCTGCATTTACTAATTTAGGCTTAGGGGTTGGGTTACTTGGTCGTTTCAACGGGAAAACGCTTTGGACGTTTCAACGGATCCCTTGAAATGGATTTCTGTTGAATTGACTATAAATAACTCTTTGTACGTTGGACCAAAAGTGACTAAAAACTGCAATGTTTTAAAAACTATTTTGAAAAAATTAAAACTCTTTGCATTAAAAAAAATCAATTTTTAAAAAATTTTTTTTGGAAGGGGGGTTCCAGAACCTAGGTATCCCCCCCCCCTCCTCTGGGTCCGGCCCTGGACATTTACTCCAAATAATTTGAACTATTTTCATAGACACTATGTGAGAGAGAAAAAAAGATATGTCATATATTTATACGACTGTGCATATAAGAGAGAGAGAGAGAGAGAGAGAGAGAGAGAGGGGGGGGGAGGGTAGAGAGAAAGGGAGAGAAACTGACCTGGCAATGTTGATCCATCACAGTAACAAAAACAGCAGTCATGCATGTCATTTGGCATGGGAAATTACACCGTTAATTTTTTTAAAGTATGCCTGACGGCGTTCATTTATATTGATAAATTCGTAAGCAGTTTGCGCTAGGTCTAGTTGATCTACTTTGTCTTTGAACGCATGCATTATAAGACATTTATTTAGACGCTCCTGCGTCATCGTTGCCCGAAGGTATGTTTTTACCCGCTTTAGGGCTGAAAAACTGCGTTCAGCCGTTGCAGTTGTGGTTGGGATGGTGAAGTACACTCTGAGAAGTGTATCCACTTCACTCAGCATCCGTCGCACAGTGTCAGAAGCTTTCAGTTCATCCGGCAGTGCTTGGAAGATGGTGATCCTAGAGTTAGCCGCCTTCCTGGTGTCACCCGGTGCATGTGGGAGGAGTTCGAGCTGAGTTTTGAGTCTGTCCAAGTCGATGTCAGCGGAATATGTATCTTTGATTTCTTGAGGAATTTTTGGTCTCTTCCCTGCTGCTCCATCACTTAGAAGAACAAATTTTCCTTGGCAAGTCGAGAGCTATTTGATCAAACCGGCTCTTTAAATGTTCTTTGGTGTTGTCAGTGGCCTCACAGTATTGCTGTCTGTAGTAAGCAGATGGTCAAGAGTAGCTGTGACCCTGTGAACCATCGTCCAGTCTTCGTTGAGGCTGCTTCTGTGTAGGAACGCAGGGCTCATCACACAAATTTGCAGCTTTCGTTGTGATGTCAGCAAAAAATGTCTCATAACAATCTTCATGCCGCATGCTTTCCAGTGTTCTCAGACGAATGTCAGCAGCGTTTACTGCGTCTTCACAAGTCGTTTGTTTTCTTTGAAGAACTATCGCCAACTCTTCAGTCACAACAAGGATCTCATCTTTGAATCTTTTTGCAACTCCTGACACATGACCCTGAAAATTACTCGCCCCGTTGTAGGCCTGTCCCCTACAGTTTTGCACTGGTAAGTCAAGTCTTATCAAGCAGTCCTTCAGTGCATTGAAAATGGTCTCAGCACAGATATTGCTAACTTGCATAAGTCCAGAGAAAGGGGGGAAATATTGGTTTGAACCTCCAAATAATGTTTTTTGAGGGGCTGAATATTGGGGGGGCAAATGTATAGGTTTGCCCCCCCAATATTTTTCTGGAGGGGGCCAGTGCCCCCCTTGCCCCCCCCGCTTCCGCCGCCTGTGAGTAGTAGTAGTAGTAGGGTTGCGTTAGTGGTTGTAATAGCTTTCAGACAGCATCCATCTGTACACTCCATCACGCAACCTCCGCTAAGCTTTTTGATCCTCCGACTCTTCGAGTCCTTCGAACCAAACTTCTGCCGGGTACCTCTCTTTCTCTGCCTTTGTATCGTCTGCTTGGAATCAGACTTTTTCTACACAGCAAACCCTCAATCTCCTTCAGAAAGAACCTAAAACTCATCTCTTATCGTCCTCCTTAGCTCTGTAACCATCTTCCACAACAATGGTCTGTTCCCCATGGCCTCTACCTACCCACATCTGCCAGCGTGTCTATATATTTTGTTTTGACGTATGTTTCTATTTGATGTATTTCTTTTTAAATTCATTTTTTATCTTATCGATTTTATTTATTTATTTATTATTTTGGTGTGTGGATACGTGAGAATTGCGCTTTGAGCCGATTTTTAAAAGGAAAAGGCGCTATATAAATATTATTATTTAGTAGTAGTAGTAGTAGTAGTAGTAGTAGTAGTAGTAGTAGTAGTAGTAGTAGTAGTAGTAGTAGTAGTAGCTACACCACAAACAGGCACAGCAACATTAATAGCAGTGGTAGTGTGGTGATAGTAGTAGCAGAAATAGTAGGTGTCGAAGCAGCAGTAGTTGTAGTAACAACAGCAACAGTAGTAGTAACAGAAGCATTAGTAGCAGCAGTAGTAACAACAGCAGCAGGCACCAACCAGCAACAGTAGTAGTAGTAGTAGTAGTAGTAGTAGTAGTAGTAGTAGTAGTAGTAGTAATAGATTAGGATGCATGTACAGTACACCTATTCTAAACCAGTGTAAACTGATCGCTTCAGGTTGAATGAGGCAAAACGATGGCTAGGGATCAAAGTCATGTACAGTACACGTACCTTGGGAGGGAGAGGGGGGAGGGATAAGAAGAGAAAGACGATGGGGGTGGTAGTGGGCGGGTTGAGAGAAACCAGTTGATCGCTTCTGGTTCATCACTTTAGGGGGCGTCTCATAATGGCAAATGGTACTGCGAATTAGGGCTATTAGACAGCCCCATACCACTGTTATCAACAGATGACAGGTTTGACTTTTGCCATCTGTCACGGATTAGGTTGATGTGACGAATAAAAGGAGACGCCTGAGACCGTTATCATCAATCTACAGACTTCCATCTTCACAGAAGAATCGATCAACTGTTTTGTTTAGTTGAACAATCGACTTAGCTGATCACCATGATGTTTATGGCTCTTGCTGTGCTACTGACTATGGCTATGGGTGAGTTAGTTGGCCTTTTTACCTCTTGTTGAAAACCGAAAACATATGGCAGGTAATGGGCGTCACAAGTGCAAAATAACAATGATTTAACTGTTTCGTTCAATCTTATGATTACGTAATATGTAAATACTATGTAATGGCGTGGTGTAACAGTTTGAGTTATGATGGGTCCCCGTTTGGAGTGTGGTTGTAAAGGTCAGAGCAGTGCATTGTATTATAGTGTATTGTATTGCTTTGTATTGTACTGCATTGTATTGCTTTCGAAAGGCACTTTTATGTTTGTTTGCACTCATTACGCACTTTCAACTATTTTGGTAAAACTCTTTTAATGCGTATGAATGTAGGCTTCTGACTGCTTTTTAGTTAGATGTAAATATTTGATGTAACATCCGTTTTTTCTTATAACGGCACAGGCGGCGGAAGCTGCTCAGGATTGGGGGGGCACACACACATTTTATTCACTGACATCAGGGTCGGATCTTGGAAAAGTCGATGGGGAGGTTACAAATTCAGCGAAGGCGCGAAGCGCCGAACCTTCTAGGGGGGTCCGGGGACATCCCTCCCCCCCTCCCCCCCCCCTCCCCGGAAAATGTTTTTTTCAAGGACGCAAAATGGTGCAATCTGGTGCAATCTGAACCTTGAAAAAGCCATTTGTGATGGTCTGGGACTTTGAGCTATTTGAACAATTGAACTGACAAACTCTGGGGTACAAAAATTATCCTCTGCTCCTCCGTTAAAAAACAACAACAACACACACAAACATTAATTTATCAGCAGAGATGTTTTTTATACTATTATTATTCACTACTTTTTGTTGATCGTTAACGGTATAAAGCTTTACCTTGTAGTTTATGAACATCACCGCCCTGCTTTCATTTAATTCAGTCCTGTTGCACTAAGTTCCTCGGCATTAGTACCATTTGTGAATTGTATCGTCTGGCAAAACAGTTCACTGCCTCTTTGAAGTCAATATCAACATCCCTGTGCACTTTCAGTAAAGCAAGTCCATTGAGTCTCTGTTGCCCCATTGTAGAGCGCAGGTAGTTTTTCAGGTTGCGCAACTGACTGAACGCTCACACTCGGCAGTAGTGACAGGCAGGGTGCAAAGTATCTTTAGCATGATGAACAGGTTGGGATAAAAATCCCTGTCACAATGTTTCAGTGCTTCTCATGCCGTGGATGGGATGATAGCTGTCGCATTCTCAGCAGCACTTCGCCATTTGCAAACCCACCGTTGGTATTCTGCATCAAGGGTAGCGTTGTCTGGTTGGTCAGACTCCCACAACATTGCCAGTGTCTTTACCCCTTCTGGAACCTGCATGAAACCATCCTGGTTGTCTATTAAAGTGCTTGGCACCAGACAGGAACCATCAACTTCTAGGCCAGCATTTTTGAACCTCGAGTCCAATTCGGTTGACAGGTGTTCCAAGAAAGGAATGGCATTGCTAATCTTGAAATATTCTTCTGGAGTGGCCGCAGGTTGGTTGTCACGGAGAGTCTGTCGGGATGTTTGAGGAGGAACAATAACACCAGTTGTCAAAGCATTTGCCATTTTGCTGACTTCACCAAACCAGGCAACGAGCACTGTGTCGACATCTCTTCTAACAGAAGACATGCAGTTACTGACCTTTTTGATTTACCTGTAGGCATCGACAACATCTTTTGTCATTTTCTGCAGCTTCACTGTCAAGGGTTTCCATTTCAACGATGTTTTTGGACGATTCAGCGATGGTCGTTGTCACGTTATGACTTAGAGGGAAAAGGGAAAGTCCGTTCTGGCGCCTGTGGTGTACATAGTTAGGGTGTGGGATATGAGAGAGAAGAGAAGGGAGTGTTAGCTATACAGCCGGATAGAGAAATCAGACCGAGAAATCCGTGCATAGAGCATATAAACAGAGAGGGAGCTGCAGTATAAGTTCACCAGAACATTCTACCGAGTTAGTAGGCGGAAAATAAAAAGAAATGTACGAGAGTCTGTGGAAGGAATGATAAGTTGGTGTCAACTGCCGAAGGGTGTGAGAGGGAGGATAGTGCCTGCGTTTTTTGGACTAAGAATTTGAGGCCTGTTCTAAGTTGTGTGTCGTCCTCGATTGGAGACCCAGCAAAGCCATCGACACGTTGGGGTGGATGGATGTCCTAAGTGTGACCCTGAGACCGGCCTGTTGACCACCGACCATTCTTCCTCCTCCGGGTTGTGTTGTTGTTTTGTGTTGTCCCCCCGGATCATCACGAGTGGAGGTAGGCAGTCCGTTTTTATTGCTCTAGTTGGCTATGCATTCTCTGGGTGTTTGAATGATGTATATAGGTGTGGAAGACAGGAGTGAATGTAAGTAGGTATTATCATGAATTTTATTGCATTGTTTGCCTTGTGTTTATGATTTTCTTGTTGCATTTTCCGGACTTATATTATATTTGAAATGAACGAAGAATTATTATGAATAAGAAGTGCTGTAATTGAATGTAAAACATGTTAAGCCAGTGTGAGACAGTAATGAGAGTGTTAAAGAATTTTATTGCATAAAGAAATAATCTTTATTCTTGTGTACGAAAGGTTGTGGTATGGAATTCTAGAAAATAGTTTTGTCAGGTGTTTTGAAGTGGTGTAGTCGAAAGCATGGCGGTAAGGGAGACAACTGCGGAGCGCCCAGGACAGTAAGTGAGGGTATGGGTTAACTCCCTTTACGATAGTCTTTACTCCTTTTGGGTTCAAATTGTATTACAGTGCATTCGTCTGGCGGTGAGTGTGAGACCAGGCCCTTACTTTGTGTGGTGGCGTGATGTGGGCGCTGTGGTTGTAGCTGCTGTCGCTGACCTATCTGGGGTGGAGTCCAGCTCTGCCAGGGTAGCGCGGTGGGCGGTTACCTTACCTTGCTGGTGGGGGTTCCTTCACCATCCCCACTATTCTCCGCCTCACTCCTCTCCTCCCGAGAGGAGGGTTTGTATCTAACCAGGACTTCATTATTATATTATCTTCAAGCATATTATTATTCTTCTTCAGTGCCGGAAAAGTTATATATTGTGTGCACAAACTTTATGGGCCATTAACTAATAGAACATTCTCTGATAGACAGTGATTTAGTTGTGAAGTGACAGTGAAAAGACTTCGATGAAAGACTCTTGATTTGAGCAAATAGTCAGCTATATACAGACCCAAGACATTACTTGTGTTCGAATCTTATTATTTCATAACTGAATCATCTGCTGAAGTGCATAATCTTTTCCATTTGGGAAAACCGTGTTACAGTAATTGAAATATTCATTGTTTTGCTTTGAATTTTGCCTTTTTCAAAATATTGTATTGAATTTCGTTGTTTCATTGATTTCATTTTGCAATTCGGTTCACATTTCATCGTTATATGATTTCATATTTTGTTTTCACATCATCCTTGTCCATCTATGTTTTGATTGCTGCGGGTATGAGTACTGTGGGAAGGAAGGGGGGATAATTGATTGTGTGTGTTGAATAAAAGAATTGTTTGTCTTGTTCACCTCTGAGTTGCGTTAGTTATTGGTCGGGTGGGGTATGCTCTAGTAGTAGCTCTAACAAATGTACACCACATCCAGACCCAGTCCGGGTGTGTCGTGACATTAAGTGGTGGCAGCGGTGGGATTGAGATAGGGCGGTAGGGGGTAAATAAATGTGATAGGGTTCATGTTAGGGTGTGTTTCAGTGTTGTAGATTAGTTAGGTTCAGAGGTGCCGTGTTTTGTTGGTGTGTTGGTGTGTACGAGTGAATGCTAGTGGGCGGTTGGCGGGAGTAGGGGAGTGTAGCTCTAGGGCCTACAACCCAGGGAGTGCATACGCATAAACGGAGGGTAGGGACGGGCTGTGTGCCTTCCGCTGTTAAGGATCCGGGCAGCGGGGACCCTCCGGCTCTTGTCATTGTCCGTCTAGTGTTTATTCGTTGTCTCATCGTCTGTGTGTGTGTTTGTCCCCGTTTTCTTTGATTTTTGAGTTGTCGCAGGGGGAGGCTCTGCTCGGTGGTCGGCGGCTGGTCTCTGGGCACTTACGTCGCTGGTAGGATGCCGCCGAAGAGGCACGCAGTGGCAGGGCGGGTGGCTGACGCAGCAGCGGGGAGAGACCTCCAGTGGGAGGAGAGTGACATCCAGCTTCTGGGAGCTGGCGTACTAGACACACCGGTCACACCAGACACAGTGAGTACTCCTTCTCGTACCCTTGGAACGGCTGGACTGACACCTGGGAGGAAGGGCAAAACTAGGGGGGAAACTAGTCCTTATGAGAGATACACAGCTCTAGGCACTAACCTTGGCTTTAGGGATGCCGCGTTAGCTCACTTCGTGATGGAGGAGGTCAGGAAGGAAGAAGAGAAGTTGGAGCGAGAGATAGAACGGCTCACAGCCGAAAGGGCACGTAGGGAGGAGCTAGAGGCCGCGGAAAGAGCACGTAAAGAAGAGTTACGGGCCGCGGAAAAGAAGCTAGAGGTCGCGGAAAGGATACGTAGGGAAGAACTAGAAGCCGAGCGAGAGATGCGTAAGGCAGAGTTGGCGGCCGCTGAACGAGCCCGGAAGGAAGAGATAGAAGCTGCTGAGAACAGGCTTAGGTTACAGCTAGAGGCTAGCAACCGTCAGGTTGAGGAAGATAGGCAAAGGCGCGAGGTGAATAGGGGGTATTCAATGAAGATGCGTCCGCTGGACGACAAAGAAGACATAGAATCCTATTTACAGCTTTTTGAGCGCGTGGCTGGGACCCAGGGGTGGCCCAAACAAGTCTGCCGTGATTTGACAAAACCGAGTAAGTCCACCTAAGGTCGAAAATGAGTTTTTTGCGCCATCAAACTTGCAAGAGAATGACGCATCTTACCTGTAAAAATCAAATCGAAACTATGTTTAGATTTGGAGATATCATAGAGTAAGTCCTTGTTAAAAAAATTTTAAGTGGGGGAATAAACTGATAAAACCAAGCAAGTCCCCTGCGATTTTGTTTCGGCGATCCTCTGGCTGATGCTCGAGTTGGCATGATGACGTCATTTTCTACAATAATCTGACAAAGAAAAGTAAGTCCTCCCGACCAATGAGAAAGCGCCTTAAGATAAAGTGGACCAGTGAGAATCCATGTTATTGCTGCTGTGCAATATTATTTTCCTGTGAAAATGATGACGAAATTTCGGTCAGCAAAGGACGTGTTCGGCTTTTTGAAAGAGTTTTCTTCATGTACTTTCCTGCCCACCATGAAGGATCCTGTAGATCTTCCGCCTACGCGGCAACTTCCACGAGGTGTGGAAATAAACAAACAAACTATCCTTTCCTATCCTATCCTATCCTGTCCCGTAACCCTGAGGTCGTAGGGGCACCACAGATGATCGTTTAACCAGCATACTCCATCTCTCTCTGTCCTCAGAAGCCCTGATGGCTTCGCTCAGTGTCAAACCAGTCCATTCTCGAATGTTGTCCTCCCACCTCTTTTTCGGTCTCCCTCTTCTTCTACATCCTTGCACTGTGCCTTGCAGAATAGTCTTTGCAAGGCCTGATGATCTGGTGACTTGGCCATACCATCGGAGTTTCCGTTTCTTCACCACTGTGAGCAGGTCATCGTGTTGTCAAATGGCTTGTGTGATGGTCTGTCGGACTTCGTCGTTGGTGATGTGTTGGGTATAGGAAATGCCCAGAAGTCTTCTGTAGCACCTCATCTCCATGCTTTGTATTCTTCGTTGTAGATCTGCTGTGATGGTCCATGCTTCGCAAGCATATAGGAAGATGGAGATGACAAGGGAGCGCAGCAGTCTTACTTTGGAATGTAGAATGATGGTCCTGTCTTTCCAAATGGCTTCAACCTTGTCAGGGCAGCAGTTGTTTGTGCGATCCTGGAGAGGACTTCCTGTCCGGACCCATTGTATGATACAATGGCTCCTAAATATTTGAAGCTATGCACTGTGTTGAGGGATTGGCCTTGGACTTTGATGTCCGTGTTGATGCCATTGGTGTTGTTGGTCATCATTTCGGTCTTCTCTGCACTTATTTCAATTCCACAAGCTTTGGAGGTGGTGTCAAGCCTCTGTACCAGCTGTTCAAGTTCTTGTTCCTCTCCAGCCAATCCATCAATGTCATCCGCAAAACAAAGATTGGAGATTGCTCTACCCCCTATGCTGACTGTGCCTTCGTGATCTGCAAGAGCACCTGACATGATGCGCTCTAGGAAGATGTTGAAGGGTGTTGGAGAGAGTAGGCATCCTTGACGCACACCGATTGTTGTTCTGAACCAGTTCCCGATGGCGCTGTTGTGGAGGACTGCACTGGTAGCCTTGTCATACAGGTTTTTGATGACTTCAATAATTTTAGGTCTGATGTTGTACGCTTTCATTGTTGCCCATAGAGCTGCATGCCAGACTCGGTCAAACGTTTTCTTGAAGTCTATGAACACATGATATAGATGTTGTTGGTGCTGTAGGTATTTCTCACAGATTATTCTGAGGTTGAAAATATGTTCAGTGGTACTTCGCCCTGCCCTGAATCCTGCTTGTTCTTGAGCTATGATTTGTTCAGCTTGGGGTTTCAACCTGTTGAGTAATATTTTCAGGAGGACCTTGCTGGGATGGATGATGAGGCTGACGGTGCGGTAATTTTCACACTCCTGAAGGTTACCTTTTTTGGGAAGAGTGATGACAAGCGACTGGGCCCATGGTATAGGCCAATCTCCACTCTGCCAGATCTTGTTACAGATAATGGTGAGGGCATCAATCATCGCTTCTCCTCCTGCTTGTAGCAGTTCCGCGGGTATGTTGTCCACTCCCGCTGACTTCCCTTTCTTTAGCGATTGCACTGCTGCCTCAACTTCTTCCCGGAGAATTGGGAGGATTTCTTCTTCAATGTTCTCGAGGGACATGCTAGAACTGATGGGTCTCCATTTGGTGTATGATTGTAAAGGTCAGAGCAGTACTCTGTCCATCTGTCCAAGACTTCTTGTTCTTCTGTAAGGCATAAGCCAGACTTGCTTTGGATCGTGGAGACTTTGGGCTGTTTGAAACTTGTCAGCCTCTTTACAGTCTGGTAGGCCTTCTTGCTGTTGTTCTTGTTCAGACTGTTCTCTATTTCCTGGCATTCATCTTCTATCCAGTTATCCCTTTGCTGTGCGCATGCCTTTTCGGATGTCATTGTTGATTTTTCGGTAGACATCAGCTCCCTGTGAGGTGTTCTTTTTCTTTCTTTTTTTTAATCTCTCTTCGTTTATCACACAGATCCAAAAGTTCAGGTGTGATCCACGGCTTCTTCTTTGGTCGGTGCTTGCCAAGGATCTTAGTGGCGGCATCTGTCACAGCTGAGTTGAAAGTGGTGGTCATGGTGTTGACATCTACTTCACCAGCCCCGAAAAAGAGCAGTGGTGCAAATGTCCCTTCAATTGTGGCCTGAAATAGTTCTGCCACCTCCGGGTCTTGCAGTTTGTCCAGGTCGAACTTCAGTCTAGTGCAGTATTTACTCTCTTCAAGTGGAGCCGGAAAGACATCATCAAGAGATCGTGGTCACTTCCGATGTTTGCTCCTGGAAAAGTGCGTGTCCTGCCAATGTTGATGCTTGATCTGAAGCGTTTCTTGACCATGATGTAGTCTATTTGGTTGTGATGCTCCCCCCTGGGACTGTGCCATGTCCATCGTCTGGAGTTTTTGTGGAGACCAAGCGTGTTTGCCAGTACCAGATTGTTGTATCTGGCAAACTCCAAGAATCTCAGACCCCTGTCATTTGTCTCGTTGTTGCAGTGGGGTCCACATGTGTCTCCCCAGTTGTGGTGCGCATCTTGGCCAACCTTGGCATTCCAGTCGCCTTGCACTATGACTATGTCCTTCTTCGGCACATGGTCAAGGACCGCCTGTAGATTTTCATAAAAATCCTCCACTTCGCTGTCGTCATAGTCTGATGTTGGGGCATAGGTCTGGATGATGGTGATGTTGAAAGGGGCTGCTCTCAAGCGGATGGTAATGAGTCTACTGGGCGGCAACCCATGACAGTGGCTAGAATGTTCTTGTGGACCAAGAATCCAACGCCGTGTTCGTGCCTGTCATCTCTACCGCTGAAATAGAGCTTGTGGCCTTTGTCTGTCGTTGTTTCACCTAGGCCTTTCCAGTGCAGTTCGCTAATGCCTAGAACGTTCCATCGATAGCGGTCCAACTCGTGGGCCAGTTCTTCTAATTTTCCTTCCGCAGTTAGGGTCCTGACATTCCAGGTTCCTATGACGATGTTGTTTCTCGTGCGGATCTTGCTAACTTGTCCATCAGTAACATACTTAACACCTCCGTCCTGGTGGCCAACGGAAGGCGCGGTCCTTGAGCCGGGCGACGACCTATCCGGTATGGAATTAGTGGATAGTGTCATCATGCATGTAGTGTGTCTTGGGCAAAAAAGGACCTGGCGGTGCCCAATCCTCTCCAGGCTGTTGGGCACAGCCGAAATCCACGAATACAGTGTGGCTCGCCTTGGCCCCGAGCACGTGGTCGTTGAACCTGTAGCAACGTGAGGTTCCTCGCCCTGGCCGGTGACTTCTGTGTAGAAGACTTTCGCCCAGTGATGCCGTGCTAACATTACCCCTGTTAGTCGCCTCTTACGACACGCCGGGAAACATTGGGCCTATTCTATTGAGTGCCCGAACCCACAAACAAACAGCAACAAATATATTACAGACACACAACAAGGGCAACAAAATACAAGACATACACGTGGTGTAAAGGCAGGACGATCGCTACAATAGGAAACTGAAAGGAAAATAGTTTTGTATTTTTAAAATTAAATTGGCTGCATCTAATTTTATTTTGAAGGGAGAGCAAAAAACAGTGAAGAATGGCTTAAAACAATAAACAGGCACACATATACACTCACTGTAACTGCCGCACCCACATCTTACAAAACCCAACTTATGTGACTCATCTCGTCAGACTTTTTAACAAAGAAACGAAACGGCCTATGGGACTTAATTGGTTTGGTGAATTTTGAAAACAAGGATTTACTTAATAATAAACTGACAAAACCAAGCGGATTTGACTTACTTGGTTTTGTGAATTTTTTTAACAAGGATTTAATTCAATAATAAACTGACAAAACCAAGCGGGTGACTTGCTTGGTTTTGTCATGTTCTCAACAAAGATCTATCTCAAGAATAATCTGACAAAGCAAAGCAAGTCCACAAATAGTCTTAAAACATCAAATCTATCAAACATTTCTTTAACATTCAAGGTATGCACTCTTAAATCGAGGAATTGCATTATAATATGCCCTTAAACTTCCAGAAACGATCGCGTAATATAGCGCAACACAAAACGTCGATTTTCTCGAAAGTAGGTTTTGTGGACTTGCTCGGTTTTGTCAGTTCACGGCAGAAGTGTGGGGTGATAGGTTAGCGCCGTTGTTACAGGGGGAGGCCCGCGAGACCTATCTTAGGCTGACGATTGACCAGGCAAAAGATTTTGACACTGTGAGGGACGCCTTATTGAAGCGGTTCAGAAAGAACGCCGATTACTATAGGCGACAGTTCAGAGAATCCAAAAAGGAAGGGGCTGAATCATTTCCCCAGTTTTTCGTTAGGTTGACAACTCTAGTCAAGAGGTGGTTTTGTCTGGCTAACAAGGACATAGACGATGTAGGAGAACTGTTAGACACCTTTTTGTCAGAACAGCTATATGCCGTCATGAGTCCCGAGTTAGAAATGTTCGTGCGGGAAAGGCAGCCCAAAGACGGGACAGAAGCGGCCAGCATGGCACAGTTGCATATAGATGCTAAACGGGCCGTGACCCGAACCCCAGTGGGGGGGTCCTCTCGACCATTTCAGAGGAGGGACAGGGTGCCGACAGGGACGACTGTACCAACTGCTCCCAAGACAGAGTCTGGAAGCCAACCTAAGAAGACTGATGACGAACGGGTGTGTTTCCACTGCAAACAGAAGGGCCATATAGCCCGGTTTTGCAAAAAGAAGACTGGCCTTAACCAAGTGACGGTTGCACCCGAAACCCCGACAGTAACGACCGCACCAGTGACTGTAGGGATGCGGATAATTTGCCCATACAACCCTTGGAGTCGCGGACTAGCGCAGGGGCAAGAAGTGCGTATCATGAGAGACACAGGCGCAGAAATGGGGGCTATCGCCGCTAAGTGGGTGGGGGCAGAAGAGATGACGGGTCGCATGGTGGAGGTCCAACCGGTGGACCATGCTAAGGCTGACAAGTACCCTACCGCTTGGGTCGACATAGAGTCGCCGTTTGTGCGAGGTAGAGTCGAGTTAATCGTGGTACAACAGATGGGCCCCGACGTGATTCTCGGGAATTGGATAACGTTCGCTAGTGGACACAGGAGCGCCGTGACAGTAGACGGAAGCGAGTGCGCGATGGCCGCAGCGGTCCAAACTCGCGCTCAGGTCCAACGGGAAAGACTGACCGAAGACCCGCTGACCGTAGTCCGACCGACTCAACTCGACGTAACTCCCGGACAGCTAGTAGAATGGCAAGGACAGTACGAATCACTAGCCAAAACTAGGAAACTAGCTGACGAAGGGAAGGCAGTGCAGTCGGGGAAAAGTTTGGTCGAGTTTCAGCGGAAGAAAGGGGTCTTATACAGGGTGTACAGCAAAGGGGGGAGTAGGATGTCACAGTTGGTGGTCCCCAAGAACCTGAGGGGAGCGGTATTGCGGTTAGCGCACGACCCTCCCATGGGAGGGCATCTGGGTGGCAAGAGAACACGGGAGCGTATATGGGGAACCTTTTATTGGCCTGGGATGTGCGCCGAGGTACGGCGATACTGTGAATCATGCGCACAGTGCCAAAAAGTAGTGCCCAGGGGAAGAGTGTCCAAGGTCCCTATGCAGCAGCTGCCGTTAGTAGAGGAACCATTTCGGAGGGTAGCCATAGATTTGGTGGGACCGATCACACCCGCATCAGAAAGGGGGAACAGATTCCTTTTGGTGATAGTGGATTACGCCACCAGATATCCCGAGGCCGTTCCACTAAAAGGGGTTGAGACCGAGAGGGTGGCAGAAGCACTGTGGGAAGTGTGGTCGAGGGTGGGCATCCCAAGGGAAATCTTGACCGACCAGGGGCCCCAATTCATGTCTCACGTGATGAAAGAGGTGAATAGGTTACTGTCCGTCCATGGGAAATCCTGTTACGTTGAAACGTGAACGAAAGTATGTCGGAAGCGCGCACGATAGATCTAATCGTTTCGTTTTGCAAAGTATTCAATAATGGTGTTTATTTACCTTTGATTTGAGTTTGCATTGTTGTTAGGAGAGGCTTTGTATAGCGTTGATAATTTGCGTTAGTCGATATTATTTGAGAATCTTCTGGATATGCGTGTTTACTCTTGATAGAAATTTCCGGATGGATATCGAAGGTCGTGAATGTTCCCGGAAGTAGAGAAAATGTGAATGACGTAAGTCAGTGATGACGATCTTTAGTTCGATTGGTGGCAGTACGTCATTTCTACCATGTACGAAATCTTTCCGGAAAAGAGAGAGGTTATTTAATCGTGAGCCGAGTCGCTGTTGAGATAGAAAAGTTGTTGATAGTGATTTGGAAAGTTGCTGTGAAAGTTGTTGAGTCGAATTGAGAATTGTATGCAGTTGTTGATGTGTGCTGAATAAAAGTGGAAAACTTCATACGTCGACTTTGTGAATTGTATGCTGTTTGGACGGGCTGTGTGAATAAACGAATCTGAGTTACACAACTATCAGGAATTCAAGCATCGGGGCTGAATCAGATACTGATAGAAAACACCAACATCGAACGGAGTGTAACATTTTGGGGGTCAAGCCGCGATTCACGCCATAGCCAAGGGTTCAACTGCTACAACAAGCGAGTCAACGTTACGGGAGGCAGTCATCGAGGGTAGCCGCCAACGAGTTGCGTCGAGAGGGGCCAACATACTGGGACTACATCACCGATAGGTTCGGGTTGACTGCAAGGGCGTGTAGTCGCCTAAGAGTTGCTTCATGAGCGAACAACAGAGCGGGACTACGTAGCTGCCGTAAGACTACGTCGAGGGACAGTCTCGGAGCTACATCGCCAGTATCCAGAAAGACGTGCAGATGAGAAACTTTGACTTTGTGTGAATGAACTGTGAACATTGACAATATCCAGACGGATTTGAAGATGAAAATCATTGACTCTGTGAATGAACTGAGAACGTTGATAGTGTTCAGACAGTCTGAAATAAGTTTTAATTCTGAACTTTGTGCATTACGTTTCAACGTTGTTGAAAGAAATTAGGTAAATTTCTTCTTGAGTGGGGGGTTATGTTACGTTGAAACGTGAACGAAAGTATGTCGGAAGCGCGCACGATAGATCTAATCGTTTCGTTTTGCAAAGTATTCAATAATGGTGTTTATTTACCTTTGATTTGAGTTTGCATTGTTGTTAGGAGAGGCTTTGTATAGCGTTGATAATTTGCGTTAGTCGATATTATTTGAGAATCTTCTGGATATGCGTGTTTACTCTTGATAGAAATTTCCGGATGGATATCGAAGGTCGTGAATGTTCCCGGAAGTAGAGAAAATGTGAATGACGTAAGTCAGTGATGACGATCTTTAGTTCGATTGGTGGCAGTACGTCATTTCTACCATGTACGAAATCTTTCCGGAAAAGAGAGAGGTTATTTAATCGTGAGCCGAGTCGCTGTTGAGATAGAAAAGTTGTTGATAGTGATTTGGAAAGTTGCTGTGAAAGTTGTTGAGTCGAATTGAGAATTGTATGCAGTTGTTGATGTGTGCTGAATAAAAGTGGAAAACTTCATACGTCGACTTTGTGAATTGTATGCTGTTTGGACGGGCTGTGTGAATAAACGAATCTGAGTTACACAACTATCAGGAATTCAAGCATCGGGGCTGAATCAGATACTGATAGAAAACACCAACATCGAACGGAGTGTAACAAATCCACGTCACCCTATCATCCGCAGTGCAATGGTCTCGTAGAGCGGTTCAACGGTACTCTGGTTTCTATGCTGAAGAAGCTAGCCGCTGAACAACCCCGTTGTTGGGACAGGTTCCTTCCAGCATTGCTTTTTGCATACCGCGAAGTACCGCAGGAATCGACAGGATTCGCTCCCTTTGAACTTTTGTATGGGAAGACTGTTAGGGGGCCCATGGCAGTACTGCGAGATTTGTGGACAAAGGAACAGATGGGGGAAGAGATCAGGGATGCGAGCCAGTATGTGGTAGACCTAAGGAATAGGATAGAAGAGACATGCAAACTGGCTCAGCAACATCTAAAGGGTGCGACAAAACGTCAGAAACAGCACTTTGACCGGAAGACCAGACCACGCTCGTTCGCAGTGGGCGACAAAGTGTTGCTATTGCTGCCGACGAAACACAATAAGTTGCAAATGGCGTGGCAGGGTCCCTTTGAGGTGTTAGAACGGGTGGGCGAGTGTGACTACAGGATCCGCATAGGCATGAAAAGCAAGCTGTATCACGCAAATCTGCTAAAAAGGTTTCATGAGAGGGTAGCCGTCACTACAGTCGTGGTAGAGGAGGGAGATGAAGGGGAAGACGAGGAGGTACAAATAGCTGAGGGGGACGTTCCCACTGTTCCACTGGTACCTTCTGAAGGTCCGGAGGACGTACACCTCGATCCTTCATGTCCAGAATTGCATCTGGAACTGAAGCATCTCGCGAGGCAGTTTAGCGACGTCTTGACGGATTTTCCCCTACGCACCACACTGGACACATGCGAGATCAAACTGACGGACGACGAACCCGTGAGAACCCGACAGTATCCGCTACCCCATTCCCAGCTAGAAATAGTAAAAGGGGAGGTGGAAACGATGTTGAAGATGGGGGTTATTGAGAGGGCCAGTTCCCCGTATAGTTCGCCCATTGTGCTGGTTCGGAAGAAAGAAGGAACCATACGGTTTTGCGTAGACTTCCGTAAGCTAAACCAGAAAGTCGTCTTTGACGCGGAACCGCTCCCAGACATAGAGTACTTATTCTCGCTGCTGTCGAAGGCAAAGTATCTCAGCAAACTGGATCTAGCTAAGGGGTATTGGCAGGTCCCCATGCGTCTAGAAGACAAGGAAAAGACCGCGTTCACGACCCCTGCGGGGCAATTTCAGTGGCAAGTGATGCCATTCGGTCTTAAGACGGCCGGCGCCGTGTTTTCCAGGATGATGCGCAAACTGCTAGAACCGTTGCGGTTACCCGAAGTTAGCAACTTCATGGATGACTTAATGATAGCCACCGAAACGAAAGAGCGTCATCTTCAGTGTCTCGCCAAGCTATTCTGTAGACTGAGAGAGGTACAGTTGGCAGCACGGCCAAAGAAGTGCTATTTGGGTTTTCAGCAACTCGAGTACTTGGGGCATACCGTGGGTAATGGACAGATACGTCCAGAGGGGGACAAAATGCAGCGCATTAGAGACGCTCCCCGACCCCAGACAAAGAAACAGGTCAGGTCCTTCCTCGGTTTAGTGAACTACTATCGACGGTTTGTGCCAAACTTCGCTGCCATTGCATCTCCCTTGACAGACCTGACGAAAGGGGGGAAAGCGGGAAGGGTGACATGGGATGACTCGTGTGAGGAAGCGTTCGCCACGCTTAAAGGACGATTATGTGCGAGTCCCGTATGCTGCTTACCCGACTTTGATAAGCCGTTCATTCTGCAGACTGACGCGTCAGAGGGAGGGATCGGTGCCATTCTCTGTCAAGACCAAGGTCATGGTCAACAACCCATAGCATGCGCTAGCAAAAAGTTGTCTAAAGCCGAAAGAAACTACTCAACGATCGAGAAGGAATGTCTCGCAATCGTATGGGGTGTGCAAAAGTTTAGGCAATATCTATATGGGAAAACGTTCACAGTTCAAACTGACCATAGGCCGTTACAGTATTTGCAGCAGGCAAAAACGACCAACAGCAGGCTCATGAGATGGGCGCTGCAACTGCAGCCGTTTTCGATTCAGGTAGAAAACATTCCTGGTAAGGACAATGTACCTGCGGATTTCCTGAGTAGACTCGCTGCGTAGACAGGAGAGGGGAAGTTAGCAGTCTAAGTCCGTGATGAAGAGAATCAAACCCGGGTGTTTGATCTAGGAGGGGGGTGTGTCACGTTATGACTTAGAGGGAAAAGGGAAAGTCCGTTCTGGCGCCTGTGGTGTACATAGTAAGGGTGTGGGATATGAGAGAGAAGAGAAGGGAGTGTTAGCTATACAGCCGGATAGAGAAATCAGACCGAGAAATCCGTGCATAGAGCATATAAACAGAGAGGGAGCTGCAGTATAAGTTCACCAGAACATTCTACCGAGTTAGTAGGCGGAAAATAAAAAGAAATGTACGAGAGTCTGTGGAAGGAATGATAAGTTGGTGTCAACTGCCGAAGGGTGTGAGAGGGAGGATAGTGCCTGCGTTTTTTGGACTAAGAATTTGAGGCCTGTTCTAAGTTGTGTGTCGTCCTCGATTGGAGACCCAGCAAAGCCATCGACACGTTGGGGTGGATGGATGTCCTAAGTGTGACCCTGAGACCGGCCTGTTGACCACCGACCATTCTTCCTCCTCCGGGTTGTGTTGTTGTTTTGTGTTGTCCCCCCGGATCATCACGAGTGGAGGTAGGCAGTCCGTTTTTATTGCTCTAGTTGGCTATGCATTCTCTGGGTGTTTGAATGATGTATATAGGTGTGGAAGACAGGAGTGAATGTAAGTAGGTATTATCATGAATTTTATTGCATTGTTTGCCTTGTGTTTATGATTTTCTTGTTGCATTTTCCGGACTTATATTATATTTGAAATGAACGAAGAATTATTATGAATAAGAAGTGCTGTAATTGAATGTAAAACATGTTAAGCCAGTGTGAGACAGTAATGAGAGTGTTAAAGAATTTTATTGCATAAAGAAATAATCTTTATTCTTGTGTACGAAAGGTTGTGGTATGGAATTCTAGAAAATAGTTTTGTCAGGTGTTTTGAAGTGGTGTAGTCGAAAGCATGGCGGTAAGGGAGACAACTGCGGAGCGCCCAGGACAGTAAGTGAGGGTATGGGTTAACTCCCTTTACGATAGTCTTTACTCCTTTTGGGTTCAAATTGTATTACAGTGCATTCGTCTGGCGGTGAGTGTGAGACCAGGCCCTTACTTTGTGTGGTGGCGTGATGTGGGCGCTGTGGTTGTAGCTGCTGTCGCTGACCTATCTGGGGTGGAGTCCAGCTCTGCCAGGGTAGCGCGGTGGGCGGTTACCTTACCTTGCTGGTGGGGGTTCCTTCACCATCCCCACTATTCTCCGCCTCACTCCTCTCCTCCCGAGAGGAGGTGTTAGTATAAAACCAGGACTTCATTATTATATTATCTTCAAGCATATTATTATTCTTCTTCAGTGCCGGAAAAGTTATATATTGTGTGCACAAACTTTATGGACCATTAACTAATAGAACATTCTCTGATAGACAGTGATTTAGTTGTGAAGTGACAGTGAAAAGACTTCGATGAAAGACTCTTGATTTGAGCAAATAGTCAGCTATATACAGACCCAAGACATTACTTGTGTTCGAATCTTATTATTTCATAACTGAATCATCTGCTGAAGTGCATAATCTTTTCCATTTGGGAAAACCGTGTTACAGTAATTGAAATATTCATTGTTTTGCTTTGAATTTTGCCTTTTTCAAAATATTGTATTGAATTTCGTTGTTTCATTGATTTCATTTTGCAATTCGGTTCACATTTCATCGTTATATGATTTCATATTTTGTTTTCACATCATCCTTGTCCATCTATGTTTTGATTGCTGCGGGTATGAGTACTGTGGGAAGGAAGGGGGGATAATTGATTGTGTGTGTTAAATAAAAGAATTGTTTGTCTTGTTCACCTCTGAGTTGCATTAGTTATTGGTCGGGTGGGGTATGCTCTAGTAGTAGCTCTAACAAATGTACACCACATCCAGACCCAGTCCGGGTGTGTCGTGACAGTCGTTTCAATGGATGTTCGTTATAACAAATTGTCATAATTATCAACTTAACATCTTAATTAATATTCCTAAAAAGTCGTTTTTGGTGGATTAGGGCAGTATCAAGATGAAGGTGCTGGAAGAGGCTTGCGGCCAGAACAAGAAAATATGGCTGCATTTACTAATTTAGGCTTAGGGGTTGGGTTACTTGGTCGTTTCAACGGGAAAACGCTTTGGACGTTTCAACGGATCCCTTGAAATGGATTTCTGTTGAATTGACTATAAATAACTCTTTGTACGTTGGACCAAAAGTGACTAAAAACTGCAATGTTTTAAAAACTATTTTGAAAAAAAATCAAATTTTTTTAAAATTTTTTTGGAAGGGGGGTTCCAGAACCTAGGTATCCCCCCCCCCTCCTCTGGGTCCGGCCCTGGACATTTACTCCAAATAATTTGAACTATTTTCATAGACACTATGTGAGAGAGAAAAAAAGATATGTCATATATTTATACGACTGTGCATATAAGAGAGAGAGAGAGAGAGAGAGAGGGGGGGGAGGGTAGAGAGAAAGGGAGAGAAACTGACCTGGCAATGTTGATCCATCACAGTAACAAAAACAGCAGTCATGCATGTCATTTGGCATGGGAAATTACACCGTTAATTTTTTTAAAGTATGCCTGACGGCGTTCATTTATATTGATAAATTCGTAAGCAGTTTGCGCTAGGTCTAGTTGATCTACTTTGTCTTTGAACGCATGCATTATAAGACATTTATTTAGACGCTCCTGCGTCATCGTTGCCCGAAGGTATGTTTTTACCCGCTTTAGGGCTGAAAACTGCGTTCAGCCGTTGCAGTTGTGGTTGGGATGGTGAAGTACACTCTGAGAAGTGTATCCACTTCACTCAGCATCCGTCGCACAGTGTCAGAAGCTTTCAGTTCATCCGGCAGTGCTTGGAAGATGGTGATCCTAGAGTTAGCCGCCTTCCTGGTGTCACCCGGTGCATGTGGGAGGAGTTCGAGCTGAGTTTTGAGTCTGTCCAAGTCGATGTCAGCGGAATATGTATCTTTGATTTCTTGAGGAATTTTTGGTCTCTTCCCTGCTGCTCCATCACTTAGAAGAACAAATTTTCCTTGGTAAGTCGAGAGCTATTTGATCAAACCGGCTCTTTAAATGTTCTTTGGTGTTGTCAATGGCCTCACAGTATTGCTGTCTGTAGTAAGCAGATGGTCAAGAGTAGCTGTGACCCTGTGAACCATCGTCCAGTCTTCGTTGAGGCTGCTTCTGTGTAGGAACGCAGGGCTCATCACACAAATTTGCAGCTTTCGTTGTGATGTCAGCAAAAAATGTCTCATAACAATCTTCATGCCGCATGCTTTCCAGTGTTCTCAGACGAATGTCAGCAGCGTTTACTGCGTCTTCACAAGTCGTTTGTTTTCTTTGAAGAACTATCGCCAACTCTTCAGTCACAACAAGGATCTCATCTTTGAATCTTTTTGCAACTCCTGACACATGACCCTGAAAATTACTCGCCCCGTCGTAGGCCTGGCCCCTACAGTTTTGCACTGGCAAGTCAAGTCTTATCAAGCAGTCCTTCAGTGCATTGAAAATGGTCTCAGCACAGATATTGCTAACTTGCATAAGTCCAGAGAAAGGGGGGAAATATTGGTTTGAACCTCCAAATAATGTTTTTTGAGGGGCTGAATATTGGGGGGGGGGGGGCAAATGTATAGGTTTGCCCCCCCCCAATATTTTTCTGGAGGGGGCCAGTGCCCCCCTTGCCCCCCCCGCTTCCGCCGCCTGTGTGTTGTTGTTGCAAGCAGCTCTACTGAAGTCGGCATTGCCGTGGCAGCCATCGTCGTCGTCGTTGTGATCCCGGCCATCTGAAAAGAGAAAGGCGTCAGCATCAGTGTTCTAGTAAGTGAGATACAGCATCGCTGTTGAAAACACTTCATGCGTTGACCACGGTTGTGGCTGTAACAGTCAAACAGTGTTCACATCCACGCCAACTAATCGTCAACCTCGATCTCATCGTCGTCACTGTCGTCGTCGCTGTCATCAGCCATCGGGTAAAAAATTACCTTTCTTTGAGTTTACATCCTAATCAATATAGAAGAATGATGATGATGATGATGATGATGATGATGATGATGATGATCACCATCTTCATCATCATTATCATCATCATCATCACTGTCACTTCAACAATGGATAGTCAGAACAAAAGTGTTGGTTTCAGATCATGTAAAGACAAACCCAGGTGCTCACGCATGAAGACGCTTTATCGTACTCACAAACAGACAGACAGACAGACAGACAGACACGGATACAATGGAGAGAGAGATGGCGGGAGGAACCAGAGAAAGAGATAGACAGACAGACACAGAAATAGAGACTGAGAGAGAAGAGAGAGAGAGAAGAGGGGGGAAGAGAGAGACTAGAAAGAGAGACAAGAGAGAGAGAAGAGAGAGAGAAAGGAGAGAGAAAAGCGATAGAAAGAAGAGAGAGAAGAAAGAGAAAAGAGAGAGAAGAGAGAGAAGGGAGAGAGAAGAGAGAGAGAGAGGAGAGAGAAGAGAGAGAGAAGAAAGAGAGGAGAGAAAAAAGAGAGAAGAGAGGTAAGAGAGAGACAGAAGAGACAGAAGAGAGAGAGAATGAGAAGAGATAGAGAAGAGAGAAAGAAGAGAGAGAGAAAAGAGATAAAGAAGAGAGAGAGGAGAAAGAAGAGATAGAAGAGAGAGAAGAAGAACGAGAAAAGAGAGAGAACAGAGAGAACAGAGAGAACAGAGAGAGAGGAGAGAAAGAAGAGAGAAAGAAGAGAGAGAGAAGAGAGAGAGAAGAGAGAGAGAGACAAGAGAGAGAGAGAAAAGAGAGAGAGAAAGAGATAGAAGAGAGAGAGAGAGAGAAGAGGGGGAAGAGAGAGACAAGAAAGAGAGACAAGATAGAGAGAAGAGAGAGAGAAGAGAGAAAGAAGAGAGAAAGAAGAGAGAGAGAAAAGAGATAAAGAAGAGAGAGGAGAGAGAAGAGATAGAAGAGAGAGAGAGAAGAAAGAGAGAAGAGAGAGAACAAAGAGAACAGAGAGAGAGGAGAGAAAGAAGAGAAAGAGAAGAGAGAGAGAAGAGATAGAGAGACAAGAGAGAGAGAGAAAAGAGAGAGAGAGAAGAGAGAGAGAGAGAGAAGAGGGGGGAAGAGAGAGACAAGAAAAAGAGACAAGAGAGAGAGAAGAGAGAAAGAAGAGAGAGAGAAAAGTGTCACGTGGGGTTTAGGTGTTACTGGGGTCTGCACAATGGAATGCTGTAACCCTCACGCTTTATTCGATGGGAACTGCTAGTTAGTCACCCTGTGAATACTTTAATAAATTTATTTGTTTAGCTCGGTCTGTGTTAAGGCTGGGATACAGAGATAGATAGAAAAATGGTAAAAGATCACTGTCACACTAGCTTTCACACGGCTATGAATCATATGTAGTCCAGCCACTTGATAACAGTTAAAATCACACATTTATTTCTTCTACTCTATACAAGATCTTCTATGTACTAATCTACCAACAACAATATAAACACCCAATGGTACAGCCACTGGTCTGCAAACATACATACAGGCTCAACAACAGCGGTTCCGCACACAATTCAAGATGGCGTCGGCCGGTCATGCTCAATGTCACAAAGTGACGATTTCAAATTAAGAAGTTATAATTGTTATTTCTAATGCCTGTACTTGTAGTTTGTATAATTTTGACGTCAGGGTTTTAAGTTTCGTCATGGATGACGAAAACTTTTGATATGTTGTTTTAGTTCGTTGTTGGCAGTGACTGAGTCGTGTGTTACTGTTGCTGTTTGTCCTACCGTCAACTGTTTTATTATAGTCGCAAAATAGGATAAACAATGTTGGTTGACTTCTACTTCACCCTGCCAGAAGGGACAAAAGTGTTTTGACATCGGCAGGGTGTGCGACGCTGGTTTCCCAAACTCCACCAATCTATGTACATTGGACACCAAACAGTCGTTCAGCACCCGGACTCAGGACCTGCCGTCCCGAACTCACATGCAATCCAAGAAACAAAAAGTGTTATTACAAAGCACGGCAGCTTTACAAGAGGACAGATGGACTGTGCAAGGACGGTTTGATCTGTGACCCCGGCACGCAATATATATGTTACTGGCAACTCTTGAAAGAAGGAATCTGTTTGCGCCTAACATTATTAACTGATTTTCTTACCCACGTATGCTGCTTTTGGTTGGCCTGCTCTACAGGAATGTGAAGACATCGTTTCCATTGGTCTTCTGTACGACTAACAGTTTCGTTTCGACGATGGACGCTTGACCAGTGTGTAATAATCAGATAAAAATAACATTTCATTTTGATTATACAGGACTATAACCTTTAAAATAATACTTATTGTATTTTCTGAAAAGTAATTGTTGTCAATGTTTGTGTGTGTATAGAAAGAATGAATATACAAACTAACATTTTATCACTTAGTTTCGTTAAGGATTATATGAATGCGTGCACGTGAATGTTTAGAACACCATCTTTGACACTCAACACGTGTTCGGCCTTTCCACGTGGTAAGGCAAATTCGGATTAACAATTCACATCTAGGCATGGCAAATTCCACAAACATAATTTCAACAATAATATAAATATATCACGATGAAACAGAAGTATGTTCATTTACCTGTTTGACAAAGTCAGGCTCGTGGCTACTTGATAGAATTCTAAGATTCTCAAGTCCTGTTTCCTGGTCTATGAGTGAAGATATTTCTCTGCTCCGGTCTAGCTGTGTAGCCTTCGGTGTCTTTCTTAGCACTGACTTAAGCTAGGCTAGGTTTTGACCCAGTCAGAACCGGCTCTAACCGCTCTGCCTGATTCCCAATGTGCTGACTTTACTACACTGTCTGCGTCAAACTCGCTGAGTGGGTACCTCCGTATAATGTAATCTCTGCTGTGTAATACACTAACTTTCTAATGTTACAATGACTAAACAAGGCTAAATAGTAACTAGGCAGGGTAAAACTAGTCTGTTCGTGACAAAAAGAGATAAAGAAGAGAGAGAGGAGAGAGAAGAGATAGAAGAGAGAGAGAGAAGAAAGAGAGAAGAGAGAGAAGAGAGAGAACAGAAAGAGAGGAGAGAAAGAAGAGAGAAAGAAGAGAGAGAGAAAAGAGAGAGAAGAGAGAGAGAAGAGATAGAGAGACAAGAGAGAGAAAGAGAGAGAAGAGAGAGAGAGAACGAGAACAACGCCACTTTCTGTCATTGCTTCATCTCTGCCTTGCCGTCTAAAAATAGCACATGCGTATAGTGCAGGTCCCACCCTCATTATTATCCTGCCCTCCGTTACCGTTATTGACCTTTATCATCATCGTTACCATCATCATAATCATTATCATCATCATCATTATCATCATCATCATCATCATCATCATCATCATCATCATCATCATCATCATCATGACCATCATCAATCATCCTCCCCATCATCATCATCATCAGTCATCATCATCATCATCATCATCATCATCATCATCATCATCATCTCGTTGTCATTAACATCATCATCGTTATCGTCGTCGTCATTATCACCAGCATCAGTCACTTACCCAGGCAGGGTGACAACCACCAGCTGAGTGGTGGCCCTTGTTGCCAGGTGCATCCTGTCATTGTTATCAATAGAGTTTTCATCATCAAGCAGATCGCTCGCTACTACGATGACCACTGGGCGCTCCAGGCCCTGTACATAGTCACGGTTCGCCAGAGTAACCTGGTCTGCCTGGGCGGTAACCATCGTGACAAGCCGCCTGTTCCACCCCTGCCTGTCACGTCCCCACACATCGTTACTCAGCACTGCCAGCGGCACACCGACAGCTCGGAGGCCCAGGGCTAAGCCACAGGCGCTGTTGGCGGTCACCACCCCTTGCTGGTCCATCACGTCGTCATGGAGATCTTTACTGCTCGTGGCAATGAGCACGTCACGCCAGGCTATGGAACGAGTCCCTGTTAACAAAAATAATGCTTTTAATTTAATTTATTTTAATTTAATTTAATATAATTGAATTGTATTTTATGTAATTACTCTAAATAATAATAAAGATTGGTTTATTGTATACATTTTATTTGTTTTATTCATTTTGATTTGTTTTCATGTAAAATACTGTATGTAAAAAACAAATGATGCACTGAGCTACTGGGATTTTGTTGTTTATCAATACATGTATTTCCAAATTTTTTACAACTGCTGTCAATTTTAACTTCTAACTTTTTTGCCTGACCCGTTTATTTATTAGGAGAGACAGAGACAGACAGACAGACAGAGACAGAGAGAAAGAGAGACAGACAGACAGAGAGTTAGGGAGAGAGGGAGACAGACAGACAGAGAAACAGACAGACAGACAGACAGACAGAGAGTTAGGGAGAGAGAGAGGGAGAAAGACAAATAGACAGAGAGACAGACAGACAGACAGAGAGACAGACAGACAGACAGAGAGAGAGAGCAGGACCAGTGTACACACCACCATTGTTGACTGTCAGTGTATTACAATTGCTAAACAGTTGTCGGCCAACACGCTAACGGTCCACTTTACCTTCCCATATCGCACATCTTTCTGTTCGTCAAAGAGGCCACGTCGCGCTTAGAAAAATAATGATTTCGTTAGGGTTAGGGCTGAAGTTAGGTTTAGGAGTAAAGATGGGGTTGGCTAACACTGTCCCTAACTCTGATTTATCGCAAACTTAAACCCTAACATTCGTGCCGTGCATTGCTAACTTTGGTGGGGAGCCAAACTGGATCTTTATCCAAATGGAGAGGACGGCAGTCTGATCTACGTCTAGACTAAAACCGGCCAAGTCTGGTCCCCGGCATAGGCACATGACATAGACATTGGACCTGATGGTGTATGACGTGTGTCTGTGTCCGTAATTAACTTTTCTATTCTATCTTATCCTATCATATTTTTACCCTATCCTATCCTATCCTATCCTATCCTATCCTATCCTATCCTATCCTATCCTATCCTATCCTATCAGCGGCAGTTGGATGGTGGGACAGAGGTCAAGGGTCAATGCAGGTGATCATCAGGAAGGCAACACAAAGCAGCCTAGACCTTGACAGTGACCACAAAACACCACTCACCTGCAGGGCCCACATCAAGTCGTCTTGTCAGCAGTCGGCCCAGTCCCCGTCCACACGCCGGACACTCCACGGGCCAACGTCCTGTATGGCCGCCCCCCTCGTGAACGAGTGTGATCACTGCTGGCCCGTCCCCAGGGGCAGGAAGCACGCTGTCGCTGTAGTCACGGATTACACTGGAATATACCTTTAGTGCTGGCCGCACCTCCCTGAGGACAGCAAAGTACTTTCTATCTTATTCTTATTCCATGTCCCCATGCCTTAGTAAGTTTGTGTCTACCACCACAACCACCACCACCACCCCCACCACCACCACCACCACCACCAACAACAACAACAACAACAACAACAACAACAACTACTACTACTACTTCTACTACTACTACTACTACTACTACTACTACTACTACTACTACTACTTCTACTACTGCTGCTAACACTATATCTACTGCTATTACTACTGCTGCTGCTATAACTATATGTACAGCTACTTCTACTACTATTGCTATTAATACCACTGCTACCACTGTCTGTTGCTGCTACCACTACTACTGCTGCTGTTTCTACTACTACTACTACTACTACTACTACTACTACTACTTATTACATGAGTTACCCACCTGAGGACGGCGGGTGCGGAGCGAAGGGGTGTGGTCACCACCTCTTCCTGCAGGCAGGCTGGAATGTCTTTGTGATAAACACCAGCACACCACAGGTGGAGATGCTGCACGCTGCTCTGTAATCTCCACACCAGGTCCTGTGTACGTCGACCTTGCTCCCTGCTGTTAGACAGAGAAAGTGTTTTGATGACGTGTTGACCACAGAAGACAACAAGTGTTACTGGCGGTGTTAATAAACCTGTACTGTTACTTGATGGACTCAGCGCAGTCCAAGGGTTGATGTCACGCACCTCCTGCTTGTTACATAGCGCAGATACTCGAGACTCAATAACTGTCGTGATGATGACGATGATGATGATGATGATGATGATGATGATGATGATGATGATGATCCAAGAACACTCATTAACACGATTACATCATCTCGGTTATGCTATTTTTAGATAAAACAGTAAAAGGGCTTTGCTACTGTAGAAATAGGCCCATAGCTTACAACGAACGTCCACTGGCTAATGTAAACATCTGTACAATCCATAGGACTATGAAATGGAAACACCATTATCATCACCATCATCAAAATCATTACATTTGTTGTCGCAATAATCATCATCATCATCATCATCATCATCATCATCATCATCATCATCATCATCATCATCATTATCATCATCATCATCTTCATCACCACCACCACCACCATCAATGTCATCGTCGCCATCATCATCATCATCATCATCATCCTCATTTATCATTATCATCATCATCCACACCTTGTTGCTACTCACTTCTTGTCAAAGTCCACCTCATCGATGAGGACACAGAGCGTGCCCCCACGTACAGCCGCTGACAGATCATTGAATGCCACGTCCACATCGCGAGCACTGTTGTAGAAACCATAGGAGTGAACGTGCACCGCGGCAGGGGGCGCTGTGGGATCAGCAGCCATGGTCACTTGCAGCTGGTTGTGGATCAGACGGCTGGCAGACATAGCGCCAGGGTATATACTGATGACGTGGACATCATGGCCTCTGTACAGCCAACGAAGTCCTTGTAGGACCAGCAGTATTGTTTTACCTGCACACGTAAACGGATAAATCATTATGACGATGATGATGATGATGATGATGATGATGATGATGATGATGATGATGATGATGATGATGATGATGATGATGATGATGATGATGATGAGTAAATAACAAGAATGATGAAGAATACGTAATGTGGTTGTACAGCTTTAGACAAAATACAACATCTGTACAAAGGGAAAATCAATCCTATAAGGCAGTGAAGACGACGTGGTGGTATTTCTCTAGATGCGCCTACCCTATAGACCTATATCCTATAATAGCCTATCCCGTAACTCGAAAGTCATTGGGGCACCATAGATGATCGTTTAACCAGCGTACTCCATCTGTCTGTCCTCTGCAGCCCTAGATGTGCAGTGTTTTCTAATCATGTTACTTTTCCTGTGTGACAAATCTACTGTTTCTCGTGTGCGGCAGTCTGGCCAAACTGTCGTCTGCTACATGGGCGCAGTGATTTATGTTGTGTGTACGATTATCCATCCCATCTTCACTGGATATGCAATGTTCCTCAGCTTGGAGAATTCAGGCCTGTTTGATTCTATTTGAGTACAAGTATTTTATATTTGCACACAGAAAGAAGCAGCGCAAATCTAGTATACACACCAAAGATATTTACATGTAGTGTTACCATAGAGATTGCTATGTGCTGACTGTGTCTGCCCAGACATCACACAACACACCTAAAAGGTCACGGATGTTCATGGCGCGGGATATCAGACTAAGAAGTGGAAATTCTTTGCCTATAAAGCTTTGACACATCACTATAACTACAATTGGCTGCACGCGTGCGCAATATACTGGTACCCTTTTTGATATGATGATGATGATGATGATGATGATGATGATGATGATGATGATGATGATGATAATGATAATGATGATGATGATGATGATGATGATGATGATGATGATGATGATGATGATGGTGATCACTGTTGTCAAGGTGGCGACGTGGTGATTAACGCTAACGCAATAGAACGTTAAGCTTCTTTCCACCCACCCCCACAGGGAAATAAAAAGAAAGCAATGGATAGGGAACTATATCAACACTTCATCCTCACTGTAGTTATACAATGGATGGGGAACTATATCAACACTTCATCCTCACTGTAGTTATACAATGGATAGGGAAACATATCAACACTTCATCCTCACTGTAGTTATACAATGGATGGGGAACTATATCAACACTTCATCCTCACTGTAGTTATACAATGGATAGGGAACTATATCAACACTTCATCATCACTGTAGTTATACAATGGATAGGGAACTATATCAACACTTCATCCTCACTGTAGTTATACAATGGATGGGGAACTATATCAACACTTCATCCTCACTGTAGTTATACAATGGATAGGGAACTATATCAACACTTCATCATCACTGTAGTTATACAATTTTGCATTAGACCTACCTCAGGAATACTGGACATATTTTGAACAATTTTCCCTATGCACGTGCTTTACCTACTTTTTAACATGTTATGTCATTCATAGTTACACTCTCTCAAGGGTCAAAGTCGACGTGGTTCATAATTTGTTTAAAAACGTTGTATACTGTACCTCCAAATTGGCTGAACCAATTTTAAATTGTGTTTTGCTGGCGCTGCAGGTGGTACAGATAGTTATCGATCATTCCATGTTTTCATTTTGCTTCGTTAGGATAAAGCCGAGTAACAGCACTGCTAGAAACTAAAAACTTTCACACCTTTGGAAATGCTACTTTTCAGCCATTTAGTGTCTGAAAATACACTGGAGTTGCTTGCCTTCTTGTTTTGTTTGGTATCAAACCTCTCGCCACCTCCACAGGCGCTCGTTACCATACTACAGGCTAACTCCCGATTTTTTCTCGTGCCTTTAAAATCTAACTAGAAGAGTTAAGCCCATATGACTCGCATGGTCCGTTAAAATATTTAACATAAAAATGAATGGCCGAAAAAAAAGAAATGGTGACACTAGCTTGCAAAGTATTTTCTTTGATCCTTTAATGTTCTTGACCTTGAGATAACCTTGCCCTCCAGCTAAAAAAGAAAACCTTCATCCTACAGCCCAAAAATTGTAGTATGCAAAAAAGACTGCCCTTGGAATGACCTTGACCTTTGAGATGACCTTGACCTTTACGTGACCTCTGATGTTTATGTATAATCAAATAACCCAAAGTCGTAGCATACTATGGGTTACATATAGGGCCCATTGCACTGTACAATGAAACATTTTATACAAATGTTTTTGCAAGATCTAAAATGACCTTGACCTTCATGTTCAACGCAAAAACGGATCATTTATGAAAGATCAATCTGGTTTCTCTAAATATTACAAGTTTTGACTTTCCTATCTCTTGTAGTTTAGGATCAAAGTAGTCAGTCATTGTTTATAGAGTTTAGCGGACTGCAAAAATCCCAATCAGGATCACAAATTGGTTGAAAGAGGACTCACACTCGATCCGAATAAAATATAGTTAGTTATTCATTGCTTATAGGGTCCAGCGGACTGCAAAGAGCCGAATCAGGACCACAAAATCAAGACCAAAAAGAGGTTGAAAGATGAGGATTCACTCTTGATCTGTATAAAAGATCTGCTGAAACAACCCTAGTGGTAACAATGAAGGCACTCCACCAGCCGGTCACTTTACAATTAAGGAATCCCACTCATGGGACGCTGAGGCTACATGTATGCTCTAATTTCTCGAACCCCCGTTTACAAAAACACAAAATAGAATATATCATCACTATAGAATATCAACAAAATACATACATATAAAATGTCTACATTGGTAAATGATAATTTAATAGGAACCCCTAGTGACCATTTGGCAGTAAACATCCAATATTCCCAGGAGTCTTGGAAGAGATTTGAAGAACAGTTATCCGTGTATAGCTTGGAATTTACAATTTAAATCTAGCACCTTGTGTGTATTTATGTGTGATGTAGCAGTAGTTTACGGGCAATAGGACTATTGTAAAGACATTTGATGCTACATTTGGTCACACAGCCATAGTCTCAGTGCACCATCATATTGGTTAAATTATAACGATGATGATGATGATGATGATGATGATGAAAAATCATGTAAAATCTGCAACTTGCAAAAGTAACTACAGTATGTAAGTCTACAGCAGCGAAGCACTGCAAAGAGTCACTGTTAGAACCTCATGCTACAACAGTGAACAACTGCAAAGATTGCAACAGTGAAGCATTGCAAACAGTCACTGTTACGACATCATACTACAACGGCAAGTGTGACAGCAGCTACCCAGTACATCCATTCATAGCCACCTAGGTATATATATAGACCCACGTAAGATGATGATTCCCCGGTTGGGGTGATGGGGGTTTCAGTATAAATAGTATCCCCACTTTCTGGAAATTTAGTGCTTTAACTTCCCACTGTCGCTGTCTTTCTCATTAGTTCTTTCTCATTCCTGTTCTGTTCTATCAATCTGCTATACTATACTCTTCTTCGCTAGACCAGTCACCTACCTTTTTTTCTTGAAAACACTTCTGGGACAAGACTCCTGATTTGTGTGTGAGGTCTGTTGGATCAGCTTGGGAATATTGGACGCTTTCTGCCAGGTGGTCACAAGGGCTTCTTGTGATGTTATTATTTAGCAATTATATGTATGTGATTTGTTCATAATTTATAATAATGTTTGTATTCTATTTTGTTTTTGTAAACGAAGGTTCGATTAATTAGAGTATAGCCACGTTCCCTGCGTGGGATGTCTTAATTGTAAAGTGACTGGCTGGTGGAGAGCTTTCAGTTTTACCAAATAGGGTTGTTTCAGCAGATCTTTTATGCGGATTAGGGGTTGTCCGGTCCCGATTTGGCTCGGAAGAGTCCGCTGGACCTAAATCAATAATCATGTAATGTAATGTAACGTAAGATGATGGATCCTATGTTGATATTGATGTTGATGTCTTGTATAGCGCGATCCACCACGTCGGTAGACATGTTCATTGCGCATGCAGTGGGTTAGGGAGGGGGGAGAGGAGTGGGAGGGAGGAGAGAGGGGCTCAGGTAATCCAAAAATAAAGCGAAGCAGCCATCATATGTATTTTATCTTTTCCGGACAACCGAAATGTCGTTAAGCCTGATTAGTCCCCCATGGCTCTCGGTTTTCCGGCAGAAGACAATTAATAGGCCTAAAGCCTATACATGACCATCCTTGCAATTGAACCGCATGGTTTTGCGATTGCTCCTCGCACTAATCTTGCGCTAAATGGAATGAGATTATCGCACTGTATCAGTCGGTGTGTTCGTCATCCGGAGATGCTAAAACGGATGAAAATCGGTGACAACAGTAGCGTGGATGAATAAAAACACAGCCTAAATCAATGTATTACGAGATCCAATTGCCGTTTTATAAGCAAGCGTGTTTACGAACATTAACGCAGTTTCCAGGATTCTATAACCTTTGAGTGAGGGTCACACAAAGGAAAGTGATGGAGGTGGGTTATAGAATTTGCTGAGCTCGGCATAGCTACTGCAATTAGTAAGTGGGAGGATAACAGAATTGTTTAGTACTGGTTGGCACGTGCTGTGCAAAATCGCTGGGTCAGCTACTTCTGGCCGGGTGAAGTTAGGAATGTGAATGGTCAGTGCGTGATACCTGCAGGTAGGTACCATCGGCTCTTTTTCGTATAAGGAGCGGACTGATGCTTCCTGGCTCGGGATAGGTTGTGAGTCCCGGGGAATGATCTGTTCAATGACGTAGGTTTGGTGCATCGCCTTTTGTAGAAAGGATGGTGATTTCTGGAGGGTTAAAGTATAAAAGGACCGGACAAAGGGTCTGCAGTGTGCATGATGTATAGTGCTTAGTGTGGATAGGGCAGAATGTATAGTGCAAAGCTTGGTTGCTTTTGCTTAGCAGTTGCTTAGTTGGTCAGTTAGTTGGTCAGTTTTTAGTGTGTGTGCACAACCTAGCTTGCTGTCTCAGTTCTATGTTGTTAGTTTAGGGTGAAAGTAGGTATTTTCAAGGGAGGAAAGAGTGGCGAAAGAACATTGAAGATGAGGTAAGGACCAACAAATTTATTTAACTATTCTTTGTATTGTTAGTTATAATATATGTGCATGCGAGTTTTATATTTCTTGATTGTCATGTGTTAAGTTAGATTATTTAAAAAGTACATAAAGTGGAAACAAGTTGTAGTTCAGTGTAATATTTGTGAGCGCATGACGATACCTTTGAACGGCAGTGAGACTTGCTGTTTTGTGTGTCTGACATGCTGTGATTTTGTGAGTTAAGGCCCGGTCCCCGTACAAGTAGAAAAGTAGGTTAGGTAGGTTACCTCTCACAAGTTAACGCAAATAGGGACGCGTTACAATTCCCCAAAATCGCAGACTTTGAAAAAGGCGATGACGCACTTTCTCTAGGTTGTGGATTGCAGGGATGAAGCTGAAGGGATTAAGCTTAGTGCCATACGTCAGATTGTTTGACAAAAATCTTTTCATTCTCAAAGATGATGGCAAAGAAACAGTAGCTACGAAACTGTGGATCTCCGATATTCCTTTGTCATGTGATGACAATCGAAACATCCCTAGTTCGATTAGGCTGCGTGCTGAGATCCAAGATTTTCTATGAGAAGATAAGGAACTGGGAGGAAAAACTGACCCGTTTTTACACGGGCAGAAGGTTTTGTACATCACTGTCCCAGACAAACCTCTTGGGTCCACTGTGCAGACTGGGAAGATGAAAGCTACACTGTACTACACAAAAACAGACACAAGCATGGAAACAAAACTGTGTGTAGTCGCTATTTACAGTTTGGGCACTGGATGGAGGTGTGCACTGCTCAGGATGTTGTGTGTAGGATGTGTTTACTGTCAGGACACTGTCAGTGTGACCCACAGAGTAGAGGGAGTTGCGATTCTTATGAAAAATAAATTTGAATATAAAATATGTAATGTTTACAGAGATGTAAATGGCAACTGGCTTATAATACACTTGAAGATGCAAGAAAAAGATGTTGTGATTGTTAGTGTGTATGGGCCAAACAATGATGATCCTAGTTTATTTATAGAATTGAGCAAACGATAAAAGCTGTATGAAGAGTGTCAACATGCAATCTTGGGGGGAGACTGGAACTTGGTATTAGATTTCGATTTAGACTGCAAAAACTACAGACAGATAAACTTTGTTAAGAGCTCATAAACTGGTTAAACTAATGATAGACAACTGAAGTTTTTCCAGATCTATGGAGATCCACTAATACTGACGACCAACGATATACTTGGCGTAGAAACACACCTCCCTTTCCCACCCCACCCCCCCCTTTGCCCCCCAGCAAAGCCGTTTAGACTTCTCATTTCTGATCTTGTTTGGTAGTTTGTTCAGAAGGTGGATATAAAGCCTTGTTACAGAAATGATAATTCTGCAGTCACCATAATGTTGCAATTTGGAGAAGAAAACACTCATCATTTTTTGTTTGTTTGTTGAAATTCAACTCGTCTTTGTTATTTGATATGAAATACTTAGAGACAATAAACTGTGAAATTAAATTTGTCATGACTGAATACGCAGTTACCCTTATAATAGAGATAACTTAGATGATATTCCGCTATCGGATATTCAGTTGACTACTTCAATAATGGTACTCGATGTAGTCAATCTAATCAATTGTCAAACAAAAACAATTGGATTTCCTTTCCGTCTTCTAATAGCGATCTCCCTGTGTCACCGCCACGACCCCGTCCAAGCAAACGCCACAAACAAACAACTTACACACGCAGACAGCCCAGACAGGATGACGATTTCCCGCAGACGCGAAGTGATGAATAACACAACGAGTATATATACAACTTTCAACCTATTTATTCATTCAAGCCACACACTCATACACATACAACATTTACACATGAAAAGAAAATAATGATGATGAAACGATTAATGGTTCAATGAAATGACACGTCAGGGTGATCGATGGTTGCTAGCCAACCTAGTCCGCATAACGAATCGTGCGTAGCCAACGTCCGTTTGCACGTACTAATACAAGAGGGGGGTCAAGTGCTTAGGAGGAGGACAACATGAAACGAGCCCACCTGGATGGATGAAGTCCTCGATGCCTCCTTGTAGCGTGACGGTCCACGAAGTCCCGTTATTGGTAAGCCTCCCCTGCTTGTGGCTGTAGTCGTCGCCCGTGCTGATGATGACGATACGTGGTGGCGTCGCGCTCCAACCCGCCACTGACGGCGATGATGATGATGATGACGGTGACACAGCAGGCTCAGCAGTCCTGCCACCGTCGACGTCACACAGCTGTATCCCTCCAGT
Organism: Oncomelania hupensis; assembly: GCA_036898135.1. Lineage (NCBI taxonomy): Eukaryota > Metazoa > Mollusca > Gastropoda > Littorinimorpha > Pomatiopsidae > Oncomelania > Oncomelania hupensis. The sequence goes on along the minus strand of CM072522.1, from coordinate 47,230,992 downwards.
CAGCTTCCACTCGACGTCTAGGACAGGCTCCGACCGCCCACGTGTCCAATCACCAACGGAAATGGTAGGGTTGAGGAGAGATGATGATGTAGACAATGGCGAAGTTGTGAAGACAAAGTGATGATAACGTAGACAACACAGATGGCGATGATGTTGGTTGATCCACCTGATCGAATGCTGTCGTTGATGTTGCACGACGTCGAACGACGTCGAACCTGTAACACGCTTGTTGCATTGTTAATATCCTGCTTGCTCAACTCTGTCCCCCTCCTTCCACACACACTCTCCCCCCCTCTCTCTCACAACTTCCTTTCGATGCTCGAGGGAACACAACCGCTGTCTGCTTCCCCTCCTTGACTCTCTCCTCGCTTATTTCCCCTAGCTATCGTTATTGCCTCACTCGCAAAGTAACATATCATAAAAACACAATGAAATTATGAATGCAATGAAACATGAGCCTAGCTGCAAATGCATACATGTAACCATCATCACATTATTCACATCAGGCAACCACAACAACAACAGCAACCACTTCCATCCTCTCCTCCTTTCTCACCTCCATTCTCCTGCACCCACACTCCTTCCTTCCCTCTACTTTTCCACAGTGCAACCATTCTCATCCTCTCCTACCCTCACGCACACCTTTTGTACCCACACCCCATAGCCAGCGCTGGGTTCTCGGACACAGTAAGGAAAGTATCACCACCACACTCACCCAACTGGTTCGAATGTAGTTGCACTCGTAGCCCTTTCCACCACACTCCTATGAATACTCCGTATAGGATAAATCCTGTAGTGCGTAGTCTCCTAGCGGACAGTACCTCACGCTAACTACTACACTAACACAATTTGCTTTTCTATAACTTTACTCCACTTTGAGTATTAACACCATATAAAACAGCAACCTTTTCAACTAGTATTCTCCCGGACCGGTTATTATAATTCGTCAATAACAGTCCAACTCTACACCACAGAAACCAGAGCATAAGACAAAAACCGTCCTTTCCGTAGCTCCCTCAAAAACGTTCTGCCTAGAGGTGAGAACTTTTCCTAACCAGCTAACCACTCCGCACTGCTATGTCACGTTCCGCACTCTTCCGGCTATAGTAATCATGCACACCGCAACACGCAATACATACCCCCAACCCCTGCTGCTCTTTCACCACAGACTGCCCTGTGACACACACCCCTCCCAAAACGAACCTACGGAGAGTTCCAAACTTAATCTTCCACAGGGTCAGATCTGCTGAGGAAATCTGCTTCTATGTTGTCTCTTCCTCGGATCGGTCGAAACAGTGAACACATATGCCTGCAGTTGCATCGCCCATCGGGTGAGTCTGGCACTGTTGAGGTGCGTCTTCTGCAGGTACTGCAGCGGTCGATGGTCGGTTTCCAGCCAGAAGTGTCGTCCAAACAGATACGGTTCGAACCGTTGTACTGCCCACACAACTGCCAAACACTCCTTCTCGATGGTGGAGTAGTTCCGTTCCGCTGGCAGTAACTTCTTGCTGGCAAACCCCACTGGTTACACACCCTCACCAGTTTCCTGCATTAGCGCGGCTCCTAGCCCCTGCTCAGATGCGTATGTCCTCAGAATGAACTCCTTGTCCAGGTCTGGTAGCTTCACCACTGGCTCACTGGTCAGCACTCCCTTCAAATCGTTGAAAGCTTTCTGGCAATCGTCCGTCCAGTTGACCTCACCCTTCTTCCCTCCTTTCGTCAGGTTGGTCAGCGGTAGCGCTCTCTCAGCGAAATGTGGCACGAATCTTCTGTAGTACCCACACAACCCCAAGAACGCTCGGACTTTTTTCTTGGTTGTCGGTGGACACGTTCGGCGTACCTTGTCCAACTTGTCTCGTTCCGGCTTCATCGCTCCATCTCCCACTTGATGACCTAGGTAACTCAGCTCCTTGTACCCTAGGGAACACTTGCTGGGTCTGGCGGCGAGATGTACTTCCTGCAGCCTCTGGAACACAGCTCTCAGCGCTTGCAGATGCTGCTCCCACGTCTCTGTTGCGATCATGACGTCGTCCATGAAATTGTCGACGTCAGCTCGGTGCAGTGGTCGTAACAGTTTCCTCATCATGCGTGAGAATGTCGCCCCTGCAGTCTTCAAACCGAACGGCATCGTGGTCCATCTGAATTGGCCCTGCGGCGTCGTAAACGCCGTCTTGTCCCGGTCTTCCTGCTTGACGGGTATCTGCCAGTATCCCTTTGTCAGGTCCAGCTTGCATAGGTACTTGGCCTTCCCTAGCTTGGCGAACAAGTACTCGATGTCCGGTAGTGGTTCTGCGTCGAACTTGACAACCTTGTTCAACCCCCGGTAGTCGATGCAGAATCGTACCTCCCCACTCTTCTTCTTCACCAACACGATCGGTGCGCTGTACGGCGATGTACAGGGTTCGATAACCTCCAACTCCAGCATCGATTCCACTTCACCCTTGACGACTTCTATCTGTGAAAATGGTAGCGGATGCTGTCGTATACGCACAGGGTTGTCGTCGGTCAGCACTACCTCGCACTCGTCCAGGTTGGTGCGCTGTGGTAGATCGGTCAGCTGACTGGCGTACCGTTGACACACTTCCCGTAGTTGGCTCTGATGGAGTGCGGACAGTGTCGGGTCTATCTGTACGTCCCCTGGTCCTTCGCTCGCTTGTAGCGGTATCAGCGGTACAGTGCCCTGGTAGCTGATGTCTGACGTCCCCTCTGTTTCGGCCTGGTCAATCACCACCGCCACCGTCGTTTCTGGTTCTGCTCCGCGTTCCACGTAGCGCTTCAGCAAGTTCGCGTGGTACAACTTTCTGTTCCTGCCGACTTGGACGCGGTAGTCGCAAGTGCCCACTCGTTCCAGCACCGCGTACGGTCCCCTCCACGCTACCTCGAGTTTGTTGGCTTTACCGGAAAGCAACACCAGTACTTTGTCGCCCCCCTTGAACGTTCTGTCCACGGCCTTCCTGTTGAACTGCGCGGCGTACTTGGCTGACGCCTTGCGCAAATGCTCCTGGGCTAGCTGGCATGTATCCTCCAACCGGTTCCTTAGGTCCACCACGTACTCTGCCGTTGTTCGTACCTCCAGATCTTGACCCTCCTTCGTCCACAGCTGGCGCAACACTTGCATCGGTCCCCGTACCGTTCGTCCGTAGAGTAGCTCGAAGGGAAAGAAACCGAGTGACTCCTGTGGCACCTCCCGGTACGCGAACAGCAGTGCAGGGATGTACATGTCCCACTCTCGCGGCTGCTCCTGGCACAGTCGTCGCAGCATCGACTTCAGCGTCCCGTTGAAGCGTTCGACTAACCCGTTGCACTGGGCGTGAAACGGCGTCGTCCGAATCCCTTTGACGGACAGCAAGTGGTGCACTTGCTTCATCACGTCGCTGACGAACTGAGTCCCGTTGTCCGACAGCACTTCCTCTGGATTGCCCACCCGTGTCCAGGTTTCCCACAACGCTTCTGCTACGTGCGGTGTGTCGATCCTCTTCAAGGGTATCGCCTCTGGGTACCGTGTCGCAAAATCCACCGTGACCAAGACGTACTGGTGCCCCCTTTCAGACGCTGGTCGAATGGGTCCAATCAGATCGATGCCTACTCTCTGAAACGGTACTTTCATCACTGGCATCCGTCCTAGTGGCACCTTCCTGACGCTCCCCTTCGGCGTCGTTCGCTGGCACGCGTCGCACGACGCACAGTACCTTCTTACGTCGCGGCACATCCCTGGCCAGTAGAACTCGGCCCACACTCGATCTTGGGTCCGCCTGGCTCCCAGATGTCCAGCCATAGGCGTGTCGTGCCCCGTGCGTAGTACCTCCGACCGAAGCTTGGTTGGTACCACCAACTGGCTGTGATCCACTCTGTCTTGCCCTGTATACTCGCGGTATAACAGGCCTCGCTTCCAGACGAATGCCACTTGCCCCTTGCCTCGTTTCTCCTTCCCTGCCTTCCGGTCTGCTAGCTGCCGCACCCTCGCAAGCTCGTTGTCTCCCAACTGCAGTTGGCGAATCTCCTTCGGCGTCGCGATGATATTCTTGCTTGGCCCGACCGCCAATGGTTCCGCAGGGCCTTGCTCCTTGGCTGCTTGTCCTCGGGTCTGCACCGCGCAACACTCTGCGGCTCCCTCGGCGAATACCGGCAGTGCTGTGTCGAGTTGCCGTTCCGTCCTTGCCCAGTTGCCGATCACCACTGGGTAGGTCAAGTCTGGCACCACCACCACCTCCACCCTCCCGGTGTAGAACGGCGACTCCAGCTGCACTTACGCCGTCGGCAGTGACTTGGACAACTGGCGAATGGCGAACCCGACCGGCCGCGTGCGCCCCGTGTAGTCAAGGTTGGCAACCTCTCCTTCCCGCAGGCATATCAGGTCGGCTCCCGTATCCCTCATGGCCGTCAGCGGAACTCCTTCCACTATTACCTGGCTTTGGAATCGGGAATCTCTCTTCTTGCCTGCCTCCTTCTCCCCCTCCAAGACGCGCAATGCTACTCTAGCCCTCTCGTTGCGTTTCGGACAATTCCTCTTCAGGTGCCCTTTCTGTCCGCAATTGTAGCACTCGCGCTTGTCAGGCGAGTTGGGTCGTGGTCCCGCTGGCCTGCGACCCTCGTTCTTGTCCCTGGGTGTAAATGGTTGGCGTCCTGGGAAACGTAAGTTCGTTCCTGCCCTGGCGTCGACGTACTGCTGCGTCAACGTCGCGGCTTCCTCTACCGTCGCTGGGTTGTGTTCGCGCACGAACGTGACCAGTTCCGGCGTCAAACCGTTGACTAGCTGTTCCATCAACACCAAGTCCAGCAAGTCCCCATACGTGGCCTTCTTGTTCGCAAGCCCCATCCAGCGTTCCAGAAACAACTCTGACTTCCGTAAGTACTGCTTGAAAGTCTCTGGTGGCTTTCTTCGTAGCTGGCGAAACTTCTTGCGATACGTCTCGGCCGTCAGGTTGAAACGTACTAACAACGCTGCCTTCAGAATCTCATAGTCGGCAGAGTCGTCCTCGTTCAAACCGACGTAAACTTCCCTCGCCTTCCCCTTCAACAAGGTCCCCAAGCGAATAGCCCACGAGTCCTGGTTCCACTCCTGTGCCTTGGCGAAACGCTCGAACTGACACAAGTAGGTCTCGAGATCGTCCTTGTCCTCGAAGAATGGTAACCTGAGCTTAACCGTCTCGAACTCGGGTTGACGATTCGTGCGGTTGGCGGCGCCGCCTTACAACGTAAGTTGCGCCATCGCTAGTTCGTGCTCCCTTTCCTTCTCTCTCTCTCTCTCGCCTTCAACTCCATCTCTCTCTCTCTCTCTGCTCTCTCTCTCTCTCTCTCTCTCTCTCTCTCTCTCTCTCTCTCTCTCTCTCTCTCTCTCTCTCTCTCTCTCTCTCTCTCTCTTGTCTGCGTCTTTCTCCCTAGCCACTTGGTCCATCGCGTAGTCTAACGCGGCCTGATCTTTCAATCCTTCGCGCTTGGCGAGCCTCAAGATCCTCTCCACCGGCGTCTCGTCCGCGAACAATCCCGTCCTCGGCGTCGGTGCCGCCTCGACCTTGTAGATCGAACGGTAGGGGTTGGTCTCTAACCTCTTCGGCCTCGTCGCGTCGCTCAGGCGATCCTGGTCCCCATAGAAGTCAGCGCCCGTTGACATCCCGCCAGTCGCACCAAATCCCGGCGGAAAAGGGTAACTCACGGTGTCCCTGGTTTCAAACGTCGACAACTCGTCGTCCGCTGAGCCCCCGACGCGATAACCGCGTGGAGAAAAGTATCTGGCCTGATGTCGTGACTGGCGATCTCCGTTGCTCGATCGCAGAAGGTAGTTCGGTGACTCCCGTATCATCCGCTGCCGTCGTCGCTCGCTCGTCCATCGTGACACCCACGCGAGAACGCGTGCGACCCGCGATCGGAGACACTCCCTCAGCCTCCTCGATCGACGCCATCCTGCTTACAAGAGAAGCAACAACAACACCCAACAACAACAAGTCAAAAGTCCCTACGTAACCTTCCCTAAACCTAGCCTAGCCTAAGACACTAACTACCTAACTAAGCTATCTCCCTACCTATCACCCTCCTCCTCCCACTCAAACAGTGGAAACTGGCCCGCGAGGTAGCGAACCGGCTGGAGAGTGCAGTGGCCCCTTCCCTCCATGTGTGGTCGAACCTAGGCCGGCTGTGAGCCTTCGCTAAACAGCGACCTGACTCCCTCCAACCACCCGCTGGGGTGCACACTCTCACCGAGTCACTCCTCACACACTAGGACACCACAGGACAATTACAAGACAACTTCACGTCTGGGCACACACATACCCTGGATCTCCACCATATGTCACCACCACGACCCCGTCCAAGCAGACGCCACAAACAAACAACTGACACACGCAGACAGCCCAGACAGGATGACGATTTCCCGCAGACGCGAAGTGATGAATAACACAACGAGTATATATACAACTTTCAACCTATTTATTCATTCAAGCCACACACTCATACACATACAACATTTACACATGAAAAGAAAATAATGATGATGAAACGATCAATGGTTCAATGAAATGACACGTCAGGGTGATCGATGGTTGCTAGCCAACCTAGTCCGCATAACGAATCGTGCGTAGCCAACGTCCGTTCGCACGTACTAATACAAGAGGGGGGTCAAGTGCTTAGGAGGAGGACAACATGAAACGAGCCCACCTGGATGGATGAAGTCCTCGATGCCTCCTTGTAGCGTGACGGTCCACGAAGTCCCGTTATTGGTAAGCCTCCCTTGCTTGTGGCTGTAGTCGTCGCCCGTGCTGATGATGACGATACGTGGTGGCGTCGCCGCTCCGACCCGCCACTGACGGCGATGATGAAGATGATGACGGTGACACAGCAGGCTCAGCAGTCCTGCCACCGTCGACGTCACACAGCTGTACCCCTCCAGTCAGCTTCCACTCGACCTCTAGGCCAGGCTCCAACCGCCCACGTGTCCAATCACCAACGGAAATGGTAGGGTTGATGAGAGATGATGATGTAGACAATGGCGAAGTTGTGAAGACAAAGTGATGATAACGTAGACAACACAGATGGCGATGATGTTGGTCGATCCACCTGATCGAATAAAGTGGTGTTCCTAGGATTAGAGGGCAATAGGACAAAATGTCCTAAATAATAAAACTAATCGGACATCATGTCCTGACTACATAAAAGCAATAGGACATTCAGATTGTGAAGCGAACCGATTAATGGTGCTTCTTTAAGATTGTTGCAGAGGAAGTATGGTGTCGGTTATTTCCCTTTCAAAAGTGTCGAGAGTTGTGGCCCTTTTGTTGTTCGACGGAATGTACTAAAGAATGATAATAGTCTAGCATTGTCCACTATTCAAACTCGTTCTAACGGCTTTGACACTCCAGTTTGTACACATGTTTCTTGCAGTGACCGCGCTAGTCATAATACTATCGAACAATGACCGCTAATTTCGCAATAGAATCGGACATTTGACGGGACACAGGTGTTTGCATTCGGTCATTTTCCAAACGAATCGGACCATGACCGATGTCCGAGGCCTCGGGACATCACTGGAATGCTGTCGTTGATGTCGCACGACGTCGAACGACGTCGAACCTGTAACACGCTTGTTGCATTGTTAATATCCTGCTTGCTCAACTCTGTCCCCCTCCTTCCACACACACTCTCCCCCCCCCTCTCTCTCACAACTTCCTTTCGATGCTCGAGGGAACACAACCGCTGTCTGCTTCCCCTCCTTGACTCTCTCTTTGCTTATTTCCCCTAGCTATCGTTATTGTCTCACTCGCAAAGTAACATATCATAAAAACACAATGAAATTATGAATGCAATGAAACATGAGCATAGCTGCAAATGAATACATGTAACCATCATCACATTATTCACATCAGGCAACCACAACAACAACAGCAACCACTTCCATCCTCTCCTCCTTTCTCACCTCCATTCTCCTGCACCCACACTCCTTCCTTCCCTCTACTTTTCCACAGTGCAACCATTCTCATCCTCTCCTACCCTCACGCACACCTTTTGTACCCACACCCCATAGCCAGCGCTGGGTTCTCGGACACAGTAAGGAAAGTATCACCACCACACTCACCCAACCGGTTCGAATGTAGTTGCACTCGTAGCCCTTTCCACCACACCCCTACGAATACTCCGTATAGGGTAAATCCTGTAGTGCGTAGTCTCCTAGCGGACAGTACCTCACGCTAACTACTACACTAACACAACTTGCTTTTCTATAACTTTACTCCACTTTGAGTATTAACACCATAGAAAACAACAACCTTTTCAACTAATATTCTCCCGGACCGGTTATTATAATTCGTCAATAACAGTCCAACCCTACACCACAGAAACCAGAGCATAAGACAAAAACCGTCCTTTCCGTAGCTCCCTCAAAAACGTTCTGCCTAGAGGTGAGAACTTTTCCTAACCAGCTAACCACTCCGCACTGCTATGTCACGTTCCGCACGCTTCCGGCTATAGTAATCATGCACACCGCAACACGCAATACATACCCCCAACCCCTGCTGCTCTTTCACCACAGACTGCCCTGTGACACCCTGCCTTTACACCACATGTTTGAGTGATAGATGTGTTTGCTGTGTGTGTCACATGTTTGAGTGATAGATGTGTTTGCTGTGTGTGTCACATGTTTGAGTGATAGAGGTGTTTGCTGTGTGTGTCACATGTTTGAGTGATAGAGGTGTTTGCTGTGTGTGTCACATGTTTGAGTGATAGATGTGTTTGCTGTATGTGTCACATGTTTGAGAGATAGATGTGTTTGCTGTCTATGTGAGAGTGGGTGAAACATAAGAGCGTGTACGTTGGTACAGATCGCCGCGCTTAGAGCCTGATTAGTAATTTGGGGAAAAGCGCGTATATAGCATCCAAAATTAAAGTATTATTATTGTTATTTTGAGATCAATTGTTTTAGATATTAGATATTATTATATCAGACATATTTTCCGTCTTCTAATAGCGACTGGCCTTTAACACCACATGTTTGAGTGATGAATGTGTGTTGCTGTGTATGTAGGAGTGTCTATAACATGAAAGCGTATATGTAGGTTTCAGATCGCCGCGTTTTGTGTATGATTTAGATTAAGGCGCGTATACAATAATGTTATTACTATTACTAACCAGTCCCCCACGGACCCGTGATGCAAGCCAGAGGCGGATCTCTGGTCAATATATCCAGCTGCTGCTGGGTCAACACCAGACGTGACAGCCTCTTTCCCAGTTCTGCTACCGCCTGGCCCTCAGTCCGCACCTCCACACGTGGGGGGACGCTGCAGTGAACACTGACTGTAGTGGCTGGTCCCACGAACCTGCACAAAATTCGTGAGGACAAACGCGTCATCATGATCGTCGTCTTCATCATCATCATCAACCTCATCATCATCATCATCATCATCATCATCATCATCATCATCATCATCATCATTATTATCATCATCATCATCATTATGATCACCACCAACACCATCGCCATTACTAACATTGGCAATATAAAACATACGTTCAGCTTGAACTGACGCTAACAGTACACCAATGATCAATGTAAAACAAAAGCTGATAAAACATGAGTCATAAAAATGGTTACCTAGCTGCTACATCTAGGTACAGCCTTTCCCCTCTTGGACCATTAAGCTGAGGATCTGGAGACGCCATGATGTTTCGCCACCAGCTGGCCAGGTTGGTTAGGACAGCGGGAGTCACATCCCAGAAAGTAATGGGAAGCGATAATTGGTCAGCACAGACACAGAGCTGTACGGTGTGTGATACGTCCGCTGCCCCAAGGCACAGACATAGGCGCTGTGAAATACAACGTGGACTTGTAGTCTGACCACGCTTTGCTCTTGTGGACACTTTATTAGAAGCCTTAGTTTTACATGTATAGACATAATGTTGAGGTGAGCACTTTATCCGAAGCATTAGTTTTATATAGGCCTAATAGTGTGGCGTACACTGTATGAATGAACATTGAGGCTTAACGTCTACACGATACACTGGCGATATGGCAGACGGGTACACTGTAGTTCAGTCAAAGAGCTTATTACGGAAAGAGGGGGAACTTCCATTATGTCATATCAAAGAGCGTATTATAGAAAGAGGGGGAACTTGGTACAGAACCGCGAGACGGAAAATACGAGTTACGCTCCCTTGTCGACATGCTAAAAATGGCTCGTGGCAGAAAGACAAAAGGCGACCGAGTAAAACAGGGCGGTGACTTTTGCACAGCCATCAATTGTGTCACCGCCACGACTCCCTCCGGGCAAACGCCACAAACAACTTATTCACGCAGACAACCCAGAAAGAATGACAGTTTCCCGCAGACGCGAAGTGATGATAACAAAACAAATATATATACAACTTTCAAGCTATTTATTCATTCATACCACACACTCATACACATACAACATTTACACATGAAACAAAGAAATGGTAATGAAACGATGCAATGGTTCGTGGGGTGATCGGGGGTCGCTAATCGACCAACGTCCTCGTATCGAACGTGCAAAAGCCAAAGTCCGAGGCACGCGTTCACAAACAGACAGGGGGGGGTTGAGTGTAGGAGGGGGACAACACAAAACGGGCCCACCTGGCGAAATGCAGTCCCTGGTAAAGTCTCCTCCAAAGTACCCGCCCCCTTCCGTTGACGTCCAAACGAAGGAGCGTTGCCACCCGCGGTCGCCACTGATGATGATGTTGGAGTGATGATGATGGCGCTGATAACGGGGGACGCGTGGACAATAACAGATGGCGAAGTTGATGATGATGTTCGGTCCACCTGACCAAGTGTGGTCGTCGTTGCTGCCTCACGTTTTCCAGCGACGAACTGGCGGATTGACGAACGTTGAGCTGCAAACTTCGAACTCGATCCTCGTACTCAAGCCCTGGATTCAATCCTCAACGACAATCCTCGACGAATCTGTAACATGCTTGTCGCATCGTAAATGTCATGTTCACTCGATTCTGTCCCCCTCCCTCCATCACACTTACCCCCCCCCCCCCCCCCACTCTCACTACGCTACTCCACTAAAACTTCTGACACTTGAGGGGTCCAACTGCAGTCTATTTCCCCGTCCTTGACCCTCTCTTGCCTTCTATTGTTATCGTCACTTGAAACAAATACATATTACACAATTCAATGAAATCATGAATGCATGGAATGGACGACGATGCAAATGAACACATGTAACCATCAACACATTGTTCATATCAAGCATCCCCAACGACAACAACAGCAACCACTTCCATCCTACCTTCATCCGCACTTACCCCCTTTCTCCTCCCTCCTTCAGTCGCACTCTTCCTTTCTTCTGCCTCTCCTCCAACAGTGAAGTAGTTTTAGGTGTTTTTTAAGTTATTATATCTTATGTTTGTTATTAAGTAGTAATTAATTAAGGTATTGTTTGTTCCATGTTAGTTTATAGTTGTAGTCAATGTTTGGAAGGTTTGATATTGTAGACTAATGAACGTAGTCCAATGTGTTTTGTTTACGTAGGCCAAACAAGGTCGGGGTCACAGGTTGCGAACCAAACTTAGAACAAGTACGTAGCCTACCTGCTTCCTGTTGCATTTAGATCCACTAGTAATCTTCATCGTATGTCCCTTCCTCAAGTGATACCTCAATCCTAGTATTCCATCGTAATCCCATCAGGTGCACAACACGTTTGCCTCACCTATTTTGATAAATAATATCAACTGAAATTCCAGCACCTTCTCATAGCTGCCACTGTTTCCCTCTCAATTCTACATCACTTAGGCTTTCTGCGCATACCATCCGCGCACAGGCCAGGGTTCGCGACCTGTGACCTGACCTGCCCGTGAGGCATGTCTCATAGGCATAAGCCTACGTCTATTATTATTATTATTATTATTATTATTATTATTATTATTATTATTATTATTATTATTATTAAGCGTTTTTCATTAAGATGCATTGTCATTTTCTTTTGATTAGGTAGATGTGTTATTGGTTTATTTTTATCTTGATTGAATTATGTTCCTGTTGCTGTGGCATGCGGTGAGGATGTTGTGTGTGTGTATATATACGCGTGTGTGTGTGTGTGTGCGTGTGTGTGTCTGAGATGTGCAAATATTTATCTATTCAAGGCCTGGATACTGTGGGTGTGGATGTGTGTGTGTGTGTGTGTGTGTGTGAGTGTGTGTGTGTGTGTGTGTGTGTGTATGTGTAGGTGTGTGTGGATACATTAGGTGGCAGTGAAGCTAATGATATGCTTGACTGTATATTGTTCTTATGAGTCATATCTTATCTTATACCTTGTATTTTTAAACTGTTTATGTTTTTAAATTTAATATTTAATATTTTGTAATATTTATAAAAAAATATCGCAGGCTACTGATGTCACCCACATCTTCCATCTTTTTGGAATAAAGAATTGTTGACTTGACTTGACTTGAACCATCCTTCCCCCAGCCTCACACACAGCTATCATTCAACACCCCAACAGCCGGCCCTCGGTTATTGGCACAGTAAAGAAAAACCACCATCCACTCACCCAACGGTTCGCATGTAATTGCACCCCGTAGCCCTTCTCCACTGCCCTCCTACGAAAGTACATCCAATTAGGGTAATCCAGTAGTGTGTAGTTCCCATAGTAGACAATACCTCGATACTACCTACCACACTACCACAGACTTGCTTTCCTACAGCTGCACTCCACCTGAGCGTATCACTTCAGAAATCGGCAATCTTTAAACTAGTATACTTCTCTGGACCAGATATTATTATTCGTTAATACCCGTCCCACCCTAATTCCAGAACACAGCAAAAACCACAGAGCACTAGACAAACACCATCTACACTGTACTGCTGACAAACATGTTCTGACCATAGTGAGCAAATTCCTAAACTGGCTTAACCGGCGTACGCTGTTACCACGCTTTTCACGCTTCCGAGACAACAATAATCACGCATACAGCAACACGCAGTACCACCCCGCCCTTATACTCTTCACACACAGACTACACGGCTTTCTTCACAGGCTGCCCTCCCAAGACGAACCTACGGAGAGTTCAAAACTTAATCTTCCACAGGGTCAGATCTGCTGAGGAAATCCGCTTCAATGTTGTCTCTCCCTGGAATCGGTCGAACGGTGAAGACGTACGCCTGCAACTGCATAGCCCACCGGGTGAGTCTGGCACTGTTGAGGTGCGTCCGTCCTCAAGATGAACTCCCTATCCAAGTTTGGTAGCTTTATCACTGGCTCACTTGTCAGCGCTCTCTTCACGTCATCCAAGGCTTTCTGGCAGTCATCCCTCCTGTTGACCTCTCCCTTCTTCCTTACCCGCACGATCGGTGCTCTGTACGGCGATGTACACGACTCGATAACCCCCAACTCCAGCATCGGTTCCACTTCACTCTTGGCGACTTCCATCTGCGAAAGTGGTAGCGGACGCTGATGTACACGAACGGGGTCGTCGTCAGTCGACACCACCTCGCACTCATCCAGGTTGGTTAGCGGCAACGCTCTCTCGGGTAGTGCAGACAGCTCCGTGTCTATCTGTACGTCCACTGGCCCTTCGCTCGCTCGTAGCGGTATCAGTGGTACGGTGCCCTGGTAGCTGACGTCTGACGTTCCATCTGTTCCAGCTTGGTCCAACACGACGGCCACCGTCGTCTCTGGTTCTACTCTGCGTTCTATGTAACGCTTCAACTTCCTGTTCTTGCCGGCTCTCTGAACTGGTACCTTCTTGTCGCGCCTCTTCGGTGTCGTCCGCTGGCATACGTTGCACGAAGCGCAGTGCCTCCTGACATCGCGGCACATCCCCGGCCAGTAGTGCTCGGTCCACACTCGATCTAGGGTCCCCTTGGCTCCTCGGTGTTCAGCCATAGGCGTGTCGTGACCCCTGCGTAGTACTTCCGACTGAAGCTTGGTTGGTACCACCACCTGCTGTGATCCACCTTGTCCTGTCCTGTGTATTCGCGGTACAACAGGCCCCGCTTCCAGACAAATGCCACTTGCCCCTTGCCTCGTTTCTCCTTTCCTGCCTTCCGGTCTGCTAACTGTCGTACTTTCGCAAGCTCGCCGTCTTCCAACTGCAGTTGACGAATCTCCTTCGGCGTCGCGACGATGCTCTTGCTCGGTCCGACCACCAATGGTTCCGCAGCGTCTGTCTCTTTGGCTGCTTGCGCTCGTGTCTGCACGGCGCAACACTCCGCGCCTCCCTCGGCGAATACCGGCAGTGCTGTATCACGTTGCTGTTCCGTCCTCGCCCAGTTGCCGATCACCACTGGGTAGGTCAAGTCCGGTACCACTACTACCTCCACCCTCCCGGTGTGGAACGGTGACTCCAGCTGCACCCACCCTGTCGGCAGTGACTTGGACAACTGACGAATGGCGAATCCGACACGCCGCGTGCGTCCCGTGTACTTGAGGTTGGCAACCTCTCCTTCCCGCAAGCATATCAGATCGGCTCCCGTGTCCCTCATGGCCATCAACGGAACACCTTCCACTGTCACTTGGCTCTGGAAACGCGAGTCTCTCTTCTTGCCTGCCTCCTTCTCTTCCTCCAAGACGCGCAGCGCTGCTCCACCCCTGTCGCTGCGTTTCGGGCAATTCCGCTTCAGGTGTCCTTTCTGTCCGCAACTGTAGCATTCCCGCTTGTCCGGCGAGTTGGGTCGTGGTCCTGCTGGCTTGCGACCCTCGCTCTTATCCCTGGGTGTAAAGGGTTGACGTGGTGGGAAACGTAGGTTGGTTCCCGCCCTGGCGTCGACGTACTGCTGTGCTAACGTCGCGGCCTCCTCCACCGTTGCTGGGTTGCGTTCGCGCACGAACGTGACCAGTTCCGGCGTCAAACCGTTGACCATCTGCTCCATCAGCACTAAGTCCAGTAAGTCCGCATACGTGGCCTTCTTGTTCGCTAGTCCCATCCAGCGCTCCAGGAACAACTCTGACTTCCGCAGATACTGTTTGAAAGTCTCTGGTGGCTCCCTTCGTAGCTGGCGAAACTTCTTGCGATACGTCTCGGCCGTCAGGTTGAAACGCACCAACAACGCTGCCTTCAGGATCTCATAGTCGGCAGAGTCGTCCTCGTTCAAACCAACGTAAACTTCCCTCGCCTTCCCCTTCAGCAAGGTCCCCAAGCGAATAGCCCACGTGTCCTTCTTCCAGTCTTGAGCCTTGGCAAATCGCTCAAACTGACACAAGTAGGTCTCCAGGTCGTCCTTATCCTCGAAGAACGGTAACCTGAGCTTGACCGTCTCGAACTCGGGTTGATGATTCCTGCGGTTCCCGGCGCCGCCCTGCAACCAAAGTTGCGACATCGCTGTTTCTAGGTTGTTTGACTATTATATTTGTGCATACATTTCAAAAGTAGATGTTGTCAGATTGGCAGTTTGGCTTCGTCAAACTGCTTATGTTAACATGTTAAATTAGACTGTCTGTTTTCTCCTCGTGATCAAATACTGTGCAAGATAACCCCTTACCTAGGCACAAAAATGGTCCTTGATCTGTTGTAATCCCTTTTCGTTTGAGTGTAAACGGGAAAAAAATGTAATGTAAAAACTCAGTCCTTGTTCTGATTTGTGAATTTCTGCGCATTAGATCTATATTGCGTGGAATGTTGTAGTCTAGGTTCTGATTGTTCTGTCTGATTAATTAATTATTTTCCATGAAGTGACTGATGTTATTAAGCCAGTGATGTGCGAGATGAGAGGGTTGGGGGGTAGGGGGACACCTGATATAAATTAAATTCACACTATTAGTGAAACATTTTGTTATTGTGCTTTATTGTGATTAATTGATTTAATGACAGAGCTCTCTCTTCCCCCAACCTCTCTCTCTCTCTCTCTCTCTCTCTCTTTCTCTCTCTCTCTCTCTCTTTCACACACACACACACACAATTACGGATTTACACAGTTTCGGATAAATGAAACAGTCTGTCATGCATATTTTAATTTTAAAATAACTGTCGTTGATTAAAAAATAATAAATTCCAGGGCAGAAAACGAACCTATGACATACACACATAAGCAGCATAAAAGCACCTAATAAATGTCAATAAGTAAACATTAAAAAAAAGACAGCAGTAGCGGAATGTTAATAATAATGATGGTTAAAAGTTTGGTTTTTGCAAACGTTGGCATAAAAATGTTCTTTTGCAATGGCATAGGCTCAATAAGTTACCACGCACAGATCATTCATATAGCAGATGATGAAATATAGCCAGCCCGAACAAAGGGAAATAATCCGTGAGAGCGTCTCGCATTTTTGTATAGGACATAATGGAAGTTCCCCCTCTTTCCGTAATAAGCTCTTTGGTCATATACAAAAATGTGAGACGCTCTCACGGATTATTTCCCTTTGTTCGGGCTGGCTATATTTCATCATCTGCTATGTGAATGATCTGTGCGTGGTAACTTATTGAGCCTATGCCATTGCAAAAAAACATTTTTATGGCAACGTTTGCAAAAAACTAACTTTTAACCATCATTATTATTAACATTCCGCTACTGCTGTCTTTTTTTTAATGTTTACTTATTGACATTTATTAGGTGCTTTTATGCTGCTTATGTGTGTATGTCATAGGTTCGTTTTCTGCCCTGGAATTTATTATTTTTTAATCAATGACAGATATTTTAAAATTAAAATATGCATGACAGACTGTTTCATTTATCCGAAACTGTGTTAATCCGTAATCGTGAGAGAGAGAGAGAGAGAGGTGGGTTGGGGGAAGAGAGAGCTCTGTCATTCAATCAATTAATCAGAGAGAGAGAGAAAGAGAGAGAGTGAAAGAGAGAGGAGAGTTGGGGGAAGAGGGAGCTCGGTCATTC
The DNA here is from genome assembly GCA_036898135.1 of Oncomelania hupensis. Lineage (NCBI taxonomy): Eukaryota > Metazoa > Mollusca > Gastropoda > Littorinimorpha > Pomatiopsidae > Oncomelania > Oncomelania hupensis. Next base: position 47,214,215 of record CM072522.1, on the reverse strand, counting down.
AATCAATTAATCACAATAAAGCACAATAACAAAATGTTTCACTAATAGTGTGAATTTAATTTATATCAGGTATCCCCCTACCCCCCAACCCTCTCACCTCCCACATCACTGGCTTAATAACATCAGTCACTTCATGGAAAATAATTAATTAATCAGACAGAACAATCAGAACCTAGACTACAACATTCCACGCAATATAGATCTAATGCGCAGAAATTGACAGATCAGATTCTTCCTTGATGTATTTCCATCATCCAAGGAATTGCAAAACCAAATTGAAAGGAATATGACACAATCTTTTAATACTAAGGCAATGTTCAATACCGCAATGATTTACAAAACTTCAAGAGTAATTTATTCTATGTTATATAGAATACTACTAGATGCTGTGCGGACCAAATATTGTAGAAATATTGAATGTGTGTGTAAACAGCCCTTCTCACTTAAACATATTCTTTTTGACTGCACTGTTATTACCCCCTTGTTTATTCCAGTCTTAGACAGGAAAACAAGTCTAGCAGACTTTGATTTAGATTTATGCACCGTCGTGGCAAAAATCATAATTGATACACCAGTAGCTAGATTTATTTAACTGTCTTCCCCCCACACTTTTTTTTTGTCTTATCATCTTTGGTGAACAAGACATTAATAAACCAACCAACCAACCAACTGACAGATCAGAACAAGGACTGAGTTTCTACATTACATCTTTTTCCCGTTTACACTCAAACGAAAAGGGATTACAACAGATCAAGGACCATTTTTGTGCCTAGGTAAGGGGTTATCTTGCACAGTATTTGATCACGAGGAGAAAACAGACTTAGTCTAATTTAACTTGTTATCATAAGCAGTTTGACGAAGCCAAACTGCCAATCTGACATCTACTTTTGAAATATAAGCACAAATATAGTCAACCTAGCAATAATATAACCAGTGAGCGACCTGTTGAACGTAAACTGTCAGCAAGCAAACTGTTTTGGATTTAGCACATAGGTATAACATGAATCATTCAAGCCGCTCTCCGATTGTTTTAACACTAACAACACTGCAGCGGTCTTAGCTTAGGCCTACATAAACACAAAAAATGAAGTTTTTCAATTGCAATTTACCTTTCTTTGTCTCTTGGAAATTTGAAAAAGGACTTGCCAACACAACTTTTCTTGTATCTGGCATTATGGCAATTGATGGCTGTGCAAAAGTCACCGCCCTGTTTCACTCGGTCGCCTTTTGACTTTCTGCCACGAGCCATTTCCAGCATGTCGACAAGGGAGCATAACTCGTACCTTTCGTCTCGCGGTTTTGTACCAAGTTCCCCCTCTTTCTATCATTAAGCTCTTTGGTTCAGTTCAGTTCAGTTCAGTGGTTAAATTAACGTCCCCGGACACAATGCGTATAGGGGACAAGTACACTGTAGCTTAAGCCTTAGCTTTATATAGGCCTAGTATTGTGGTGGACACTGTAGGTAAGGTAATTGTAGATCATAGTCACATTACACCGGATCGTATAGGCGACTATTGGTCACAGTATTCTGACACCAGCGAACCAGGTGATGGTAAGGAGAAAATAATATGGTCACACGTTGGCCAATCCGGAATTCGAACCAGGTACCTTTTTTATTTTTTAAATATTTTATTTTAACAACTTTATTATCACCAAGGTGAAATTCGGTCACTTTCATTTTCGAAAGTACAGCAGCCCCAAGTGAAGCGCTTTACCCAAGGTACATGCTGGGTGTGTTCTTGTCACCGGCAATAACCCGTCTAGGACATGAGCGTCAGGATCTTTAAAGTCCGTTATGATGGAATGCACGCGACACAGACTAGATCTCGGTTTACACTCTCATCCGAAGGAGTAAGAAACGGGAGTAAAGTGTCTTTCCCAAGGACACAACACAATGCCCCGGCCTGGGCTCGAACTCAGGACCTTCAGATCCACAAGCCAACGCTATAACCACTCGGCCACCGCGCCTCCCATTCGGTTACTAGTAAGCCGCTCTACCAACTGAGCTACCCGGCCCCACGACACCGTAACGTAACTGTAGATTATAGTCACAAGACACCGAAGCGTATAGGCGACTACTGGTCACATTATTCTTCACCAGCGAACCAGTTGATGGTAAGGGGAAAATAATATGATCACACATTGGCCAATCCGGGATTCGAACCAGGTACTTTTCGGTTACTAGTAAGACGTTCTACCAACTGAGCTACCCGGCCCCTCGGCTTTCGACACCGTAACTTAAGCCTTAGCCTTATATAGGACTAGTATCATGGTGGAAACTGTAGTTAGTTATATAGATTAACGTCCCCGGACACATGAGCGTATAGGGGACGATCCATCCAACAGTAGTAAAAACTGTATTTTATTTAAATCAGTTTAAAGTCCCCTCTCTTCCCGTTAAGGATTTTCCGAGAGGAGACGTATATGATTGAGGTGCCTGTAGCTTAAGCCTTAGCTTTATATAGTCCTAGTATCGTGGTGGAAACTGTAGCTTAAGCCTTAGCTTTATATAGGTCTAGTATCGTAGTGGACACTGAAGCTTAAGACTTAGCCTGCTCTCACAATGGTGATTTGAGACACACACACTCATACACACATCTTTGTCTGTTGGTCGTCCTGCTGACGCGAAGTTTTTTCCACCGTTGTGCCGACTCTTTCATTTTTGATGTTAGAAGTACAGAAAACTACAATCTAATTTATTTTCCTTTGCTGAAGCATATTTTGTGGTGGAATATTCGATAGCTCAAAAAAAAAGCAAAATTAAACTTTACATGCACTCTAGTGACCACACGTGTAAAACTTTCTGGTGACCACATACAAACTTTTTACATTCGAACACATGACATCGATATTTCTGAAGACATTCACTTTCCCACCAAAATTGTCACGACTTTACACTCATTTAATTGTGGTGACCACATGTGTTAAATTTCTGCCGACATTCGCGTTCCCGCCAAAATTATCACTTTACACACAACAAATTGTGGTGACCACATGTGTTACATTTCTGCTGACCATCCAACCATTTACTACATTCAAACAGAACAAAAGCCAGCATTGCAAACATGTACAGTGTTGCAAAGTGAAGAGTTTATTATTATTCTTATTATTATTATTATTATTATTATTATTATTATTATTATTATTATTATTATTATTATTATTATTATTAGACTAGGTAGCTTATTATTATTATTATTATTATTATTATTATTATTATTATTATTATTATTATTATTATTATGACTCACCCCTGATCCAAAAAAAGATCTGCCGAAACAACCCTAGTGGTAACACTGAAGGCAGTCCACCAGCCGGTCACTTTACAATAAAGACATCTTACACAGGGGAAAGCTGAGGCTACGCTATAATTTATCGAACCCCGTGTACAAAAACAAAATAGAAGATAAACATAATAAGATATCAACAAAACATACATACAAACTGCCTACATTGCTAAATAATAATATCATAGGAAGTCCTGTGGGTTCGGGCACTAAATAGAATAGACCCAACGTTTCCCGGCGTGTCGTAAGAGGCGACTAACAGTGGTGATTTTAGCACGGTATCACTGGGCGAAAGTCTTCTACACAGAAGTCACCGGTCAGGGCGGAGGAACCTCACTGGGCGAAAGTCTTCTACACAGAAGTCACCGGTCAGGGCGGAGGAACCTCACGTTACTACAGGTTCAATGACCACGTGCTCAGGGCCAAGGCGAGCACACTGTATTCGTGGATTTTGGCTGTTGCCAAAAGCCTGGAGAGGATTGGGCACCGCCAGGTCTTTATTTGCCCAAGACACACTGCATGCTGAACTATCCACTAATTCCATACCGGATCGGTCGTCGCCCGGGTCAGCTAGGACCGCGCCTTCCGTTGGCCACCAGGACGGAGTCCTTCAGGAGTGTGAAATAAATTGTCAAAGATGGTGTTCTAAACATTCACGTGCACGCATTCATATAATCCTTAACGAAACTAAGTGATAAAATGTGTGTTTGTATATTCATTCTTTCTATACACACACAAACATTGACAACAATGACTTTTCAGAAAATACAATAAGTATTATTTTAAAGGTTATAGTTCTGTATATTCAAAATGAAATGTTATTTGTATCTGATTATTACACACTGGTCAGGCGTCTATCGTCGAAATGAAATTGTTAGTTGAATAGAATATTACTGGAAACGATGTCTTCACATTCTTGTAGAGCAGGTTAATTAAAAGCAGCATACGTGGGTCAGAAAAAATCAGTTAATAATGTTAGGCGCAAACAGATTCCTTCTTTCAAGGGTTGCCAGTAACCTTTAGCACAAGTAAAAGGATGTTTAGTAGAACAGCTCAACCCGTCGGCACATAGTGCTTCCGCTCCCGGATGGCATCTGGCGCCGAACAACAACCTACATATATATTGCGTGCCGGGGTCACAGATCAAACCGTCCTCGCACAGTCCGTCTGTCCTCTTGCAAAGCTGCCGTGCTTTGTAATAACACTTTTTGTTGCTAGGGTTGCATGTGAGTTCGGGACGGCAGGTCCTGAGTCCGGGTGCTGAACGACTGTTTGGTGTCCAATGTACATAGATTGGTGGAGTTTGGGAAACCAGCGTCGCACACCCTGCCGATGTCAAAACACTTTTGTCCCTTCTGGCAGGGTGAAGTAGAAGTCCACCAACATTGTTTATCCTATTTTGCGAACTACAATAAAACAATTGACGGTAGGACAAACAGACACACGACTCAGTCACTGCCAACAACGAACTAAAAAAGATATCAAAACTTTTCGTCATGCATGACGATACTTAAAACCCTGACGTCAAAATTATACAAACTACAAATACAGGCATTAGAAATAACAATTATAACTTCTTAATTTGAAATCGTCACTTTGTGACTGCTGTTCAAAGCGATACAAGTAACTGTCCAACTAAATATCCGGTTTGTTACATCACCCCATTCTCCGGGGGAAAAAAAATTATCTGTTTAGAATAATTTTTTTTCAAAACATTCAATAAATAATAATTTTTTCATTAATAATTGGAAACTAAATTCTTTATAACAATTATGATAACAAAATTGTCATACTTTTTTCGTGAAGAGTACAGCTTTAGACCAACAACAAAAGCTTATCCAGCATGAAAACAAACTGTCCTCTACAAACAGGAACAGTATAGGGCCCTTCACTAGTGCACCGGAATGCAGATAGATGGACAAGATACCCTTAAAATCAGCGCACACCACGTGCACTCAAACAATAAGCACTTCATAATCGTGCTGTCTAATTAAGCATCCCAGTATATAACAGTACATTGTTAACCAGGCCAAATGCTCAATCAAAATACTGCACACAACAGGCAGTCAAATACCATGCCAGAAGCCAGATTAGACATTAAACCAAAAAGGTCTCAATCCAAGTACCAAGGCCCACTTTCACTACTTCAGATTTAAACAATTTCATCAATAAATAAAAAAAATATTTTTTTTTAAATTCAAGAACAAAATTTCATTTAATACATTTCATCTTACAAAAAACAGTTTTACACATACAAATGCAGTGGTTGAATACAATCATCAGATGTCAATATCTATACCGTCAATCGTGACAACACATCTGCCTCAAAATTGTGGGAACCAGAGATGGGAACGACTGTGAAGCTGTATTCTTGTACGGCAAGAACCCATCGCATTAAGCGGCCATTCGTTGTTTTAGACCTTTTTAAATACGTCAACTGACGATGGTCTGTCTCAACAAAGAAAGGTCTGCCGAAGAGATAAAGGTGAAACTTGTCAATAGCCCACATAAGTCCCAAACACATACCCTCCACAGTTGAGCACCGCATCTCTCTTTCCAACAACTTCCTACTGGCAAATAAAACTGGGTGGAATGCACCATTTCAATTCATCATATCTATGAGTCAATAAAACATGTAGTTTACAATCAGAAGAAGGTTCAGATTAACTTTAACAAATTAATACTAAAACGCAGGCTCGCCAAATTGTCAAGATTCAGTTATATATATATATAATTTATTATTTATTTTATATATATAACGCAGGCTCGCCAAATTGTCAAGATTCCAAGTTATAGATTTTGTATATATATATTATAAATTAGTGTATATATATTTGTATATATTTTATATTTTGTATATATATTAGCTATAGCACTATACAGGTTCGCCAAATTGTCAAAGATGGTGTTCTAAACATTCAAGCGCACGCACTCATGTAATCCCCAACGAAACTAAATAATAAAATGTTAGTTTGTATATTCATTTCCTCCACACACACATAAACACTGACAACAACGACTCCTCAGAAAACACAACAAGTATCACTTCAAAGGTCATAGTTCCGTATAATCAAAACGAAATGTTATCTGTATCTGACTACCACACACTGGTCAGGCGTCCATCGTCGTCAGGACTGTGAAATTACCGCACCATCAGCCTCATCAGCAATCCCAGCAAGGTCCTCCTGAAAATAATACTCAACAGGTTGAAACCCCAAGCTGAACAAATCATAGCTGAAGAACAACCAGGATTCAGGGCAGGGCGAAGTACCACTGAACAGATTTTCAACCTCAGAATAATCTGTGAGAAATACCTACAGCACCAACAACATCTATATCATGTGTTCATAGACTTCAAAAAGGCGTTTGACAGAGTCTGGCATGCAGCTCTATGGGCAACAATGAAAGTGTACAACATCAGCCCTAAAATTATTGAAGTCATCAAAAGCCTGTATGACAAGGCTACCAGTGCAGTCCTCCACAACAGCGCCATCGGGAACTGGTTCAGAACAACAATCGGTGTGCGTCAAGGATGCCTACTCTCTCCAACACTCTTCAACATCTTCCTAGAGTGCGCGTCATGTCAGATGCCCTTACATATCACGAAGGCACAATCAGCATTAGGGGTAGAGCAATATCCAATCTTCCTTTTGCGGATGACATTGATGGATTGGCTGGAGAGGAACAAGAACTTGAACAGCTGGTACAGAGGCTTGCCACCACCTCCAGAGCTTATGGAATGGAAATAAGTGCAGAGGAGACCAAAATGATGACCAACAACACCAATGGCATCAACACGGACATCAAAGTCCAAGGCCAATCCCTCAACACAGTGCATAGCTTCAAATATTTAGGAGCCATTGTATCAGACGATGGTTCTCGATAGGAAGCCCTCTCCAGGATCGCACAAACAACTGCTGCCCTGACAAGGTTGAAGCCCAATATTATTAATAATAATAATAATAATAATAATAATAATAATAATAATAATAATAATAATAATAATAATAATAATAATAATAATAATAGTAAATTCATGAACCTATTCATAATGCTTACATAAAATCTCCGTGGTCAAGAAGAGAGAGGGGCGGAAGTGAAGTGACGTCAGGTGAACGTAGTCACATCCTGTGAAACCGCCGACCACAAAATTTTGCGGGATACGCACGCGATGTTCAAGATTATACACACGGAAGGCTGTGCATAGACATCTGCCGACAATTTGTAACCACGTGTTTTTTTAACGTGCTAGGGTGAAATTATGTCCCCTGAGTCCCTAGAAATGCCTCTTTCGTTGTGCCGACGTCGGCAGAAATACGCACGTCGGCGGTATGCGGGTGTGTAACTACGAATTTGTCGGCAAAAGTGTCAAAAGACAAAGACACGCACGCACGTACGCATACACTCACATACGAAACACAGACACACCCACAATCTCGCACGCACACGCGCGTGGGAACACATACACCCTCACAGTAATTATAATAAATTACTGCGCGTGTGTATATAGAAGTATGGTCAGAGAGAGAGAGAGAGAGAGAGAGAGAGAGAGAGAGAGAGAGAGAGAGAGAGAGAGAGAGAGAGAGAGAGAGAGAGAGAGAGAGAGAGAATTACCTGTAATAACGGACTGTTTGACGTCAGCACCTTGTTTAGCTGGCCACTGGTGACGTAGGGCAGGAACAGCGTTTTGCGCACTGTCAGATTTGGAGCCAGGTCACTGACCACGTGACTGATGACTTTCTCCGACCGGTCCAGCTGTGTGATGGCTTTCTCCACCCTATTGGCCACATCGTGGTCAGGGGCAGTGGCGTTTTGCTTGACAACCTGCCACCTGCCCACGGACTTGAGCTCTCCGATCAGAACGCCGTAACGGCGGTGTATTATTATTACATCTGCCTCGCCCTGTGAATACTTGGTTTGCCGCGTGTCCAAGTGTTTTGGCAGTGGGGTATGTAGATGTGCAATGGACGCAGCATACGTGGGTTTATTCAAATATTGTCCGAAATTGAGTTGGGAGAGGATAAACATGACCTCCTGCTGATTCGTTCCCAGGGCCTTCAGGTTGGTGACGACATGCTGCTGGCCAAAATCATCATTGAAGTCGCTTTCCTGGACTCGAACAGGGGCGATATGAGGTGATACTGGTGGCCATAGAACTTGTGGGGGTGAAAGTATCTGACTCGGACCTGGGACAGATGGGACCGCAGCAGGTAGGACAGGCGGGACAGCAGCAGGTAGGACAGGTGGGGCAGCAGGCGGGGCAGCAGGTGGAATAGCAGATGGGACAGCAGCAGGTGGGACAGCAGCAGGTGGGACAGGCAGGACAAAAGCAATCTCCCTGGTGCCTGGCACAGTTTGTGTCGTATAAGGCACATGGTTGAAGTTGAAGGGTGGCACACAATTGGTTCCTGTGGTGGCGTTAGGGTAGAGGTTGGTCACAAAGTCCCGCCACTCTTCCTGTGCAGTGCGACATGGAAAATTCGCCGCCATCGCTCTACCTCCTGTGACGTATGATTTTGTGACTTATGTATACTTGTGCGTCTCTGACTTGCGTGTCTCTGACTGTTGCCTTTCTGTTCAAAAGTCAAGTAAAGTCTACACACTATATTCCAATTTTAGCAAAAGGTTATGTCTCTGATACGGTAAAGGTGTTGGTCTGAAAGAAAACAACAAGTCATTCTAGTCCAGACTGTTGGTGCTATCAAACGTGTGATAGATAAAAATACATTGTGTCACAGATGTACAGGTGGGACTAACCGCAATAGAGGTGTGGCTAACAGCAATACAGGTGTGACTAAAAGCAATACAGGTGTGACTAACAGCAATACAGGTGTGACTAACCGCAATTCAACCGCAAAACAGGTGTGACTAACAGCAATATAGATGTGACTAACAGGTGTGACTAACCGCAATACAGGTGTGACTAACCGCAATACAATCGCAATACAGGTGTGACTAACAGCAATACAGGTGTGACTAACAGCAATACAGGTGTGACTAACAGCAATACAGGTGGGACTAACATCAACGCTGGCAATAAATACCTCAGTCTCAGGCCAAATGACGTACAAGGAGCAGTTTCCTTGGTATAACTAGGTGACTGAAGGCCATGTCGCACGGCGATGTTTTGCAAGGAGACAACAGACATAATTATGTGCAGTCTTCCACTATGTTAAGGCCAAACGGTCAAGCAAAGTCACGCCCTGGACCGTGGAATTCCTAGTCTGTATCCACCGCAGGAACAACACCCATGTCGGACCCCCGAACGAGGAAGCAGAGTTGATTTTTCGCAAAGGAATTGCCCTGTGAGGTATGTGTGGCGGATAACATTATTTATTACAGATATGTTGAAGCAGAGTTGCCTAGGCTATATGAATAATATGTTACTTAGGTCTTGTTGTTTCGTCGTGAACAGTGGCGTTCAATATTCTGGCGAAGTACGAGCCGTACGTGAAAACTATACAGTGAGGTGTCGACGTCTTATAAATTAACCAAAAACTATAGAAATAGATATCGGCCAGTATGATATAAACTTCAAAACAAGAAAGTCTGGTGATATCCTATGTTAAGGCATTCATTTGGATACACCTACCATGTTGCTCGTTTTTGCGCAAGATATAATTTGGTGTTGCGCCCGCGGTGGACGTAACTAGACATTCCACGATCCAGGACGTGAAAGTTGTGTTAACGACCTTTGCACTGCTGTAGCCTTTACACAGGAAGAATTCATTGGCAGATAGAAACAGTTCTTCTTGTTTTGTGATATGAACAAAGGATATTATTAAATTTATCATCAAGACTATTAACAGACCGGGTGAGTAAAAGTATAAAATATAGTGTTCACCACTTCTTGACAAACTATCCTGTAGTTTGTGTACCTATGTTTTGCACAAAAGAGAAAGAGAGAAGAGAGAGAGGGACGAGGTCAGGAGAGAGATAGTGCTAGAACTAGAAGGAAAGAGATTAAGTGTAAGAAGTTAAAGCTTCACCTTCAGGCTGGTAGATAAGGTCGGGAATAGGAGGCCAGAGATAGATAACGTAGGAGACGAGAGACGCCCAACAGAGGGAACGTACAGGGGCGGATCTAGGAGGGATAGAGGGGAGGGGTGGAGTTCCAAAGGCTTCGGACCCACCTTCCCCCCCCCAAAAAAAAAAAATTAAACAGAAAACAAACATGTCATAAAATAAAATAAAATTAAAATAAATAACAAGAAATTTTAAAAACATTTGTTGCGATATCTACCACAAACATCCAAAGTTTGCGGTCGGATGACGTATTTTATTACTACTGCATGGTTACATCCCTAAGCTTGGCTTTCACTTCCGTTTATCAGTGCAAAGAGTACTAGTTAGTTAGTGTGTGTGTATGTGCGTGTGTGTATGTGTGAAGGTGTGTAGGTGTATGTGTATGTGTGAAGGTGGGTATGTGTGTATGTGTGAAGGTGGGTGTGTGTGTATACATAAATAAATAAATATATAGAAGAGTATGTTCCGGGTGGGCGTTCCCCATAAAATAAACAGAAAGTAAATAATGCTACATCATTGCAGTGATTTTGTAAATAATTTTAAAATTTAATTAGGTGTTAGGGAATGGAAGGGTTAACTATCACAGATAATAAATATAACAGTTACATTCCACCATGAAGTGTTGGTTAATAGAGATAATAAATAGAACAGTTACATTCCACCATGAAGATTGGTTAATAGAGATAATAAATATAACAGTTACATTCCACCATGAAGGGTTGGTTAATAGAGATAATAAATATAACAGTTACTTATTCCACCATGAAGTGTTGGTTAATAGAGATAATAAATAGAACAGTTACATTCCACCATGAAGATTGGTTAATAGAGATAATAAATATAACAGTTACATTCCACCATGAAGGGTTGGTTAATAGAGATAATAAATATAACAGTTACATTCCACCATGAAGGGTTGGTTAATAGAGATAATAAATATAACAGTTACATTCCACCATGAAGTGTTGGTTAATACTAATACAGATAATAAATATAACAGTTACATATTCCACCATGAAGTTCTTCTCTTGTTATTATTAAGAGGGTGGTCTAAGAAGGTACTTTTAATGAGAAAATACTATGAGTGCTGATAATGTGGCGCTGATTTGTCTTTTTATGTATCGAGAGAAAGAGAGAGAGAGAGAGAGAGAGAGAGAGAGAAAGTGAGAGAGAGAGAGGGAGAGAGAGAGAGAGAGAGAGAGAGAGAGAGAGAGAGAGAGAGAGAGAGAGAGAGAGAGAAAGTGAGAGAGAGAGGGAGAGAGAGAGAGAGAGAGAGAGAGAGAACATAATTCTGTTTCTAACAAAGGTATTAGAATAAGCAGTAGTCTGCTTTTTTTTTTGACTTTTTTTAACGCTTTATTGTCCTTTTTTTGTGGAAAATTGTGGGTCGCCTGCCCCGGGGAAGGGGTAGTCGCAGCCTGTGCCACCCCAAAACCCAACCTACCTAAAATTATTTGTGGTTTTGAAATGTTGCTGTGGGAGCAAACCGGAGTACCCGGAGAAAACCCCCGAGACGTTGCCCGAGTCGAAAGTAAATAATATTCGGAGAAACAACGCCCAGATGCTGGAACAATCCCACATCTGTCAGGCGCCAGGCGATTTCTGGACAAGGCAAGTTAGTCCCGCCTTAGACCACTTGGCCACAACAAAAGACTATTCTACTAAAACTAACTTTAAAGAAAAACCAACTGAAACAACAACATAATTATAGAGAAATTTGAGTAAGAACATAATTGGATGTACATGACAATCATTGCAATGAGTAAGGGGTGGAGCTACACATCAATGTTATATTTATGTTTAACATTTCTAGCATTATACAGATCATTTGGTTTGTAAGCAACAAGGCTTAGAGGGCATTATACACATACACTAACACTCATGCATTATTTTCAAATTAATTAAAGGTTTTTGATTGATTGATTGATTGTTGCTTTAGGTCCAGCGGACTCTTCCGAGCCAAATCAGGACCGGATTAATTAAAGGAAACAATATACATTGCATACAATCATCAGTAGCAAAGAACATAAGCGAGTTTGTAGAATGAAAAATCTAATTGTTATTTTGTTACATGTACAATGACAAATCCTAATTGTTATTTTGGTACAAGTACTGTACAATGACAAATCCTAATTGTAATTTTGTTACATGCACAATGACAAATCCTAAATGTTATTTTGTTACATGTACAATGACAAATCCTAATTGTCATTTTGTGACATGTACAATGACAAACCCTAATTGTTCTTTTGTGACTTGTACAATGACAAATCCTAATTGTTATTTTGTGACATGTACAATGAAAGCAACGTTTGTTTTGACTCCATAAGGTAAGAAGCAGATTTGCTTTTGAAAGTAATCATGTGGGTAGCTTTTCTAAGGAAAGAGAGAGATAGAGAGGGAGAAAGAGAGAGAAAGAACGAGAGAGAGAACGAGGTAGAGAGATGGAGAAAGAAAGAAAGAAAGTGAGTGTGTGTGTGTGTGTGCGTGAGAGAGAGAGAGGGAGAGAGAGAGAGACATCGGGACAGAAAGTGTGTCCTTCATTCCAATGGACAGCAAGGTTAGAGTGTTCATGTAGAGACATGGGGACAGAAAGTGTGTCCTTCATTCCAATGGACAGCAAGGCTAGAGTGTTCATGTCGTTAATGGACAGCAAGGCTAGAGTGTTCATGTCGTTAATGGACAGCAAGGCTAGAGTGTTCATGTCGTTAATGGACAGCAAGGCTAGAGTGTTCATGTCGTTAATGGACAGCAAGGCTACAGTGTTCATGTCGTTAATGGACAGCAAGGCTAGAGAGTTCATGTCGTTAATGGACAGCAAGGCTAGAGAATTCATGTCGTTAATGGACAGCAAGGCTACAGTGTTCATGTCGTTAATGGACAGCAAGGCTACAGTGTTCATGTCGTTAATGGACAGCAAGGCTACAGTGTTCATGTCGTTAATGGACAGCAAGGCTACAGTGTTCATGTCGTTAATGGACAGCAAGGCTACAGTGTTCATGTCGTTAATGGACAGCAAGGCTACAGTGTTCATGTCGTTAATGGACAGCAAGGCTACAGTGTTCCTGTCGTTAAATCCCGAACGTACGTGACGTCAGGTGAATAAAATTATCTTTGGGCCTGAGCCTGGGATTACATTATATTACATTACATGAGTATTGATTTAGGTCCAGCGGACTCTACTGAGCCAAATCAGGACCGGACAACTTTCGATCCGCATAAAAGATCTGCTGAAACAAACCTAGTGGTAAAACTGAATGCTTTCCACCAGCCAGTCACTTTACAATAAAGACATCCCACGCAGGGGACGCTGAGGCTATACTCTAATTTATCGAGCCCCCGTTTACAAAAACAAAATAGAATACAATCATCATTATAAATTATCAACAAAACACATACATATAAAATGCCTACATTGGAGCCTGGGATGAGTCAGCGTCACTGACTTATCTTTATGTAGTATCCATGGCCAGCGTGGAACGAGACGTGCTATAGATTACTGTATTAAACTTACACTATACACCTATAGAGTGAGAGTGAGTGAGAGACAGAAAGCGAGAGAAAGACAGACAGACAGAGAGAGAGACAGACATAATCAAAGACGTTATTTTCAGTGAGGAATAAGAAAATAAATGTTTTATTAGGCGAGTTGTTGTTCGAGTGAGTGACCGCGGGGGCTAAAACAGGTTTTTGCCAAAGAGTTATTTGCAATTGCATGAAGTGATTAACTCTTTACTTGCTAAGCTGTTTGCATACCAGTTCAACATAAACCACAGCCGTTCTATTTCTAACACCACCCCAACACTCTTTCACCCCTGGGTTTTGTTTAAATTATAGACAACTGTTAGCCAGCAGGCTAGCCCATAACCATTTCATATAGCTATAACCCAAACCACTGTAAGCAGGTCATCGTGTTGCCCAATGACTTGTGTGATGGTCTGTCGGACTTCGTCATTGATGATGTGTTGTGTATAGGAAATGCCAAGAAAGTCTTCTGTAGCACCTCGTCTCCATGCTTTGTATTCTTCGTTGGAGATCTGCTGTGAGGGTCCATGCTTCGCAAGCATATAGGAAGACGGAGATGACAAGGGAGCGCAGCAGTCTTACTTTGGAATGTAGACTGATGGTCCTGTCTTTCCAAATTGGCTTCAACCTTGTCAGGGCAGCAGTTGTTTGTGCGATCCTGGAGAGGACTTCCTGTCGGGACCCATTGTCTGATACAATGGCTCCTAAATATTTGAAGCCATGCACTGTGTTGAGGGATTGGCCTTGGACTTTGATGTCCGTGTTGATGCCATTGGTGTTGTTGGTCATCATTTTGGTCTTCTCTGCACTTATTTCCATTCCATAAGCTCTGGAGGTGGTGTCAAGCCTCTGTACCAGCTGTTCACGTTCTTGTTCCTCTCCAGCCAATCCATCAATTTCATCTCGGTCAAACGCCTTTTGAAGTCTATGAACACATGATATAGATGTTGTTGGTGCTGTAGTTATTTCTCACAGATTATTCTGAGGTTGAAAATCTGTTCAGTGGTCCTTCGCCCTGCCCTGAATCCTGCTTGTTCTTCAGCTATGATTTGTTCAGCTTGGGGTTTCAACCTGTTGAGTATTATTTTCAGGAGGACCTTGCTGGGATGACTGATGAGGCTGATGGTGCGGTAATTTTCACACTCCTGAAGGTTACCTTTTTGGGGGAGAGTGATGACAAGCGACTGGGTCCATGGTGTAGGCCACTCCCCACTCTGCCAGATCTTGTTACAGATAATGTTGAGGGCATCAATCATCGCTTCTCCTCCTTCTTGTAGCAGTTCCGCGGGTATGTTGTCCACTCCCGCTGACTTCCCTTTCTTCAGCGATTGCACTGCTGCCTCAACTTCTTCCCGGAGAATTGGGAGGATTTCTTCTTCTCTGTTCTCGGGACAGTCTAGAACTGATGGGTCTCCATTGGTGTATGGTTGTAAAGGTCAGAGCAGTACTCTGTCCATCTGTCCAAGACTTCTTGTTCTTCTGTAAGGCATTTGCCAGACTTGCTTTGGATCGTGGGAACTTTGGGCTGTTTAACACTTGTCAGCCGCTTCACAGTCTGGTAGGCCTTCTTGCTGTTGTTCTTGTTCAGACTATTCTTTATTTCATGGCATTGATCTTCTATCCAGTTCTCTTTTGCTGTGCGCATGCCTTTTCGGATGTCATTGTTGATTTTTTGGTAGACATCCCTCCCTCACAGATCCAAAAGTTCAGGTGTGATCCATGGCTTCTTCTCTGGTTGGTGCTTGCCAATGATCTCAGTGGCGTCATCTGTCACAGCTGAGTAGAAGGTGGTGGTCATGGTGTTGACATCTACTTCACCAGCCTCCAAAATGAGCAGTGGTATAAATTTCCATCCAGTTGTGGCCTGAAATATTTCTGCCACCTCCGGGTCTTGCAGTTTGTCCAGGTCGAACTTCAGTCTAGTGCACTTTACTCTCTTCAAGTGGAGCCGGAAAGACATCATCACGAGATCGTGGTCACTTCCGATGTCTTCTCCTGGAAAAGTGCGTGTCCTGCCAATGTTGATGCTTGATCTGAAGCGTTTCTTGACCATGATGTAGTCTATCTGGTTGTGATGCTCCCCGCCAGGACTGTGCCATGTCCATCGTCTGGAGTTTTTGTGGAGACCAAGCGTGTTTGCCAGTACCAGATTGTTGTATCTGGCAAACTCCAAGAGTCTCGGGCCCCTGTCATTTGTCTCGTTGTTGCAGTGGGGTCCACATGTGTCTCCCCAGTTGTGGTGCGCATCTTGACCAACCTTGGCATTCCAGTCGCTTTGCACTATGACTATGTCTTTCTTCGGCACTTGGTCAAGGACCGCCTGTAGATTTTCATAAAAATCCTCCACTTCGCTGTCGTCATAGTCTGATGTTAGGGCATAGGCCTGGATGATGGTGATGTTGAAAGGGGCTGCTCTCAGACGGATGGTAAGGAGTCTACTGGAGATTGGGCGGAAACCCATGACAGTGGCTAGAATGTTCTTGTGGACCAAGAATCCAACGCCGTGTTCGTGCCTGTCATCTCTATCGCTGAAATAGAGCTTGTGGCCTTTGTCGGTCGTTGTTTTGACCTAGGCCTTTCCAGCGCAGTTCGCTGATACCTAGAACGTTCCATCGATAGTGGTCCAGCTCATGGGCCATTTCTTCTAATTTTCCTTCCGCAGTTAGGGTCCTGACATTTCAGGTTCCTATGTCGATGTTGTTTCTCGTGCAAATCTTACTAAATTGTCCATCAGTAGCATACTTATCACCTCCGTCCTGGTGGCCAACGGAAGAAACGGAAACTCTGATGGTATGGCCACGTCACCAGATCATCAGGCCTTGCAAAGACTATTCTGCAAGGCACAGTGCAAGGAGGTAGAAGAAGAGGGGGACCGAAAAAGAGGTGGGAGGACAACATTCGAGAATGGACTGGTTTGACTCTGAGCGAAGCCATGAGGGCTGCTGAGGACAGAGAAAGATGGAGTATGCTGGTTAAACGATCATCTGTGGTGCCCCTTCGATCTCCGGGTAACGGGACAGGATAGGATAGGATAGGAGAACCCAAACATTAACTTTAGAATTAGATACAGTGTACTAACATGCTTTTACAACAATAAACCGACTACAAAGCAAAACTAAACGTACCATTGACAACATGATCCGAGCAGACGAACTTTCTTGTTTTGGTGTTGAACGTTAGTTTGTTCAGTTGAAGCTGTGCCAACCATTCACGTCTGTCTTGTTGTTATCTCCTCCAATTCTTGTCCCCTGTGTTTGACGACCAAAGGAACAGAAAAATACTGTCGATCCTTCTCTCCATCTGACCGATTGTGGCAATTCTTTACACAGCACTCGTTTACCTTTTTTTATTTTATTTAGCGCCAAGTCCTAATCCACGATCGATAACTCCGCCTTGTATAACAGTGACGATAGGGAAAGAGGGGTAGGGACCTGAATCAACACTGAACCATCAGAGCAATCATACTGCTAAAATGGACAGTGAACTAGCCACATTTTATATCGCCCACCACGGGATTCGAACCTGGGTCGTCTGTGTGCCAGGCGAACGCTCTACCAATTGAGCTACGGTGGTGGGACAACCAGTCTGTCCCAGGTGACGTACACTAAAAACATCCAGGCCCCATAGATCTATATATCCATTTTAAAGCTGCAACCCCCACACTCCGCCGTTCAACTTAAAGTGAGTTTGGAGTCTTTTGTTTTTATTAAAAAATGTACACTAGACAGTACGGTCATACAGAGTTCTCTTTAATCCACATTAGGGAGGCAAACGTTTGTATGCAGACTTATAAAATATCAAATAAAATAAAAATTAACTTGCTATAAAGTCACTTCGCAAGTTTCTTTCTCTATAGTCATTACGCGTCAGCCGATAGAATTAGGCCGAGAAACAGACGTATAGAAAACGACACAGCACAAGCCCACCATCACACGCTGATAAGCATCGCTAGCTCCATCTTTTCCGCGCTTGTATAGGTACTCTAAAGGGAGATTAGTCACCGTCTATAGCAGACGACCATTGGGAAGGGTCAGACACGAAGTTTACATTCAATGTTAACCAAACATTAGACACACAATTGTATGTATATGTATGTGTAAATTTTCATCCCTTTTAGAGTGATTTAAACTTTTTTTGTGTGCGGAATTTTGATCTCGATCTCAGATGCACTTTAAGCCTTTTAATCCAGGGTAGGGTTGGGAGGGGAGAGGGGGAATGGGAGAATAGTAGGGGGAAGGGGAGGGTAAATCTTTACGGTTTATTCATCTCATCAAAAACAGTTCTTGAAACCTTTTTGGCAAAGTTTTCATTTCCAAGAAGCTTTGGCAGACAGTCCGTCGTCTCAGCTGTGCACAAAACGCCATTCAGCCCAGTCTTACATCCGTTCCTCCGTCGTCGTCTGATGGAAGAATGGCCGAAGTGGAAATAATTCTTTAAAAACCTCTTCCATGACGTATGCGGACGTTCTTTAAGATCCCATTCCTTATCCTTAGGATCCTGTTCCAGTCCTTAAGGATCCCATTCCTGTCTCCAGCCCGAGTCCTATCGACCGACTCTAGTTGCGAGTTTTCAAGCTTTCGTTACGCCCTCACTGGCCAAGAAGAGGGAATGGGAATGGGGGAAGCGGGGGCAGGAGAGGAGTGAGGAGGGAGGGAGAGAGAGAGAGAGAGAGAGAGAGAGAGAGAGAGAGAGAGAGTGAGAGAGAGAGAGAGAGAGAGAGAGAGAGAGAGAGAGAGAGAGAGAGAGAGATAAACAAACTCGTAAGGAAGCGCCCTGTGTAGCAATGTAAGCATTTCTAACGCCTCTCTAAACGCGCTGCCAAGTTTTAATCTGAACGACCTTTTCTCTTCACCTCAACTATTTTATTATAGTATACTGCAAGTCCTAGTATCAAACTAAAATGAGAAAGGGGAGCAACTGGTGTTTGAATGACACCCGAGAGATCCCAATCTTTCATAAGGTTTTGGGCGCATGGCGTTTCATGTTGGGCGGATCTTGGATAACGCAGCGGTATATAAAACACAGCCTTTATAGTATAAATAGAAAGAGGCCCACCTGAGTGCATGCTCTCCAAGTCTCGGAGTTGCAATGTGCTTGCTTTTACAACAAACTAATCTGCAAACAATGTGACAATGCAACAAATGCATGAAAAAATAGCTCATAGCACAATAATTACACTCTATGCACCACTGAAATGGACAACAAATGACATTTTAACGGCGAAATCAATAAAACGTATTAACTCGACTTGGCCTTGAAACATCCTTAGAGTTACACAGATCGAAGAAAGACCAATTTCAATTTCTACTCTTTCAAACCAATTATTGAGTTTTTTTGCTTGTTTGCTATTGTACTTGTTTGTAATATGTGGTATCAAATTACGCTTGTGAATACACAGTTACCTTTCAATAATCATATAAATAAACCAATACAAGACCCAATATAACAGTCCCTCAGCAAGAACGAAAACAAGAGTACCGTTATTTTTTGCACTTCCAAGATGAAAATTACATTGACCGGTAAAACGTGCTTATTGTTAGGTAATATTTTAAAAGTGAATTAACTATGTTTCGAATGCAGCTTGCTGCTATGACAAGGATTGAATTTAAGAATGTTATTATATCATTTTTAGTTACGCAGTTCGACGCTTTCTTTTTGCCAAAGCAATACTCTGTAATAAGCCCCTTTCTATGTATAATACAAAGCGATACTCTGTAATAAACCCTTTTCTATGTATAATACAAAGCAATTCTCTGTAATAAGCCCCTTTCTATGTGTATTACAAAGCGATATTCTGTAAAAGCCCCTTTCTATGTGTAATGCAAAGCGATACTCTGTAATAAGCCCCTTTCTATGTATATTACAAAGCGATACTCGGTAATAATCCCCTTTCTTTGAATAATACAAAGGCGGCGTGTTAGCTAGTTTTTCAGTAATGACAATATAAATACCCAATACCAGTGTGTACCCCCCCCCTTCTCCCCTTCTTTATCACCCAATCTTGCGAGAGAGTGCGTGCGATTTGTGATCAGCTTGTGTGGACATAAGTTTTATGTAGTATGCTTGTGTTGTGTGATAATAATGAATGTGTATTTTGTAAATGTTAATTATGTCTCTTAGAACGCGAGTGTGAAAGATTAACTTTTATTTTTGTAAAATATAATGCACATTATGTATTTTATATTGTATTTTATGATTTTTATGGTTATTCTACATGTATGTTTATTTGTATTCATTTTCGTTGTATCCAAGTGCCCCAAGGGGTTTTATGGAATACCCCTTGAAACGCTTTCTGACTTGACTTGACTAGATGCTTAGAGAGCGCTGCGCTCTGGATTAAGCCGCCCAACGTGTACATTTCTAACATACCGGCGCCTATGGATTAGACACCACGATAGCAGGTTCCCTTGGTACAGCTCCAGTGATGTTCTGACGGACTGCAGCATGAAATATTGAACCGCCCCTGCCTATTGTATCGTGTCGCGGGCCCACCAAACGACAACATAAGAGACGTGCTCTGCCACCAACGAAACACCAGTCTGGGTGCTCGCCTTGGCACTGCACACTCCAGTGATGTTCTGGGACTGCAGCATGAAATGTTGATCTGAATCTGGTAGGGCGAATCTCTCTCCCAGAGTGCTAGGATATATATATAGGTATATGGGATGCTGATGTTAACTGTTCTGGTGCAGTGTGACATTGTAATAATAATAATAATAATAATAATAATAATAATAATAATAATAATAATAATAATAATAATAATAATAATAATAACGATTAGACCTCAAACTGACCTCAAGAGCATAATATATATCGCAGCCTAAAACAAAAAAAATCAGTTCAATATAATGTTGTTATTTAAACTCCAGAGCCCTCAACATTGGAAAGTGTGGAATGCAGCGTAAGATATTGAAACACTGCCTGCTCCCTCTCTCAGCTTGCGAGAGGAAGATGATCTCGTCCAGGATCTCAGTCATGCTGTATGCTGACACACTGCGTAGCACCCACGGTGGAGAGGCGACGTAGGCCTCGGCCAGTCTCTGCTTAGCAGTGTGATTTGATGTTTACAGGCCAGTCTCTGCTTAGCAGTGTGATTTGATGTCTACAGGCCAGTCTCTGCTTAGAAGTGTGATTTGATGTCTACAGGCCAGTCTCTGCTTAGCAGTGTGATTGGATGTCTACAGGCCAGTCTCTGCTTAGCAGTGTGATTGGATGTCTACAGGCCAGTCTCTGCTTAGCAGTGTGATTGGATGTCTACAGGCCAGTCTCTGCTTAGCAGTGTGATTGGATGTCTACAGGCCAGTCTCTGCTTAGCAGTGTGATTGGATGTCTACAGGCCAGTCTCTGCTTAGCAGTGTGATTGGATGTCTACAGGCCAGTCTCTGCTTAGCAGTGTGATTGGATGTCTACAGGCCAGTCTCTGCTTAGCAGTGTGATTGGATGTCTACAGGCCAGTCTCTGCTTAGCAGTGTGATTGGATGTCTACAGGCCAGTCTCTGCTTAGCAGTGTGATTGGATGTCTACAGGCCAGTCTCTGCTTAGCAGTGTGATTGGATGTCTACAGGCCAGTCTCTGCTTAGCAGTGTGATTGGATGTCTACAGGCCAGTCTCTGCTTAGCAGTGTGATTGGATGTCTACAGGCCAGTCTCTGCTTAGCAGTGTGATTGGATGTCTACAGGCCAGTCTCTGCTTAGCAGTGTGATTGGATGTCTACAGGCCAGTCTCTGCTTAGCAGTGTGATTGGATGTCTACAGGCCAGTCTCTGCTTAGCAGTGTGATTGGATGTCTACAGGCCAGTCTCTGCTTAGCAGTGTGATTGGATGTCTACAGGCCAGTCTCTGCTTAGCAGTGTGATTGGATGTCTACAGGCCAGTCTCTGCTTAGCAGTGTGATTGGATGTCTACAGGCCAGTCTCTGCTTAGCAGTGTGATCTGATGTCTACAGGCCAGTCTCTGCTTAGCAGTGTGATCTGATGTCTACAGGCCAGTCTCTGCTTAGCAGTGTGATTTGATGTCTACAGGCCAGTCTCTGCTTAGCAGTGTGATTTGATGTCTACAGGCCAGTCTCTGCTTAGCAGTGTGATTTGATGTCTACAGGCCAGTCTCTGCTTAGCAGTGTGATTTGATGTCTACAGGCCAGAAAACAACAACAGTGAATACTATTAGTAATGCTATTACTATTAATGCCTCGGCCAGTCTCTGCTTAGCAGTGTGATTTGATGTCTACAGGCCAGAAAACAACAAGAGTGAATACTATTAGTAATGCTATATTAGTATTACTATTAATACCTCGGCCAGTCTCTGCTTAGCAGTGTGATTTGATGTCTACAGGCCAGAAAACAACAAGAGTGAATACTATTAGTAATGCTACATTAGTATTACTATTAATACCGATGAATGGTAATACTAGTGGTGCTAAATAGACTCCGTTCACAATCCGATACGGACACCTTTGGTACAGAGATTGTACAGTTCTCACAGGGATTTAGGAAAAGTCCAGCCTATGTCCCGCGTCGTTGTAGGTAATCCAGAATAATAATGCAGGGTAAATAATACTATTATCGCTAAACGCAAAGGTTGGTTTTTTTTTCTTTTCTTTTTTTTTTTGGGGTGGAGGGGGTATTTGATACGGGTTGTTTTTGTTGTCGTTGTGGTTGTTTTAGTTTTTTGTTCTCGCACTCTTATACATGGGGGAGAGGGGCGAGCAGGGTTGGTGGTGGGGGGGGGGCGGGGGGGAAGGAGGTGGCATGTTATTATTTGGAAACTCTATGCCGTCACAACATTGAAATTTTGAACCACTGCCTGCAATGTCTAAACAACCTGTCGCAGTCACCAATGAGCTACCGCGGTCCCTCTACCTTCCTCTCTTCTACCATTCCCCTCTACTCCTCCCCCTCCCAATATTTTCTCTCACACTCACACCAAAACCATAGTCAAGTGTGAAGAAAGGGACATGGGGCATGCTAGCTCTAGCAGTCCCCTGAACAGTTTCATATTTCCATGTCTTGGGCGGTCTTTATATAATCCTTAGTGTACAACTATGTTCTATTAGCTAGTCTCTTCGGGAGTTTCTATTGTTCTTGCAATATGGTGTCTTTTCATATTCTTCTGATTATCCTTAGTGTACAACGATTTCTACCAGAAAGACGTCGCTGACGGAAACCGCTTGTCCCTAACGCTCTCTGCGACGGGACATTACACACTGCCGCTGGGCGTCTCTGAGAGTCTCTTGATGGCCTATAGTGTGCCTACATTGTATGCCGTGATAGAGTTAACAGGATAACAGGAATTTATTTCGCCAATTGACACGTAATAGAGTAGCACATAGTGAAAAAAACAAACACAACAACTTATTTTCAAAAACAATAAAAGAAAAAAAAAGAACGCTCCAATAATAATGTTGGTACAATAACAGAAAGCAGGACACAATCAATAGAACACACTACGTAACAGAGAGCAGGAGACAATCAATAGAGCACACTACGTAACACAGAGCAGGAGACAATCAATAGAACACACTACGTAACACAGAGCAGGAGACAATCAATAGAGCACACTACGTAACAGAGAGCAGGAGACAATCAATAGAACACACTACGTAACAGAGAGCAGGAAACAATCAATAGAACACACTACGTAACACAGAGCAGGAGACAATCAATAGAACACACTACGTAACACAGAGCAGGAGACAATCAATAGAACACACTACGTAACACAGAGCAGGAGACAATCAATAGAACACACTACGTAACACAGAGCAGGAGACAATCAATAGAACACACTACGTAACACAGAGCAGGAGACAATCAATAGAACACACTACGTAACACAGAGCAGGAGACAATCAATAGAACACACTACGTAACACAGAGCAGGAGACAATCAATAGAACACACTACGTAACACAGAGCAGGACACAATCAATAGAACACACTACGTAACACAGAGCAGGAGACAATCAATAGAACACACTACGTAACACAGAGCAGGAGACAATCAATACAACACACTACGTAACATAGAGCAGGAGACAATCAATAGAACACACTACGTAACACAGAGCAGGAGACAATCAATAGAACACACTACGTAACAGAGAGCAGGAGACAATCAATAGAACACACTACGTAACAGAGAGCAGGAGACAATCAATAGAACACACTACGTAACAGAGGCTGCCATTCCATTGCCTCTCACCTAATTTCTGCTGCTGGTCGTAAAGCCTACCTATTGCGCCGGGTGACGTAACGTAGTGAGACCCTTAAGTCCCCTCCCCCCTCCCACCCTACCAACAACCCACTACCTCTACTCCTTCTTTTATCAGTTCGGGACGGGGCTAAACGATGACATCATACCTAAAGAAAACCTGTAAATCTGTAACCAGCAGGCAGAGATTGGGGAGAGACCAACGTGTAAGCTTCGGCCAGTGTGGGCTATGAAATGTGTCAAGAGGCCTATAATGGATGTGCCTGCCCTTACCCATGGTCGTTGGTGGGGCGGTGTTTCACCTTCCTGCCATCTGCCTTGGGATTTTATCATTGGATGGGGTGTTGGGCTGTTCGAGCTATCACCAGGTACTCCTTTTTACGCATTATAAGCGTTGTTGGCTTCTTTGGGTATCTCTTTTTAACTTTTTAACTTGGACTCTACATCACTATTGTGGGCATATTTTGGCTACGGCACATAAGCCCTTTTTAACTTTTTACTACCTCTTATTCTTATCATGGGGTATGTTGGGCTTTGGCTCATCTGCCCTTCTATTATGTACGCATTATAAGCGTATTATTAATCTTTTAGATGCTACATGTGTGGATGGATGAATGTTTTTTAATATGTCTTGTAAATGTTATGCTGGTGACTTTAGTTAAGTCCCATATATGCGCAAGTGTCCGGGGACTATAATCTAATAAACGAACGAACGAACGATTACCAAATTTGAACTAAATCCCTCCAGTAGTTTGGGAGAAAATGAAATTAGAAATGTTAAAAAAAATGTTGCCGTCACTATGACGACTTCACTCGTCCATACATGTGTGTCATGTGGTAAGGATCATTATGTTCCAACTACATACCACGTTTCAAAGAAATCCGTGAATGAGTTTCAGAGAAAAGTGCGCAACGTTGACGTACGGATGGACGGACGGACGGACGGACATAACCAATAACAATAGTTCCATAAGTATCACTCGGGAACTAAACATAAAATAAAAGTTTTAATAAGTTTTAATATTCGACGTTTTACGTTGGACTGACTGTCGCCGAGGAAGTAATACGAAATGTGCCTACATAGGGGAAACGACTCTTCGATTCTTTCCACAGAAGTCAGCCTAAGATTCTATCGCTTTTTCAATGGCTCAAAAGCTCTCACGCAGAAGTCTCGGAAATTTCGACATAAATATACTACAAGCTTGCATATAGCGGGTCCCAGATCTTTCTGTTGAATCTTTCATCTTGGATGATTAGGCAAAGCAATGTTTCGACCTTGACACCAATGGATTCTACCGTTTAAATATCAAAGCCATGGATTGTTCTAGACCTACTAATACCATAGTTCACTGTGTGCACGATTATTAACGTAACGACATACTGATCAATTTAGGCTAATTACAGTAGTTGAATCTTGCCTTGAAGTCTGCTCAATACCTTAGACTAATCATCATCATCATCATCATCATCATCATCATCATCATCATCATCATCATCATCATTATCATCACCAGAAGAAGAAGAAGAAGAAGAAGAAGAAGAAGAAGAGAGAGAGAGAGAGAGAGAGAGAGAGAGAGAGAGGGGGGGGGGGAACTAGTCTTACAAGCTTTCCTGTACAAGAATTAATTAGCACATAAACAATAGGCTTGCAATACAAATGAAAACAATCAAGATATATTTCAAGACAAATTAGAGATACATAAAAAATAGAGAAGGGAAGAGAGAGAGACAGAGGGTGGAAAGGGAGAGAGAGAGAGTGCAAGCGAGAGTGAACAATAGATACACATGGATATGACTATAATATACAGACATGGATAAAATGCAGACCTATAAAAATGGAGAAGGGAGAAGAATGAATAGGAGTGTTGGGGATATTGGAGGGCTGGTTGTAGACAGCAGCCACAACTACAAAGCCAGATCTATCTACATGGCCACAGTGGGGTGGGGGGGGGGAAGGTAGGCTTGTGTGGATAGCGGCGCACTATTGATTTGTGTCTACTGTGGACAGGAATGTACACACACTCACATGACGTACCCCATCCCTTCCACCTTCCTCCTGTCCCTCCTCACACTTCACACTCCCTCCCCCTTCTCACCTCCACATACACTCTGCACTCTCTCCTTCTCCCTCCATGAGCGCCAACGCGCACTCTCATTGTCTCGTTTTGCACTCATATACATTCAAATACTCTCTCTCTCTCTCTCTCTCTCTCTCTCTCTCTCTCTCTCTCTCTCTCTCTCTCTCTCTCTCTCTCTCTCTCTCTCTCGCTTTCTCTCTCTTCTTTCCTCTAAAAGAGCCTGCATTTTCACTGTTGGGAGCCGGCACACCCATTCACTCACACTCTCTCTCTACCACCTCTCTCTGTTAGCAAAGAGTTTATTATTTTATATACTAAACTCTTTGCTGTTAGCCAAGCACTTCGCATTCTCTTTCTCCCCCCCCCCCCCTCACCATCCTCTCCAACCCCTTCTCAAAAGCCAGCTCTCTCTCTCTCTCTCTCTCTCTCTCTCTCTCTCTCTCTCTTTCAGCCAGCACTCTGAAGAGTCCACGCCGTTTGTGCAACAACAGAGAGAGAGAGAGAGAGAGAGATAAGATAAGATAACAATTTTATTTTGCAAGGGTAAAAGAATAAGCGCTGGATGCGCTTTTTTACATCTTGCCCTTGGGGCTTTAACAATAACTATTAAATACAACTCAAGGTTATAACATTCACATCATGGAACAATAACAAATAAACAAAGTCATCATTAGATAAAATCCTTTTCAAACAATTGAAATCAAATTAATGTTGTTAATCTCAATCAACAACATTAACAATTAATGTGTATTTAATTTTTAATGTGTTTTAGGAGACGTATCCTAAATGATGTAAATTTAGATGCTGGAGTGCGGAGATCTTCAGGAAAGTTATTCCACAAAATGGAACCGGAATAAGCTAGACTAGTTTTGTAGAGATCAATTCTTGGAATTGGAACATTTAATTTTGTGGACGATCTGGCAGTTTTTTTTTTAAAAAGAGAAGAAAGATAGGAAGGTGCATTGCCAGAAAGGACCTTGTGCATGAAAACGCCTTTATTAAATTTTAGTCTGTCGGTAAGGGGTAGAATATTGATCCGTTTATAGTCATCTGGAGAGATTTTTTGTTTCAGCAAAATTTGTTTAATTGCACGTTTGTGAATTCTAATTAAAGGTTTCATTGCATTGCCACTGGCAGAATCCCAAATAGTAGAAGAATAATCAATAAATGATTGAATATGACCGGAGTAAAATAGTTTACGAGAATGTAAATTTAATAAATGCTTTATCCTTGACAATTGGTAAGTCTTTTTAGAAATAGTTTTACTAATATTTGAAATATGTTTTACCCAGGACAAATTATTGTCTATAGTTACTCCAAGAAGTTTATGACACTGTACTTCAGCAATTATTGTATTGCCAATTTTTAATGGAAGAAGTTTTATTGATACATTTTGTCTTTTCTGTCTTGTTGTAATTAGCATGGATTTTGTTTTGTCTGGATTGAGGGCCATGTGGTTGTATTCAGTCCATTCCTGTAGTTCACTAGCCCCTTTTTGTAATGAGGAGGAGAGTTTATTCAAGTCTCTATTTTGAGAATGTAATGTAGTGTCATCAGCAAAGAGTTCACAAGAAGTAGAAATATAAAGGGGGGGATCATTTATGTAGATAGAAAATAACAACGGTCCTAAAAACAGATCCTTGCGGTACTCCAGCTGTAACAATTTCAAATTGTGACTTTTGGTTATTTACATAAACACACTGTTCTCTGTCCGAAATAAACGATTTAAGAAACTCAAGAGATTTGGAATGAATGCCATATAGGTTTAGTTTACGTAGAAGAAGGTCATGGTCTATTACATCAAAAGCTTTTGCGAAGTCAACAAATAATGTTCCAGAAAATTGTCCCTTATTAATATTATTTAGCCATTGTTCTATCATTGATGTAAGAGCTGTGTGACAAGAGTGTTTAGCTCTGAAACCCGACTGATTTTCATGTAGAGGCTGTTTTCAGTGAAATGATCAAGAATATTATTATTTATGTGCTTTTCAAGAGGTTTAGAGAGAGTAGAAAGAATCGAAATAGGCCTATAGTTCGATGGGTCAGTGCTATCACCATTCTTGAAAAGGGGTATAACCTTAGCTTTTTTGAACATTATAGGAAAATGTGATTTGTCTAGAGAGAGAGGGAGAGAGAGAGAGAGAGAGAGAGAGAGAGAGAGAGAGAGAGAGAAAGAGAGAGAAACTTTTGAAACTTTTGAAACTTTTTTTATTAGGGATAAAGATTTTAGACTAATTAATAAGTCTAATCTTCCAATCTGTCCCTTAACAAATTAATACAGTAAATAACTTTAACATTAACTTCGAAATCATAGAAATCACACAAACACACATGCACACACAATCACACCAACATCTTCATCATTATCTTTAAATAATTGTAGGCAACCACCCCTCACTATCCCCTACCCTTAGAATAATAATTTTTAAAAGAAATCAAGATAATAATAATAATAATAATAATAATAATAATAATAATAATAATAATAATAATAATAATAATAATAATAATAACAATTGCAATTATATGAATAATAACAATTACAATAATAATTAGTAGTACTATTATTAGTACTAACACCACCATCACCACCATTATCATCACTATTATTATAACAAGAATATCTTAATGGGAAAAAAATATAATAACAATAACAACAACAACAAGAATAAATAGAGAAATAAATAAATAAATAAATAAATAAATAAATAAATAAATAAATAAATAAATATATAATAATTAATATTAATAAAAAATATTTACTTGAAAATCTGTTATCATATTAAAATATATCACTTTTATAATTAATTTTCCAGATGCTTATATAGATTATTTTTGAAAGAAAATATTGTGTCGCAATGTTTACACTCCAGAGGGAGAGAGTTCCATACAGCAGCTCCATTAAATGATAAGCTGTTTTTGTATAAATCAATGCGAAGGAGGGGTAGTTTATAGTTAAAAAGTCTATGCCCATCAACTGGCTTAGTAAAAAAGATATCAAGGTATGCAGGTGTTTCTCCGTGTGTGATTTTGAACATAAGGATAGCTGTATTAAATATAAATTGTTTTTGAAGTGGTAGTATTTGGAGTTCCTTGTATTTCTCAGTAGTTGTAATATCTGTATTTATATTATAAGACTTGTAGACTATCTTGATTGCTCTTTTATGAAGACTGTTTAGCTGTTTAATTTGAACGTCACTTGCATTACACCAAATAGTTGATGCATAATTAAAATGAGACATACAGTGGGCATAGAAAAAAGATTTTAATGCATCTACCGTAACAAAATGTCTAATTTTATTTAGAAGGAACAGATATTTAGAATTTTTTTTTACAGATATCATTAATGTGTGACCGCCAGCTAAAATCATCATCAATGATTATGCCTAGCACTTTATGACCACGAACTTGATCAATATTGTAGGACCCTAAGTTTAGATTAAGGCAAAAAGATCCATTTTGACGTTTTTGTCTTGTAGTGAGAAGCATACCTCTGCTTTTATTAGGATTTAATTTCATTCTATTGTTGTCACACCAGTTATCAATTTCATTTATGCTTTTTTGAAGACTTTGTTCTACCTGTTGTAGATTTTTATTAGAAGTATGGAGGGATGAATCATCAGCAAATAGGTCAAGGTTAACATTTTGTGTGAGAAAAAGGGGCATGTCATTAATAAATATACAAAATAAAATAGGACCAAGAATCGATCCTTGAGGAACTCCACAAGTGACATCTCCAGAAGACGAAAATGAACCATTAGTATATACTGATTGGTGCCTGTTTGATAAATATGATTTAAAAAATAATACAGATGCAGAATTTTGAAAATAGTACTTTAGCTTATTAATTAACATATAATGGTTAACTAGGTCAAATGCCTTTTTAAGGTCAAGAAAAACTGCCCCTACAATGTCTTGCTTGTTTATAGCACTAAGCCAAACATCACAAAGATGGGAGAGCGCTGTTTGACAAGAGTGTTTAGGTCTGAAGCCAGACTGAAAAGGATGAAAAAGAGCATTATTTTCTAAGTACTTCATAGGGTTAATATGAATATATCTTTCCAGGGGCTTAGATAGAACAGGCAGAATGGAAATTGGTCGAACGTTGTCAAGAACTGAAGTATCACTTGTTTTAGGTAAAGGTATTACTTTAGCTTCTTTAAATATTGAGGGAAACTGATTTTGTTCAATGCATAGATTATAGATGTAGGTTAAAGGTTTAATGATATATGGAAGAGACAATTTTATAATGAATGCATTTAAATTATAGATGTCCAGAGACTTTTTATTTTTCATTTGTAATATTAAAGAAGTTACTTCATGTTCTGTTAACCGAGGTATAATAAATGAGGCAGATTCATGAAGTTTGCTTCTGCAAAACTGGTTGATCCTATCATATATTATATCTGTGTTTGTGCTTGCGATATTAGATGTAATAATAGAGTCAGTCAATGAAAGGAAATATTTATTAAATTCATCATTAGTGAAAGTATATTGATTTGTTTTTTTTTTGTTCGTGATGTTTTGCAAAATTCGTTCATTGCTTGCCAAATACAAGTGATATTAGTGTTTTCAGTTGATAATAAAGTTTGGAAATATTTTTTCTTTGCATTTCTTACAAGAGTAAGGACTTTATTACGTTGCTTTTTATACAGATCAAACTGTTTTTGTTTTTTTAAGTCTGTCTCGCAAGGACATGGCAGCTTTAATTTCAGTAGTCATCCAGGTGGGTACAGACGCATGTTTTACCCTCTTTCTCCTGAGTGGAGCATGTGCATTGACGACAGAAAGCAACAGTTTCAAAAATATTTCGGCTGTTTCGTTAGGGTTATTACATGCTCTTAATTTAATAAAATCAATCAAACTTAAGTCCTGTAAATATGCGGACTTATTAAAATTCTTAAAGTTTCTATACATAATGTAGGTGTGACCTTTGAACTGTGGCTTTGGAAGCTGGCATGAACATTTGCAAATAATGGCATTATGATCACTGACAGACACGTCAGACGTGAAAGCAGCAGAAATTATATTATGATTGTTACTGTATATATGATCAAGAAGAGTTGACTTTGTTTTAGTTACTCTTGTCGGTTCCTGAATAAATTGAGTTATGCCAAGCAGATTTGTTATTGTGTTCCATTGTGATTGAGACTGTAAAAGATTAATGTTAAAGTCTCCTAAAATAATAAAGTTTAAATTGCAAGCATTGACTTTGTCCATCAGTTGTAAGAAATTACTGAACCAGTCGCATTTGCTGGCAGGATTTCTGTAGATAAATCCAATAAGAATAGGTATATTTTTATATGGCCTGACCTCCAGCCAGATGCATTCAATACATTTCAGTTCAAGGTCATTTCTCCGTTTGACAAAATTATTGAAATTATTATCAAGAGAGAGAGAGAGAGAGAGAGAGAGAGAGAGAGAGAGAGAGAGAGAGAGAGAGAGAGAGAGAGAGAGAAACTACAGTAAGCTAAAAAAGCTTCTATAGCTCATAGACGGCAATTCCACACTTCAGCAAACCCTTGCGGAACACGTTCCAACAGGGACCCACATATATTAAATACACTGTCACACACAAACAAATGACCAAACGGCCAGAAGAAAGTAAATGGACCCCACAACTTCAATAAACAAAAGTTCCAGCACCTACCTCAGGCTGTTGAAAGAGAGCTGACAGGAGAATGTGCTACAGCAGCACCGCACAGCACAGCAAAGCACAGCACAGCAAAGCACAGGACAGCACCACGATTGTACCGCAATCGGCCATCTTGGCTTGTAGCGCGTGAGACAAAGTGACGTTACGCGGCGGCTGGGCACTGTCGAGCATTGATGATGCAGCGAAAGCGGCAAGCTCGCCTTGCCTGTTTGTGCTGGCCTCGAAAGTATGACGGCCTACTAGCGCCAAAACCAAGAGTTACCATTGTCACGAGATAATTGAAATTATCATGTGTTCTGTGTAATTTACAGAAATATCGGTAATCCGCAGTGTTAGTTAATAATTATCAGTATTTGCCACGCTTTTCTAGCGCCTAAACCTAATAATTACAAATATCAAGAGATAATTACAATTATCAAGAGATAATTACAATTATCAAGCGATAATTAGAATTATCACAGAAATTATAAATATCAAGATGGGCATGCGCGGCAGCGGCACTGCTCCCAGCACGCGGGTTTTGGCCCTAGTAAAGCGTGGCCAAAACTGAAAATTAGTAATTAACACTGTGAATTACCGGTATCTCTGTGAATTACACAGAACACATGTTAAATACACTTATTACTGATACATGTAAGTTTTGCAGGTTTTGGCGCTAGTAAGCCGCCTTACCAGAATTAAGCATGATCACGTGAAAATTATAAATATCAAGTGAACATTATAATTATTATGTGATAATTACAATTTTCAGTTTTGGCGCATTTTCAGGCGGATTGATAGAGCCAAAACTGAACATTAAACATCATCACACGAACATATTTGTAATTATCACATGATAATTGTAATTAACAGGTTTTGGCGCTAGTAGGCCGCCATATGAAAGGATTGGGGAGTACATGTGCGGAGAGGAAGAGGGAGAGAGACAGAATACAAATTGTAGGAGATGAGTACAGTACACGCTGAGAGGGAAGGAAAGGGTTCGGGGTGGCGGGACGGGGATGGGCAAGGAGGAGACTTTGAAGATCATGCGATGACTGATATACAAAGGACACGATCAGCGTAGCCAGAGTAGGTGAGACTCGACGAGACGCCTTCTTCCTACTTGAGAGAAGGAATAGGCCTCCGCTTGTCCCGTGGTGGAAGATATAAAATGTGGCCATTTTTACTGTCCTTTTTTTTTTTTGTTTTTTGTTTTTTGTTTAAAGAGGGGCCGGGTAGCTCAGTTGGTAAGAGCGTCTTGCTAGTAACCGAAAGGTCGCTGTTTCGAATCCCGGATTGGTCAACGTGTGATCATATTATTTTCCCCTTTACCAACAACTGGCCCGCTGGCGTCAGTATAAATCGGTCCAGTAGTCACCTATATGCGAAAGTGTCGTGTGACTATAATCTACATACAAACACACTGTCCATTTTAGCAGTATGATTGCTCTGGTGGTTCAGTGTTGATTCAGGTCCCTACCCCTCTTTCCCTGGGATGGTTATCCCCGTCTGCCATATCGCCAATGGTGGGTGTAGACGCTAAACCTCAATGTTCATTCACTCGTTCCATTCCACTTGTCTCGACCCCGCTGTATGGATCAGATCAGAGCTGTTCAAATCGGACTTGGGAGTGATCCCATTAAAGAAACACGAATATTTTGCAAATAATCGCAAACAGATAAACTTAAAGGTAGCCTGAAGGCAGAACTTTTATGCGCTTAAGATAGACCAGTTTATAATTATTATAGATGAGTTAAGTCATCTAAACTAGTGCGGTGAAAGCTCTCCATCATGCGTGTAATTAATTACAAGGCTAAAAAGACAAGGCCTGGACCCTTTGATAAAGTCACAGCATGAGTGTAGCAAAAAAGGGGGAGTCCTTGATACCATTGTGGCATCGCCATAGGTAAATCATCGCCATATGTAAATCATCGCCAGATGTAAATCATCGCCGATGGTTTCGCGCATGCGTATAATTCCGTAGTATGTCGGAAACGGAAGCAATTATATATATATAGTCATCGTATTTCGGTAATCCGCCATACCAAATGTAAACAAGTGGTAGCGGCTATGGGCATCAAAAATGGGAAATGATTGGCTAGGTTTTGTTCCTTATACTTGTCAAAATGCTTCAGGAACGTCTTAAAGGCCTACTTTACACTGGGTATAACTGCATTATTGTTTATTCTACTCCAAATATTTGACCATAACTGGGCATTATTGTTTATTGTACTCCAAATATTTGAACATAACTGGGCATTATTGTTTATTGTACTCCAAATATTTGACCATAACTGGGCATTATTGTTTATTGTACTCCAAATATTGGACCCTAACTGGGCATTATTGTTTATTGTACTTCAAATATTTGACCCTAACTGGGCATTATTGTTTATTGTACTCCAAATATTTGACCCTAACTGGGCATTATTGTTTATTGTACTCCAAATATTTGACCATAACTGGGCATTATTGTTTATTGTACTCCAAATATTTGACCATAACTGGGCATTATTGTTTATTCTACTCCAAATATTTGACCCTTACTGGGCATTGTTGTTTATTGTACTCCAAATATTTGACCATAACTGGGCATTATTGTTTATTGTACTCCAAATATTTGACCATAACGGGGCATTATTGTTTATTGTACTCCAAATATTGGACCATAACTGGGCATTATTGTTTATTGTACTTCAAATATTTGACCATAACTGGGCATTATTGTTTATTCTACTCCAAATATTGGACCATAACTGGGCATTGTTGTTTATTGTACTTCAAATATTTGACCATAACTGGGCATTATTGTTTATTCTACTCCAAATATTGGACCATAACTGGGTATTATTGTTTATTGTACTCCAAATCTTTGACCATAACTGGGCATTATTGTTTATTGTACTCCAAAATTAATATTGGACCATAACTGGGCATTGTTTGATGCCTTGCGCATCGTCATTCGTTGTTCCTTCCTTTTGCAATCTTCCGCAGAACTTTCCAGATATTACCTCCGTAAGTTCACGCATGCGCAGAACCATCGGCGATGATTTACCTTTGGCGAAGCCACACCGTCATCAAGGGTCAACCGCTGATACCACAGCAGGACCTTTCTCCGACTCGATGAATTACCGAATTCACGACAAAGCCTTGGAGTGCGTGGATCACGCACTACTGCGTTTTAATTTGTTGTGCGCTACTGCATGTATTGTCAAGGGAGATAAGCTATTAAGCTTAACAAGCGACGTTTTTATCTGTTGTGCGCTACTGCATGTATTGTCAAGGGAGATAACGCTATTAAGCTTAACAAGCGACGTTTTTATCTGTTGTGCGCTACTGCATGTATTGTCAAGGGAGATAACGCTATTAAGCTTAACAAGCGACGTTTTTATCTGTTGTGCGCTACTGCATGTATTGTCAAGGGAGATAAGCTATTAAGCTTAACAAGCGACGTTTTTTATCTGTTGTGCGCTACTGCATGTATTGTCAAGGGAGATAAGCTATTAAGCTTAACAAGCGACCTTTTTAGAACGCTCGGACATGAAGTGTAGACTCCGATGTCAGGAAACTATTACACGCTGAAAGATGTATGAATATTTAACAGAAAAAAAGAGAAGCAAAATAATATTCATCTCTTTTGAAATGGACGTTTTATTTAGGGGGGGGAGGGGGTGAGGGTGTAGGGGGTAGCAAGGGGTGGGGACGAGGGGGGTCGCGATTTTTATCTTGACCTCCGATGCTCTTTAAAACCGTCGGGGAAATGTAATCAAGGAGTCTGGAGCTAACATAACTGACATATCAACCGGTGTGACATCGTCAAATTTCATAGTATTTTATTTGGGCTGGGAGTGACTGGGAGCATTCTGATTGGTCGACGCATTACAAAATTCGACAGTAGCATCATAGACCCATCAAGAAACGAACTATTCGAAGTAAATTTGGATATTTAAGTCAAGAGAGTGTTTGTGGGTTCGGGCATTAAATAGAATAGACCCAACGTTTCTCGGCGTGTCGTAAGAGGCGACTAACAGGGGTGATGTTAACTCGGCATGACTGGGCGAAAGTCTTCTACACAGAAGTCACCAGCCAGGGCGGAGGAACCTCACGTTACTACAGGTTCAATGACCACGTGCTCAGGGCCAAGACGAGCCACACTGTATTTGTGGATTTCGGCTGTGGCCAACAGCCTGGAGAGGATTGGGCACCGCCAGGTCTTTTTTGCCCAAGACACACTACATGATGACACTATCCACTAATTCCATACCGGATCGGTCGTCGCCCGGCTCAAGGACCGCGCCTTTCGATGGCCACCAGGACGGAGGTGTTAAGTATGCTACTGATGGACAATTTAGCAAGATCCGCCCGAGAAACAACATTGTCATAGGAACCTGAAATGTCAGGACCATAACTGCGGAAGGAAAATTAGAAGAACTGGCCCATGAGTTGGACCACTATCAGTGGAACGTTCTAGGCATCAGCGAACTGCGCTGGAAAGGCCTAGGTGAAACAACGACTGACAAAGGCCACAAGCTCTATTTCAGCGGTAGAGATGACAGGCATGAACACGGCGTTGGATTCTTGGTCCACAAGAACATTCTAGCCACTGTCATGGGTTGCCGTCTAGTCTCCAGTAGACTAATTACCATCCGCCTGAGAGCAGCCCCTTTCAACACCACCATCATCCAGGCCTATGCCCCAACATCAGACTATGACGACAGCGAAGTGGAGGATTTTTATAAAAATCTACAGGCAGTCCTTGACAAAGTACCGAAGAAGGACATAGTCATAATGCAAGGCGACTGGAATGCCAAGGTTGGCCAAGATGCGCACCACAACTGGGGAGACACTTGTGGACCCCACTGCAACAACGAGACAAATGACTGGGGTCTGAGACTCTTGGAGTTTGCCAGATACAACAATCTGGTACTGGCAAACACGCTTGGTCTCCATAAAACCTCCAGACGATGGACATAGCACAGTCCCGGCGGGGAGCATCCCAACCAAATAGACTACATAATGGTCAAGAAACGCTTCAGATCAAGCACCAACATTGGCAGGACACGCACTTTTCCAGGAGCAGACATCGGAAGTGACCACAATCTCGTGATGATGTCTTTCCGGCTCCACTTGAAGAGAGTAAATACAGCAAAGTGCACTAGACTGAAGTTCGACCTGGACAAACTGCAAGACCCGGAGGTGGCAGAACTATTTCAGGCCACCATTGGAGATATGCACCACTGCTCATTTTGGGGGCTAGTGAAGTAGATGTCAACACCATGACCACCACCTTCAACTCAGCTGTGACAGATGCCGCCACTGAGATCTTTGTCAAGCATCGACCAAAGAAGAAGCCGAGGATCACACCTGAACTTTTGGCTCTGTGTGATAAACGAAGAGAGATAAAAAAAAGAAAAAGAACACCTCACAGGGAGCTGATGTCTACCGAACAATCAACAATGACATCCGAAAAAGAAATGCGCACAGCAAAGGAGAACTGGATAAAAGATCAATGCCAGGAAATAGAGAACAGTCTGAACAAAAACAACAGCAAGAATGCCTACCAGACTGTGAAGCGGCTGACAAGTGTCAAACAGCCCAAAGTCTCCACGATCCAAAGTAAATCTGGCATATGCCTTACAGAAGAACAAGAAGTCTTGGACAGATGGACAGAGTACTGCTCTGACCTTTACAACCATACACCAAATGGAGACCCATCAGTTCTAGCATGTCCCGAGAACAGAGAAGAAGAAGAAATCCTCCCAATTCTCCGGGAAGAAGTTGAGGCAGCAGTACAATCGCTAAAGAAAGGGAAGTTAGCGGGAGTGGACAATATACCTGCGGAACTGCTATAAGCAGGAGGAGAAGCGATGATTAATGCCCTCACCATTATCTGTAACAAGATCTGGCAGAGTGGGAAGTGGACTATACCATGGACCCAGTCGCTTGTCATCACTCTTCCCCAAAAAGGTAACCTTCAGGAGTGTGAAAATTACCGCACCATCAGCCTCATCAGCAATCCCAGCAAGGTCCTCCTGAAAATAATACTCAACAGGTTGAAACCCCAAGCTGAACAAATCATACCTGAAGAACAAGCAGGATTCAGGGCAGGGCGAAGTACCACTGAACAGATTTTCAACCTCAGAATAATCTGTGAGAAATACCTACAGCACCAACAAAAGTCCTCTCCAGAATCGCACAAACAACTGCTGCTCTGACAAGGTTGAAGCCCATTTGGAAAGACATGACCATCAGTCTACATTCCAAAGTAAGACTGCTGCTCTCCCTTGTCATCTCCATCTTCCTATATGCTTGCGAAGCATGGACCCTCACAGCAGATCTCCAACGAAGAATACAAAGCATGGAGATGAGGTGCTACAGAAAACTTCTGGGCATTTCCTATACCCAACACATCACCAACGACGAAGTCCGACAGACCATCACACAAGCCATGGCACAACACGATGACCTGCTCACAGTGGTGAAGAAACGGAAACTCCGATGGTATGGACACGTCGCCAGATCATCAGACCTTGCAAAGACTATTCTGCGAGGCACAGTGCAAAGAGGTAGAAGAAGAGGGAGACCGAAAAAGAGGTGGGAGGACAACATGCGAGAATGGACTGGTTTGACACTGAGCGAAGCCATCAGTTCTGCTGAGGACAGAAAAAGATGGAGTATGCTGGTTAAACGATCATCGGTGGTGCCCGTACGACCACAGGGTTACGGAACAAGATAGAAGATATATAGAGTGTTTAGAGAATTATGTGTAGAGTAGAGGAAATAAATGTGATATTTACTGTTAACAAGTGGCTGGACTACCTATGTTTCATAGCCGTGCGAGAGCTAGTGTGTCAGTGAAGCTATTACACTTTTCTCCTTATTTCTGTAACCCCATCCTAACACAGACCGAGCTAAACGTATAAATGTATTCAGTGTAGTCACAAGGTGGTTACACTAACCGATCCCCGCAGACAAAGACGAGTGGGTAATAGCATTCCATTGTGCAGAGCCCAGCAAAAATAGACCCAGCGTCACAGACATCAAAGTCCAAGACCAATCCCTCAGAACAGTACATAGCTTCAAATATTTAGGAGCCATTGTATCAGACAATGGGTCCCGACAGCAAACTTGTTTTTTCCAACCTAGTTCCAGTCATTCGCCCAAAAAGGCAATCACCGAAGTCGAACGAAGCTCTCCGATGTGTTACGAAATGATGCTTGCATGACTACGACTAGTTGACATTAAAAATGATCGCTGTTGCTTCTAATTCTGTTCGATGTACACAGATTAGTATTTCGCAACGTATACTTTGTTATTATCGACCATATTTAATAGTTGCGTTCCTTGATTTGCATTTTGTTAGTTCTCAGCAGTTGGCTAATAATAACATTCCCCATTTCCTGCCTAGAAACAAGTAGACACTGTTATACAGTATACATAGGCTTAATCTACATTAGCCTATAGAATTATTATAAGTCAATCTTCGCGCAGCGAAGAAGCTCACTAGCTGATTATAATTATTAGACCTGTATTGTTTGTTTTATACGTAAATAAATGTATTCACTATATCTATTCTAATTAATAATATTTAGGTCTATACTTTATAATATTTGAATCTTTAAATTTCCGGTGAAGAACGAGTAGGCTAAGCGAATTTTTTTATAACTCGAGATCAGAGTTAAATTAATAGTTAGTTAGTTATTCATTGCTTACAGGGTCCAGCGGACTGCAAAGAGCCGAATCAGGACCACAAAATCAAGACAACTCGAGATCAGAGTTAAATTAATAGCTAATTAGTTATTCATTGCTTACAGGGTCCAGCGGACTGCAAAGAGCCGAATCAGGACCACAAAATCAAGACCACAACTTTGCTAGTAGTAGTAGTAGTAGTAGTAGTAGTAGTAGTAGTAGTAGTAGTAGTAGTATAGTTATTTAGTTAAATCTGTAATTTATTTATTTATTTATTTATTATTATTATTATTATTATTATTATTATTATTATTATTATTATTATTATTATTATTATTATTATTATTATTATTATTATTATAAAAAATGAATAGTGTGCTGCTGTGCGTGCTCAATGGTGTAAACAATATGGTCAGTGACGTTTTGTTTATTTTTTTTGAAGTTGGGTGTAATCCGAAATATTCAGATGGTGTTACTGGTTATTTTTTCTTATAGATTTACCAAAGTTTTCAGATGATTTATGGAAATTTCCGCCTGCCACGCAACATTTTTTTAAATACGTGTTTCTCATTAAAATACACTTCATTGAAATGCATATAACAAATTTACTGTATCAGTTAAAAAGCATAATATTATTTAAATAAATTATTGCTTTGGTGCTTGCAATACAAATGTGACGGTTTTTTGAGGCCATTATAAACTTGCTTTGCCTTGTGCTGAAGGGACATCAACGTATCCATAGCGCTTTGAAGTTTTGTCATGGTTTTATTGTTGATATAGTTGTGAAATCGTTGTATGTGTGCATTATGTGTTATGTATTACTTTTTCTCTTTATTACTAATTGTGTCAGTATATTAATCATCATACATGTAAAATAATAATAATACTAACTGCTTCGAAATGCGAATCTCGACTTGACTTAGAGCTTGAAGGTGTGCAGATCGAAATAGAATTAGATCTAGAAGCAACAGAGGCTATTTTTATGCACGGATGTTTCACCACAGGCTCTGAAGCATTATTTAAATTAACGTCCCCGGACACAGTGCGTATAGGGGACAACATCGTCTTTTTAAACTCGTGGGCCTCCTACATACGTACGTAGTATAGTATGTAATTGAGGCCTACAAAAGACGAGACTTCCAAGCCTGTGGTTTAACGTAGTCCTGCCAGCATTCGTTCGTAAAACATCGGATAGCTTCTCTCGACTCGGAGAGCTTCGTTCGACTTCGGTAATTGCTTTTTTCGGCGAATGACTGGAACTAGGTTGGAAAAAACAAGTTCGCGTCCCGACAGGAAGTCCTCTCCAGGATCGCACAAACTGCTGCCTTGACAAGGTTGAAGCCCATTTGGAAAGACAGGACCCTCAGTCTACATTCCAATGTTTAAACTGCTGATCTCCCTTATCATCTCCATCTTCCTATATGCTTGCGAAACATGGACCCTCACAGCAGATCTCCAACGAAGAATACAAAGCATGGAGATGAGGTGCTACATCAGCACATCACCAACGACGAAGTCCGACAGACCATCACACAAGCCATTTTACAACACGATGACATGCTCACAGTGGTGAAGAAACGGAAACTCCGATGGAATGGCCACGTCACCAGATCATCAGGTCTTGCAAAGACCGTCCTGGACAAGGAGGTAGAAGAAGAGGGAGACGAAAAAAGAGGTGGGAGGACAACATTCGAGAATGGACTGGCTTGACACTGAGCGAAGCCATCAGGGTTGCTGAGGACAGAAAAATGGAGTACGCTGGTTAAACGATCATCTTTGGTGCCCCTACGACCTTCGAGTTACGGGATAAGATAGGATAGGATAAATATTATTATTATTATTATTATTTTTTTTTTTTTTTTACAATTAGGATGCAAAACTGGAATTTTTGAGTTTAAATAAACGTCTTATTAAAAACGTCTTATTATTACATTTATTTCAAGTAAAGATCCAAACTTACGGTAGTGAAAAGGGTACCTCGGAATGGGAGACCAGTTATGGGGCTTGCCATCTCATTGTTGTTTTTATTAGCAGATTCCAAAGACAACGCTGACACTTTAGGAGGGACAACAAATGATGGTGACTCCAAAGACAACGCTGACACTGTAGGCGGGACACCAAATGATGGTGTTTCCAAAGACAACGCAGAAACTATAGGCGGGACACCAAATGATGATGACTCCAAAGACAACGCTGACACTGTAGGCGGGACACCAAATGATGATGACTCCAAAGACAACGCTGAAATTTTAGGAGGGACACCAAATGATGATGACTCCAAAGACAACGTTGGCAATATGGCTATTTGTATTTCTGATTTGTAGTTTTTGACTCACTTATGAAGCAAAGGTGAGTCTATGTAGTATTATTCAATAAAACCGGAGAAGGCTGTTGAACTATTATCTTGCCACTTAATTGATTGGTTTGATCGTGCATATTTCCTTTCTTCCTTCTTTCCATGTGACCTTACATTTTTTCTGTACATGTTTTGTGTGGAAGTATGACTACCTTGATAGAGGGTAAATTTGAGATGATTACATGGGTCAGTTAGTACTGAGCGAAATTCAGCAGATTTGCTCTATCTAGAAAGTATGCGGTTTACAGCTATTTGAGGCTGCTGATCACACAATGAGCGGTTTAAAGAAAATGGTTTCCAAAGTTTCGTCAGGCAAATGAGATCCTTAGAAATGAAAACCTCTCCAGTATTCAGTTCTTCCTTTTGGCCTACAACTCTGCATATTTATAGAAGACACCTTTTCGAATTGTATGGCACCTAAAAGTGAAAACGGACAGATTTAACCCATTTCATTTAGAATGCCAATATATCTTGAAAGTGAGATTCCCAAGATAGTCTTGTTTTTAATGCGGACTGATAATTACCAGATTTAACTTCACACATTAGTGTGCACAAAAGATTAAGGATTAAAACAAGAACCCTATAGAAGCTTTTCAAACAAAGCCATTCATTTCACACACATGGAATACTGGTTTTCTGTTAGACTGCACTTGAAAGTTTATTTTAAGCACAAATATTTAACAAAATGAACAAGAACACAAGTACAACTAGAAATACGTTTCGTTGAATGCAAACTGACTGGGAACACGCACAAATTATTATATACTCATTATCATCATCTCATCGTCATCATCTTCATCATCATCGTCGTCGTCGTCGTGTCACGTCGTTGTCGATGGTTGTCGATACTGATGACCTTTTTCAAAAATCTGTCGCTGAACAAAATGAAACTGACAAACAAACAATAAACTCACACGTACGTAGCGTGTTAGAAGTGTACGAGTGGATTTTAAAGTGCGTAACAAATAAATAGTAGGCCTATGAAAGGAAAACAAAGTGTTTTGTTTGTGTCACATAATCAATACCATTTATTAAAAATCCATATTAATCATGCGTTTTTAGCTTGTTTTCATAATTATATGCACACATACCTATCTACTGTACATCTAAAAAAACAAACAAAAAAACCCATCGTGTTTGTATATCGATCATGAATGAATTGGTTGAACAGGACACAAGGCCATGGCGTGCAAGTGTGCATTTTAGTAAAGCTATGCATGGGCAATAAATCCCTCTCCTGCACCTATCTCTTCCCCACTACCAACCCATCACCACACATGATCAGTGTCAATAGGCCAAAATAGAAGAAGACTTAGAAAGGCGAGAAAGATAAGAGGAAGAACAAGTTGAACAGGAACAACTACACCACCACCAGAAGCAACAACAGCAACTGAAACATCACCATCATCAATAACAACAACAAGAAGTTAGTAATATCTTAACATTTTAGATTGTACTATGAAACTTGTGTTTTCCGATGGTTAACAGTCAATTTGATCGAGCTTTATGTGAGTTTTCTTTTACGTGAATCGCTAGCAAATAGGGCCTCTGTTCAACGTAAACAAAACTTAATCAACGTAGATTTTAAATTTGGACCTATGAAGATCACTTTTTTATTTTCGAGAGAGGAAGACTGCACTTAAAACTAACGAAAAAACAACAAAATTTGAATAAATCTCACAACAAGAAGAAGAAAATAAAACATTTTACCTGAATTCTTGTCTGGGTGCTCACTATGAGAAGGAAATTCGTAAAAAGAAAGATTTGTATTATAAGACCCGACTAGCGAAGGTAATCATTGATTTTAACATGGACAACACCAGCTGTTGTCAAATCCCTTCTTAGCCGTTCACTCGCAGGGATTAAAAACTGAATATGGAAACTTAGCATTGGAAAATCCGGACAATTTCAATCTATATTTATTTTGAGCGTGCAATTCGTAGGACATTCATATTTATTAAGTTACACAAGTCTAGATCGAGGGGATCAGAAGCCAGATTGCAATATGTA
This sequence comes from Oncomelania hupensis, assembly GCA_036898135.1. Classification (NCBI taxonomy): domain Eukaryota; kingdom Metazoa; phylum Mollusca; class Gastropoda; order Littorinimorpha; family Pomatiopsidae; genus Oncomelania; species Oncomelania hupensis. Next base: position 47,170,398 of record CM072522.1, on the reverse strand, counting down.
GGAGAGATTCCTGGTAACTGGATGAGTTTCACTGAAGTTTGATGTTTATGAATTCACTGAGTACATACTGTAGAAGTGGGACTGAAGACGGTGACAGATGGGCGTTCCTTATTGGAAGAAAGAGGATGATTCATTGGGCGTTGGACTAAGAAGAGGAATGAAAAGGAGGAGGAACGGGGGTGGTGATTGAGTGGGGGATCGATGATTGATTGATTGATGGTTGCTTTAGGTCCAGCGGACTCTTACGAGCCAAATCAGGACCGGACAACCCCCGATCCGCATAAAAGATCTGCTGAAACAACCCTAGTGGGAAAATAAATTGAATGCCCTCCACCGGCCAGTCACTTTACAATAAAGACATCCCACGCAGGGGACGGCTGAGGCTTTACCCCAACTACTCGAACCCCCGGTTACAAAAACAAAATAGAATACAAACATCATTATAAATCATCAACAAAACACATACATATAAAATGCCTATAGTGCTAAATAATAACATCATAGGAAGCCCTAGTGACCACCCGGCAGAAAGCGTCCAACACTCCCAAGCTGATCCAACAGACCTCATACACAAACAAGGAGTCTTGTCCAGGAAGAGTTTTCAAGAAAAAAGGTAGGTCATTGATCTAACGAAGAAGAAGATAGTATAGCAGAGTGATAGGACAGATCAGGAATGGGAAAGAGCAAATGAGGAAGACAGCGACAGTGGGAATTTAAAGCACTACATTTCCAGAAAGTGGGGATACTATTTATACTGAAACCCCCGGCACTCCAACGGGGGTACTGTTGCCGCAGTGAATCTGTCATGCCTACAAAGTCAAGACAGGTTTTCAACTGGGGCTTTCACTTTTCCCTTCATAGGTTAGAACAATCTGCAATGGCAAGATTGCTCATGACCCCAAGGGGTATGCTTCTGGTAGCGTTCGACCAATGTGTATCGGGTGAAAAAGAAGAAGAAGAAGAAGAAGAAGAAGAAGAAGAAGAAGAAGAAGAAGAAGAAGAAGAAGAAGAAGAAGAAGAAGAAGGTGATGATGATGATGATGATGATGATGAAGAAGAAGAAGAAGAAGATGGTGGTGGTGATGATGATGATGATGATGATGATGATGATGATGATGATGATGATGATGAAAAAAACGAAAGCAGCATCGTTATCATAAGCAGTACATTACATTACATAATTGTTGCTTTAGGTCCAGCGGACTCTTCCGAGCCAAATCGGACAACCCCCAATCCGCATAAAAGATCTGCTGAAACAACCCTAGTGGGAAAACTGAATGCCCTCCACCAGCCAGTCACTTTACAATAAAGACATCCCACGCAGGGGACGGCTGAGGATTCACCCCCACTTATCGAACCCCCGTTTACAAAAACAAAATAGAATACAAGCATCATTATAAATTATCAACAAAACACATACATATAAAATGCCTACATTGCTAAATAATAATTACAACGTTACATTACATTACATAATTGTTGCTTTAGGTCCAGTGGACTCTTCCGAGACAAATCAGGACCGGACAACCCCCAATCCGCATAAAAGATCTGCTGAAACAACCCTAGTGGGAAAACTGAATGCCCTCCACCAGCCAGTCACTTTACAATAGTTATAATAGCAGGGGATGGCTGAGGCTTCACCCCAACTTATCGAACCCCCGTTTACAAAAACAAAATAGAATACAAACATTATTATAAATTATCAACAAAACACATACATATAAAATGCCTACATTGCTAAATAATAACATCATAGGAAGCCCTAGTGACCACCTGGCAGAAAGCGTCCAATATTCCCAAGCTGATCCAACAGACCTCATACACAAACAAGGAGTCTTGTCCCGGAAGAGTTTTCAAGACAAAAGGTAGGAGACTGGTCCAGCGAAGAAGACGACAGTATAGCAGGTTGATAGAACAGAGCAGGAATGAGAAAGAGCAAATGAGAAAGACAGCGACAGTGGGAATTTAAAGCACTAAATTTCCAGAAAGTGGGGATACTATTTATACTGAAACCCCCGGCACCCCAACGGGGGTACATCATAAGCAGTAATTTTTAATAATATATATTATGCAGAATGTGCAGCATGGTTATCATAGGCCACAATCAAGTTTACAGTACTCCTCGCTTAAGGTGACCCCCCCCCACGGGATCAAATTTTTGTTTGATCTTATCCGAGGGGCACCCTAAACAGTCCTCTGATAAGATCAACTACCAGTAAAAAAAAAACTTGATCTTATACGAGGTGCTAAATTTTTTTGTCGTGTGACAGTGTGTGTGTGTGTGTGTGTGTGTGTGTGCACGTTGGTGCGCGCGTATGCATGTATGCATTACTGTATATGTATTTTTTGCGTGTGTATGATGCATAAGCAGTTAAGCACACACTCAAACACTCAAATGTACGGATGCAAGCATGCATACACATACTCTCACACACACAAACACATTGACGCGCACGCACGCAAATGAGAATAAAAAATAAAAAGTATGCACCAAGTCAGTTATTGGGTGTATTTGCAGAAAACCTTACACAAGTTTAACGAATTGTTCATTTTGTCTACGCCACGGCACATGCTTTATCGCTAGTGAATGAAGTCAATTCAGGATAAGGTCCACTGTCGCAATACGTCCCGCTAGGAGGGGACACGGCAGATCACAGTTACACCTGTCTACACCGCCCATGGGTCGCACTCTGTCAAAGTGGTTCCCGTGTGTATTGCAGAGTGTCGAATAACGCGGATGCTGGCTGGACGTGACAGGTGTTCTGGGATGGAATTCCATCTCAAAACAGGAAGTGACCTCATAAATGACGTCATCTGTGACATCAATTTCTCTTAAGCAGTAGTCTCCTCCATTTGGGAACCAAAACGGGGTTGACGTTATCCGAGGTTTTCCCTTATGCGAGGTGACGCTAAGCGAGGAATTCTAAATGGTACAAAGAAGGTGTTTGGCCGGGACCAACAACCTGATTGATCTTATCCGCCTTGTGACCTTAAACGGTAGTGACGTTAAAAGAGGAGTACTCTATTATCAAGGTACAATGTAGATCAAAATAAAATACAAGTTTGAATATAATTTTTTTTGCATTCAATATGCAATTTCACAAAAAAACAACAAAACATTTATTCTCTCAGAAATAACGTTAAAAAAGATATCAAATGTGTGAAAGGCGTTATATATGTCTTCTTTAGTGGTCTCCATAACGCCCGATTTTACAATACAATTATGTCCCCATAAGAATGTCCTAATGATGTCCATTTACTTACTAAACAATGGGGAGACCTCATAGGTTTGCTATATCTGTCAAAACTGCACACACTGCAGTTGCAATAAAGGAAATGTATTGTTGATGTAGGCAAGTCTTCCTAAATTTTACAGTGAATCTAACGCCAGTGACGTCATAACATCTATTTATACCAATGTATACGAAATGCGTTCGTTACAGCTCTGTGGGCAACCATCAAAGTGTACAACATCAGCCCTAAAATTATTGAAGTCATCAAAAGTCTGTATGACAAGGTTACCAGTGCCGTCCTCCATAATAGCGCCATCAGAAACTGGTTCAGATCAACAATCGGTGTGCGTCAAGAATACCTACTATCTCCAACACTCTTCAACATCTTTCTACAGAACATCATGTCAGATGCCCTTGCAGATCACATCACCTAAGAAACCTTGGTAAAGAACGATTGACAGAGATAGTTACACGCTTCATCATCCATAAATCTTAATCCCCTTCTCCGGGATATCATCACACATGGCCAAAATGTAACAAACAATGTAAAGGGAGATAGGACTAAGTGAATCAGATGGTAAAATAAAATATAAAACTGTAACACAATTCAGGACAATAAGAATCTTATGTTTATTTATTCACGTAACTATTTATAAACAATCAAATCATGCAATGTAAAACGTCCTAAACTTACTTCACACAAAACGTCCTAAAATTACTCCACACAAAACGTCCCAAAATTTCCCGACTTCAATGACACTAACAAAACGCAAGCATTGGATTAAGTCTTGTCATGTTTTTGTCAAGTGCTTCACAGCAACTACTTAAAGCCTTTCCACCAGTTGAGATTTGAATGCAAAAGAAAGTCCTAGAACCTACTCCCAACTATTTATATGCTTTGAAGAACAAAGGCAAGGTAAAACCACAACAATTCATACATTTAATGAGGACTTAATTCGTGAAATTAATTAGCTGAGGTATAAATTATGCACAACATAATAACCTTTTAATCATGCAATATAGAATGTGTTTACCTAAACATTAATACAACATACAGTTTCAATCTACTGTTCCCAAACTACACATCATAATAACCATTAAAATCAACCACTATACAATGTGTTAAAATTCCTATTTACCTAAAAATTAATACAATATCAAGTTTAAATCTATTGTTTCCAAACTACACACCATAATAACCTTTTAAATCATGCAATATACAATGTGTTCTAATTTCTATTTACCTAAACATGAATACAATATAAAGTTTAGATGTATTGTTTCCAAATAACGTACATTTCATAATATTTCAGGACTATTTTCAATGTAGGAAGACAGTGTTAACTGTTGTACATTAGTAATATTTCAGGACTATTTTCAATGTAGGGAGACAGCGTTAATTGTTGTACATTCCATAATATTTCATGACTATTTTATATGTAGGGAGGCAGCGTTAACTCTTATACATTTAATAATATTTGAGGACTATTTTATATGTAGGAAGACAGCATTAACTGTGGTACATTTATTAATATTTCAGGACTATTTTCTATGTAGGAAGACAGTGTTAATTGTTTAGGCGACAAACAAAGCTAAGGGTATGATGTCATAATGTTGCATCAACTGACTACAGCCATCTCTTTCAAATTTGCTGTGTAATGGTCATTTTGGGTCAAACTGAATACACAGTGCTCTTCCTTACTCTAACTTAGAGGACTTAACTGTGGTATGTGTAGCATCAAATGCTTACCATGTCAAGAGTTTGACACATCTATACCTATTCTATTAAACTGTTCTCTCTTCTCCCCCCTCACCCCCCCACCATCTCCCGCAACCATCATCCCCACAAGTGAGAAGTATCTGAGTTCAATGTGAGGACTCTTTCTTTTCCCCTTTCTTTCTATTTAATGTTGAGATGTATCCTACAGTCAAACCATTTAGCGGCCTTGCCATCTATGCAAAGTTTAGAAGAAACCTTCTGTAGTATCCAGCAAAAGCGATAACTGACTTTACATCATTTACTGTCTGGGGTAGTACTGACCAAGTGCTGAGCGTCTTGGTTTTCTGTGGGTCAGGCGTGACACCTTCTAGCTGTTTGACTGCAGTCACTCCAAATACACACTTCTCAGGATATAATGTTAGTCAGTATTTACGAAGTGGTTCCAATGCCTGGATAAGGCGGTCTTCAAGTGTTTCTCACGTTTGTCCATGGATAAGGCGGTCTTCAAGTGTTTCTCATGTTTGTCCGTGGATAAGGCGGTCTTCAAGTGTTTCTCACGTTTGTCCGTGGATAAGGCGGTCTTCAAGTGTTTCTCACGTTTGCCCGTGGATAAGGATGTCATCTAAGAACTCTTTCCACTAGGCTCATGTCTGAGAAGATGTGTTCCATCAGTCTTGGGAAGGTTTGAGGGCTATTTTTCAGATCCATGGCCAAGCACTCCAATGGGAACAATCCAAATGGTGTTGTGAATACAGAGATGTGTTCCATCAGTCTTGGGAAAGTTTGAGGGCTATTTTTCAGATCCATGGCCAAGCACTCCAATGGGAACAATCCAAATGGTGTTGTGAATACAGAGATGTGTTTCTACATTGAACCCAAAAAATTTGCCATAAACAGTCACTCTATTACAAATGTCTATGTTTATGTACCTCCAAACTGTCAGCCTTAGTGAAAGCTTTATTACAAACATCACACACATGATTTTTCTCTTCAATATGTAAAAGCTTATGCTTCCTCAAATTGCTAGGATCAGAAAATGACTTGTTACAAACATCACACACCTGGTTCTTTTCTCCTGTATGTGTACGTTTATGTACCTTCAAACTGTCAGCCACAGTGAAAGCTTTATTACAAACATCACACACATGATTTTTCTCTCCTGTATGTGTACGTTTATGTACCTTCAAATTGCCAGCCTGAGTGAAAGCTTTATTACAAATATCACACACATACTTTTTATCTCTAATATGTGAAAGCTTATGCCTCCTCAATTTGCCAGGATAAGAAAATGACTTGTTACAAACATCACACACATGATTTTTATTTGCTGTATGTATACGTTTATGTATCTTCAAATCACCAGCTAGAGTGAAAGCTTTTTTACAAACATCGCACACATGATTTTTCTCTTCTGTATGTAAAAGATTATGCCTCCTCAAACTGTAAGAATCAAAACATGACTTGTTACAAACATCACACACATGTTTCTTTTGTTCTCCAGTCTCACTATGGGGAGTGACTGAGGCAGAAGAGACCAATGATGACTGTGGTTTTGTGGAGTTGATAGCAAGCACTTGTGTAGCACATGCAGTTGGAATCTGTAAAAGCAAGACTTACAATAAACACTACAGACTATAAAGTGTTCACAAATATAGATAAAAAAAGACTTACAATAAACACCGACTATAAAGTGTTCACAGATATAGATCAAAACAGGACATAAAATAAACAATGACTATAAAGTGTTCACAGATCTAGAGAAACAAAGGGGATACAATAATATAGTCATTGCCTGATTAGTTCCTACTTCATCACTAAGAAAATGACTCTTAATGAGACTGAAGTCAGACTACAGTCATTGTCTGATTAGTTCTTACTTTATCACTAAGAGAATGAGACTGAAGTCAGACTACAGTAATTGCCTGCTTAGTCACTACTTCATCAATTAGAGAATGAGACAGAAGTCAGATTACAGTCAGTGCCTGATTAGTCACTACTTCATCACTAAGAGAATGAGACAGAAGTCAGACTAAAGTCATTGCATTAGTTCCTACTTCATCACTAAGCAAATGGATTGTCTGATTAGTTCCTACTTCATCACTAACAAAACGAGACTGAAGTCAGACTACAGTCATTGTCTGATTAGTTCCTACTTCATCACTAAGAAAACGAGACTGAAGTCAGACTACAGCCATTGTCTGATTAGTTCCTACTTCATCACTAACAAAATGAGACTGAAGACAGACTACAGTCATTGCCTGATTAGTTCCTAACTCATCACTAACAAAATGAGACTGAAGTCAGACTACAGTCATTGTCTGATTAGTTCCTACTTCACCACTAACAAAATGAGACTGAAGTCAGACTAAGTCCAGAAAAATGCTGAACATTTACAATCCCTGAATTATGAGACATCATCCAAATGCATTTTAGACTTGCAACTCATTAACCAGTAACATATCATCATGATCATCATCATCATCATGATCATGATCATCATCATCATCATGATCATCATCATCATCATCATCATCGTGGTCCTGATTCGGATTTGTGCAGTCCCCTGGACCCTATAAAAAATGACCAATCAATCTTTAGTATATTTTAAATTAATATAATCGATCATTATTATTATACCATTATCACAGCAACAATGTGTTGAGTTTCTCGATAATGTTTAAAATATCCTACATCAATCCTGAAATTACAAGGATATATTACTTTGCAATAACAACCAGAACAAGGAGCGAACTTATGTGACTTAGGTACGAGACTATTGAGGTTACCGAGGGTTTTCTCCAGGTACTCCAGATTCCTCCCTCCCTTCAATGAATAATAATTATAATGGTATCAGATGCAGTCACAATGAAAATGTCAAAAATAAACATGATTGCCTTTCCGTTTTGTAATAGTGATCTTCCTGCCTTCACACCACATGTCTGAGTGATAGATGTGTTTGTTGTGTGTGCCACATGTTTGAGTGATAGATGTGTTTGTTGTATGTGCCACATGTTCGAGTGATAGATGTGTTTGTTGTGTATACCACACATTTGGGTGATAGATGTGTTTGTTGTGTGTGCTACATATTTGCGTGATAGCTGTGTTTGTTGTGTGTGCCACATTTTTGAGTGATAGATGTGTTTGTTGTGTATACCACACCTTTGAGTGATGGATGTGTTTGTTGTGTGTGCTACATGTTTACACGATAGATGTGTTTGTTGTGTGTACCACATGTTTGAGTGATGGATGTGTTTGTTGTGTGTGCTACAAGTTTGAGTGATAGATGTGTTTGTTGTGTTTGCCACATGTTTGAGTGATATCTGTGTTTTTTGTTTGCCACATGTTTGAGTGATAGATGTGTTTGTTGTGTGTGCCACACTTGGTGAAACATGTCAGTGTGTATGTTGTGTGTGCCACATTAGGTGAAACATGTCAATGTGTATGTTGGTATAGATGGCCAAGCTGATGGGTGATTTGGGGAACAGAGCCTACAGTGGTGCCTCGGGTTACAAACCAAGTTCTGGAAACGTTCATAACCTACAGTGGTACCTCGGGTTACAAACCAAGTTCTGGAAACGTTCATAACCTACAGTGGTACCTCGGGTTACAAACCAAGTTCTGGAAACGTTCATAACCTACAGTGGTACCTCGATTAACAAACAATGTTCTGGAAACATTCATAACCTACAGTGGTACCTCGTTTAAGAAACCAAGTTCTGGAAACGTTCACAACCTACAGTGGTACCTCGATTAACAAACCAAGTTCTGGAAACGTACATAACCTACAGTGGTACCTCGTGTGACAAATTCAGTTCTGGAAACGTTCTTAATCCGAAAACATTGAAATCAATGAAATAGAGGCAATTCATTTCAAGAAAAAAAGTTCCTTTTTATTTACATCCGGTCATTTACCTGATAAAAGGCAAAGTGTATGTGTACTTGTATTACATACGGAGAAAGAAAATGTGTTCTTGTATTACATACAGAAAAAGAAAACAGCCAAATAAATTAATGTAAAATTTTTAAAAAAAAGATTTCCTCTGTCTTTCTTACCAAGAAAACCATTATGGGAAATTTGTCACTTTCTTAGCTATTGTGAATCATTAGTTTCAGGAGTTTTTTGTCGCTGTTTCTTGTCAGCTGACTGGATCAAAAAACAATCAAGGGAAATTTGTCCTTCGTAACCCACTGTTCCTTACGCGAGACAAAAAATATAAAAAAGTTGTTGTTCATAACCCGAACTGTTCGTGACCAAAGGAACAACTGTATATAGCATCCATTATTATTATTATTATTATTATTATTATTATTATTATTATTATTATTATTATTATTGGATAGTTATTGTGTTGAAGTTTTGTAAAAAAGACGTCACAGTCCATTATTACCTCAGACTCCTTTGGAAGTAAATCTATGTACCTCTCGGTCTTCACCCACACCATCTTTGTTTCCAATGGGTCAGCGCTTTCTGTAACAAAGAAATCAGCAAATGTATCACGGGTGATAGTAGTAGCACTGTTGGTTAGGACTCTGGTTTTCTATGCCAAAGTTGGAGAGTATAAACCCTGCAGAGGACGAATTTCTATGACTTAGATACAAGACTTTTCAGGTCACCAAGTGTTTTCTCCTGGTATTTTGGTTTCATCCCTCCCTTCAATAATGGTGTCCCACATAATAAGGCACATTTAGCATCCATTTATTTATTTACTTTCTAATCATAAAACAAAGGAGCACTTTTTAATCACTTAAGATTGAATTACTATGGGGGTTCACACCACACGCACATAAAAATACCTTAAAAAAAAAACTTAAGAAATGTTCCTGTCACTAGTAGAATTGAGCCCTTGTTCACTGGCACACATGCATGTAACACAGCTCAGAGTCTATTCTATACTTTAGGTCGAGAAAGTTGAAACTGTACAGCAGCTAAGCTACAATCACAATATAGATAACAACATCACAATATAGATAACAACATCACAATTATTGCTAAGTATAAAACACTAATATACTTACTGTATCCCTTTGTGTCACTGTCAGGCTCTGTCTTCACTTTACACAACTCTGAGTCATGTAGCTCCTGAAATCAATGATGAGAATATATTATTTTACTACAACTATCAGTACATTTGGGTTACTGTACCACACAGTTCGTGTGTTGATTTTTTATAAGAGACATCAAACTCGATTATTACCTCAAGCTCCACCAGATGTACATCTATATATGTCTCTGACTTCACCCACACTGTTTTCGTTTCCAATGGCCCACTGCTTTCTGTAACAAAGAAATCAGCAAACACGTCATGGGTGAGTGCTATATTGGATGATAAAACTGAACAGTTGTGGTCATTCACATCCATATTCCTGTAGGGATCACACCAACTTGTAATCACTAAAGTGTTCACTTCAATGAAAAAAGTTCTTGACACTTGTGGAATTAAACATTGGTTCACTGGCACATAAGGGAAGTTGTTTAGCTCACATCCTGTAATATACTTAAGAGATATCTAGAGAAGCAAAACTGTAAAGCACTTCAGCTATGTACAATAACAATATAGTTTTTTTAAACATAACAAGCATTACTCTCAGGGCTCCCAATAATGCTAACATTGGGCGAAATCACACCTTTGTCCTTCAAAATTGTGCTGAACATGCGTGAGTAGTATGTCTGAAATGTTACAATTGGTGCTGAAAACACACCTGAAAAAACAATCTACAGCAAGGAGAAGATCGTGAATGCATAACCGTTTCTAAAATTAACATGGCCACGAAACTGAAAAATTAGCTCAATGTTTATTGGTTAACCTTTTGCACTATCAACCAATTGCAAAGTTCCTAAATCATCTCGCTAGGCTTAGGAACTGACTTCATAGTTTAATGTGACATAGATTTGTGATGCACCATTTGTCATGGTTACTTCCCTTGTTTCACAACTAAACCATCAATCATGACGTTTTTCCATCGGTTTTCCAACTCCTTAAAATGCTTAACAAAGAGAGGAAAACAATCCTTAAAATTAATAAAATGAAATTGATTGATTGTTGCTTTAGGTCCAGCGGACTCTACCGAGCCAAATCAGGACCGGACAACCCCCGATCCGTATAAAAGATCTGCTGAAACAACCCTAGTGGGAAAACTGAATGCCCTCCACCGGCCAGTCACTTTACAATAAAGACATCCTACGCAGGGGATGGCTGAGGCTTTACCCCAACTAATCGAACCCCCGGTTACAAAAACAAAATAGAATACAAACATCATTATAAATTATCAACAAAACACATACATATAAAATGCCTATATTGCTAAATAATAACATCATAGGAAGCCCTAGTGACCACCCGGCAGAAAGCATCCAATACTCCCAAGCTGATCCAACAGACCTCATACACAAACAAGGAGTCTTGTCCAGGAAGAGTTTTCAAGAAAAAACGTAGGTCATTGATCTAGCGAAGAAGAAGATAGTATAGCAGAGTGATAGGACAGAGCAGGAATGGGAAAGAGCAAATGAGGAAGACAGCGACAGTGGGAATTTAAAGCACTAAATTTCCAGAAAGTGGGGATACTATTTATACTGAAACCTCCGGCACTCCAACAGGGGTACTGTTGCCGCAGTGAATCGTTCATGCCTAGAAAGGAAAGACAGGTTTTCAACTGGGGCTTTCACTTTTCCCTTTATAGGTTAGAACAATCTACAGTGGCAAGATTGCTCATGACCCCAAGGGGTAAAAGTAATTTCACTCCTTAGATTCACTACAAAAAGGAGCCCAGATTATAATATGCTAATATACTTACCATATCTCTCAGTGTCACAGTCAGGTTCTGTCTTCACTTTACACACCAGTGGGATATGTGGCTCCATCATGTCACTGTCAGGTGCTGTCTTGCTTTCTGATTCTTCCTTTATGTTGAACTCACTGCCAGTCATATTAGCGGTACTTCTGACAATCCGTTCACTGATGCTGTCAGAAACACGATGGCTTTCTCTTCCTGCAATTTCTAAACAAAACAACAGCTTTCATGTGAATATTTCCTGACAGCAAGCATAATGATGAACTGAAAAGCCATCACAGGAGAACTGATATCTTTTCCTCTCACCTAAATATTACAGGTGATACAGTAAATAAACCTCCAAAGTACAATCAAAGATAAACAAAGAACTGGTCTATTTCACTATTTCCAATTAAACAAATCCTGCAGAAACAACGTTGCCGTAGTTAAGATCAGCACCCAGCATTCACTGCACAGTCCACACAAAAGGTCAGGAAAAAAACAATTTTGTTGGTGTTAGGGTGTGGATGTGCTAAACCCGACACTTATTTTAATCCTTTTCTGTGATACCATTCTTCAAGGAGCGCTGACGTTTACATTTGCCACCACTTTGTGACATCTCCAATGAAAAAAACAACAATTTACATTGTAGTAAAATACATTTTAAACAAAGAAAAAATAAACGATGAACCATTCAATTCACATAACACAGTAATAGGAGACTGACAAAGCTATCATTGTGGCTGGCGTGGAAATTATATTTTTCTGTACAGGTTGATACCACAATGTTGATCTTAACTGTCCTTTTTTGGCTGTAGTTGTAAAATGTCAGTTTCCATGTTCAATCAATGATGAATGTTTCATCACCGGAGCAAGACTCACCTTGCGCATGCCACGCTTGCAATCTCATCCAGTCTACCACTGGTCCCTCAGCAATGTCAATCTCCAGCTTCACCTCAGACAGCACTGAGCTGTCTTCGTCCTCCATTACAGAGCAATGCAGCACTCAACGTTGCAAAACTTGTTGTTGGGTAGATTAGTGTCCCCAGACACCTGAGCGTATAGGGGACGTTGCAAAACAAGGCACAACCTCAATATGAACAGGGGAAGTAATACCGAAAGTTTGCTAAGAGGAAAAACTCTCCATACCGTCATAAATTTATTCGCTAAAGTATTAGTCGAAAGATACCTGGCGCAAAAGAAGTTTTTCCTATCCTATCCTATCCTGTCCCATAACCCGAAGGTCGTAAGGGCACCACAGATGATCGCTTAACCAGCATACTCCATCTTTCTCTGTCCTCAGCAGCCCTCATGGCTTCGCTCAGTGTCAAACCAGTCCATTCTCGAATGTTGTCCTCCCACCTCTTTTTCGGTCTCCCCCTTCTTCTACCTCCTTGCACTGTGCCTTGCAGAATGGTCTTTGCAAGACCTGATGATCTGGTGACGTGGCCATACCATCGGAGTTTCCGTTTCTTCACCACTGTGAGCAGGTCATCGTGTTGTCCAATGGCTTGTGTGATGGTCTGTCGGACTTCAATGTTGGTGATGTGTTGGGTATAGGAAATGCACAGAAGTCTTCTGTAGCACCTCATCTCCATGCTTTGTATTCTTCGTTGGAGATCTGCTGTGAGGGTCCATGCTTCGCAAGCATATAGGAAGATGGAGATGACCAGAGAGCGCAGCAGTCTTACTTTGGAATGTAGACTGATGGTTCTGTCTTTCCAAATGGGCTTCAACCTTGTCAGGGCAGCAGTTGTTTGTGCGATCCTGGAGAGGACTTCCTGTCGAGACCCATTGTCTGACACAATGGCTCCTAAATATTTGAAGCTGTGCACTGTGTTGAGGGATTGGCCTTGTACTTTGATGTCCGTGTTGATGCCATTGGTGTTGTTGGTCATCATTTTGGTCTTCTCTGCACTTATTTCCATTCCATAAGCTCTGGAGGTGGTGTCAAGCCTCTGTACAAGCTGTTCAAGTTCTTGTTCCTCTCCAGCCAATCCTCAATATCATCCGCAAAACGAAGATTGGAGATTGCTCTGCCCCCTATGCTGACTGTGCCTTCGTGATCTACAAGAGCATCTGACATGATGCGCTCTAGGAAGATGTTGAAGAGTGTTGGAGAGAGTAGGCATCCTTGACGCACACCGATTGTTGTTCTGAACCAGTTCCCGATGACGCTGTTATGGAGGACTGCACTGGTAGCCTTGTCATACAGGCTTTTGATGACTTCTATAATTTTAGGGCTGATGTTGTAAACTTTCATGGTTGCCCATAGAGCTGCATGCCAGACTCGGTCAAATGCCTTCTTGAAGTCTATGAACACATGATATAGATGTTGTTGGTGCTGTAGGTATTTCTCACAGATTATTCTGAGGTTGAAAATCTGTTCAGTGGTGCTTCGCCCTGCCATGAATCCTGCTTGTTCTTCAGCTATGATTGGTTCAGCTTGTGGTTTCAACCTGTTGTGTATTATTTTCAGGAGGACCTTGCTGGGATGGCTGATGAGGCTGATGGTGCGGTAATTTTCACACTCCTGAAGGTTACCTTTTTTGGGAAGAGTGATGACAAGCGACTGGGTCCATGGTGTAGGCCATTCCCCACTCTGCCAGATCTTGTTACAGATAATGGTGAGAGCATCAGTCATCGCTTCTCCTCCTGCTTGTAGCAGTTCTGCTGGTATGTTGTCCACTCCCGCTGACTTCCCTTTCTTCAGCGATTGCACTGCTGCCTCAACTTCTTCACGGAGAATTGGGAGGATTTCTTCTTCTTCTCTGCTCTCAGGACATGCTAGAACTGATGGGTCTCCATTTGGTGTATGGTTGTAAAGGTCAGAGCAGTACTCTGTCCATCTGTCCAAGACTTCTTGTTCTTCTGTAAGGCAAATGCCAGACTTGCTTTGGATAATTTACTCTCTTCAAATGGAGCCGGAAAGACATCATCACGAGATCGTGGTCACTTCCAATGTCTGCTCCTGGAAAAGTGCGTGTCCTGCCAATGTTGATGCTTGATCTGAAGCGTTTCTTGACCATGATGTAGTCGATCTGGTTGTGATGTTCCCCGCCGGGACTGTGCCATGTCCATCGTCTGGATTTTTTGTGGAGACCAAGCGTGTTTGCCAGTACCAGATTGTTGTATCTGGCAAACTCCAATAGCCTCAGACCCCTGTCATTTGTCTCGTTGTTGCAGTGGGGTCCGCATGTGTCTCCCCAGTTGTGGTGCGCATCTTGGCCAACCTTGGCATTCCAGTCGCCTTGCACTATGACTATGTCCTTCTTCGGCACTTGGTCAAGGACCGCCTGTATATTTTCATAAAAATCCTCCACTTCGCTGTCTTCATAGTCTGATGTTGGGGCATAGGCCTGGATGATGGTAATGTTGAAAGGGGTTGCTCTCAGACGGATGGTAATGAGTCTACTGGAGACTGGGCGGCAACCCATGACAGTGGCTAGAATGTTCTTGTGGACCAAGAATCCAACGCCGTGTTCGTGCCTGTCATCTCTACCGCTGAAATAGAGCTTGTGGCCTTTGTCAGTCGTTGTTTCACCTAGGCCTTTCCAGCGCAGTTCGCTGATACCTAGAACGTTCCATCGATAGTGGTCCAGCTCGTGGGCCAGTTCTTCTAATTTTCCTTCCGCAGTTAGGGTCCTGACATTCCAGGTTCCTATGACGATGTTGTTTCTCGTGCGGATCTTGCTAATTTGTCCATCAGTAGCATACTTTTCACCTCCGTCCTGGTGGCCAACGGAAGGCGCGGTCCTTGTGTAGCCGGGCGACGACCGATCCGGCATGGAATTAGTGGATAGCCTCATCATGTGTTGTGTCTTGGGCAAAAAAAGACCTGGCAGGGCCCAATCCTCTCCAGGCTGTTGGCCACAGCCGAAATCCACGAATACAGTGTGGCTCGCCTTGGCCCTGAGCACGTGGTCGTTGAACCTGTAGTAACGTGAGGTTCCTCCGCCCTGGCCGGTGACTTCTGTGTAGAAGACTTTCGCCCAGTGATGCCGTGCTAACATCACCCCTGTTAGTCGCCTCTTACGACACGCCGGGAAACGTTGGGTCTATTCTATTTGCCCGAACCCACAGAGCATAGAAATAGACCAAAGAAGTTTTTAAAAACGTATTATAAATATAATAATGCTTACCAGTGAAAAATACTTTATATAAAAAGTAAAGAGGATAAGTATAGTAGTATAGTAGCATCGGCGTAGCGTTAGGCTTCTGTGGCCTGTCGCCGAGTCTGTTGTCAATATTTCTCTAACTAGGTCAGCAAACCCGGTCTTTTGACCGGGGCCTAAACTAAAAACTTTTTGTTTGTGCGGAGGCTACTGATCTTTTGATCAGATCTAACAACTGTGGGAGGCTCTTCTAAACTATGAATGTGTTCGTGCATATGTTCATCTAGTCTATTTTTGAAGGCGTTCACTGTCGGTGCTTCCACAACGCCTGCAGGCAGATTGTTCCATCTCTCGATCACTCGTTGTGAGAAGAAGGTTTGCCTCAGTTTCGAGTTACATCTGGGCTTCACGAGTTTAAAGCTGTGACCTCTGGTGTGGCTATCCTTGTCTAGAGTGAACAAGCTGGCTGTGGTCTTATACAGGTCATGTGTGTGCTTATACGTTTCAATTAGATCTCCTCTCACTCTTCTGTACGCCATACTTGGTATTTTCATTTTAGCTAGTCTCTGCTCATAAGGCAAATCTTTCAGACCACTGACAACTTTAGTCGCTCTTCTCTGCACGCCTTCTATCAGTTTTATATCCTTTTGAAGATGTGGGTGCCATACAACATTACTGAACTCGAGGTGAGGACGAACCAAGGCCGTGAACAGCGTTCTCATCGATCCACAGTCTAAATACTCAAACGACCTCCGGATAAGGCCCAGGATCTGATTCGCCTTATTCACTTGGATTTCTACGTGTCGTGAGAACTTCAACTCGCTATCTACGTGCACCCCCAGGTCCCTTTCAAGATCAGATGACTTGAGCACTATCCTCTCCCCACTGCCATGCTTACGCATCTCATAGCTCCTGGGTTGTTTATTCTTCCCACCCAAGTGGAGTACACAACATTTCTCTGCGTTAAATCGGAGCTGCCAGGTGTCTGCCCAGTCCACTAGTCTATCGAGGTCATCTTGGAGAGCTGTACAATCCTGTGCACTATCCATCCTGGAGTAGACCTTGGTATCGTCAGCAAACATCTGACACATGTTTTTGACTGCATCAGGAAGATCGTTGATGAACATTACGAATAGAATCGGGCCCAAAACACTTCCCTGCGGGACTCCGCTCTTAACTGATGCCCAGCCTGACAAGTGCCCATTCACACAAACTCTTTGTTTTCTACCTACTAGGAAGTCCTTGATCCATGACAGTCCTTTTCCCTGGATGCCCAGTGTCTCTATCTTATGCAAGAGCCTCATGTGAGGCACAGAATCAAACGCCTTTGCCAGATCTAAGTACACCGCATCAACCTCAGCCCCCTCGTCCAGAGCCCGTGTCCAGTCCTCCAAACAAGCCAGCAGATTCGTAGAGCATGATCTACCTGAGACAAAACCGTGTTGGCAATCTGACAAAAGTTTATTCTTGTCCAAGTGTTCAACGACCTTATCCCTGATAATAGCCTCTAGCACCTTGCAAACTATGCTGGTAAGACTCACTGGTCTGTAGTTACTGGGTTCACTTTTTTCACCCTTTTTGAACAGAGGTGTCACTTGTGCTTCCTTCCAAACTTGTGGTAACCTGCCATCCCCAACAGATTTTTCAAATATTACTTTTAATGGTCCGGCCAGTATTTCTGCTGTTTCCCTTAACAACCTAGGGTGAAAGCCATCCGGACCAGGTGATTTGCTAGGATTTAGGTTTTTTAGTTTCTTGCATACTTCCGCCTCGGTTATTTGTATCTCATCAAGAATGGAGGTCAGCACTGGTTTGTCACACGCAGGCATATGAGATAAATCTTCATCCGTAAAAACACTACTAAAAAAGCTGTTGAGGACTTGCGCTTTATTCTCGTCTGATGTCACTTTCATAGTTCCGTCATTCAGGTCTGATACACCAACTCTTGTTTTCATTTTAGTCCTTGCGTAAGCGTAGAATGCTTTCGGGTTGTTTTTGGCTTCCAAGGCGATGGATTTCTCAAAGTTCTTAAGCAGCTACTTATAAATTATTCAATTATTAATTCGGTATAGGAGGAGGAGTTACCGCAATATAAAATTACAAAGCCAGATTGTCATTTACTAAATTAGTTTCGTATGCTTCCAAAAATTTAATTACCTTAGCATTAGTAAAAATTTGGAGTACTTGTGTTATTTTGATATGACTTTTACATTTATCTTACATTTTTAAGATTGTACTTGTTATTTTGTGGCATCTTTTGTTTGTTTGCTGAATGCATGTTTATAAAGTTGTCCTGGTAACCTCCACTTCATCTCCCTCCATTCCTTCTTTATTCTATCAGTGACATTGTAATGTACACACAACAACACAATGCTCAGTTTTACATTGTTCTAAACATTTTAATACTTTATTCTATCAGTGACATTGTAATGTACACACAAAAACACAATGCTCAGTTTTACATTGTTATAAACATTTTAATACTTTATACTATCAGTGACATTGTAATATACACACAACACAATGCTCAGTTTTACATTGTTATAAACATTTTAATACTTTATTCTATCAGTGACATTGTAATGTACACACAACAACACAATGCTCAGTTTTACATTGTTATAAACATGTTAATACTTTATTCTATCAGTGGCATTGTAATGTAAAAACAACAACACAATGCTCAGTTTGACATTGTTATAAACATTTTTATACTTTATTCTATCAGTGACATTGTAATGTACACACAACAACACAATGCTCAGTTTTACATTGTTATAAACATTTTAATACTTTATTCTGTCAGTGACATTGTCATGTACACACAACACCATGCTCAGTTTTACATTGTTATAAACATTTTAATACTTTATACTATCAGTGACATTGTAATGTACACACAACAACACAATGCTCAGTTTTACATTGTTATAAACATTTTAATACTTTATTCTATCAGTGACATTGTAATGTACACTCAACAACACAATGCTTACTTTTACATTGTTATAAACATTTTAATACTTTAATCTGTCAGTAACATTGTAATGTAAACACAACGCCTTGCTCAGTTTTACATTTTTATAAAATTTTAATACTAATAATAATTTACAGAGCATTGCTTTAGCTGTTAAAAACATGCAATTACACAGCCTGCACACAGCAACAAAGTGCTGTATTACACAGTCTGAACACATCAAAAAAGTGCTGTATTACACAACAACACAGTTAGTTAGTTAGTTAGTTAGTTATTCATGGCTTACAGAATCCAGTGGACTGCAAAGAGCCGAATCAGGATCACAAAATCAAGACCCCAACTTCGCTGAAAGAGGACTCCCCCCTGATCCGCATAAAAGATCTGCTGAAACAACCCTAGTGGTAATACTGACGGCACTCCACCAGCCGGTCACTTTACAAAAAAGACATCCCACGCAGTGGACGCTGAGGCTATATTCTAATTTATCAAACCTTCATTTACAAAAACAAAATAGAATATAAACATCATTATAAAATATCAACAAAACACATAAATATAAAATGCCTACATTGCCAAATAATAACATCATAGGAAGCCCCAGTGACCACATGGCAGAAAGCGTCCAATATTCCCAAGCTCATCCAACAGGCCTCACAAACAAATGAGGAGTATTGTCCCGGAGGAGTTTTCACGAAAAAATGTAGGTGACTGGTCTAATGAAGAAGAAGATAAAATAGCAGATTGGTATAACAGTTGGAATGAGAAAGAACAAAAGAAAATGATACCGACAGTGGGAATTTAAAGCACTAAATTTACAGAAAGTGGGGATACTATTTAAACTGAAGCCCCCGGCACCCCCACAGAGGACCTAACTGTATTACACAGCCATGAAATAAAACCGAAATTGCATTGTGAGTACGCTCTCGTGTGTTGAACTATATATGTACTACATTGCATTGTATTCTATATTACATTGTGTATTATATTAAATTGCGTACTATATTACATTATGTACTATATTACCTTTGGTCCTATATTACATTGGCATACATTAATTCCTTCAACAACACCAACAAAAATATATCTATCAACAGACATCATAAGCAGCAATAAACAGCAGCATAACGCCATATTTATAAAGTTTCATTTCACAATGATACAAACTGTCTTCTTTTTTCTGAGTGTAATGTCCTCTGAGACCTCTGTCTACACCAGGTGATCGTTTGATTGATTGATTGATTGATTGATTGTTGCTTTAGGTCCAGCGGACACTTCTGAGCCAAATCAGGACTGGACAACCCCCAATCCACATAAAAGATCTGCCGAAACAACCCTAGTGGGAAAATTGAATGCCCTCCACCGGCCAGTCGCTTTACAATAAAGACATCCCACGCAGGGGACGGCTGAGGCTTTACCCCAACTACTCGAACCCCCGGTTACAAAAACAAAATAGAATACAAACATCATTATAAAACATCAACAAAACACATACATATAAAATGCCTATAGTGCTACCACCAGGTCATCAGCCTTTATTTGTTACAAGGGATGAGAGAGAAAAGGGGACATCTAAACAAATTATATCCTACCCCAAGACAATCACCTACAATTGTAAGTTAAGTCAATTACAAAAGAAATTATAATAACAGTGTTACCTAAGTTGATAATATTGCAGACAATAGCAGGGATTTATGAAATAGGTCAAATAAAGTAATAATAAATAAATATGAGCACAATATTAATTTTTAAACAAAATTATTTCTTACATATGCTCCATTATATTTACTTAATCCACTCAATTTCATTGTTGTGGAATGCAATCCTGGAACACTATAGATCAAAATTAGCTCCTGTATCTGTGCACCAAATGTATCTAGTAGGAGAGGGGAGTTCTATTGCCTTGTTATATTGTATTTTCTTGTGCCATGTATGCACTGTGACACAACACATGTATGCACTGTGACACAACACATGTATGCACTGTGACACAAAACATTTTCCCTTATTTTGGTGGAATAAAGATTTCTTGACTTTACCTAAAAACCATAACATAATGTTCAGTTTTACATTTGTATAAACATTTTAATATTTTATTTACAGATCATTCATTTAGCTGTTACAAACATGCAATTACATAGCCTGTACACAACACAAAGTGCTGTATTACACAGCCTGTATATAACAACAAAGTGCTATATTACACAGATTGTACAAAACAACAAAGTGCTGTATTACACAGCCTGGACACAACAACAAAGTGCTGTATTACACAGCCTGTACGCAACAACGAAGTGCTGTATTACCTAACCTTTATACAACAACAAAGTGCTGTATTACTCAGCCTGTAGACAACAACAAAGTGCTGTATTACACAGCCTGTACACAACAACAAAGTGCTGTATTACACAGCTTGTACACAACAACAAATTGCTATATTACACAGCCTGTACACAACAACAAGGTGCTGTATTACACAGCCTGTACACAACAACAAAGTGCTGTATTACACAGCCTGAACACAACAACAAAGTGCTGTATTACACAGCCTGTACACAACAACAAAGTGCTATATTGCACAGCCTGTATACAACAACAAAGTGCTATATTACACAGCCTGTACACAACAACAAATAGCTGTATTACACAGTCTGTACACATCAACAAAGTGCTGTATTACTCAGCCTGTAAATAAAACCAAAACTGGGCTATAAGCCCGCTCTCATGTGTTGAACTGTATATGTACTATATTTGGATCTGGATAAAGTACATTACCAAAGCCAATATTACAAATGTCTGACTTATGACTTGGGAGAGCAGATGCATTACAGCCTGTCATTTAAAAAGGACAATCTTGCAGTTTCAAATAAACAAAATAATACTAAGACAACAGACATCATAATCAGCAATACAAGCTATATTAAATGGTCACACATTGATTCAACAACAACATAATAATACTAAGACAACACACATCATAGGCAGCAATACACAGCTATAATAAATGGTCACACATTAATTCAAAAAGAACAACACAAATAGTGCTAAGACAACAGACATCATTGGCAGTAATACACAGCAACATAATGCCATAGTTAGAAAGTATAATTTCACAATGATTCAATCTGTCTTCTACTTGTCTGAGTTCAGTGTCCTCTGAGACTACCAGGCAATTGGTCTTTATTTGCTACAAGGGACCAGACAGAAATGGGGAAATAAATTTCTTAAAATTATTTCCTATGCCAAAACAACCCGGCTAAAATTATAAGTAAAGTTAATTACAAAAGAAATTATAATAATTTTACCCAGGTTAAAAATATTGCAGAGAAATACCAAATTTTAGAAAATAAGTCAAATAAAGTAATAATACAAATATATTAACAAAATATTAATTTTTAAATAAACTAATTACTTACATAGGTTAAATTATATTTAATTAATCAATGTTTTGGAATGCATTTCTGGAACACTAGAGATTTCCTATATTAGCTCCTGTAGTTGTAGCAAGCATGAAGTAGTCATAGTAAAAAGGATCTGTTGAGCATTAACACAAAAGGACAGATTATATATACATTTTTCACCTTCATACCTACATGCAGTAACTCATCACAGCCATTTTCATGTACCATCAATCCTGAAACAAGCTATATAACAGCAGGGTGACTCTATTGTTGTCTCCCTTACAATCAATGGTAAAATGCTGCACATTGTATAACTGGTATCACAAAGGTGGTTGCAAACATCCCATGCCATACAATGGTGGTTACACATATCCCATGCTATACAATGGTGGTTACATATATCCCATGCTATACAATGGTGGCTACTTAGTTAGTTATTCATTGCTTACAGGGTCCATATGACTGCAACGAGCCGAAAGAGGACTCGCCCTGGATCCGCATAAAAGATCTGCCAAAACAACCCTAGTGGTAACAGTGAAGGCACTTCACGATCCGGTCATCACGCAGGGGATGCTGAGGCTATACTCTAATTTATCAAACCTCCGTTTACAAAAACAAAATAGAATATAAACATCATTATAAAATATCAACAAAACACATACATATAAAATGCCTACATAGCCAAATAATAACATCACAGGAAACCCCAGTGACCACCTGGCAGAAAACGTCCAATATTCCCAAGATGATCCAACAGACCTCACACACAAATAAAGAGTTTTGTCCCAGAAGAGTTTTCAAGAAAAAAAGGTAGGTGAATGGTCTAGAAGTTCTAGAAGAAGAAGATAGTATAGTAGATTGATAGAACAGAGTAGGAATGGAAAAGAACAAAGGAGAAAGACAGCGACAGTGGGAATTTAAAGCACTAGATTTCCAGAAAGAAGTGATACTATTTATACTGAAACCCCCAGCATCCCCATGGAGGGATTGGTGGTTACAAACATCCCATGCCATACAATGGTGGTTACAAACATCCCATGCCATACAATGGTGGTTACAAACATCCCATGCTATACAATGGTGGAATTTCAAGGATCTTAAAAAATATCACAAGTATTATATCTTCTACCCTGGCTTTCTCAATCTAGGCTTCTTTTAGTACTTGACTTGAGTCAACACTTATCACATGCATAATGTGTCTTTATAGCATGTGACAACTGGTGATACCTCAAACTCCTAGCATAAATGTTGTCTCCTTTATATTCCATGGTTAAATGTTTCACATAATATACACTGACAGCATTCAACAGATTACATAAATTGCACACCATTTTCTCTCCAGAATATGTGTGGGATACTATGTTCAAATTTTAATCTCAACAATGTTCACAATATTATTCAAGCCATAATGCTGAATTGCTGTCAAGAATTAGTTATTAATAGGGCCCAGCGGACTGCAGAGAGCCAAATGAACGTGGATTAAAGAGGCTGTCAAGAGTTTTAGGCATTTAGATTTATTTTACCTTGAGAAAAACTTTGTTTTTATCTTCTTTTCTGCCTCCAGCATATGTTACTGTAATCTTCTTCAAGTACTCAATTTAAATATAAGCATTATTGCACAGCCCCTAATTGTCCTTTCTGTATGTACCAACATGTGATTCATCAAACTGTCAGTATGTACCAACATGTGATTCATCAAAATATCAGCATGAACAAAAGCATTAAATCTTACACATAAAATTTCACTTTAGTATGTATCAACATGTGTTGCTTCAAATCGTCAACCACAGAGAAAGGTTTAAAAAACATCACACACATGATTTTTTTCTTCTGAATATGTAAGTGTTTGTCTCTTCAACTGGCAAGCTAAAAGATTTTTCTACAATTGTCAAACACATGAATTTTTGTATCCAGAATGTGTTAACTTGTGTTTCTTCAAACCGCTAACCAAAGTGAAACTTTATTACAAATTTTACAGATGATTTTTCTCTCTTGTATGTATAAGCTTATGTACCTTCAAATTGCTAGCCTGAGTGAAAGCTTTATTACAAATATTACACACGTGATTTTTCTATCCTGTATATATAAGCTTATGTAACTTCAAACTGCCAGCCTAACTGAAAGCTTTATTACAAACATTACACACATGATTCTTCTCTCCTCTATGTTTAAGTTTATGCCTAGTCAAACTGCCAGCCTGAGTGAAAGCTTTATAACAAACATTACACACATGATTCTTCTCTCCTGTATGTATAAGCTTATGTAACTTTAAATTGCCAGCCTGAGTGAAAGCTTTATAACAAACATTACACACATGATTCTTTTCTCCTGTATGTATAAGCTTATGTAACTTCAAACTGCCAGCCTCAGTGAAAGCTTTACTACAAACATCACACACATGATTTTTCCCTTCTGTATGCACAAGGTTATGTAAATTCAAACTGTGAGCCTGAGTGAAAGCTTTATTACAAACATCAAACACATCATATTTATCTCTTGTATGAGTACACTAATGCCTTTTCAAAGAGCCAACCAGAGTGAAAGCTTTATTACAAACATTACACACATGATTCTTCCCTCCTGTATGTATAAACTTATGTAACCTCAAATTGCCAGCCTGAGTGAAAGCTTTATTACAAATATTACACACATGATTTTCCTCTCCTGTATGTGTAAGCTTATGTAACTTCAAACTGCCAGCCTGACTGAAAGCTTTATTACAAACATCACACACATGATTCTTCTCTCCAGTATGTCTATGCTTATATAACTTCAAACTGCAAGCCTGAGTGCAATCTTTATTACAAACATCACACACATGATTCTTCTCTCCTGTATGTATAAGATTATGTAACTTCAAACTGCCAGCCAGACTAAAAGCTTTATTACAAACATTACACACATGATTCTTCTCTCCTCTGTTTAAGTTTATGCCTCATCAAACTGCCAGCCTGAGTGAAAGCTTTATTACAAACATTACACACATGATTCTCATTTCCTGTATGTATAAGCTTATGTAACTTCAAACTGCCAGCCTCAGTGAAAGCTTTATTACAAACATCACACACATGATTTTTCCCTCCTGTATGCACAAGGCCAATCCCTCAACACAGTGCACAGCTTCAAATATTTAGGAGCCATTGTGTCAGACAATGGGTCTCGACAGGAAGTCCTCTCCAGGATCGCACAAACAGCTGCTGCCCTGACAAGGTTGAAGCCCATTTGGAAAGACAGAACCATCAGTCTACATTCCAAAGTAAGACTGCTGCGCTCTCTGGTCATCTCCATCTTCCTATATGCTTGCGAAGCATGGACCCTCACAGCAGATCTCCAACGAAGAATACAAAGCATGGAGATGAGGTGCTACAGAAGACTTCTGTGCATTTCCTATACCCAACACATCACCAACGTTGAAGTCCGACAGACCATCACACAAGCCATTGAACACGATGACCTGCTCACAGTGGTGAAGAAACGGAAACTCCGATGGTATGGCCACGTCACCAGATCATCAGGCCTTGCAAAGACCATTCTGCAAGGCACAGTGCAAGGAGGTAGAAGAAGGGGGAGACCGAAAAAGAGGTGGAAGGACAACATTCGAGAATGGACTGGTTTGACACTGAGCGAAGCCATGAGGGCTGCTGAGGACAGAGAAAGATGGAGTATGCTGGTTAAGCGATCATCTGTGGTGCCCCAACGACCTTCGGGTTATGGGACAGGATAGGATAGGATAGGTATGCACAAGCTTATGCAAATTCAATCTGTGAGCCTGAATGAAAGATTTATTACAAACATCAAACACATCATATTTATCTCTTGTATGAGTATGCTAATGCCTTTTCAAAAAGCCAACCAGAGTGAAAGCTTTATTACAAACATTACACACACGATTCTTCTCTCCTGTATGTATAAGCTTATGTAACTTTAAATTGCCAGCCTGAGTGAAAGCTTTATCTCAAATATTACACATGATTTTTCTCTTCTGTATGTATCATCTTATGTAACTTCAAACTGCCAGCCTGACTGAAAGCTTTATTACAAACATCACACACATGATTCTTCTCTCCTGGATGTATACACTTATATAACTTCAAACTGCAAGCCTGAGTGCAATCTTTATTACAAACATCACACACATGATTCTTCTCTCCTGTATGTATAAGCTTATGTAACTTCAAACTGCCAGCATGACTGTAAGCTTTATTACAAATATTACACACATGATTCTTTTCTCCTCTATGTTTAAGTTTATGCCTCGTCAAACTGCCAGCTGTAGTGAAAGCTTTATTACAAACATCACACACATGATTTTTCTCTCCTGTATGAGTAAGCTTATGTGCCTTCAAAGAATTAGCACGAGTGAAAGCTTTACCACAATCATCACACACATGATTTTTCTCTCCTGTCTGTATAAGCTTATATTTCTTCAAACTGCCAGCCGCAGTGAAAGATTTATTACAAACATCACACACAGGATTTTTCTCTCCTGTATGAGTAAGCTTATGTGCCTTCCAAAGTATTAGCCTGAGTGAAAGCTTTACCACAATCATCACACACATGATTTTTCTCTCCTGTATGAGTAAGCTTATGTGCCTTCAAAGAATTAGCACGAGTGAAAGCTTTACCACAATCATGACACATATGATTTTTCTCTCCTGTATGTATAAGCTTATGTGTCTTCAAACTGCCAGCCGCAGTGAAAGATTTATTACAAACATCACACACAGGATTTTTCTCTCCTGTATGAGTAAGCTTATGTGCCTTCAAAGAATTAGCATGAGTGTAAGCTTTACCACAATCATCACACACATGATTTTTCTCTCCTGTATGTATAAGCTTGTGTATCCTCAAGTTGTTGGCCCGGGTAAAAGATTTATTACAAACATCACACACATGATTTTTCTTCCCAATATGTATAAGCTTATGTGCCTTCAAAGTACCAGCCTGAGTGAAAGCTTTATTACAAACATTACACACATGATTCTTCTGTCCTGTATGTATAAGCGTATGTTTCTTCAAATGGCAAGCCTGAGTAAAAGCTTTATTACAAACATCACACACATGATTCTTCTCTCCTGTATGTATAAACGTATGTTCCTTTAAATGGCCAGCCTCAGTGAAACCTTTATTACAAACATCACACACATGATTTTTCTCTTCTGTATGTGCAATAAGCTTATGTAACTTTAACCTGAGATCCTCAGTAAAAGCTTTATTACAAACATTACAAACATGAATCTTCTCTCCTGTATGTATAAGCTTATGTAACTTTAAACTACCAGCCTGAGTAAAAGCTTTGTTACAAACATTGCACACATGATTCTTCTCTCCTCTGTGTATAAGCTTATGTTCCTTCAAATGTCCATCCTGAGTAAAAGCTTTATTACAAACATCACACACATGATACTTTTGTTTTCTGGTCTTTTGTTTCTGCTCTGTCTTTGTTATACACTGCTGATCTGTGAGACTGACTTCACTGTGGGGAGTGACTGAGGTAGAAGAGAACTTGACCAATAATGACTGTGGTGTTGAGTTGACAGCAAGCAGTTGTGTAGCACATGCATGTGGAATCTGAAAAAGAAATACAAGATTTACACTAAACACTAAATTTAAAGTGTTGAAAGACATATAAGAAACACTAACTTCAAAATGCTCACAGGTATATAAGAAACACTAACTATTAAGTTGTTACTGTAGTATATAACTTATAAGAAACACTTACTATAAAGTGTTGACAGATATATATAAGAAACACCAGCAATAAAGTGTTGTCTATAAAGTGTTGACAGAGGTATGTAAGGAACACTAACTGTGAAGTTGTTACTGCAGTATATAAGAAACACTAACTATAAAGTATTGACAGATGTGTATAAGAAACACTAACTATAAAGTGTTGACAGACTTATACAAGAAACGCTAACTAAAAAATGTTGACAAATGTATATAAGAAACAATAACTATAAAGTGTTGACAGATGTATATAAAACACTTACTATGAAGTGTTGATAGATGTGTATATTAGAAACACTAACTAAAAAGTGTTGACAGATGTATATAATACTAACTATAAAGTGTTGACAGAGGTATATAAGAAACACTAAATATAAAGTGTTGACAGATGTATATAAGAAACACTAACTATAAAGTGTTGACAGATGTATATAAGAAACACTAACTATAAAGTGTTGACAGATGTATATTAGAAACACTAACTATAAAGTGTTGACAGATGTATATAAGAAACACTAACTATAAAGTGTTGACAGATGTATTTCAGAACGTTAGCTATAGAGTGTTGACAGATGTATATAAGAAACACTAACTATAAAGTGTTGGCAGATGTATATAAGAACACTAACTATAAAGTGTTGACAGAGGTATATAAGAAACACTAACTATAAAGTGTTGACAGATGTATATAAAAAGGGGGATGGGGAATGACAGGTGGGGAAAAGGGTGAACAGGGTGGTGAGAGGAGGGGGGCAGGTAATTGCCTGATGAGTTCCTACTTCATTACTAAGAAAATAAGACTGAAGTCAGACTACAGTCATTGCCTGATGAGTTCCTACTTCATCGCTAAGAAAAAAATGAGACTGAAGTCAGACTACATTCATTGCCTATGATTCCTACTTCATCACTAACAAAATGAGACTGAAGTCAGACTAAATTCATTGCCTTATGAGTTCCTACTTCATCACTAAGAAAATGAGACTGAAGTCAGACTACAATGATTGCCTGATGAGTTCCTATTTCATCACTAAGGAAATGAGACTGAAGTCAGACTACAGTCAGAAAATTGCTAAACATTTACAATCCCTGAATTATTAGACATCATCAAAATGCATTTTAAATTTGTAACTCATTAAAGCACGACCTGTACTTTGATCTAACCTATATAATGTGCAAAACAAATAACATATCATCATCTTCATTATCATCATCATCATCATCATCATCATCATCATCATCATCATCATCATCATCATCATCATCATCATCATTATCATCATCATCAGAGTGGTCCTGGTTTGGCTCTTTGCAGTCTGCTGGACTTTATAAACAATGACTAACTTATCTTTAGTATTTTTTGTATTAATATAATAGATAATTATACCATAATCACAGCAACAATGTATTGAGTTTCTAGAAAATGTTTAAAATAAGCCTACTTCAGTCCTAAAATTACAAGGATATGTGACTTAGGTAGGAGACTATTAAGGTGGTTTTCTCTGTTTACTCCGGTTTCCTCCATCCGTTCAACAAATTATAATTATTATGGTATCGGTTGCAGCCACAATCAAAATGTCAAAAATAAAAATGTGATTTCCTTTCCGTTTTGTAACTAATAGCAATATCCCTGCCTTCACACCACATGTTTGAGTGATAGATGTGTTTGTTGTGTGTGCCACATGTATGAGTAATAGATGTGTTTGTGGTGTGTGCAACATGTGTGAGTAATAGATGTGTTTGTGGTGTGTGCCACACTGGGTGAAACATGTCAGTGTGTATTGTTGGTACAGATTGCAGCGCTGATCGGTGATTTGTTGAACAGCAGCTACAGTGATACCTCAAGTTACAAACCAAGTTCTGGAAACGTTCGTAATCTGAAATATTGAAATCAATGAAATAGAGACAATCCGTTTCAAGACGAAAGAATCGTTCTTTTTTTACTTACATCTGGTCATTTACCTGACAAAAGGCAAAGAATATGTGTACTTGTATAATATACAGAGAAAGAAAACAACCAAATAAAATAAATTAAAGGTAAAATAAAAAATAAAAAAAAGATTCGTCTATCTTTCTTACCAAGAAAACCATCATGGGAAACATGTCACTTTTTTTGCAATTCTGAATCGTTATTTTCACGAGTTTCTTGTCGCAGTTTCTTGGCAGCTGACTAGGAATCTTTCTGCACCAAGAAACTATAAAGGGAAATTTGTCCTTCCTAACCCACTGTTCCTTATGCAAGAACAAAAAATTTAAAAGTTGTTCGTAACCCGTAACCCGAAGTAATTGTGACCTGAAGCGTTCATAACCAAAGGTATAACTGTATATAGCATCCATTATTATTAATATTATTGGATTAGTGTACCACATAGTTATTGTGTGGAAGATTTGTAAAAGACACGTCAAGTTCCATTATTACCTCAGACTCCATTGGAAGTAAATCTATGTCTCTCTCTGTCTTCACCCACACCATCTTTGTTCCCAATGGGTCTCTGCATTCTGTAACAAAAAAATCAGCAAATGTATCATGGGTGATAGCACTGTTGGTTAGGTTTGAGAGCACAAACCCTGCAGAGGATGAATTTATATGACTTAGATACAAGACTTTTCAGGTCACCTAGTGTTTTCTGTAAAGCCCTGTGGACTCAGGCACGGAACAGAAATAGACCCAATGTTTCCCGGCGTGTCATAAGAGGCGATTAAAAGGGATGTTAGCACGGCATCACTGGGCGAAAGTCTTCTACTCAGAAGTCACCGGCCAGGAGGGATGAGAATCTCACCTTACTACAGGTTCAACGGCCACATTCACTGCTGCTATGAAAAACATGATGGTTTTCTCTTCCTGCAAGTTCTAAACAAAACAACGGCTTTCATGTGAATAGTTCCTGACAGCAAGCAGACCTCCTTCAGGTCGGGCAAGAATATCAGTTGCCAACCGAGGACTGACAGGTTCCGCCGGTTCCTTCTGCCAAGCACAAGCACTAATCCACTCACAAACGTTATTCCTTGACTTTATGAAATCTGATCAGTTAGTCAGTCTGATAAATTTAGCCATCAGCCATAATGTTTGCCTACCTGCCTGCAAGTGTGTGTGTGTGTGAGTGTGTGCGTGTTTAATCGAGTGTGAAATAGCATGCTAGTGTGTGTGTGTGTACTGCGTGTGTGTGTGTATGATATAGAATATAGTAGATATATACAATGTCTAATACAGTATTTGTTGTTGATGTTGTGAAAACTGTGCATTGTGTCTTTATGTGGCTGATACGTGTGTGTGTGTGTGTGTGTTTGTGTTAATTTTTCAAACAGTCTTGTTTTGTGATTTGGCTTGGCATGGGATGACCATGCATGTACATGGGTAGCATATGTTGTATGCCTGTGGTTGGTGTTTGTGCTTAGTGGCGCTGGTTTGAAGATGGTGTGTTGGGGTGTATTCGTGACTGTACAGCACAAGTATGTTTGGGGTGTGGGATAGTTGTTTTATTTTATGTGTTGCACTATATATTTTGTTGTTTCTACATGTCATAAAAAAAGAAGATATTTTATATATTATATTTATTATGTTTGTGCAGGTGAAAGGCGAGTTTCTATGTACATTTCATAGACCAACAAAGTCTCAGTCTGTCAGTCTGTCAGTCTCTTGTATCATGTGAACGTGTATGTTGGTTACAGATCACCACTTTAAGTCTGATTTAATAATAAGGCACATTTACCATCCATTTATTTATTGACTTATTTATCTTGAATTATAAAAACACAAGCACAGTTCTTTCAAGTCAAATAATTTTATTGCTAAGATAAAGCACAAGGAAAATGTCTCAGAATTGAGATAATATGCACGCACACACACACACACACACACAAACATGCAGACACACACACATACACACACATGTGTAGCATACGAAGAGAAAGGCTGAGTTACTATGGGGCTTACATTAAAAAAAAGTCCCCCAATAGGAAATGTTCCTGTCACATGCATGTAGCATAGCTCAGAGCCTTTTCTACACTTTAGGTCAAGAAAGCTGAAACTGTACAGCAGCTAAGCCACAATCACAATACAGATAACAACTTGACAATTATTGCTAAGTATAAAACACTACTGCTAAGTATAAAACACTACTGTTAAGTATAGAACACTACTGCTAAGTATATAACACTACTGCAAAATATAAAACACAACTGCTAAATATAAAACACAACTGCTAAGTATAAACACTACTGATAAGCATAAAACTCTACTGCTAAGTATAAAACACTACTGCTAAATATAAAACACTACTGCTAAGTATATAACACTACTGCTAAGTATAAAACACTACTGCTAAATATAAAACACTACTGCTAAGAATAAAACACTACTATACTTACTGTATCCCTCTGTGTCCCTGTCAGGCTCTGTCTTCACTGTACACAGTTCTGAGTCATGTAGCTCCTGAAATCAATGATGAGAATATATTACTTTACAACAACTATCAGTACATTTGGAATACTGTACCACACAGTTCATGTGTTGAAGATTTGTATAAGAGAACCAAGCTCGGTTATTACCTCAGGCTCCACTGGATCTACATCAAGATATCTCTCTGTCTTCACCCACACGGTTTTCGTTTCCAATGGCCCACTGCTTTCTGTAACAAAAAAATCAGCAAACACATCATGGGTGAGTGCCAGAGTTGATGATAAAACTGAACAGTTGTTGTCACTCACATCCATAGTCCTGTGTGGATCACATCAACTTGTGATCACTAAAAAGTTCACTTCAATGAAAATTGTTCTTGACACTTGTGGAATTAAACATTGGTTCACTGGCACATAAGAGAAGTTATTGAGCTCACAGACTGTTCTATAAAAAGTAAGATCTAGAGAAACAAAACTGTAAAGCATTTCAGCTACAATCACAATATAACAAGCATGCCAATAATTATTATAATACACTAATATACTTACCATATTCCTCAGTGTTACAGTCAGGCTCTGTCTTCACTTTACACAACAGTGGGACATGTGACTCCATCATGTCACTGCCAAGTGCTGTCTTGCTTTCTGATTCTTCCTTTATGTTGAACTCACTGCCAGTCCTATTAGCAGTACCTCTGACAATCCGTTCACTGCTGCTGTGAGAAACGTGATGGCTTTCTCTTCCTGCAAGTTCTAAACAAAACAACAGCTTTCATATGAATATTTCCTGACAGCAAATGAAATGATGAACTAAAGCCCTCACCATAAGAACGTATATCTTTTCCTCTTACCTAAATATTACATTTGACGCAGTAAATAAGCCTCCAAAGATAAATCAAGGATGAACAAAGTACTGGTCTATTTCACAATTTCCAATTAAAACAAGTCATGCAGAAACAACTTTGCCATAGTTAAGATCAGCATCCTGCACTCAATCGCTGCACAGTCCACACAAAAGGTAAGAAAAATGACAAACTATTTTGTTAGTGTCAAGGTGTGGGTGTGCTTAACCTAACCCTTATCTTAATCCTTTTCTGTGATGCTGTTTTTCAATATGCGCTGGTGTTAGCATGTGACCAGTAGTATTTGTTATGAGTGCTTTAGTATGTTTGTCATTATGTATGAGTTTATTTATTTTTATTTTTCTTATTCATTCTATCTTGATTGTATTGTGTTGATGTGAAATAGAGAAAGAGAGAGAGAGAGAGAGAGAGAGAGAGAGAGAGAGAGAGATAAAAGAGAGAGGTAGTAATGATCATGAGGAAGATGGAGGTAAGTGGTGTATAAGGCAAGTTTTGAGTAGCCTTAGTCCTTTCCCTTAGTTGTAGATGTAATCACATTGCTATGGCGAGTCTTAGAAGCAAGACATTCTGGAAGGTTTTGATGCTAACAAGAATTGTGTAGGCCCTTGTCCCACAAATAGGGTAAGCAATACATTTAAAGTGTTTGCTTCTAGGGTAATAATTAATATTATTAATAATATAAAAATTGTGTTATTATTATTATTATTATTATTATTATTATTATTATTATTATTATTATTATTATTATTATTCTTAAATACATTTGCCTTTTTCATACTTTTTGTGACACTATATATTTTTAGCTGTTCTTATAAGATTTTAAGTTAGTGAGCATCAACACGTTCACTGTAGCAATAAAAAATATAATTTTTAGTTATTATTTTAACTTTTATTAGTAAATGTGATAAATATAGAATTTTGATATACTTCTGAGAATAGTGAGAATGAAACACAGTTGAGATGTTGTTATTGTTAGTAAGTATGGGTTTCATGTTGTGTTTCAGGGCACAGAATGAGATGCTGTTAGTAAGTATGGGTTTGATGTTGTGTTTCAGGGCACATAATGAGATGCTGTTAATGTTAGTAGGTATGGGTTTCGTGTTGTGTTTCAGGGCACAGAATGAGATGCTGTTATTGTAAGTAAGTATGGGTTTCATGTTGTGTTTCAGGGCACAGAATGAAATACTGTTATTGTTAGTAGTATGGGTTTCATGTTGTGTTTCAGGGCACAGAATGAGATGCTGTTATTGTTAGTAAGTATGGGTTTCATGTTGTGTTTCAGGGCTTCCTTCCTTCCTTCACTCATTTCATTTTTTTTTAAAGTATTGTGCTGTACTTGTGCACAACTATATCTTCTATGGAAATTATAGTACCGCTGGGGAAAACCAACTGAACTCCTTGTTTGGACTGGATAATGAATTCATCTACCTATCCATGTCCTGTCACAAACATTTGCCACCATTTTGTGGCATCTGAGAAGAAAAAGCAATTTACATTGTAGTAAAATAAATGTTGATCGAAGAAAAACAAAATGATGACCCATCCAATGCACAGTAAAGGAGAATGACAAAGCTTTCATTTTGACTGGATTGGAAATTACATTTCTCTGTACAGAAATTACGATGTTGATCTAAAATGTCCTGTACTGGCTGTAGAACTTGTAAAATGTAAGCGTCCATGTTTAGTAAAACCAGAGCCAACTCACCTTGTGCATGCCATGCTTGCAATCTCATCCAGTCTACCACTGGTTCCTCAGCAATGTCAATTTCTAGCTTCACTTCAGACAGCACTGGATTATCTTCGTTCTCCATAACAAAGCAATGTAATCACTCAACGTACAAAACAACTTCTCAAATGCAACATGAATAGGGGAAGTAATACCTTACCCGGAAGTTTGCTAAAAAGTCTCCATACCGTCATTATTTTCATCGCTAAAGTTTTAGTGAACAGACACCTGACGCAAAAGAAGTAGTTTTTAAATTATTATAAATATAATATAATAATGCTTAAACGTTTAAAAAAACGTGTTATTCCAAAGGATACAACAAACAACTACTTATAAATTAAAATAATAAAGGTAGCCTAGAAAGTAGGGCTATCGAAATCCACGCTCACAAAGCCAAATTATTATATTAGTTTCGTATATCTTGAAAAAAAAAAAAAAACTACTTTGGTTTTGGTATACAATTTACATGTGTTCATTATCCTGATGTGTCTTTTAAATGTATGTTACGTTTTTAAGATTGGTTTTGTTATTGTCTGGTTTTTGTTTGTTTGTTTGCTGGATGCATTTTTATGAAGTTATCCCTGTACTTCATCTGCCTTCATTCCTTATTTATTCTATCAGTCACATTTTAATGTTAAAACAACATACTGTTCAGGTTTTCATTGTATGAACATTTCAAACTTTATTTACAGAGCATTATTTTCTTCAAAAGTCAAGCTGAAAGAAAAGATTTTCTTACAAATGTCAATCACATGAATTTGTTTGTCCAGAATGTGTCAACTTGTGTCTCTTCAAATGGTGAGCCTGAGAGAAAGCTTTATTACAAACATCACACACATGATTTTTCTTTCCTGTATGTATAAGCTTATGTACCTTCAAAGTACCAGCCCGAGTGAAAGCTTTATTACAAACATCACACACATGATTTGTATCTCCTGAATGCATACGCTTATGCATCTTCAAATCTCTATCCCTAATGAAAGCTTTATTACAAACAACACACACATGATTCTTCTCTCTTGTATGTATAGTTTTATGTATTTTTAAAGTGCCAGCCTGAGTGAAAGCTTTATTACAAACATCACACACATGATTCTTCTCTCCTGTATGTATAAGCTTATGTACCTTCAAACCGCCAGCCTCATTGAAAGCTTTATTACAAACATTACACACATGATTCTTCTCTCCTGTATGTATAAGCTTATGTACCTTCAAACTGTCAGCCCTACTGAAAGCTTTATTACAAACATTACACACATGATTCTTCTCCCCTGTATGTATAAGCTTATGTACCTTCAATTCACTAGCCCGAGTGAAAGCTTTATTACAAACGTCACAAACATGATTCTTCTCTCCTGTATGTATAAGCTTATGTACCTTCAATTCACTAGCCCTAGTGCAAGCTCTATTACAAACATCACACACAAGTTTCTTTTGCTCTCTGGTCTTCTGCTGCTGCTTTGTCACTCTTCTACACTTATGATCTATGAGACTGACTTCACTGTGGGGAGTGACTGAGGCTGAAGAGAACTTGACCAATAATGACTGTGATGTTGAGTTGACAGTAAGCAGTTGTGTAGCACATGCATTTGGAATCTGAAAAAAAAAAAAACAAGATTTTAAAAAACAACTATTAAAGTGTTTATCATCATCATCTTCATCATCATCATCATCATCATCATCAATCATCATCATCATCATCATCATCATCATCATCATCAAAGTGGTCCTGATTGGGCTCCTTGCAGTCCGCTGACCCTATAAACAATGACTAACTAATCTTTAGTATTGTTTGTATT
>CM072522.1:47081906-47133174 GCA_036898135.1 Oncomelania hupensis | reverse complement strand
TTTTACAAAAATATAATAAAAATCAAAAAAAAAAAAAAAAATAAATTCATCACTATCATAGCTACCAATTCTGTATCACCTGCTCATTAAAACCATCATTGTAATCATCAGTGTAAGATATACATAGCTAGTACAGCTGTATCGCAGCTCATTGTTTATTTGTAACTATCATTGTAATCCATGTAAAAACAAATACAAGCTACGCAGCCCTCATATTGTAACTATCATAACATTCCATCAGTGTAAAGATACATAGCTAGTACTTTACATTCTATATCTAACTCATATTGTAATACATTGTAATCCATCAATAAAACAAAATACAAACTTTACTTTTATCACTAAAAAAAACATAATCCAGACAATGTTAAAATTAGAACAAAGAAACTATACATCTCATCAACTTCTAAATTCATTACATAATATCATTGTAAAAAATATACTAATACCTCAAAATCATTCTGACTGTAATTTCAAAAAAATTAAAATAATCACTATAGTCTGACTTATTATATGATAAAACTAATCAAATGACTATCATCTAACTTAATTAATATATGATAAATTCAATATAAAAAACTGTAACTTATAGTATCAATTTTAATAAACACTGAATAAAACTAACAAATACTTAAATAATTAAAAAATAAATAAAACAATAAAAAAATATTTCATATATTAAAATTTAATAATCAAAATATTAATAAATCTTAATAAAAATACATTTAATTGTTACTTAAAAAAAATCCCACCTCAAATAAATTCTATCTACAACTAATCTTTGTCTATTAAAAACACTCTCTCCTCAAAAACAAAACTCTCTCTCTCTCCCTCTCTCTCTCTCTCTCTCTCTTCTTACTACCTCTGTCTCTCTTTCTCTTTCTTCTCTCTCTCTGTCTCTCTCTCTTCTCTCTCTTCTCACCCTCTCTCTCTCTCTCTCTCTCTCTCTCTCTCTCTCTCCTCTCTCTCTCTTCTCACTCCCTCCTTCTCTTGTCCTCTCCTCTCTCCCTCTCTCCTCTCTCTCTCCTCCTTTCTCTGTCTCTGTCTCTCTCTCTCTCTCTCTCTCTCTCTCTCTCTCTCTCCTCTCTCTGTCTCTCTCTCTCTCTCTCTCTCTCTCTCTCTCTCTCTCTCTCTCTCTCTCTCTCTCTCTCTCTCTCTCTCTCTCTCTCTGTCTCTCTCTCTCTCTCTCTCTGTTCTCCTCTCTCTCTCTCTCTCTGTCTGTCTCTCTGCCTCTCTCTGTCTTTCTTTCTGTCTGTCTCTCTCTCTCTATGTCTCTCTGTCTCTCTCTCTGTCTCTCTCTCTGTCTCTCTGTCTGTTCTCTGTGTCTGTCTCTCTCTGTCCTCTGTCTCTCTTCTCTCTTGTCTCTCTCTGTCTCCTCTCTGTCTATCTCTCTTGTCTGTCTCTCTCTCTCTCTCTGTCTCTCTCTCTCTCTTCTCTCTCTGTCTCTCTCTGTCTCTCTCTGTCTGTCTTCTCTTCTCTCTGTCTGTCTGTCTCTCTCTGTCTCTGTTGTCTGTCTCCTCTGTCTCTCTCTGTCTCTGTCTGTCTCTCTGTCTGTCTCTATCTCTGTGTCTCTCTCTCTTTCTGTTCTCTGTCTATCTGTCTCTCTTTGTCTGTCTCTCTCTGTCTATCTGTCTCTCTGCTTTCGTTGGCTATCTTTGTCTGTCGTTCTCTCTTTGTCTGTCTCTCTATGTCTGTCTGTCTCTCTGTCTGTTTGTGTCTGCCTGTCTTTGTCTTTCTCTGTCTCTCTGTCTGTCTCTCTCTGTCTATCCGTCTCTCTGTTTGTCTCTGTCTCTGTCTCTCTGTCTCTCTGTCTGTCTGTCTCTCTCTCTCTCTCTCTCTCTCTCTCTCTCTCTTTGTCTCTAATGTACATAATTATATGTGAAGTATTGACCATGTTGCCTAGTGTATTGGTTCAATGTTGTTGTTGTTTTAAATATACATATATATTCCTTTGCTTGTGTTATAGTAATTGATTATGAATATAGCTTCTGTTCTATTTTCCCTTTGCGTAATCGTTATATATTCTATAATGTTTTAACTGTTTATCGATGTCGTTTGCAGCATGCGTGTGGATGTGTAAGAATGCAAAGGACACGTTGGAAAAAATGTTCTGAGTCTGAGTCTGTCTGTCTTTCAGTGTCTGTCTCTCTCTGTATGTTTGTCTCTGTCTCTCTGTCTGTCTATCTGTCTCTCTCTCACGCACACACACACACACACACGCACACACACACACACACTCACACATACACAAGCGTGTCAGCGTTCAAATCTACTACGGTCACCGACTTTGTTTGTTTTTCTTTACTTTTTTATTTATATATTTATGTATTTATTATTATTAATTAATTAATTAATTTATTTATTTATTTATTTATTGTGTATTTTTTTATTTATTATATTGATTATTTATTTACTTATGTACTTATGTTTGTATGTATGTATGTATGTATGTATGTATGTATGTATGTATGTATGTATGTATGTATGTATGTATGTATGTATTTATTTACTTACATTTATAAATCCACTCATTCACATTTCACTGACACCGGTTTATAAGGGTCTAATGCTTGACCCAGCCTTTATCACATTCAGTCCTCTGATTATCCGATCTCCGAGGGGAGCGCTGCACCCACTTGATCACGGTGAAAGGGAGGAGGAGGGGGGGGGCGAGGATGGAAGGGGGGATACGGAAGGTTTTGACTGCGGTTAGGATGTCCTTTGGGGAATCAATCATTGATATTTTAACTGTAAACATTTTCATTATGTTTTGTTTTTAAATGTTGTCTATATATCACCTAACTGAAGAGACGTTAAATTAAATTAAATAACTATCAATAAATGAGCGTGTGTGCTTGTGTGTGTGTGTGTGTCTGTGTGTGTGTTTGTGTTGATGTGTGTGTGTGTGTGTGTGAGAGAGAGAGATAATAATAATAATAATCAACATTGTACAGCGCCCTTCCTCACTAGAGCTCATAGCGCTTTACAATATTACCAAAACAGAGAGAGAGAGAGAGAGAGAGAGAGAGAGACAGACAGAGACAGAGACAGAGTGATAGACAAACAGAGAGGGACAGATAGACAGACACAGACAGATTGAGAGACAGACAGAGACACAGAGAGAGACAGACACAGACAGAGAAATAGAGAGAGAGACAAAGAGAGGGACAGAGAGAGGCTTATATTATAATGAAAGAGTTTATGCTGCTGCCAAGTCTGGAGCTAAACAAACAATGCAATATGTTAATCTTGATATTCCTCTTTCACTTAATGAATACATATCAACCTTAATGGCAATAGAGCATAAAAAACATAATGCTAACTTCTTGACAAATAACACATTATTCATGCAGTTTGATATTAAGAAAGTTCTAGAATTTTGTCAAATAAGCAATATTAACCCCTTTCATGTAAGGAGAATTATATCCTTAATGTACCGATGGAAATGTAATGCCTTTAGAACCAAATATGTTAAAAAAATATGGTATGTGTATGTAGTGGAATTGTTTCTCAACAACATATACTTTCGTGCCCTACATTAAAACAGCACATACCGGTATTGAAATCAAATACTGTAGCTGACATCTGTAAGTGTAATAGTCCGCAGCTGATTTATGAACTGTTTAAGTCCTTGCTATAGATAGTCCATTAGGCACAGTTGTGTAATATTTTATTTGATATCGTTTGTTAATATCGAAATAATATGTGTCTATATGTGTATGTGTATGTATGTATGTATGTGTTTGTGTATATATGTGTGTGTATGTGTATATATATGTATGTATGTGTATATATATATATATATGTATGTATGTATATATATATATATATATATATATATATATATATATATATATATATATATATATATATATATATATATATATATATATATATATATATATATATATGTACAAATCAGTACTTCAGGCGACCTTTGGGCACCCTAAAAGTGCTTTTTACTGTATTTGGGTCATAGGGTGACCGGAAATCGGTCGCCCAAAAGTTTTTTCCTCTGCCGCGAGAATGAAACACGTGACAGACTGTATTTCGGCGCTGAAAGGTTCTGTTTTGATTGGGCAACACAATTTCAAGGAGCGAATGGTTTGTGGTCATGAATATTCTTATTAGGGGGTAGTTTGTGTTGTGGTATTTGGGGTGACCACATAACATTTAGGACATCAGGTGACCATGAAAAAAGTTGGAAAATATTGTTCATTTCGTAAATATATCTTTTAAAATCATGTACAATTATTGAAGAAACACCAAATAATCGATCAAAATCAACGATTTTATTTACAAGGAAGAAACATGTTCAGAGCCAAAAACCCATGTCTCCCTTTCTCTTTGTGAAAAATATACGCCTTGTCAAAGGGACGTTACTCGCAACTCATCGAGATTGTTCTATGGCGATCACATAAGCATCTGACAATGTTTTCGAAATGGAGTAAATTGGTAAGTTTGCAATTTTTAATCTAATCAATAATGTGATTTTATGTTAGCATTGATTCTGTTTGCCTATTGATGAATTATTAGACGCTTGGTTATCCTCTTAAAAATGTATGAAGTGATCAGTAAAGATCGAATCGAAGCGTTTCGTTCAAAGTTGGTCACAGTGCAGACAAAGGCATGATTTTACTTTAGTTTACTGTTTAGTGATCATTCATAGTTTTTTGACTCGCGCATCGGGAAAGCTTGAAAAAGCTTTTGTAAGGACCCATTTTCAACTCAATTAGCAAGTTGCCTGCAGTAGGTACCGGCAGCCTCCATTCAGTCATGTGGGAAAGTATGGGGAATTCCCGAATTTGGGCTCTCTTTAAACCAGCTTTTTGAATTTATGTTGTGGTTCAGGACATAACAAACTAATGAAAAATAAAGATAAATCTGTACTGTATTTACACGTGTTGTTTATTTTTTTTATCATGAACAAGAATGTTTGTGTGTGTCCCGATAACACGCTTACCGATTTACCGCATCACTCGACTGGAGAACAATGGCTGACCAACAAAAAATTACAAAGCCGTGACCCCTGTCACAGAAGTTTCCAAGCCTCGTTCTAACCAATTCATTCATACTGTACAAACCAATCCCAGTCGATAGAAAAATGAAAACACTGCGCATACGAAGTTTCGAATAGCATGCACAGTTTTAAATTTGAGAGATATTTCTTAAGAGAAAACGCATAAAATTTTGACCTTTTTTCAAAGCACTATTGGCAGGAACCTAGAAAAAAAACAACTATATAAACCGCATACCGA
Source organism: Oncomelania hupensis (assembly GCA_036898135.1). Lineage (NCBI taxonomy): Eukaryota > Metazoa > Mollusca > Gastropoda > Littorinimorpha > Pomatiopsidae > Oncomelania > Oncomelania hupensis. The sequence goes on along the minus strand of CM072522.1, from coordinate 47,127,916 downwards.
AAAAAAGCTCATTTTCCGAAGAATTTAATGGTATACGAAACTATAGCAGGGAAGCAACTCTAACTGAGTGCGTCAATCAGAAAGCGAGGCACTGTCTTGCAAAACATGGAGTCGGCAAGCATGGATTTCGATCCATTTATGACCAAGCTATCAGAACTATTCGGTACGTACTGCTGCCTGCGGCTAACAAACAAATATATTAAAGATATTCAGATTAATAGATTTTTTACAGAATGTGCATTAGCTGTGATATTTTGCATATTTTAAAGGGAGAGATTGGCCGCATGGCAAAACATTGATCGATCATGGGTTGAATTTTTTTATTTTTTTTTTCGTTGGCGGGGACAAGATCTGTGAAATAACTACACACGCACGGTCAGATTAGTTTATAAACGATTCCTTTAGATGTTGACTGACCAGAAAATATTTTTATGAGGCGATGTGTATGATATTTCAATTAAAAAATAAAAGACAGTAGGCTACCGTGAGTAGGCCTATATGATATGATATGATTATGATATTATTATGTTTACAACTAATAATATAGTAATAGTAATTACAACATTTATAAATAGTTATCACTCTCTGAAAAGATATAAAAATAAATACTTAATCTTGGAGTGTAGTGGGGATTTTTAGGAGTGAGAAAGTGAATCATCATAGTTATTTATTCATTAGGAAGCATAGCAACAGGCATAGCAAATCAGGTGCCCCTCTGCTGCCCCCCTCTACACCCCGAACACTCTTCATGCTGCCACACTATCCCATCTTTCCCTTAAACCGATTACAGTATTTATTAATATTTACAATGTACTTTTTGTGGCTTATACTTGTTGATAATTATGGCATTTAAACATGAGACCTTAAAGTTAAACAAAACTTTATAGTAACTGGTGATTTGGGGACCGACGTCTATCCACAGCCATTCGAGTGTGTGCAAGTACTAAAGTAGTACTAGTCGTTTAATTTTGCAGTGACATTGCATCTTCATTCTGCATGGAATTTCTCTTTAATACATAATACTGAACTACTACATACATTGTCATAAGTTTGTGTGCAAAATTTGCTGTCAGTTGGACTTATAGTTTTTTTAAGTGTATGTTGGTGTCTTTACGGACATGAAATTGCAGCCATATTTGATTCTTTAAATTCAACTGACAAAAAAGTTTCTGGACTTTACAAGTAATTTAGCTTTACCTGCACAGCAACAGGTATTTTTGAGTCATCTGCAAAATTTTATGCATGCAGCTGCTGTGGTTATTGAGATATAACCTTTTTCAATAAACCACCCTTTACAATCTTACTTTTTCCGTCCTGCAAATCAGTGAAATATGAAAAATTAGCACTAAATATTTCAAAATATAAAAATCTCTTGTAGCTGAAAAAAATTGCTGTTCAAATATATGTTGTTTTATTCACAAATAAGAAGTTTTAAGTGTCTCAGATAATTAGTTTGGGTTTTGCAGGCCTCCAGTTTGGCTCCGCGGTGAAATTCGCACACAGCAAATCCTGTTTTTTTTGCAAAATTAGCAATATGGTGTTCCAAAACTACTTAAAGGAATAACTTTATTGCATGTGTATGCACTGCCTATAACATATAGATCAAGATAAGAGCAACAGATGATATATATATTGCAAGGAAAGAGCAGTCTGTGGCTGCAAAGTTGGGGAAATATTAAGTTTTTTCCTATGTGACGCAGTTCTGCAAGGATAAAATGATGTATCTCAAAAACTATCGAAGATAGACTTAATTTTTTGTTTGTTTTTATTTTTTTACAAAGCAGTTTCACAAAACAACAAAAAATAACAATGATATTCAAAACAAAAATTTGGCTGCCGGTACCTACCTGCAGTTGTGAATGTTGATATGAATTATGATGTTTTACACTTACAAACCAGAATGGATCAAATCGGTAAAGGGAAACCGACATGATTACGTCTTACGACAAGTCAGATGGGTCTTCTTCGACATGTGGATGGTATCTCTCAACTTCCTTATCACTTCCTTCAAAACTGACTCACAAAAAAGTATTATATACCATTGGATTCCTAATTTTTGCTCTTTCCAATGATCAATTAAATCCCTCTTTCCAAACAAAAGTCTATGAACGTCCCAATGTACTTGACTTTCAGTTTCACTGTTTCGATCAGTCAGTGTAAATAAGCTCTTTGGTAAGACTGAGACTGCACAACACAATAGCTTTCAATTTATCACAACCCAAATCAATACCGCCAAACACGCTTTTCAGAATAAAATGACGAAATGGATAAACAGGATTGTAGAATACAGTGGTACTGCATGTGTAATACAATACACTAATACTGTACTGTATACTGTACAAATTTATGTATTCTAAATAATGTATGTAAAATACTGTACTCTCAAATTAATGAAAAACAGCTCCTGTATTCCTGGCCAAACATCAGTCTAACTTGTGTCAATGTTTTCCTCAAGCTTTACGCTATTGCTGAAGTTAATTTTTGGTTTGTTGCTTGCTATACTACATGAGAACATAAGCCGTGTGTAAGTCTTGTTACTGTTGCCGACTATCAACAATTTACCCCGACACCTCAATTAGGTGTGAATGTGATGTCAGTCTGACCAAAAGAGTAACTTCAGAAATGTGCTGTAAATTGACAAAGGAAATGAGTTCTTTGCCATGGCATGGTATTGTATCATTGGTATAGATCTATAAAAAAAAAAAAAGATGACGGTCGAGAGTTCAAATACTCTCTGGTTCTTTTCAGTACAAAATGGTATAATGCTATAAAATGCTTAAAATGATATTACTGATGCATTTTAAATATTTTGGAGTTTCCTATTCTTTTTTATGCTCATTTAGTATTTTCTTAGAAAAAAATAAAATGAGAAAGATAAAATACATAAAAAGGAGCCAAGAAAAAAAAAAGAACCCTGAGCAGATTTGAACCACTTCCCTTACATAACACCACATCTTGCAAAATCCACTCTCCAAAGCACTAAACCACTGGACCAGTACGGATAATCAATGTTTAATCTCAAGTTACAGGGGATCTTCAAGAGAAAACAGGAAGTTACTAACAACAACACAGGGATCATAACTTAAATTGCTATCCTACAACTTCAAACGCGGAGATTACCAAATTAAAATCGCCCTCTCTAACCCCTCCACCCTCAATATTTATAAAAGACGCAGGATATGATGTGTTGCTTACTGACTACTGTCTGCAAAAAACAACACTATTGCTCACATTAACCAGTCAGCCATATTTGGGGAAAAATCAATGAATAAATGAATGAAAATTTAAGAATGCATTAAAAAAAGCATGATCACAGCGCTGGGTTTAATATAAATAAGTAAATAAATAATAAATAATAATAATAATAAAATAATAATAATAATAGTGCCCTGTGAATAGAATCTGAGGACAGAGAAAGATGGAGTATGCTGGTTAAACGATCATCTGTGGTGCCCCTACGACTTCCGAGTTACGGGACAGGATAGGATAGGAATAGAATCTGAGGCTATTCGTAGGGAGCCCCATGAATAGCCTCTGTCTTTCTAAATTGTGCATTGTGTCAGTCACCATTTTGGGCTCATGGCACAAAAAATAAAAGAAAGCAGACAAAACTGAAACTTGTCAGTCTTCAAATTGCAAATGAAGAATTCTAAAACCTCTTGTTTGCTTCAAAATTGCAAGTGAAAGACATTAATTTGAAAAGAGTTGTGTTTTGAACTTTTGTTTTGCTTTCAGGACAGCAATTATACAAGCCATTATTACAGAGGAAATAGAATGGTGCAGGTGGCTTTGGAAAAACAAAGAAATTCAATGGAAGGTAAGACATGTTGCATTTCCACATCACAATTTACACAATTTATTTGTTGCCATACCCTTGTCTTTTAATCTGAGTCTTCTGCTTTCTCCATGAATTGCAGCACACCAGTTTATCATTACGCTACTCTGAGAGTGTTTTGTGTACTATTCTAGTAGAAAATCTCATCGGCAAGTAAAACTTTAACTTTAGTAGTGATTAGGTTGGGTTTGGTGTAGGCAAAAGAACTATTGATCAGGAAATCAATAGGTAATTTCCAATAATATCTGACCGTCAGAAAATCGTCATTGCTTTGCGGCCAATGGTTAAATTTTAAAAAAAAATTAAGTTTGCGAAAGTGAACATAAATGCAATGCACTGATCTGATCTTTACCCTCCCTCCCTTTCCCTCAACCACCCCTTCTCCCCAATCCCCACCCCCCACACACACACCTTTTTTTAAATATTTTTTTTGGAGAAAGAAGTGATTATGTGTGAGCGAGGGCGATTAACACAACTTGTTTCTCTCTGTGTGTCTGACAGAAACTCCAGACACCACTGTCCTGCCCAACACCAACGACAACAGCAGCCTTGCAGAGGGCAGATTCTCCTCTAGCAAAAACAACACCTTCAACCTTTGGATGGACAAAGACAAGCCGGGTCAGTACACTGGCAGCGTCAATCGGGATTCACCGGCCGCTATAGGTGGGCTGAAAGTGAACAACAGTTTGATCAAGGTGAACCAAGAGAACATCGCATCGCAGGCACACTCAGTGTTGATCGGGAAAAGCAAGGCGGGCGGTTAAAGGATGGAGATACCGGACCTCGACAGGGCGATGGATGACAGGAGTCCCAGAAGGAACACACAGCTAGATCAAGTCATCCAGAGGGGAAGGTGAGTGTTGAGTACAGGGAAGGAGAAATGGAGGGAGGGCTAATCAAGGGGTTGATCATTGTGTCAGTACACTGACTACTGTTGCTGAAATGTAAAGCCTGTGCTGAAACTTAGGTCTTATGTGTGTCAAAGCAGCATCACCCTGACTTGATCCTTAGCGACTGTCTTGTCATAAATCTTTAACAAATAAATCTTATTAAAGCAAAATATGATTCAGTCACTATCAGTTTTGGTCTGGTGCAGACATGATAACAAGAAGACTGAAAAGGCTGTGACGCATTGGCATTCATGAAATGCTCGGGGCGAGACTGTTTTACGTCCCAAAACACTGTTAGTGCCATATCTGATTTTTAAAAATGGTAACAAATAATGGTAAATCTGTTTAATATTTGTTTACGTGGTCAGATTTTATATTGTTTTCAGCGCATCCACTTCCAGGAAATCTAATCGGCGCATTTGATTATCTTGAGGCATTAGAATGGATAGTTGTCTTATTGGATCTGTTGAGTCGAAGGTAAACGGTCTGAATAACCAGGGTTTAAGTTTTTTTTTCTTTTTGGCCTGGTCCCAGCAACACAAAAGCTGTGGCAGCAAAAAGTTATTACTATTGTGCATTTAATCGCACATCATGTCATAATCTTCTGACTCCCCCTTTCAATATTTGCTGGCCTACAGTACTGTAGTCTTTAGAGCAAAAATAGCCAAGTGTTGAATAAAAATTGATTAATGCTAGTGTGCACTTTTTTTTATTACTAATACTGACCTGAAACCATAGAATACATGCTGTCCATGACTGTTACAATCTGATGCAGAATCTAGTTTGTAACCGCTCACAACCACTTGAGGAACCAAAATAAAGTGGAGTTAAGGAAAGCAGTGCCGTGTCAGTAAACAATCTTTTTATGAATCTTGAAAGTTTGGCATTTTATTTTATTTATTTGTGTGTGTATGTTTGAATGAACTGGGCTGAAATGATTTGGGGACCGAAATATCCGCCACCCCTTTGTAGAATCCGGCCAACATTATATACATTGTAACGTTACTATGGAATTTTAACTCAGGTGTCAGCAATCATTTCGGCAAGTTGTAGTCATGACTGTAAACCCAACAAGAATATTTGGCATACTTGGCTAAATTTTTAGTTAGGGTTTGTCCCATTTATTATGGCTTTTTTGTTGTTGGGGGGAGGAGGGGTGGCAAGCAGCTGGCCCAGATAAAGATATTGTTGACAAAGTTCATAAAACTAATGTTGTTTTTTTTTTGTTTTTTTTAATGTGTTTCAGAAAATCTGCCAACTGAAGAAAGACCCAACAATCTGCTGACTGGAAAGAAGCCAGACATTCTGCAGAAAGGAAAGAAACCAAAGCGACCATGTCTCTATTGTGGAGAAATGCAGTCACGACTTCCAAGGCATGTCAAAAGAAAGCACAGTGATGAAGATGCTGTGTTTGCAGCTTATACACTTACCAAAACATAAAAATAAAGCAAACCTGAACTTTTGATTGCTGACAAGTTTCGGCACCGTGCCTCGACACTGTTCTCCCTTCAAGACTTGGACTCAGCGAACCGAGAGGCATTGTACGGGCATATGGGACGCTCTGAGTTGATCAATAAGACTGTCTATCAGTGTCCCTTAGCCATAAGTGAACTCACCTCTGTGGAAGGATTCCTTCAAGGTCTGGATTCAAACATGGCAAGACAAATGTCACTGAATTGATTTCAGGTTCTGCATATAACGATGTCAATATTTAGTGAACAAAAACGTGAATTCAATAACACTTTTCCGTTACCTCATAATAATTTGTGCATAAACTCCAATTTTTATTAGTGAAAAGTAGTTTTTAAAAGATAAGTTTGTTTGAATCGTCTTCTGGATCTGGATCTGGATACTGCCGATGATGTTGTTGGCAGAAAACACCACAGGAGCCATAGATGGCTATTAACGTGGTGGTGGTGTGTGCGCGCAAATTAATTTGATTTAAAAAAGAAAAAAAAATTATGCTTCATACTCATAGTTCTTTTTGTACTAACTTCATATTACCTATTTTAGTTATGATTTTATTTAATTATATTCTTAAAAGGGCTCCTCTTGTGGAAGCCTGGTGATATGTATGTTCAATTAAAAGTTTAAAATCACTGTTCTATTATGTTGACTCTATAAGATCTTGTCAGCATCCCTGTACCTCCCGATTGCAGAGGAGAAGGAGCTAGGTGAGGACAGGTTGATGATGTCATCGGGAAGGCTATTCCATTCCACTACTGTTTTTACGAAGAAGGAGTTTCTGTAGAGATCAGATGATGAGGGTGGTAAAGTAAAGCATGTGTTGTTGTTGTTTATCTGCCTCTCTATGATGTTCTGTGTGTCATATCCTTTAAAGGTGGTGGGGCGGATTTTCCGTTTGTTCTTGGCAGCAGTAAGGAAGGTGTTGGGAGGGAGAGCAGGAACTAGTCCTCTGGTTATCTTGTAGAGCATGGTCAGCCTGAGTTGTTGGCGCCGTTCTGCAAGTAGTGGGAGGTGGAGCTCGTGAAGCATCCTGCCAATGCATCCTGGGTCCCGGGATCTGTAGTCTCTCATAATGAACCGTGCAGCCTGGCGTTGGATGCGTTCCAGCTTGTCGATGTCTTGTTGGAGGTAAGGATCCCACACCACTGCGGCATACTCGAGAGTGGATCTAACAAGTGCGATGTAGGCTAGGCGTCGGCACTCTTGTGGACAGTTCCGGAGATTTCGGCGTAGGAAGCCCAGTGTGGATCCAGCTTTCTTGCAGGCGCTTGTGATGTGGTTAGCCCATTTCAGGTCCGCAGAGATTTGGACGCCTAGGTAGGGGGTAGTATCAGTCTGTTGGAGTATAGTGTTTCCAAGGCTATAGAAGTGTTGTGACTTGTGTCTGGTGGAGAGAACGTAGCATTTCTGCGCATTAAATCGCATTCCCCACTGCTTGGCCCATCTCTCTAGTTCTTTGAGGTCTGATTGGAGTGTGACATATTCCTGGTGTTTTATCTTGGCAATAAAATTATTTGACTTGACTTGACTTTGACTTGACTTGATGTGATCCTGGAAGGAGCGGATCTCTCTGTAGAGTAGGCAGTCGTCTGCGAAGAGTCGCACTGTTGATTTTACTGTGTCCGGCAGGTCGTTGATGTGGCAGAGGAATAGTAAAGGACCCATCACTGTGCCTTGGGGGACTCCGGATTCGACAGCTACTTCCTCTGATGCCTCTCCGTCCAGGACCACTCTCATATGGCGCTTGGTCAGGAAGTTTGTGAGCCAGGTGTGGATGGTGCCTCGTATGCCGTAATGATCCAGCTTGTGTAGTAATTTGTTGTGTGGCACAGTGTCAAATGCCTTGCTGAAATCCAGGATGATGATGTCGGTCTGATGGCCTTTGTCATGTGAGGAGAGAATGTCTTGCATAGTAGTGAGTAGTTGGGTTTCACAAGAGTGGCCTGTTCTGAGTCTAAGTGGGTATGTAGATGTCGACAGATGATGTGTTCCAATAGCTTACATGCAACGGATGTTAAAGATACTGGTCTGTAATTTTCTGCTTTGTTTCTATCACCTTTCTTGAATATTGAGGAGACGTTCGCTGTTAGCCAGTCTGCGGGGAGCTTACCAGTCTCTAGTGAGGTGTTGTAGATGGCTGCTAATCCTGGGGCAACAGTTTCGGCGCAGTTTTTGAGAATTTGATTGGGGATGTTGTCTGGTCCTGTAGCTTTGTTGGGGTTCAAGTCTTTGAGTAGTTTAACGACGCCTTCTGTAGTAACCGTTAGTTTATCTACAGCGGGGAAGGGGGTGCCCTTCATCTCTGGCAATGGTGTGTCCTCTCTTTTTGTAAAGACCGACTGGAATTGTTGAAGCAATATCTTTGCCTTGGAAGAACTATCACTATGGAGAGATCCTTCATTGAAGAGCGGGGCTACTCCTGTGTTGTCTTGTCGCCTTGTCTTGACGTAGCGCCAAAAGGGTTTGCAGTTGTTGTCTCTTAGCCCGTCCTCAATGATGGTGTTAATGTGGCGCCATTCTGCTTGCCTCATTTTCCTCCTGCATTCCTTCTGATGGAATCTAAAGTTGGTCCAGTTGCCGGTCTTCTTGGCTTGGTTGTATAGTCTCTTTTTATGCTTTAACAGTCTCTTAAGTTTGTAGTTGACCCAGGGTAATGTAAAGTTGATTCGTCGAAGGCTGGTAGGTATAATTGTGGTGACACCAAGATCTGTCTCGCTGTTGGACCATTACAGTTTGTCACATTAATCAGTTTAATAATGTAATCAGATTGCCATACAAATGCAAGATGTGTACAGTTTCATATTTATTTTGGAGATAAAAGGAATATAGAGTGGCTTGTGGATTTCAGTTTTGAAGTTTATGAGATGAAAATAAATTTCGATGATTAAAAAAGCAGAACCAAAAGTTCACCTTATTCCTATCCTATCCTATCTTGTCCCGTAACTCGGAGGTTGTAGGGGCACCACAGATAATCGTTTAACCAGCATACTCCATCTTTCTCTGTCCTCAGCAACCCTGATGGCGTCGCTCAGTGTCAAACCAGTCCAATCTCGAATGTTGTCATCCCACCTCTTTTTCAGTCTCCCTCTTCTTCTACCTCCTTGCACTGGCCTTGCATAATGGTCTTTGCAAGGCCTGATGATCTGGTCAGGCCATACCACCGGAGTTTCCGTTTCTTCACCACTGTGAGCAGGTCATCGTGTTGTCCAATGGCTTGTGTGATGGTCTGTCGGACTTCGTCATTGGTGATGTGTTGGGTATAGGAAATGCTCAGAAGTCTTCTGTAGCACCTCAGCTCCATGCTTTGTATTCTTCGTTATAGATCTGCTGTGAGGGGCCATGCTTCGCAAGCATATAGGAAGATGGAGATGACAAAGGTGCGAAGCAGTCTAACTTTGGAATGTAGACTGATGGTCCTGTCTTTCCAAATTCTTAAACCTTATTCCTATTGCGATAAAATTACCCGAAGTCACCTCAGTTACATGGTAATCCTTAGGGCGACCAGCAAAATTATGTATATCTTTACAATATAAAATTAAAGAATGCATACTGCATTATATTACAGCATTTAATGTCCAGATTATGTTAAGCATTCAGTTGAATCTGGACATGTGTTATATGCAGATTTATGTGAGGTCACCCTAAGGCATCATTCCACTGCGGTCACCCTAACAGTGAATTTGTACATAGTTTTTGCAAGTCTGAAGTTTTCAATTGATGCACTCTCCAACCCATTGTCTCCTTTATGTCCTGTGAAAGGGATTGATGTACAGTTTTTTGTTGTTGTCGACAATTTATGCCCATTTCTATTCAAACTTAAACATATTGTAATTAATTATGCAGGGACTTACAGGGTGTTCCAAAAGTCTTGGGCACATTTTGACATTGAATATTTCCGAAACTATTAAGGATATAAGAACGCATCTGGTAAATTCAGAAAGCTTGTAATCTCAATTTTTACATGGAATGTTCAAAGATGTTCAATGTGAGCACCATTGGTCACACGACACACATCAAGCCGATAGTCAAATTCTTGCCAAACGCGTCCCAGCATTTTCTGGTTGAGTGAACGCCATTAATGGGTCTGAAAAGAAATTTTAAAAAATCAACAGCTTTACAAAAAACTTAATGTGATTAGCTTTAAAATGGCACAACTTTTATCTTACTAACATTCATAGTAATTGAGATATGGGGATTTCAAATGTGCCCAAGACTTTTGGAACACCCTGTATATCCATATCGGACACCCGATTCAGTCCAGTATCTATAGCCATTGTCCTGTAACCTATTTTGTCAAGCAGCACAATGTCCTGTCCTTTTAAAAAAATGTCTAGTTCATTTCTGAGATTCAGACATATGTCCTGAAAATTACCTCGTGACCAAGACATGACCTGTACCACCTTACCTCTGAGGGATGTAAGCGCATACATTATATACATGTATGTGTTGAGTCTATATCATGGCTACTAGATGAGTAACATGTGGTAGTAAACTAATATTTGCGCACTTTCGCTATAAATATAATTATGCATGATGTTTTACACTTAACAAAATAAGAGACACCATTATATGCAGAACTTGATCAAATGTTGTTTTGTTCTTGCCGAAGTCTCTGGTGGATCAAAAAAGAAAATTCCAAGACCCGTGCTGACACAAATTCTAAATAAAAATATTGACTCACCAGAAAATGGATAAACTGTGTCACTGAATTGATTTCAGATTCTGCATATACCAGTGTCAATATTTAGTGAACAAAAACGTGAATGTCTGTTTTGAAGTTTATGAAATAAAAATGAATTTCGACGATTAAAAAAGCAGACATGATATATGCAGAACCAAACGTTCACCTTATTCCTATTGTGATAGAATACAAATGAACCTTCAGAAGTGGATAAATATATATTTTGGTTTTCGTTGCATATAGATTATACGAGAAAATATGAAAACGTGTAAGCTGTGTAATATAATACGGTAAAGAGTGAAATCTGTATACAAGTTAACTGCACAGAGTACCCATGATGTAGACTCGCTCATCAAAATACAAAATCTGTACTTAAGGCGACCATTTGGCACCCTAAAAGGGATTATCACTGTATTTAGTACTTTGGGTGAACACATGTTTTATGTCATGTTATGTTCCCTCTCTCTCACCTGTCTGTCCCAACCTCCCCACTTTATGGAAATTTAGTGCTTTAAATTCCCACTGTCGCTGTCTTCCTCATTTGCTCTTTCCCATTCCTGCTCTGTCCTATCACTGCTATACTATCTTCTTCTTCGCTAGATCAATGACCTACCTTTTTTCTTGAAAACTCTTCCTGGACAAGACTCCTTGTTTGTGTATGAGGTCTGTTGGATCAGCTTGGGAGTGTTGGACGCTTTCTGCCGGGGGGTCACTATGGCTTCCTATGATGTTATTATTTAGCAATATAGGCATTTTATATTTATATGTTTTGTTAATAATTTATAATGATGTTTGTATTCTATTTTGGTTTTGTAACCGGGGGTTTGAGTAGTTGGGGTAAAGCCTCAGCCGTCCCCTGCGTGGGATGTCTTTATTGTAAAGTGACTGGCCGGTGGAGGGCATTCAATTTTCAATTAGGGTTGTTTCAGCAGATCTTTTATGCGGATCGGGGGTTGTCCGGTCCTGATTTGGCTCTACCTAAAGCAGCAATCAATCAATCAAACAATCAATTAAAACCTCTATAAGAAATAGGCAGTGACAGTAGTTTGTATGTATGTCTCAATTACTGGTAAATGGGAGGTAATTTTTACTTTTCAATACTTGTACATTAAATTAAGTATTCCGTTAACATTCCAAGAAACTTTTTATTTATTCATTTGTTGTTGTTTTAATTTTTAGTACAGTGCTTAAAGTTTAATTCACAAGATTACCAAATTCCAAGGTTAATTTGTGGCTACAAATTTGTACAAAGTGTTTAAGAAGCATTTCTGTCTTTGTTTTGCCATCTAAAAACAGACATGATAAATTTAGTGGCATGATGAAAATGATTTAAAAAGCAAGTCATCGTTAATTAAAAAAAAAAATTCATTTGCCTTAATATGGTGTTTTATTTGAACAATTGTGAATGTGATAGGTGTTATTTTATACGCGCAAAACAAGTGGTTATACAGACTCCTCTAATTTTGTGCCTATAACCTAATAGGGGCTTGCCATAAGCACTTGAATTTGTTTGTGCATGTTTGTGGGGAGTGATGACCATTACTTCATAATTTCCAACGTTGTTGGAAGTGATTAAAAAAACCACATTACTTTATAATTTCTTATGAAGTAATGGCTATACTGTAGCTCCCCACAAACACCCCCAAGTTCATGTGCCTGCATGGCTACCATTCACCAATACAGTGCCATGCTGGTGATTGAAAAGCATTGTGCTAAAGAGAATGTATAGATATGTTAATTCAGCATTCACCGAAGGTGTGGGTAAATCGGGCGCCCAGTTTACTTTTTTTTCTTCTTTATCAGCGCACAGTTTATTTTTCTTATGTTTTGTTTTGATCAAGCCTCAAAGTTTGGCTATGATCAAGCACATTAGGTGTCTTATGTGCACAAAGTTTCATCTGATAACACTTTTTACACAAGCTTTCACTGTTGACACGTATGACCTATAAAGATTAGGTGGGTCCTGGTGTACCTATACCTTCCAAAAGAGAACAGTATTTTATTTTGAAGGTATGGGATTGATTTAAAAGTTGTCTGATGGCAAGCTACTCGATCGGATGTCTGATTCACCAAGTGTTTACAGAATAATTTTCCATTTTTTCGTATTAGCTATGGATGTATGACCGGGTGAATGTTAAGTTGTAGTCCAGGCATAAAACGCAAATAAACACAGACAAATCCTGCTAACTTTGGGTATGGGCGACTGAGGCACCTATTCCTTTGTTGCCTTATTGTACATTTCAATCAGCTGATTTTATTCTATTCTATGAATGCCTTGGGCCTAATTCGTTGGATGAAATGTTTGTATTATTTTTCCCTTCTATTTATGTTAATTATTTCATCCGATTGAGATGTAGGGGTATCACTATGATCCAGGCCAAAGAGAAAATCTTCATAGAGAAAGGCCCTCAATTATAGGTTTAAATGTCGCGTTTTTGAAAGTGCTGCAACTGAAGACATATTTTGTATTTAATAATAATGAAGCCAAAACATTATGAATTTGTAAAATAAACAGGAAAAAATGCTGACGTTCCCAATGGAATAATACACTTTATGAGAGTATTTCTTCTTTTTTTTTCTTGTGTTATTTTTAAATTGTAATTATTATTATTATTATTATTATTATTATTATTATTATTATTATTATTAGGTACTCCAAGTTGCGCCATTACTGTGTCGGCCCTATGGGCCACTTTCACTGCAATTGTTCTCTTGATTGTTTTGCCTGATGTTGAATAAAAACATACCAAATAAATGCCTGAGCCTTTTATCTTTTATGCGTGTGTTTCTTTGAGTGAAAGATATCCAAGTTTCAAAGTACGAAACATGTTTTGCGATGCACTGCCTCGGTTGTGGCAGACGCCATCTTCACAGGGCGCTCTCAACCCCACAGTTCAGTTCAGTTCAGTTCAAGGGACTATGTTAAGCTTCGCAGCTTTTTTGTGTCCCTGTTTTTATACAACTTTAAATTTTCCGGTTATTTTTGCAATTGTTCAGAGAATTAGAATTAAATGAAAATCATTCATCGAAATCAAATTTGGATTCCACAATGAAACTTACCTTTTCCAGAAGGTTTTTAAAAGTATTTAAGTTGTTAGCTTTTTTAACATGTAATGGTAGTTTGTTCCACAGTGGTGCAATTCTATGGCTAAAACAGTGCTTTCGTTTGTTAGTACGACAGTGCTGGATAAAAATTTTGTCTTCTGAGTTTCTAGTTTTGCCTCCATCATAAAACTTAAAGAATGTATTAGCATTGATTTTGTAGATGTTATTTAATATTTTGTATGTTTGTATAAGATCACCTCTAACTCTTCTAAATTTCAAACTTGGAAGGCCTAGTTTCTTTAGTCTTTTTTTGTAAGGCAGATTTTTCAAGGATTTTACCAATTTTGTTGCTCTTCGCTGCACTTTTTCAATTACTGACGATTGTCTTTTCAGTAGCGGTGACCAAACAGCATTTGCATATTCCACATGAGGTCGGACAAGAGTCTTATACAGACATGTTAACGTATCTTTATCAAGGCAGGTGAAAGATCTTCGGATAATCCCCAGCATTTTATTTGCCTTTGCAATTGCATTATTAATGTGTTTATCAAATTTTAACTCTTTATCAAAAGTGACCCCCAGATCCTTCTCTTCGGTACAGCTGTCAATTGACACTCTCTGTCCATCAGCGGTCATATAATATTCATGGCAAGAATTTTTCTTACCAAATTTTAGTACCTTGCATTTGGAAGTATTAAAATGAAGTTGCCACTTATCAGACCATTTACCAAGATTATTTATATCGGACTGTAGCTTAAGACTCTCACTGGACAAGTGATATAGTTTTGTGTCATCAGCAAAAATTTTACAACTGCTGGACACCTCATCTTGTAAATCATTTATGAAAATAGTAAATAAAACAGGACCCAAAATGCTACCTTGAGGTATACCACTTAACACAGGAGCTTCTGAAGAGAAGGCCACCTCCATACAAAATGAAATCTCAGTTAGGGAATTAGTCTCCAACCAAGAAATCGACAATGAAAGAATCTGTACTATTTTGGCTTTCTTCTGGTGCAATTTTTTTTAAAAATTCAGTGGGAAATTCATTTTGTGATCTGTTGTGGAACTTTTTGTTGCTTTTTTTAGAGCTTCTACTGAATCAATCTGTTTAAAAGTAGCTCGTTGGAAAGGCAAATCTTTTTTCTACAATAATATGTAATCAGTTTAGGATTTTTGAGTTCATACTAGCTGAGATTATTTAGAAATGGAGAGTGGTGTTGAGCAACAGCTACTAATGTGCGTCGGTAATGGTGGAGTACGAGAGGGGCCGGGTAGCTCAGTTGGTAAGAGCGTCTTGCTAGTAACCAAAAGGTCGCTGGTTCGAATCCCGGATTGGTCAACGTGTGATCATATTATTTTCCCCTTTACCAACAACTGGCCCGCTGGTGTCAGTATAAATCGGTCCAGTAGTCACCTATATGCGAAAGTGTCGTGTGACTATAATCTACATACAAACAACAAACAACAGCGGAGTACGATTAACAAGGAGACTGAACCGCTTCAGTCGATCGTCAGTGTATCTTCTTGCACGTCGTCACAAGTCAATCTAAAGGCACTTGTTGGTAAGTTTAGCCTTTAAATACTTGTTAATAACATTTGTATTGTCGATAAATATATTTTTTCAAATGATAGGCCAATTGTTTAGCAATTATTTGAAGACCGGAAGTTGACAATCGAGAATCGATGTAGGTTGAATGGTATGGTCAAAAATATGTAAAATTAATTAAGATACACCTTTTCCACCAGATTTAACTGGTAACAAATTTTATCTGCATATATTAAAGATTCTTAGCATATACATGTATTCCATTGGGGTAAAATATGCACAGGGACTTAAGAAAAAACGATCTTGCTAAGTCACGTGACTTCAGCACTGTTTACTTTCGTTTTCATTTACAGCTAGTGAGCTAGAAACTTGTGGCAGTGGTTAGGCCTATATGTTTTCGGGCAATTTGTGTTGAAGCTATTTTTGTTATTGATTTTTTATTTGAGCTGTTCTGCAAGCATCCAAATCTCTCCCAATTACTTCAAGATCCAATGTTTTTAAACATAAATTAAATTGCAGCCAAATATAATTTTAACTTTTAGTTTTAGTACTTTTACTTAGGCAGAATTGAGGATATTTTTTTTGTGTACATTAATTTTACTGATATATGCGATAATAATTTTTAAAAAAGCAATAGTGATTACATTTTACTTTGGTTTTATCTGTACTTTTATGCCATTGTTGTTCATTTGTATGTTATTTAAGTTTAACAGTTGTTTGATATGAAAAACTATGTTGTATAGTTTTAATGTTTATGGGTGCCATTGTAAAGATTTATTATTATTATTATTATTATTATTATTATTATTATTATTATTATTATTATTATTATTATTATATTGATGATCCATAGTTCTTGTCATAATATTTTGGTTTGCCCTTTCCTCTATTCACTCACCACCCCACTGCTTTTTTTCTTGAAGTTTTCTTTTTCTTTCTTTTTGTTTTGTTTTATTTTTTGCCTCCTGTGTCATATTAATGCAATGCTGTCCTATTTTTTCTTTTTTTTTTTCTTTTTTTTTTGTAGCTGATGAAACATACAACAAACTGAAACTGAGTTTCCTGCCAACCAAGCGAGGTGCTCCAGACTTGTTGTGTACGAATCGACTACTCCTCCAGCTGGTTGCTCTCTCAGAAGAAGACTTTGAGTGACCGTGTAAAATACATACCTTGGGTGACCACTGGTAATATATATGTTTATTAGTGGTGTACAAAATGCCTTGTGTTTGCATCCTATTAGTTAATTTGGTTGTATTGTTGTTCGTGTTATCACTAGCCTCACTAATTTTGTTCCCCAAGATCATCATGAAGCTTGGTTTTGTATCCCTCTTGTTGTTATTATTATTTGTTGTAGTAGTACTGCAATACAGCTACTAAAAATAATACAACAGCAGCAACACAAAAAGACTAATACTATATGGTAACAATGATAGCAATAATAATAACAGTACTACTACAACAAATAATAATAACAACAAGAGTGATGTTGAATGTTATATTTGATGCATGTCAATGAAAAGGGATACCTACTTCTTTTTTTTCCCACATTTTACAAAAATCGAAATAAAAAAACCCGTATATTCATTTGAAAAAAAAGGTGACACTAATAACACTAATAATAATAATCATAGTCATAAGAGTAATTATAAAAATAATAATATTAATAACAATAAAGCTACTAAAAATAATACAACAGCAGCAACACAAAAAGAGTAATAATATATGGTAACAATGATAACAATAATAATAACAGTACTACTACAAGTACAACAAATAATAATAACAAGAGGGATACAAAACCAAGCTTCATGATGATCTAGGGGAACAAAATTAGTGAGGATAGTGATAATACGAACAACAATACAACCAAATTAACTAATAGGATGCAAACACAAGGCATTTTGTACACCACTAATAAACATATATATTATCAGTGGTCACCCAAGGTATGTATTTTACACGGTCACTCAAAGTAGCATTTTTACAGTGGTCACCCAAAGTCACCTCAATTACATGGTAATCCTTAGGGCGACCAGCAAAATTATGTATATCTTTCAAATATAAAATTAAAGAATGCATACTGCATTATATTACAGCATTTAATGTGTAGGTTATGTTAAGCATTCAGTTGAATCTGGACATGTGTTATATGCAGATTTATGTGAGGTCACCCTAAGGCATCATTCCACTGCGGTCACCCTAACAGTGAATTTGTACTTATATATATATATATATATATATATATATATATATATATATATATATATATATATATATATATATTAATTATTGTATAATTATGTGAGTGTACTTTGTAAATATGTGTGTATTATGTAAAAAGATGAGTGAGTGAAAGGTCGTCTAAAATCACACATTGTGTATAGACGTAAAATGAAATAAAGAAAGAAGAAAGAAGAGAGATACAGTTAGACAGAGAGGCAGAGACAGAGAGACAGAGGCAGAGACAGAGAGACAGACACAGAAACAGACAAACAGAAAGACATAGAGAGAGAGAGAGACAGACAGAGAAATACAGACAGAGAGACAGACATACAGAGAGAGACATACAGACAGAAAGAGACAGACAGACATATAGAAAGACAGAAAGAAAGAGACAGACAGAGGGGCAGAGAGAGAGAGAGAGAGAGTCAGGCAGACAGAGAGAGAGAGAGAGAGAGAAAGCCAGAGCGCCAGACAGAGAGAGAGAGAGAGAGAGAGAGAGAGAGAGACAGAGAGCCAGACAGACAGAGAGAGACAGACAGACAGAGAAAGAGACTGACAGAGAGACAGACTGAGAGACAGACAGGCAGAGAAAAACAGAGAGATAGACAAGACGTACAGACATACAGACAGAGACAAACAGACAGAATGAGACAGACAGAGAGACAGATAGATAAGTAAGCAGACTTCGAAAGTTGAGAAAGAAAAAGAGACAAAAAAAATGAAAGGGATTGTTCTTATATAGCGCACTTCCAAGCTCAGAGAGCTTCTCAAGGCGCTGGCCACCAATATCCAGCATGCACAGTATAGTTTGCTGAAGTCAAGATTGAACCCACGTCGTCCGAGATGCACACACACTAAGCCTGCGCACTGACCACAGAGCTATCCCTGCCGCCAAGAGAGAGACAAATCGACGTATAAAACATATTATGTACAACATCAATAGATTTTTTTCCCACAATTATCGACAGTGGTTACGAAAAATGTAACAAAATCATCCTCAAAATCATCCTCAAAATCATCCTCAAAATCATCCTCAAAATCATCATCATCAAAATCAGCATCAAAAGCATCATCAAAAGAATCATCAAAAGCATCATCAAAAGCATCATCAAAATCATCATCAAAAGCATCATCAAAATCATCATCAAAATCACCATCAAAATCATCATCAAAATCATCATCAAAATCACCATCAAAATCATCATCAAAATCATCATCAAAATCATCATCAAAATCACCATCAAAATCACCATCATAATCAACATCAAAATCACCATCAAAATCACCATCAAAATCACCATCAAAATCACCATCAAAATCATCATCAAAATCATCATCAAAATCATCATCAAAATCATCATGTGCACTTTGTCAAAATGCGACAGTTTATATCTGACATCAAACACTGAAGTGTCGCACAAACTGAACTGTCGTCTCGTGCGACACTTCAGTGTTCGAGGTCACCCCGAAGTGTCGCACCGCAACTGAAGTGTCGTCCGTACGACAATTCAGTTTGTGCGACACTTCAGTGCTCTACAGTGCTTTAAATTCCCATTGTCGCTGTCTTTCTCATTTGCTCTTTCTCATTCCTGCTCTTTTCTATCAATCTGCTATACTATCGTCTTCTTTGCTAGACAAGTCTCCTACCTTTTTTCTTGAAAACTCTTCCGGGACAAGACTCCTTGTTTGTGTATGAGGTCTGTTGGATCAGCTTGGGAATATTGGACGCTTTCTGCCAGGTGGTCACTAGGGCTTCCTATGATGTTATTATTTAGCAATGTAGGCATGTTATATATGTTTTGTTGATAATTTATAATGATGTTTGTATTCTATTTTGTTTTTGTAAACAGGGGTTCGATAAGTTGGGGTGAAGCCTCAGCCGTCCCCTGCGTGGGATGTCTTTATTGTAAAGTGACTGGCTGGTGGAGAGCTTTCGGTTTTACCACTAGGGTTGTTTCAGCAGATCTTTTATGTGGATCGGGGGTTGTCCGGTCATGATTTGGCTCGGAAGAGTCCGCTGGACCTAAAGCAATAATAATGTAATGTAATGTCTCGTTTTGTTAGTGATGAGTTAGGAACTGATCAGGCAATGACTGTAGTGTGACTTCAGTCTCATGTTGTTAGTGATGAGTTAGGAACTAATCAGGCATTTTTCACCTCACACCCAACCCCCTCCTCTCCACCTCATGTTTTTTGTTGTTTTTAAAAAATAAATATATATGTGAACACTTGACAGTCCATGTTTATTGCAAATCTTGTTTTTATCTATATCTGTGAACACTTTACAGTCCATGTTTATTGCAAGTCTTGTTTTATCTATATCTGTGAACACTTGACAGTCCATGTTTATTGCAAGTCTTTTTTTAATCAATATCTGTGAACCCTTGACAGTCCATGTTTATTGCAAGTCTTGTTTTTTACAGATTCCAACTCTATGTGCTAAACAACTGTTTGCTGTCAAATCCCCAACACCACAGTCATCATCAGTCAACTCAACACCACAGTCATCATCAGTCGAGTTCTCTTCTGCCTCAGTCACTCCCCACAGTGAAGTCAGTCTCAAATATCAGGAGAGAAGAACAAAGACAGAACAGCAACAGAAGACTGGAGACCAAAAGAAACATGTGTGTGATGTTTGTAATAAAGCTTTCACTGAGGCTGGCAGTATGAAAAACATAAGCTTATACATACAGGAGAGAAGAATCATGTGTGTGATGTTTGTAATAAAGCATTCACTCAGGCAGGCAATTTAAAGACGCACAAGTTGTTACATACAGGAGATAAAAATCATGTATGTGGTGATTGTGGTAAAGCGTTCGCGTACCCTACTACTTTGAAGGCACATAAGCTTACTCATACAGGAGACAGAAATAATGTGTGTGATGTTTGTAATAAATCTTTCACTGAGGCTGGCAGTTTGAAGAAACATAAGCTTAAACATACAGGAGAGAAAAATCATGTGTGATGTTTGTAATAAATCTTTCACTGAGGCTGGCAGTTTGAAGGTACATAAGCTGAACGTCGCTACTTTCGCTTCCGATTGCTGGTTGTGACGTCACAGCAATGGGCTTGCCGAAGCGGGGATTTTGAAGTCTCGCGTAGCAGACGAATTTGGCTTCTTTTTGAGCATGCATTTTGTGCAAAATTAGACTGATGCAACACAAAACCTGTGATTTACTGTTTGGATTTTGCATCTTTAGATGCTTACCTGTATATTTAAATCAACCCCAACTGCTTTATCTGACCTTAAAAAGAGCCTGTTATGGCCCTTTAAGCTGGAGTGGCCACTGCATCTCGTTTGCATGCTACAGCCTCTACTACTACTACTACTACTACTACTACTACTACTACTACTACTACTACTACTATTACTACTACTACTGCTGCTACTACTGTTGTTGTTTGTAGATTATAGTCACACGACACTTTCGCATATAGGTGACTACTGGACCGATTTATACTGACACCAGCGGGCCAGTTGTTGGTAAAGGGGAAAATAATATGATCACACGTTGACCAATCCGGGATTCGAACCAGCGACCTTTCGGTTACTAGCAAGACGCTCTTACCAACTGAGCTACCCGGCCCCCACCTGCTACTACTACTACTACTTTTTATACTTTTCTTTCAGCAGAATTTATTTAAATATTACTTTATATTGTTTTAAAATTATGTTTTGTGTTTTATTTGGATTTTCTTGTTAGAAAAGTAATATTAAGGAATTAAAATTATTAATATTAACAACAACAACAACAACAGAAAAAGAACAATATTATTAACACTACTACTAGATATTATATCTACTACAATTTTCTGAGATTTTATTTTGCTTTTTTACTTTTATTTATTTATTTATTTATGAGGCCTATTATTATTATTATTATTATTATTATTATTATTATTATTATTATTATTATTATTATTATTATTATTATTATTAATTTATTTATTTATTAATTTTTAATACTGGTTTTCTTTCTGCATTTTGTAAAAATATGTATTTTGTTTCATAATTATGTTTAGGTGTTTTAAATTGATAGAAATTTGAGATAAATGTTATAATCACTTTCTTTTATTCTTATTTATTCAAATAGCACTCCATCATCGCGTTCTAACTTTTTTTGTGCTTTTTTGAAATTCAACATAGGACGCAAACGACGATCCTTCTTGGATGGCAGCCATTTTGGAATGAACGTCGAAAGGAAAGACAAACTCAATTCCGCGAGATTCTACATCCGCCGATTGCCTAGGCTATTTATAGCACGCGCCGATTGCCAATAGAGTTTGAAACCTAAAGACAATCGATTGCCAATAGTCACTTCGTTTCTGTTATATACGAATACGAATACGAATACGAATACGATCACTTTATTATCTCAATCAAAGAGAAATTCACACGTGGTGCCAGATATAAATGTTACAAGACGATAAAGGACAGTATAACAACAATAAACAGTAAACAGTAAAACAGGATAAAAGTATATTAAGACATTACTAAATTAACCATTTAAAACTGTAATCATAAGAATCATAAGAAGTTACATGGGGAATAGCAGATACCTATCACATGATTTACGTTCAGTGTCATAATCATGATATAAGGTATTGCAACATAACAATCACTGTTGGCAAGCAATAGTCACATCAATATACAACAACGTAAGACTTTTAAATAAAGATGTTCATAAAAAATATAAAAATCGCTAAGCACATAGACCTACACTAAAACAGAAATGTAAGATCACAGGGGCACATATTCACTATCTCATGCGGATTGGGCATTAATTGTATAAATCATGCCACGCACACTGTCATAATAGAAGCATCATACGTTCAAATTCTCAATCATTTAATAAAGAGATTGCGGTGGGTATAAAACTATTTTTAGTGCGTACAGTTTTGAACTTTGGTGTCCTGTAGCGCCTACCCGAGGGCAGGAGATTGAAGTGGTGCGCGAGCACGTGACTGCTGTCTTGAAGTATGCGACGGGCTTTTCTCACCACTCGCCTTTCATACATCGCTTTCATACTCACTTGTTGCACTCCCACAACCTTCCCACAAACTCTCACCACTCTGTCCAACACATTCCTACTGTCCAAAGACAACCTTCCATACCAACATACAAATGAGAAAGTGAGAATGGAAGAGATGAACGAATCATAAAAGGTTTGGAGGATACGGTTTTGAACATGCAAGCGTCGGAGTTTCTGGAGGCAATAAATTCTAGATTGGCATTTTTTGTGAATACCATTGACGTTAGAAGAGAAGTTCAGCTTCTCGTCAATGATGGTGCCAAGGTACTTGTATTCTGTGACCCTCTCTACTGTAGCACCGCCAATGACGAATATACACGGTGTTCTGAGTAGGGTCGCTCTCACGATTTCTTGGCTTAATTTAATTGTAGTTTTTGTGAAATTGCAATTTAGTTACCAACACTTTCAACCAATTGAAAATAAAACTAAGAGATAAACAATCGTCTGCATGCGTCTTTTTTTTAAATTTACATTGTAATAATAATGTTTCAATAATTTCAGTATTTAAAGAGAGCGAGAGAGAAAGAAAGAGAGAGAGAGAGAGAGAGAGAGAGAGAGAGAGAGAGAGAGAGAGAGTTATTCATTGCTTACAGTGTCCAGCTGACTGCTAAGAGACGAATCAGGACCACAAATTCAAGACCACAACTTCGCTGAAAGAGGACTCACCTTTGATCCGCAGTGAGGTCTGTTGGATCAGCTTTCTGCCAGGTAGTCACTTCCTATGATGTTATTATTTGGCAATGTAGGCATTTTATATGTATGTGTTTTGTTGAGAGTATATCCTCGGCGTCCCCTGCGTGGGATGTCTTTATTGTAAAGTGACCGGCTGGTGGAGTGTCTTTAGTGTAACTGTGTTACCACTAGGGTTTCGGCAGATCTTTATAGAGGTTTCAAGAAAAAAAGGTAGGCGACTGGTCTAGCGAAGAAGTATAGTAGATTGATAGAACAGAGTAGGAATGAGAACGAACGGAGGAGAATGACAGTAGGAATTTAAAGCAAAAAGATTTCCAGAAAGCGGGGATACTATTTATTCTGAGACCACTGGCACTCCCACGGAGGAGAGAAAGAGATAGAGAAGGAGTATATTACTTCCAAGGTCCGTTCAGCTGGGGATAAAAATAACTTGCTAGAGCAAATTAGACCAGAGAAGAAAGTGAAAAGAAAGAGGCAAGAAAAAAAAAGAAATGTCGAGACTGGTCGAGCAAGGGTCAGCAAGTCTCTGCTACACCGTTTAGTCGAGATTAGGAATGGAAGATGAACATTAGTTTTAATTCAAGCTTTTAAAATAATGACCCAGAAACAACATTGCAACAAGATTACAAAGAAAAACAAATTTTATTGTAGTCGTCTTTCACATGACAAATAGAAAATAGCAAAAACAAATTGTAGAAAACTGTTGGTCAGCAAATACTAAACAAAAGCACCAATACCGAGGGGAAAAAAAGAGTTGCGATTTGAATTCTTTGTAATAATTAGAGTGGAATATAAAGCTACAGCACAAAAACAAATTGTTTATTACAAACCATCATATCTGAAAGATCAGCTACGACATTGGTTGTTCCACTGGCAATATTTCCCCTGAATTTTATTTTGACACAGACTTCGGCATAAAACACAACAAAACACCAAAATGAATTGAAAAATTTCTGAACTGCAGTTCTTCTACATAACATGTTCACCAAATGGATTTCCTTGCTGGGATAAAGCAGATTTTGTTCAAAAGCCTCAGATTGGAAATGAAAGGTGAAAACAACAAGTATTTTTTCATGATTTGGTTCAAATTTCAGAAGAAAACCTTTCGCAAGCATACTGTATGTAGCATGACTAAAGATGATCAAGGAACTAAAAACGTTTTTTAACACTCAAGAAAAAAAAGCAACCACGAACAGATCCATAAAAAGGAGAAAGAAGAAAAAACCCACTGAAATTTTATACACAAAGTCGTACTGACCGTTATAAAACACGTGACATGTACGTACAGTTGACAAAACACCGAGAACTGTACAAATGCAGGGTACTGGCTATCTCATAACGTGCATCGCAGAAACATTTCATTTCCTTTGCCTGACTAGAGCAAGAATTGTCGCAGTGATAAATGCATTTCTAAAACACAGATTACCCTAAAGCAGCTACACACCAATTCCAATGCACATTTATCTAAATTTACACACTGGTATGGACAACCAAATTAAAACTGAAAAATAAAGCCTAGGATGTGTAACAACACAAGTCACAATTCAACCGACTTCCAATTTACACCAGCGACAATAAATCAAAAATGGTTTGTTTTTTTAAAATTAAAACTTGGTCACATAGAGGAAGGAAAAAAGCTACATTTATAAATAAGCATTAATTTTCCCCATCAATTTTGTGTGTGTGTGTGTGTGTTTTTTTTTTTTTTTTTTTTTTTTTTTTTTTGGGAGGGGGGTTCGTACACCTTCTCACACAATGAACAAGATGAATATCAGAAACTCGAAAACAAATTAAATCTTTCAGTCATTCATACACAAATTTCTCTTTCTCCTCAGAGGAAAGGGTTTAGGGGGGATGGGGGAGGGGGGGGAGGGGAACGAGTACAACAATAAAAAATGACCCTGCAAGTCTACTACAGAAGTGTGCACTAAGAAGTACCTTTATATCCAAATCAAAAGAGTTTACAATGATCTGTTTGTGGTGGGATACATTTCTTTTCCCTCGATTTTCTTGATATGGTAACAAGCACTTGTGATGTGCTCAATGATGAAAATGTTTTGTGGAATCAAGTCAGGATATTTTTGTTTAAATACTGCCTTTTTGTTCGCTAAAATATCTCCAAGCATGACCCCAATTTTTTTTTTATAGAAATCGTTAGGGACAAAATAAATAAACCCTGTTTTAAGCGATGTGGACTTCAACACTGTATGTAATCATTATCTCTTAACAATATTAACAAATATGGAGTTGGTCAACTAGCCATTACAAAAACTACACTGAACCAATTTGTTGTCCAGGGGATGCTTATAAGGGTGCATCCTATTTAAGAGTAAAACGGGTCATCACTCACATAGCATGGATGCCAAGTACATGCACATTGTTGATTTCTCTACATGAAGTTAGTGTACACGATTTGTTGTCGTTTGATTATGATGGCAACGACTAATAATCAAATGTTTTGTGTGTTATGATCTAAATCTGACTGAGCAGGGAATATTAATCTGTGTGTGTGTATTTATATATATCTATATAGATATATATATCTATATACATATATATATATATAATACACATATCGTACCGATGGTGTTACAACTGTATTCTTGACATGACATGTCGATAGACTTCAAACGCTACGCTAGAGGTTTTAGTTGTTGCGGTTGCGGTTGCGGTTGTTGTTACGAGCAGCACCGCCTCTCCTGCCTGCACCGCCGGTACGTCTGCCGCCACCGCGAGCTTTCTTGACCACAAAGATGGACAACTGGTCAGTAATGGGGGCTTTGTTCAGAGTGGCCACCAGGAAGCTCTTAAGGATGGCCAGGTCAGCAGCTGCATGACAGAGAAATTCAAGACTAAAATTGTATTCAACTTCAATAGAAGACTCGAAGAGAGATGAACTGCTGAACTTGTAGATGAAGTGCAAGTAGAGGTTAATCTACAAAGACAATCTAAGTTTACTTCCAACGTCTGTTTTTCACTCTAACACAATCAGTTTGGGCATTGGGATCAATAAAAAGGGAGGCTATATTAATTACACCTTCAAACAAAACCACAAATACCAGTAATGCAAGCAACATTTTAACATACAGTAATAATCAGCTCTCTGCATGATGCAAAGTAATTCACGAACACACACACACGTGTTGTGGTACTAATTACGCTTTGGTACTAATCATTGCGGAAGTATTCAGAAATACCATTGATAGATGCTGAATAGCAATCAGTGCATTTTTATAATGTTAAGCACATTTTGTTCTCCCAGTCATTCACATTTTTTGCAATGATCGAATTGGTAATCATACATATAAAAATTGAATGGACTCTGGAAGCAAAAACACAGTTACTCCCTTGGTTTTAAATTTGTGTATCTAAATTAATACAAACCTTGCCTAAATCAGAATATTACCAAGCAGTGCAAACTCAAGGTGTCTTGCAAAAATTTAGGTAATTTTTTCATTTCTAGTTTGAGATAAAACTTGTTATGATTTGTTGTAGATTCTATAATTGAAAGGGAGGTGGTTTACATGTACTTATTATTTGCCAGAACATTCCAGAGATAATTTCTAAAACTATATCAAAACTGTAATATCAGGAAGGGAGTAACTAATAGTAATAATTTGGATTACTATGAAACGATAGTACCAAAGCGTTATTAGTATCACCACACGCCTCCTTGTTTATATTCAAATTATCTCTCCATCGCACACATACACAATAGAGGAATAACTGTTTGGCTTTCACATACTATTTATAATTTACACAACAGCTAGAAATATGTAACACTAGCTTAGATTTCTGTTCACTTCAACCTCTTATGCACAAACACCAACACAGGCGTAAAACACAGGCATTCCATGCTCATCAAATGCTGAGCCCAATCACAAAACAAGACAGTTTTCTGACTTCGATTAAAAACAAATAAATCCAAACACATATTTGCACTGGGTTGTACAGATCATCGCAAGGGTCATTTAGCTCAAGGTTTGTTGTAAAAACCAAAAAAGTTTACAATTCCCATGCCTGAATTAAATACAACTAAAAACAAACAAAACAAACTATGTTATTCCCAGGCCTGATAAACTGAAATAAGCAACAATGTATGGTTAAAAAACAACAACTAAGAAATGAAAATGCATACACATAAATGTTACCTCAACAATCATGTCATAGCAACTAGTTAGTTCTGAGTTGCCAGGGTCTTACTTCTGGATGGTTCTGGAAAATGAAATCAACAATGGACCTTTTGCTTACACAGCCTATTTGATACTTACGGGCAGTTGTAGTGAGATCCCGAACAGGCTTGGATCCACACAGGGTTGTAATATCTGGACGATTTGCAACAACAGCCTGGTCAAGGTCAGTGGTGTAGTACACAGAGGGAGTTGCAGCAGCAGGCTTGGTTGTGCCCTGTACATCATACAGACCGACAGAATTAACGACAGCATCATGTTGAATCGTTGAATTTTATCTTTACATGCCTCATTTCATACGATCTGGTTTGTTTGTGTTGCCTGGGACGGTGTTGAATGGGGAGATACCTCTGGATGATTTTAATCCATTAAAATAACTACATATTGTCAAAATTAGTGCACAATTCATTTTGTCCAGTTCGTTTTAAACCATTAATTTATTGGCATCAATAATATAAAACAGAGTAAATAAATGATTAAAATGACAGTACATGCTTACACTTACTGCAAATCATCAAAACCTAGTTACATTACATGATTATTGCTTTAGGTCCAGCGGACTCTTCCGAGCCAAATCAGGACAGGACAACCCCTGATCCACATAAAAGATCTGCTGAAACAACCCTAGTGGTAAAATTGAATACTCTCCACCAGCCAGTCACTTTACAATAAAGACATAAAAGATCTGCTGAAACAACCCTAGTGGTAAAATTGAATACTCTCCACCAGCCAGTCACTTTACAATAAAGACATCCCATGCAGGGGACGCTAAGGCTATACTCTAATTTATCGAACCCTCGTTTACAAAAACAAAATAAATTACAAACATTATAGATAGATAGATATTCAGTGCTTATAGGGTCCAGCAGACTGCCAAGAGCCGAATCAGGACCACAAAAAAATTAAGTAAAATCAGACTAAACTGTAACTTTTAAATATGATAAAAGATGTAAATAAATTCAGTCTAACTAATTAAATTCAACCAAGAATATTCAACAACAGGATATGACTTAAATGCGATAAAACAAACCAACATCATGCAAAAACTGGAACAGATGTTGACCAGTGCAAACTTTAAAAATCTCATTAAAAGGCATTGAACCAAAACATCTTTCTCTTTCATCCACCAGATCAGCACAATCAGACCTAAAATGGCGAACGGAAAAGGATTTGTCACATGCAAAGCACCATGGTGGTTCTTCTCCTTTTAAAAGGAAACTATGGGTGATATTAGTATGTCCAATATGAAGGCGAGCCAAAACTGTTTCTTCTTTGCGAGTGGATGCAAAATTAGGCAAAGAAGATGACAAATCTGGAAGAATTTGAAATAGTTTGTTATTGATTTGAGTAGACCATTCAGTCTGCCACAGCCGTTTACAATATTAAGATCCAGTCATACAACGCAGGTCAGAGTATGGAACAAACTGGAAAATCTCTGAAGGGAAATCTAGATGCAGAGCTTCTTTAGCCACTTTGTCCACTGCAATATTACCTCGGATGCCCATGTGACTAGGTACCCACATAAAAACTATCTTTTTACCCTCAGAAACAAGTTGTGTGTGGAGGTCATGGATCTCTGCCAGAAAAGGGTGAGATATCTTTCTCGTGGAAAGAGCTTGAAGTGCTGACAGTGAATCAGACATGATTAAAAACGAGGTTAGATTGGATTGATAAGCCTGCTTCAGAGCTAGATGAATTGCCTTAAGCTCAGCTGCAAAAACAGAACAACAATCAGGTAAACGCTGTTGCAAAGGCTGATCTAGGTGTCTCCCAGAGACCGACGCAGCATAAACCGAGGCTCCTTTTTTCGACCCGTCTGTAAAAAGTTTGTCATATCCTTTATACAATGAACATTGTTCGAGATAAAGTTGCTTATAAACAGTTTCGGAAGTTTCGGTCTTTTTGAAGGATGTAAGAGTGTAGTTGATAATGGGGTTGAGGAGGTTCCAAGGTGGAAGTAAAGTTATCAATTGATCATCATTAACAGAGTCAACATCTATGCCTGCAGTGTCAAAGTGAGGACGTATTCTGATACCAAAAGGAGGAATTTCTGTCAGTTTGTTGGAGTATTTAAGTGTAAATAATGGGTTTAGAACACAATCATAAGCGGGATTTTCGGGATTTGCTTTAAGTTTGAGAAAATAATTCATGGCGAGCTGGAGCCTGCGGATATCCAAGAGAGGTTCGCCAGCCTCAGCGTAAAGACTTTCCTTCGGTGAAGTGCGAAACGCCCCCAGACAGATCCGAAGACCTTGATGATGGATTGGATCCAAGGCTTTTAAATAGGCTTTCCTAGCAGAACCATAAACGATTCTACCATACTACAATTTAGAGCGTACCAGGGAACGATAGAGGAGGAGCAAAGTTTACTTGTCTGCTCCCCAGTCTGTGTGGCTCATAACTTTCAAAACGTTAAGACCTTTCTGGCAGCTGTCCCTCAGGTATTTAATATGCGGCAGAAAAGTAAATTTGCTGTCAAAAATAATACCCAACAATTTTACTTGTTTAGAAACTTTGATGGGTTGGTCATAAACATGGAGAGAGGGGTTCAAAACCTGGTTCTTTTTGCGATGAAAATGAATGCATTTGGTTTTAGAAAGCGAAAATTGGAAGCCGTTGTCTTCTACCCACCCCTGAATTTTATCTATGATAAGCTGAAGTTGACGCTCCACCCCAGCCAATGTTTTACCCTTAGCCGAGATGGAGAAATCATCAATAAACAAGGATTTATCTATGCCATATTTGACGTTTTAAACTATGTTGTTGATCTTAACGTTAAACAAAAGAGGAGATAAAATGCTACCCTGAGGGACACCCATCTCCTGCTCAAAAGAATCTGATAAAGTGGAGCCAAGTCGGATCTGAAACTTTCTATCGGTTAAAAAATTTTCTATAAAAATGGGCAAGTTCCCACAGAAGCCTAAGTGTTCTAGATCTTTTAGAATCCCAAACTTCCAAGTCGTGTCGTAAGCCTTTTCTAGATCAAACAACACAGAAACAACATGTTCTCCATTAACCAACGCGTTTCTAACGAACGACTCGAATCGGATGAGATGATCTAAAGTGCTCCTGTTTTTGCAGAAACCACACTGTGTGACATCAAGAGCATTAATGGATTCTAACTGCCACAGCAAACGCTCATAGATCATTCTGTCCATAGTTTTGCACAAACAACTTGTAAGGGCAATAGGCCTGTAGTTGTTTGGGTCAGATTGATCCTTTCCAGGTTTATGTATTGGAACAATTACTGCCTCTCGCCAAGACGGGAAAGGAACCAGAAAAAAAATACGATTAAACACAGCCAAGAGAATTTTAAGGGAATCTTTAGGAAGGCGCGAAATTAACTGATAATTAATATCATCATGGCCAGAAGCAGAGTTATTGGATTTTAAGATGGAATCTGTCAATTCTTCCATAGAAAATGGAAGGTTATATGGTTCACAATTATCGGCATAAAAAAACACGATTCTCTTTCTTTTCTATCTTTGATGTTTTTGAATTTTGGGGAGTAATGAGCGGATGAAGAATTGTGATGGATGGTAGAGGCCAACAAGTCAGCCACCTGCTTTTTGTCAGTGATAATCTGTCCACGTTTTTTCAGACCTTGGATCACAGCTTTGGAGTTTTTTCCTTTAATTCTTTTTATAATTTTCCAGACTGTTTTGGGAGAGATTTTTGGTATGAAGTTTGGAACAGAAGGTTTTCCAGGATAGACGCCTTTTTTTGTTTAAATATAATTATATATATCTAGTTTTAGCTCGCAGTTTCTGATGATTAAGTTTATTTTCAGCTGAAGGATTTCGACAAAAACCTCCGTTGGGCTTGCTTCCTTTGATGATGGAGAGTCTTGCATTCTTCATCAAACCAAGGGGTCTTCGGGGCACTGCTTTTAATAGATGTTTTGGGTATATTATCGGAAGCCCATTCTAGTAGGATGTTAGAAAACTCCAAATCTGGATCTTCGGAATTGAGAATGTCATTGGTAATTCGACAAGCTGCGGAGTGTACAAATAGGTCCCAATTTGTTTTTTTGAAATTCCAGCGCCTTTGGGGCTCCTCAGATTGATCTTCTAGAAACTTTAGAAAAATTGGAAAATGATCACTCCCACAGAGATCCATATGAGGTTTCCAATCCAGGTCAAAAAAAAGAGAGGGGTCACAGATGGCCAGGTTTAAATTAGAAAATTTTCCTAAATGGTTACAATATGTAGGGAAACCTGAATTTAAAATACAAAGGTTGATGTCATCGACAACATTCTCCAACATTTTGCCTTGGGGGTTCTGATGGTCACTTCCCCATCTGGGGGAGTGGCCGTTCAAATCCCCAACAATCACGAAGGGAGATGGGAGTTGGTCTATCAAGTTTAGTAAATCAGCTTTGCAAATTGTTTTGGAAGGGGATAAATATAAGGAGCAGACTGTTACAGTTTTTTGGAAAGATACTCGAGCAACAATCGCCTCCAGGGGTGTGGACAATGTAACTGGGCTAAATAAAATGTCTGAACGAACACATAAAGCGTTTCCACGATAAACATTGGACTGCAAGCAAGAGTATCCAGATAACTGAAGTATTTTATCAGGACTCAGAAGAGTTTCCTGTAGACAAATTAAGCTTGGTCGGGTTTTAGAAAGCAGGAGCAACTGTTCGTAGTTGGCTTTAAGGCCTCCAATGTTCTATTGTATTAAAAAGGTCATGGTAAAAACGAAATAAAAGAAGTATGTTTTATTTCAATCAATTTATAAGTTTCTCCTAAATTATAATAATTATTTTTTAGCTGAAGATGGAGGTGCTGACTCCTGTGGAGGTGACTCCTCCATGTCAACTGATTCTACCCCCAGGGAGGTGAAACGATTCGAATGAACATTTTTTTGGAAGACAATGGTTTTGACTTATTGTCAGTCCTTAAAGAGGACTTCGAACTCGACGAACGCTGCGCGACCCCAGCCGAATGGGTTCCACCCCGATGGGGTGATGTGGAGGGAGTTGTTCTTCATCGTTCCTAAATTGTTTGCCGACATTGTGAATGCCGATTTTGCATGATGATATTTGGTATAAATTGTAAAGCCATGTTGTAAAATAAAAAAGAAATTTGGTAATACTACTTTATATTTTAAAAAAAAAGGGGGGGGTGAGAGGTTGGGGGGAAAGTAGTGGTGGAAACAATTGTGTAGCTAATATTCAAGTCTGATTTCTCAGCGTTTGTTCGTCAGTCGTATTTTCTATCTCATTTCTCTTTTTGAACTTTGTATGTTAAGTTATGTCTTAGTCGACTTAGATCAACCATGCTGACTGCTGTGGCCTAAATATTGACCACACCGGGTAAAGTTGACACGGCCGATATAAAAAGTGAACCACCTTAGTACGAGGCACACGGAGGGGGGAGGGGGGGGCCGTGGGGAAATGAACTGACGTTGTAGCTGTTGAGCTTGTCAATGACGCTCTGTCTGGTAGTTTCTGTAGTCCAGCTTGGCAGGCGGACGCACCACATCTTCTTCAGCCTCAGCACAGCCACCTGTCATACATTGCACATGCACGTCAAAGTAATATAACAATATATGTGTGCAAAAAGAACCTTACATTATAGACTCTTCTCGTGGTTGCCGCAATGCGGCTTCATAGGCCACGAAATGACAAACTTGACCTACGTACCTTCCCATACCTCGCTTTAAACTATTGTAATAGACCTTGTGTGTATGTATTTGTGTTCATATGTGTCTGTTTAAATGTGTGAATCTGTATGTATGGTCTTTATCATCTTGATAAAAAAATAAAGTAATAAACCAACCAACCAACTTAAACCATGTTTTGAGATTCAAAACAAGTGCAGATATCCATTTTCACGTTTAAAATAATTGAGGTCCTTGTCACAAAAGCACATCATTATGGATGCTGACCTTGCAGGCAGAAAGAATTGCAGAATCACTTTCACAATGAAACTCATTTGCTACCTAAATTCGATAGTATAAAATAAATGACAATTCAAAAGCCAACATGAACAGATGAACCCCAAACACCTCAAGTTACACAGGCACTTAATACAAAGCATTTACAAATGGCATCTTATACAACACTAAACAGGACTGACAAGGGGTGCTCCCTAACACCTTGAGTTTCACAACTGCCTTTTATAGAAAGTATGGAGACTATCCAAACGGCTATGCATTCAAAGCAAAACCAACTCGTTCTATACTGACTTTGCATTTAAGCATCTTTTCTTTACTGGATGTTTGAATGGGTTCCTGTCCCCCTCCCCCCATCCTCCTCCTCCCCCAAAAAGAAGAAAAAAGCAGCATTTGCAATCAAACATGACATTTTCAACTCAAAATACAAAGACAAGTTGTCCACAGAAAAGGACAAACCTCGTAACTACACTGAAAAGTTTATTCTGTGTTTTGAAAGCTGGCACAATATAATTATGAACGGGAAAAAAAAGAAAAGAAATAAAAATTTGGATCGCAAATAAGAGCTGAAACTGTTATGCATTCTAGGTATGATTTTGTAAACAAAAGGTGGTTGCTTCCCTTGCATTGAAAATACCTAGGACCTGCATTTACCAGTCGTGAATTTATTATAGCTGACAGCATTGTGCTAAAAACGCTTTAAACACTGCTTAGAAGAGATGTGATCAGTGCAAAAGGAATACCTGTAGCGCACCATTTGTATTAGAAGATTGTATTTCAACAGTGTTTTAACCAACTCATTATTTACTTAGAAACCAAAATTTAGCGAAAAATAAGCAAAATTTAAATAAATACAAAATTATTTTTTTTTACCATGGTTCCTCCAGTGAAGTCTAGGAGAGTCTTGGCGGGAGAATAGCCCTGCTGTAATAGTTCACGCCGGTTGGGGGTCACAATCCAGATGTTTGAATTATCTGGTGTGCTGTAAGCTATCTTCCGAGTGCCCTGACCCACCAGTGTCTGTGTCCACCTGCAACAGCAGCACCAACATTTTTATTTTAGTGCTTGATAGGATCTTTCCTAATATAAATGCGTTGTGAAATTGTCCATGCTGGTTATTTTGACTTTGCATGAATTATACATTGTTTAAAAAGTTTTATTACAACTTGGAATGAATTATACCTTGAATACGGTGTTTTATTGCACTTAAACAGGAAAAGCCAGGGTGCAAGATCAGGTAAATATGCATAATATTATGACAAGTTTTCAACATTCTCTTCCTTCAGGTATTCTTGAACCAGCTTGGCCTTGTACGCTGATGAGTTGTTATAAAAGTGTGAAACCATGTGTCACGGACCGGGTTTATAATATTTCGGTCCGATGACTGTTTGTAGTATCTTCCTGTGAGAAGATATAAATTATAATATTTTTTTATTGATTACTAATTTCTGATTGGTTGAGCTAGTCATGTGACGGTTCACCAATTACATGTATTCAAAAAAATGTTTGCATTCTTCTTTTGTATGTACCACGGAGTGGTTGTGTTTGTACTTCTAGCAGCTGCGTCTGCAGGTATATATTGTTTATCATTGAAATATTGTATTATGAACATAATAATAATTTAACCATGATTATATTCTACTTATTGTGGAATAAGAATTAATAATAGATAATTTTAATATTAGTATGAAGGATGGATAAGGGGGGTGATGGAGATGGTGGATCGTTGTATATTTTTGAGTAACGAATTGAAATTGGATTAGTATTTGATTTGAGGTTGAAACCTCAATTTGCAATGTATAGTATTATATTTATTTTTGTGAATGAAAGTAATTAGCGGCAAGAATGTAATAATAAGTTGTTATAATTAGAGTTACAATTTTTTGCGTATGTGTGAACTGTGTTCTACACATATGAGATTTGAATTATATGTTGCTGGTCTGGTCCTGTCACAGAGAGAGAGAAAAGGTATATGTGGTAATACAGAAAAGTCTATGTATCAAGATATTTAGTGGGGGAAAACTTGTATGTTTTCAGAAGTCTCCGGCTGAGGGGCCTCGAGGCGAAAGAGAAAGAAGGAGAGAAGAAGAAGAAGAAGAAGAAGAAGAAGAAGAAGAAGAAGAAGAAGAAGAAAAAGAAGAAGAACAGAAGGAGAAGAAGAAGAAGACGAAGACGAGAAGAGGAAGAAGAAGAAGGAGAAGAAGAAGAAGAGAAGGAGAAGAAGAAGAAGACGAAGACGAGAAGAAGAAGAAGAAGTCGAGAAGAAGAAGAAGAAGTCGTGAAGAAGAAGGGTAGAAGTATCGAGAAGGGGCCAGAGAAGAAGCCAAAGAAGAAGACGAAGAAGAAGACGAGAGAAGCAACCACTGCTACATCATCAGTAGCAACCACTGCTGCATCATCATCAGCAGCAACCACTGCCACACTAGTAGTAACCGCTACCACATCAGCAGCAGTAGCAACCGCTACCACATCATCATCATCAGCAGCAGCAGCAGCAACCGCTACCCCAGCAGTAGCAGCAGCAACGGCTGCAGCGGCCACAACAGCAGCAGCGACAGCAACGATAGACAGGGGAGAAACCCCAGGGATAGATAGATAGAAAGGCCAAGGATAAGGAGAAAGAGGATAGTGCAGAGACAGAGAGCAGAGATAAAGAAAGACACAACGAATGATAACCTCCATGAGACTATTGGGGGAATCTCTCTCTGTCGACGGTGACCAGATCGATATTGGTTTATTGTGACTGGTGACATTTGGATTTTCCGACTGAGAATTATTTGTGGGTTTGTGAGATCAGTGTACAATCTCCCGGATTATCTCCTTGGAACTTTATGTGTGTGATTTGTGAATGGAATATTTAATTCACGGATTGTTTCTACAAAGTACGTGAGTACAAAACTATAGATATATACACATTTTTCCATATTATTGATTGAGTTGTTTATACTTATGTGAACTTTGTTGATTATTGTTTATTTTTCTAGTAATAGAAAGGGGAAGTGACAACAAAAGAATTCTTGAGAGTTAGGGAGTGTGAGACGGGAGAACACGCAGAATATTCACGCACGCATACACGCAATTCTTGATATAACCCCCTTTCGTTACACCATGCATTTCTGTATTTTGTAGGAATTACATCTGGAAGAACATACTCCCTGCAGAACTTAACTGACTTGGGAACAAATTATTCATTACAGAAAACTAATGAACTTTCCCAAGATCTGGTCTAAAAACACCTTTGCATCCAATACGTTGTTTCATTTAGTTCAGTTCAATTCCAAATTATAAAGATATTAACATTTTGTTTTTAAGACAGTGTGTTTTTTGTTTTTATTATTTAAAGAGCTGGGGGTGTTCCAATTCACACTTGTTTTTTTCCAGTGTTGACAGGATTTCCAATGCATCCTAGGAAGTATGATAATTCCTGTAAACACTTGGTACATTCATAGTACATACCCATCCATCCTGTGACATATTACATAACACTACGCACGATGAGAGTATAAACTGAGGTCTAGTCTGTGCATGTCCACATTCCATTGCAGATTTTAAAGAACATGATGCTCACATGTCTTAGACGGGCAAGTGCCAGCTACACAAGTGCCAGGTACACAAGTGCCAGGTACACAAGTGCCAGCTACACAAGTGCCAGCTACACAAGTGCACCTAGCAAGCACTAGGTCACATCTCCCAGGATTGCCTGGGCATCAGGCTATCAACCCAAGGGCAGCAAGTCGGCACCTCAGCCGGCTTTAGTTAGATCCTATATCGGCCAGCTCCCAGATCAGCTCTGGAGAAAAAAAGTGCTATAGAAAAACGATAAATATACATGTAATAATGTATCAACTTACGAGTACACATTCTGGGCATTGGCAGGTACAGGTGCCCTTGCTTGTCCCCCTCGTCTAACACCACCACCACCCTGAAAATTAACAAGAAACAATGTCACAATTCTTGAGAGAGAGTGTAACGAAAGGGGTTATTTCAAGAAATTGCGTGCATGCGTGCATGACTATTCTGCGTGTTCTCCCGTCTCACACTCCCTAACTCTCAAGAATTCTTTTGCTGTCACTTCCCCTTTCTATTACTAGAAAAATAAACAAGAATCACAAAGTTCACATAGTACATACAATTCAATCAATAATATGAAAAAAAGTATATATAGCTTTGTACTCACGTACTATGTAGAAATAATCCGTGAATCTTATCATTCACAAAACACACACATAAGTCTCACTCAGATCATCCACGAATAAAGTCACCAATCACCAAAAACCACCACAAAAATCCCGGTCAAAATAATCCAAGTATCACCAGTCTCAATAAACACCAATATCGACCTGGTCACCGTCGACAGAGAGAGATTCCCCCAATAGTCT
This sequence comes from Oncomelania hupensis, assembly GCA_036898135.1. Taxonomy (NCBI): domain Eukaryota; kingdom Metazoa; phylum Mollusca; class Gastropoda; order Littorinimorpha; family Pomatiopsidae; genus Oncomelania; species Oncomelania hupensis. The sequence goes on along the minus strand of CM072522.1, from coordinate 47,090,030 downwards.
CATGGAGGTTAGGATTCACTATGTCTTTCTTTGTCTCTAATATCTGTCTCTGTCTCTATGCTATCCTCCTTCTCCTTATCCTTGTCCTTCTCTCTATCTATCTTGGGTTTTTCTCCTCTCCCTATCGTCCTCTTCGCCTTCCCAATAATCCTCCACTGCTGCTGCTGTGGTCGCTGCCACTGTTGCTGCTGCTGCTGTGGCCGCTGCCGCTGTTGCTGCTGCTGCTGAGGTGGTAGCGGTTGCTACTACTTCTGATGTGGTAGCGGCTGCTACTAGTGTCGATGTGGTAGCGGTTGCTACTACTGCTGATGTGGTTGCGGCTGCTACTGGTGTGGATGCGGTTGCCGCTGCTGCTCGTCTCTCTTCCTCGTCTTCTTCTTTGGCTCTTCTCTGGCCCCTTCTTCTTCTCCTTCTTCTTCTCCCTCTTCTTCGCCTTCTCGTCTTCTTCTTTGGCTCTTCTCTTGTGATATCCTCTTCTTCTTTCTTCGTGAGCTTCTTTCTCTTCTCTCAGAGTTTCTTCCTCTTCTTCTTCTTCTTCTTCTTCTTCTTCTTCTTCTTCTTCTTCTTCTTCACCTTCTCCTTTACTTCTTCTTTCTTCTTCTTCACTTTCTCCTTTACTTCTTCTTTCTTCTTCTTCTTCTTCTTCTTCTTCTTCTTCTTCTTCTTCTTCTTTTCCTTCCGCTCGAGGCCCCAGCCGGAAACTTCTGCAGTCAACAGCTGCCAGAAGTACAAACACAACCACCCACTCCGTGGTACAAAAGAAGACTGACTACAAGTTTGAATGTGATTGGCGAATCGTCACATGACTAGCTCAGCCAATCAGCATTCAGGTTTCAATAAAGAAAATATTAGCATTTATATCTTCACACAGGAAGATACTACAAACAGTCATCGGACCGAAATATTATAAAACCCGGTCCGTGACAGAGAGAGAGAGAGAAAGGGAGAGGGAGAGAGGGAATGTGAGTCAGTTTTTATGAGTGAATATGTAATCATCGTATTAAAAGAGCAGACATTAAATAAACAAATAAAACTGAATTGTACAGAGCACATTATGATTATGATCGGTATATCTCTGCGTTGACGCGGGTAACCTGCCAGTTCATTTATATCTGTGGATTCCATTGGTTGAAAGCGTGCGTGTGTGAGTGCATTTATTGGATAATAAACACAAACATCATACCTACATTTAAGATCAACCACAACAGCCTGATTATAAATTTAAGAAATTTACATTATACAAACTCAGGTTAAAGGGTTGTCTTCCTTGCATTAGAACATGCACAAAGGCGTAAGAAAAAATACCCCCATTGGGGTGCCAGGGGTTTCAGTATAAATAGTATCCCCACTTTCTGGAAATTTAGTGCTTTAAATTCCCACTGTCGCTGTCTTTCTCATTTGCTCTTTCTCATTCCTGCTCTGTTCTATCAATCTGCTATACTATTGTCTTCTTCGCTAGACCAGTCTCCTACCTTTTGTCTTCAAAACTTTTCCGGGACAAGACTCATTTGTGTATGAGGTCTGTTGGATGAGCTTGGGAATATTGGATGCTTTCTGGCAGGTGGTCACTAGGGCTTCCTATGTAATGATGTTATTATTTAGCAATGTAGGCATTTTATATGTATGTGTTTTGTTGATAATTTATAATGATGTTTGTATTCTATTTTGTTTTTATAAACAGGGGTTCGATAAGTTGGGGTGAAGCCTCAACCGTCCCCTGCGTGGGATGTCTTTATTGTAAAGTGACTGGCTGGTGGAGACCTTTCGGTTTTACCACTAGGGTTGTTTCGGCAGATCTTTTAAGCGGATTGTGGGTTGTCCGGTCCTGATTTGGCTCGGAAGAGTCCGCTGGACCTAAAGCAACAATAATGTAATATAATGTAAGAAAAATGGAGTGAGTAAGTCATCGGTTAAAGGGTCCAGCGGACTGCAAAGAGCTAAAGCAGGACCACAACTTGGTTGAAAGAGGGCTCAACCCTGATCCATATAAAAGATCCGCTGAATCAACCCTAATTGTAACACTGAAGGCACTCTACCAGCCGGTCACTTTACAATACAGGCCTTGCAGGGGAACACTGAGGCTGTCCTCTTAATTTATCCAACTCCAGTTTTCAAAAAACAAAATAGAATAAAAACACCATTGTCAAATACTAACAAAACACATTCCCATAAAATGTTGACACTGCTAAAAAAAATAATAATACCATAGAAAGTCCCAGTGACCATTTGGCAGAAAGTGTCCAATATCCCTGAGAACACCCAACAGACCCCATAGTTTTGGGAGATTTTTCAAGAAAAAAGGTAGGTGACTGGACTAGTGAAGAAGATAGTAGGTTGAAAGAACAATAGGAGCAAGAAAGAACAAATGAGAATGACAGAAACAGTGGTAATTTAAAGCACTAACTTTGCAGAAAGTGGGATACAATTTATACAGAAAACCCGGGCACTGAGCAGAGATTTTAAAAATAGAGCTACACACAGATGTATGCTTCACTGGACATTCTACATCATGACAAACAGCAACAATTTATGTGAAACGACATCTATAGTTATTATATTATAACGAATCAGCGTGGGGGATTGATTGATTGATTGATTGATTGTTGCTTTATGTCCAGCGTACTCTTCCGAGCCAAATCAGGACCGGACAACCCCTAATCCGCATAAAAGATCTGCCGAAACAACCCTAGTGGGAAAATTGAATGCCCTCCACCGGCCAGTCACTTTACAATAAAGACATCCCACGCAGGGGACGGCTGAGGCTTTACCCCAACTACTCGAACCCCCGGTTACAAAAACAAAATAGAATACAAACATCATTATAAATCATCAACAAAACACATACATATAAAATGCCTATAGTGCTAAATAATAACATCATAGGAAGCCCTAGTGACCACCCGGCAGAAAGCGTCCAACACTCCCAAGCTGATCCAACAGACCTCATACACAAACAAGGAGTCTTGTCCAGGAAGAGTTTTCAAGAAAAAAGGTAGGTCATTGATCTAGCGAAGAAGAAGATAGTATAGCAGAGTGATAGGACAGATCAGGAATGGGAAAGAGCAAATGAGGAAGACAGCGACAGTGGGAATTTAAAGCACTAAATTTCCAGAAAGTGAGGATACTATTTATACTGAAACCCCCGGCACGCAAACTTGTTTTTTCCAACCTAGTTCCAGTCATTCGCCCAAAAAGGCAATCACCGAAGTCGAACGAAGCTCTCCGATGTGTTACGAAATGATGCTTGCATAACTACGACTAGCTGACATTAAAAATGATCGCTGTTGCTTCTAATTCTGTTCGATTTACAAAGATTTAGCATTTTGCAACGGTATACTTTGTTAATATGAGCATAATATGAGCATAATTATTATCGACCATATTTAATAGTTGCGTTCCTTGATTTGCATTTTGTTAGTTCTCAGCAGTAAAGGCTAATAATAGCATTGCCCATTTCCTGCCTAGAACCAAGTAGGCTAGACACTGTTATACAGTATACATAGGCTTAATCTACATTATTATATTATAAGTCAGTCTCCGCACAGCGAAGAAGCTCACTAGCTGAATATAATTATTAGACCTGTATTGTTTGTTTTATACGTAAATAAGTGTATAAACTATATCTATTCTAATTGATAATATTTAGGCCTGTACTTTATAATATTCGAATCTTGAAATTTCCGGAGAAGGACGAATAGGCTAAGCGAATTTTTTTTTATAACTCGAGATCAGAGTTAAATTAATAGTTAGTTATTCATTGCTTACAGGGTCCAGCGGACTGCAAAGAGTCGAATCAGAACCACAAAATCAAGACAACTCGAGATCAGAGTTAAATTAAAAGCTTATTAGTTATTCATTGCTTACAGAGTCCAGCGGACTGCAAAGAGCCGAATCAGGACCACAAAATCGAGACCACAACTTAGCAAGTAGTAGTAGTAGTAGTAGTAGTAGTAGTAGTAGTAGTAGTAGTACTAGTAGTAGTAGTAGTATAGTTATTTAGTTAAATCTTTAATTTATTTATTTGTTTTGTTTGTGTGTTGTTGTTATTATTATTATTATTATTATTATTATTATTATTATTATTATTATTATTTGTTTCTTTTTATTATTATTATTATTATTATTATTATTATTATTATTATTATTATTATTATTATTATTATTATTATTCATACTTAAAAAAAAAAAAGAATAGTGTGCTGCTGTGCGTGCTCAATGGTGTAAATATGGTCAGTGACGTTTTGTTTGTTTTTGCTGAAGTTGGGTGTAACCCTAAATATTCAGATGGTGTTACTGGTTATTTTTTCTTATAGATTTAACAAAGTTTTAAGATGATTTATAAATTTCCACCCGCCACGCAACATTTTTTTAATAATTGTTTCTCATTAAAATACATATAATTGAAATACATATAACAAATTTACTGTATCAGTTAAAAAGAATAATATTAGTTAAAAAAATAATTGCTTTGGTGCTTGCAATAAAAATATCAGTTTTTTGAGACCATTATAAACTTGCTTTGCCTTGTTGTGCTGAAGTGACATCAACGTCTCCATAGCGCTTTGAAGTTTTGTCATGGTTTTATTGTTGATATAGATGTGAAATCGTTGTATGTGTGCTTTATGTGTTATGTATTACTTTTACTCCTTATTACTAATTGTGTCAGTATATTATTCATCATAAAATAATAATAATAATAATAATAATAATAATAATAATAATAATAATAATAATACTGGATGCTATATACGCGCCTTTTCCCAAATCAATCAGGCTCAAAGCGCGGCGGTCTGTACCAATGTATACATGCTCACCTGTCTCTCATCCACCCTCACACACAACAAATACACATCCATCACTCAAACAGGAGGTGTAAAGGCAGGGAGATCGCTATTGGAAGACGGAAAGAAAATCAAATATTTGTTTTTGAAATGTTAAATATTGACTGTGTCCAGTACCGTTATTGAAGGGAGGGAGGAAACCGGAGTACCCGGACAAATCCCGCGGTGGCCTCAATAGTCTCGTACCTAAGTGTAAGTCACAAACGTTCTCCCCTTGTGGGAATTAAAACCGCAACCTTCGGCATAGGGAACAGGTGACTAATCCACTGCGCTACGAGGCCACGGGCCGCCACCCTATATATGCACTTTTGCATTTTTTCCAGATTAAAATAAAATAAATTGTGATGTGTTGATGAGATTGTCACTCTTGTCTTTATAGTAAACAAAAAAAAACAACCACAGAAGGATACCTTGATCCAATCCAGAGTTATTCAATGTGTGACTGTAAGGCAATCAAAAAGGAGAGAGTATACTATGTCTGGAATAATGAAACCAGCTTAGTTGCCTTTGGTTTTGTTGTGCCTTTGGAAGGACAAGTTTTCGGAAAAATGTAAACGTACGACCGCATTGTTTAATTTTTTAAAATATATAATTAAAATTTATTTGATTACTTGAATTGTTTTAATTGATAAGATATTTAAAAATTAAAAAGAAGTAGTTTCAAAAGAAATTAAACTGTACAATTAAAAAAAATTAATCTTTGGTCCATGCAATATTATGACTATTAAAACCTAAAGTGGAAAATCATAAAATCGTTGTAAAAAATAAAAATCATAGCCTATAGTAAGCCTATAGTAACGATAAATACTACTAATCAGAGTCACACATAAATATTAATTTACTCATCCTGAACGAGGATGTACTTACGTTTACCGCAAAAAAAATTATTGTCTGCTTAATGAAAATTGAAAAGTTAAATTATGTTAAACATTGTCACGAAGTGTACACGTGTAGAGAGGTTGGGGATACGCTGATGACAATCGAATGCCGGCGCACGTTCAAATGTGAATTTATGCTCTTTCACCTGCAGTGTGACTTATTTGGCAAATCCAATTTGTCACCAAACGCCGCTCAGCAATGACAAAGCAGGTGCGTCACCGGAGGAAAAATCACAATTCATTCTTACCACAATGGCGTCAACAGCGTCTTATTTTAAAATAATGTTAAGTCATGACCGAGACCAACTGGCGAGGGCTGCAGGTTACACGTAAACAAAAAAGACGTTTCCTTGGAACTGTTCCAGAATAAATCTCTGCAAACTTCATAGACATCTGGAATCCGGTAAATGCAAACGAAAACACAAAAAAGTGCATATGATTTACATTTTAAAAATGTGCACTTTGCTGTATGCACTGCTACAAAGTGTAACGTGACAGCTGACAGTGCGGAATCCCGCTGCTCATTACATTAGCATAAATGACTAGAAGAAAGTTTTACTCACCCGTACCCGTCTAGCGTCCACGGAGATGACGGACAACAGAGCCAACACTGCAACGACGATCTTCATTTTGTCTGTTTTCTGCGACAGCAAGCAATCCCTGCTCAATCTAAAAACACACTGACACAGTAAATGTACCAGCGCTGTTTTATGTATCACCCTGTCTTTTCTAACTGAAAATAAGCAAGACGTTACAGCTATCACAGCAGACAACCAACTGAAAACTACTCAGGACTGGTTCTAACCAGACGCGCACACTTTGTGATTGTGCGCCACCGGCGGAAGCAATCGATATTGGTTAGTTTTAATCACGTGACTTTGGCGCCAGTTTTCATTGGAAGAACAACTTGTCCGGAGGTCATTAGCATAAGTTTGTAAACACTTTTGCCCAACAACTGGCCCGCTGCTGTCAGTATAAATCGGTCCAGTAGTCACCTTTATGCGAAAGTGTCGTGTGACTATAATCTACAAACAACAACAACAACAACACTTTTGCACACGTGTGAGCTTAGATGAGGTTTGCGATACACAGACACACCTCTGAAGTAAGTTCTGGTTGTTATCATTCTACAGTTTAATGACTTAAAATCTTGCACTATGGAGTCATTTCAAACCTGAGAAGAAGACAAAAGCCGATTTGCCTAGATTTCTGTAATTTAATATCAGGATTATTATGGAAGAGACCATGCCGAGGCAATCTCCATTATGCTTGGTGTGCCTGTGTCCCCATAGGTGTAAGGGCACCCTAGCTTGCACGCGCCTATTCCCACGATGATTTTTGTATCTCCAGACTTATCTAAAAATATTTTTAAATAGTCGAAAATCGGAACGAGCCAGGCGGTTGGGTGGGGTGGGGGTTGGGGGGAAAGGGTTTGGAGATTGGGGTGAGGTGGGAGTGGGAAGGGATGGGGCTGGAGGAGGGGTAAGGGGGGGAATGTTGTTTGAGCGTTAACTGACAGTCGCAGTGAAAAGAGTGATCTGGTTGTTACTTTCAATTTGATGAACATGTTAATATTGCAAAGGCAAATAAAAGGCTCCTTCTCCTGACTTGATACAGATTCACTAACATGCATGTACAAGACACTTGTCAGACATCATGTAGAATTATGATAATGAAGTATTTTCGCAACATGGTTGAAAAGACAATCGTCAGCGATTGAAAAATTGCAGCGAAGAGCGGTCGCCGCATAGTTGAAAAGACAATCGTCAGCGTTTGAAAAAGTGCAGCGAAAGAACGACAAAACTGGTTAAATATTTGAACAATTTGCCTGACGTACATGGATTAAAGAAACTATACCTTCCCAGTTTGAAATTTAGAAAAGTTAAAGGTGGTCTTATACAGACTTAGAAAATATTAAATAACATTGACAAAGTTGCTGAGGACAGAGAAAGATGGAGTACGTTGGTTAAACGATCATTTGTGGTGCCCCTACGACCTCCGAGTTACGGGATAGGGTAGGATAGGACAGGATAGGAATACATTCTTAAAATGTCATTCTGGACGCAATACTGGAAACTCAGAAAATTAAAGCGTTTATCTAGCACTGTCATACTAAAACAAGAAAACATTGTTTTAGTCATAGAATTGCACCACTCTAAAACAAACTACCACTACATGTTGCTGTTTTTTTTTTTAAATATAAAAGCTAACATTCTTAACACCTTTTATAAACCCTCTAGAAAATGTAAGTTTCATTGTAGATTCAAATTTTGAGTTTGATAGCTGATGGTTATTTTAAGTTTAATTCCCTGAACAACTGCAAAACTAACCGAACAATCTAATGTCATAGAGAAACAAGGACATTGAAAAAAAAAGCCGCCCGGCCTAATATAGTCCCTTCGAAC